>CM060924.1:586677481-587927481 GCA_030737875.1 Allium sativum | reverse complement strand
GTGCATTCTACACTGTATAAGCATCAAATATAGATATTCAACGCTTATAACAGTCTGTCAATCAATCGATCGACATACAACTAAACAATCAGGATTAGTGTACGTCAAATATCATCCTAATACCCGTGTGGGGTTTCAAACAATCAAACACAGATTTTATTTGTGCAGTTGGGCAATGTGTAAAATTTATCGTACCAATCAATATCAGTCAAATGTGTGTATATAAACAAATCATTCGATTTGTTTATATTAATTTATTTCATTTCATATACACATGTTAAAAATTCTATTTTTAACTATAAAATATTTTTAACTACATAAATATTTTATTTCATTTCACATCACATCACACAATCAACTACACATCAAAATCAAACAAACAAGCATACAAGCCGTCCATGGTCTGTGAACGACGGGTGTCGGGTGCTACTAAACACCGTCTGCATCCTAGTATATATTTCAACTAGAAAAATAAATTAAAGGTGAGAAGTTCTCACAGATTAGCTAATCCAATTCCACTATTCTTCTTATGTAGCAATCTTCGCCGTTCTTGCCTCTTGTCACTTTCTCTGCCCGTATTCTCTACATATATAAAAATCACATTTTACTTTGCTATTCAATATATAAAAATCGAATTTTTACTTCGCTATTCAATATATAAAAATCGAATTTTTACTTCGCTATTCAATATATAAAAATCGAATTTTTACTATGCTATTCAATATATAAAAATCGAATTTTTTCTATGCTATTCAATATATAAAAATCGAATTTTTACTTCGCTATTCAATATATAAAAATTGAATTTTTACTATGCTATTCAATATATAAAAATCGAATTTTTACTATGCCATTCAATATATAAAAATCGAATTTTTACTATGCCATTCAATATATAAAAATCGAATTTTTACTATGCTATTCAATATATAAAAATCGAATTTTTACTGTGCTATTCAATATATAAAAATCGAATTTTTACTATGCTATTCAATATATAAAAATCGAATTTTTACTATGCCATTCAATATATAAAAATCGAATTTTTACTATGCCATTCAATATATAAAAATCGAATTTTTTACTATGCCATTCAATATATAAAAATCGAATTTTTTACTATGCCATTCAATATATAAAAATCGAATTTTTTTCTTTTTTATACATATACAAACTCAGTTTTATTAACAAGAAAAAAAATTAGAATAAATAAAAGTAAAAATACTTACAGGTTTTAGAAAAGAGGAGGGGGACTGTCAGAGTTCGTCGGTAGAGGAAAGAGGCGGCGTCAGGTGGCGCTGGTGCCATGGAAGGAGCAGGCGCTTGCAGAGGGGGCCCACACTGGCCGACGCGGTGCGATTTGGGGGAAGTAGGGCTCGGGGCGCGCTGGCGGGGTGCTCTCGCGACTGGAGTAGGAGGAGGGGTTGATCGGAGGAGGGGCTCGGCGGTCATGGGAAGGTGCGGCGGTGGAGGGATGGCCAGCGGTGGCGGTCGGGCTGACGCAGTTTCTTTTTAGGGTTTTTTTATTTTCTTTCTTTCTTCAGAATGAATGAAGGCAAAGGGGTGGGCCAGAGGGGTTAAAGGGAGAGAAGGGGATTTTAATTTTTAATTATTTTAATTTACAAAAAGTTGACTTTTTCATACGACCTCTAAACGAGGCCCACCGCCTGTTGTCCATAGCGTTTCACCCCCATTCTAAACACAATGGGATATGTATCGTAAGATGATTCGATTGTTTCGATCGGTTTCCGTCAAAATCAACATATAACTCTATATATTGAATTTGAACGCGCATTTCAATTTACCGGGGCCACATACCAACTCTAAAAATTCCCTAAAAATATTTTCTAGCTTCGTATTGACGATACGGTCCTAACAAAACTAGTTTCGTCGAATTCCGAGACCGTTGGAAAAATGGCCATTTTCCAGTCGATTAAAATCAACTGAATCTGGTCAAACGCGTTTTCCTTTGCCACGCTCACATATTGATTCGAAAAGTTATGAAATTTGAAATCTAGCAATAATTTGACATCACGGACCCAACAAAAGTGGTTTCGTTGAAATCCGAGGTCGTTTGCAAAGTGTCCATTTTTAAGGGCCTGAATTCCATAGCGACTATTCAGAATTTTCAACTGGACATATCTTTTGATTCCCACTATGAAATAATCAAAATTTTAAATAATATCGTTTGCAAAGTGGTTTCGATATTATTTAAAATAGTTCATTTTAAATAATCAAAATTTGCTAAAATTGCTAAAATAAAAATATTAAACTGGCCCAGATTTTCAGGTTGTTACAATCTCCCCCACTTAAAACTTTTCATCCCCGAAAAGGAACAAAGTCGAAAGTGGTTTGACTAATCAACTCTACGTTCGATCTGGCTTCCATTCTCCAATTTAGTTTCTGAGAATTTTCAAATTCTTCAAAAATTTGGCTAACACCCTAAATTTTCGAAAAATTTCGCCATAACCTCCCCTGCACCGGGAGCCACGGGAAAATCCCGAAATTGCCATACAGGCCTTCTGATCTCAAAAAGAAAAAGAAAAAGCCAAGAGGCTAGCCAATCGGCTCATAAAATCATCATCACCCAAACAAAACAGTAAATTGTAGTAAACATGTACCTATTTGTCGGGCAAACAAATTTTATTCTTCGGCTCTAGCCTCCTTGCTATGACCTGTTCAATGTAAGTACAAGTATATGCAAGCAAATGCGACTAATTTTCAAAATAACTCAATATTTGGTTCAATTTGGTTAAAGGTTCAACATCTAATTATTCAAACAATAATCAAACAATACAATCAACAATCAATTAGTGCATTATTATTTCAAATTAATAACTTTGATATATAGTCAAAAATCAGATTTTTGATGCAAAATCACAACAATAAGCCCTATCTAATTTTGGTTCTCACACCAGTCAATAGGAAGTATATAGATATTACACGTTCGTCACTCGAAGATAAATTCTGATGATGATATATCAATCATCAGAATCACCCCCGGGTGACTAGAGTGTAACTCTATATCTATCCAATATATCAAAACTTCGGATACACGCTAGCTAGGCGCATACGCAAAATCTTTATATATTGGATTGTCCTAATCAATATGAAATAAATAATCAAATACGAATAATTGATTTTAAATTTTCAAAACAAATTCGTTTCATTTTAAAAATATACTCTTCAGACTCGTCCTAAGATACTACTGATCCAATCTCTAACGAGTCACTCTCATTGGATATTACTAATCCAACATCTGATGAATTCTTTCGTATGGTTCTAACGTGCCTTATTCTTTGAGCTTTGTAAACCAAAGCTCTGATACCACGCTGAAACGACCCGAACTCCCCCGGTCTCCGAAGAGAAGGGAAAGAGCGGATTGTTCGAGAACAAGCCACAACAGAACGCAGACGGAAGAACATTTCATTGTATATTACAACAATTCCATCAGAATACAAGAATATACAGAGTATAAATAAATAAATATTACACAGAAATATCAGAGATTTAAATTACATTTAAATACATAGCAGCGGAAAATAATACAATACACAACTAGAAGAGATATATGGATACAAAGCTTTTCGGATATCGTTCCAGTTGTAAACCAGGATCCTGTGAATATAAATCTGCAAAACCAAAACTACTAGTTGCTCGTGTCAAAATAAGGGCACCCAGAGTTTAGGTTAAAACAATAAACTCCATGTCAGTCATGGGACTAGTGTGAGAACTAAAACAGTTATTAATCTTTATTTGAAAGTTAGGTAAATCAAGGGACCACGCCGTATAACACGGAACGGGTTTCCTCCCAAGAACACTAGTGCATAAAACAAACAGCGCAATGCTAAATAAAGAAAAATGAAGCATTTATAAGACCCAGGTCCTATCACGCAATGCAACGCAAGCCAGGGGATAGGGTTTTTACCTTATAATAGCCAAGAATGCTTGATACGTTTAAAAGAAATCATTTGATACTATAATAAGTGTATAGTGTATAAAACAACTTTAAATCATAAGTATCAATCATAGGCGGCATGAATGCCCCATACCACTATGTCGCCATATATAGGTTATACAATCAAAATCGCAAATGTCACGTATTTGGAAATTGGATTTCCATCTATGAACCGAGGCAAAAGATAGTCCTCAACCGATTCGAGACTCTCTAGCCCGAGCCTCAGGACCCAGACTCAGGTGGGCCCTTGGAGCGACAGGGCCGGTCCACCGATGTGGATTAAAATGCCTGAACACTGCGTTTCTCCGCCCTTTGGGGGCGTAAATGAGCCAACGAATGGCTCCATCGGACTCGGATCGTCCGATCTAACCGAGGCGCCTCGCAACAGCAACAACCACACAGGTGAAAAGTATATAAATGTCATGGCTGGTAGGTCACTGACAACACCCTAGCTAGAAAGAAACGCATGCCCTCCCTGAGGTCCTTCTCCCGTTTTGGTTCACAACCGGGGTGCGAGGCTCGCGAATTCACGTTACACAAAGTTGTGCCACACAGGCTGTGCTTTGATCATCACCACAAGACTTTGCTTTTCAACAGAAGCCTTGATCATTTGCATCTTAGCATGCCACGCAGGCAATTCACTCCATGTGATTGATTTCCATCAATATATAACCCCTGAGCTCATACGTCTCAGAGAAGGGCGTTAAGCAAGAGAATAAATTCTCCGCCGCCAAACAGATATATATTTAATAGAAATCAATCACACAGACTAAAATCCAATGTCAGACACACAGTCCATTTACAAGTCCGTTCTGGGTCTGAACGAAACCAGAGGCACCTAGTACCCTGCATATCCATCGATCTCCAAGCACGTCTGAACGATCACCAACTGTTTCCATCTTCTTGGGTGTACAGCCCAATCAAGATCATCTGTAATCACCCAAACGACGTGAAGACCTCCGGACTTCGACCATCGTCTTCATCTTCGACTTATCGTCGTATCAGTTATTCAGAATGGGATAAACCCGGTCTTTTCAAATAACTCGCGTATATTTTAAATAAGTGTTACACAAACACAACATACGCCTCATTCCAATTCATTAGTCACTAACCGTAAATTAACAAGAGAATAATTCCCCAAATATTAACCCCGAAGGCCGAAACCAACATCAGATCAATATCCAGAAAATCATTCTGTTTCGCTAACCGACAGTTAGTTTCTAAATTTCACATTCATAGGGAAAGGTTCCTCTTAATTTTATCAAAGATAAATTCCTTGAATTTATTCTCTAATCTCCTTTTGAATTTCTATTCAACTAGTCGAGATTAACGAACCTTACCGAAGTAATCATTTGTTTTAATTTCCCAATCCCAACCTATTCATCCCATGAAGTAAAACTGGTTATACTTCATATCTAACACCACGGTGTTATCGGTAAATTCAATTACCATTTCACATTCAAATCTAATTAAAGATTTAACTAACGCCTGGAGCAAAACTGGTGATACTCCATTCTCGATCATTTCAATCTAATTAAAGATTCATTAAAACTCCACTTAGTTTTAATCTTTAACGGGGTTAAAGAATCAGTGTCATTTAAAACACGGTTCACGATAAACCCAAAAATCAATATCAATTCAATTCGAATTAAATATTATTTAATTGGTACACTTTATTAAATCTAAATAAAAAGATTTAATCTTTTCTCAAATAGGTTCAAGAACAGTGTTAGTCAAGACACCATTCACGACAAACCCAAATCACATTTGATATTAAATACAAGGCTCTGAATAGAAAATATCCCGGCTTATATTCAATATCAAATTCTACGACCAACAAATATCGTATTGGAAATAACGACATATATATCTATATCTTTCAAATTTCCATAACAACATCTGTATAGTCACGAAATCCAACATCGAAATATTCCGAAGGCAATTTTGATTCAAATCCATTCCAATGCAATCAATGTAAATTCTGGTTATTTTCAAAACCATTTCAAATTCAATTTATTTATTTAAAAATAAATAGAATTATAATTCTAGTTCAAAACTAGTTCATTTCGATAAAAATCTAGTTTTATCTTTTCAAATATGGAGTTTTTCATCCCAATTTTTCCCAAATCATTTCTTATGATTTTACACAAATTATTACTATTTTAAATAATTTTATTAAGGCCTGTACAGTCGATTTCCATCAACGGCCATAAAACTGCACTTACAACGACCTTTTTCAAATTTGATTTGGACATAATTCCAAATCCAACTGTTAGATTTCTAATTTCTAATTTCTAATATTCGCTAGAAAGCTCTTTTCGATACGAACCCAACGGTTCCGGTTTTAGGAGAATCCGATGGTCGGATCTCCCGCAATAGCCATTCGATGTCAATGGTCGAAATTCGCGAACTGTAGCGGCGCGGCGCGTTCTATTCAGGCCATTATATTATATATATAATATATACTTCGTCGATTTCAATTCAAAACGTGCTTTATAAATCGTTTTAAATTCATTTTCAAAACGGTTTCTACTTCATATTCAATTTCAAATCAAGATTGAATATTCCAATATAAATTCGTTTTAAATTCATTTCAAATTGACTCCAATTCAAATCGATTTCTAATTCAAATTCAGTTCGTTTTCAATTCGATTCAAATTTCAATTCGAATTCATTTATATTCGATTTCAATTCGAATTCATTTATATTCGATTTCAATTCGAATTCATTTATATTCAATTTCAATTCGAATTCATTTATATTCAATTTCAATTCGAGTTCATTTATTTTCTATTTCAATTCGAATTCATTTCTATTCAATTTCAATTCGAATTCGTTTATATTCAATTTCAATTCGAATTCATTTATATTCAATTTTAATTCAAATTCATTTATATTCAATTTCAATTCGAATTCATTTATATTCAATTTCAATTCGAATTTATTTATATTCAATTTCAATTCGAATTCATTTATTTTCAATTTCAATTCGAATTCGTTTATTTTCAATTTCAATTCGAATTCGTTTCTATTTTCAATTTCAATTCGAATTTGTTTCTATTCAATTTCAATTCGAATTCATTTCTATTCAATTTCAATTCGAATTTATTTATATTCAATTCTTTTCAAAATATCAGATTTTGAAATCACTTTCGATATTCATTATAAAATGAATAAAATCGATATGAATATCGTTCACGTCAAAATGGCGTCAATCTAATCAATACGGCTTCATATATTCCTAATTTCAAATATTCCATTTCAAATATTTCTTTTTCAAATATTTCTATTTTAAAACTGGAATGAGGCCCAAACAATTTCCATATAATGTTAATTATATGGATTTCCTACAACACATGTATACAATAGCAACGATGAATAATCAACATCATCCAAAGTGCATTCTACACTGTATAAGCATCAAATATAGATATTCAACGCTTATAACAGTCTGTCATTCAATCGATCGACATACAACTAAACAATCAGGATTAGTGTACGTCAAATATCATCCCAATACCCGTGTGGGGTTTCAAACAATCAAACACAGATTTTATTTCTGCAGTTGGGCGACGAGTAAAATTTATCGTCCCAATCAATATCAGTCAAAGTTGTGTATATAAACAAATCTTTCGATTTGTTTATATTAATTTATTTCATTTCATATACACACGTTAAAAATTCTATTTTTAACTATAAAATATTTTTAACTATATAAATATTTTATTTCATTTCTCATCACATCACACAATCAACTACACATCAAAATCAAACAAACAAGCATACAAGCCGTCCATGGTTTGTGGACGACGGGTGTCGGGTGCTACTAAACACCGTCTGCATCCTAGTATATATTTCAACTAGAAAAATAAATTAAATGTGAGAAGTTCTCACAGATTAGCTAATCCAATTCCACTATTCTTCTTATGTAGCAATCTTCGCCGTTCTTGCCTCTTGTCACTTTCTCTGCCCGTATTCTCTACATATATAAAAATCACATTTTTTACTTCGCTATTCAATATATAAAAATCGAATTTTTACTTCGCTATTCAATATATAAAAATCGAATTTTTACTTCGCTATTCAATATATAAAAATCGAATTTTTACTGTGCTATTCAATATATAAAAATCGAATTTTTTCTATGCTATTCAATATATAAAAATCAAATTTTTACTTCGCTATTCAATATATAAAAATCGAATTTCTACTATGCTATTCAATATTTAAAAATCGAATTTTTACTATGCTATTCAATATATAAAAATCAAATTTTTACTATGCCATTCAATATATAAAAATCGAATTTTTACTATGCTATTCAATATATAAAAATCGAATTATTACTATGCTACTCAATATATAAAAATCGAATTTTTACTATGCTATTCAATATATAAAAATCGAATTTTTACTATGCTATTCAATATATAAAAATCGAATTTTTACTATGCTATTCAATATATAAAAATCGAATTTTTACTATGCTATTCAATATATAAAAATCGAATTTTTACTATGCCATTCAATATATAAAAATCGAATTTTTACTATGCCATTTAATATATAAAAATCGAATTTTTTACTATGCCATTCAATATATAAAAATCGAATTTTTTACTATGCCATTTAATATATATAAAAATCGAATTTTTTACTATGCTATTCAATATATAAAAATCGAATTTTTTTTCTTTTTTACACATATACAAACTCAGTTTTATTAACAAGAAAAAAAATCAGAATAAATAAAAGTAAAAATACTTACAGGTTTTAGAAAAGAGGAGGGGGACTGTCAGAGTTCGTCGGTAGAGGAAAGGGGCGGCGTCAGGTGGCGCTGGTGCCATGGAAGGAGCAGGCGCTTGCGGAGGGGGCCCACACTGGCCGACGCGGTGCGATTTGGGGGAAGTAGGGCTCGGGGCGTGCTGGCAGGGTGCTCTCGCGACTGGAGTAGGAGGAGGGGTTGATCGGAGGAGGGGCTCGGCGGTCATGGGAAGGTGCGGCGGTGGAGGGATGGCCAGCGGTGGCGGTTGGGCTGTCGCAGTTTCTTTTTAGTTTTTTTTTTTTTATTATTTTCTTTCTTTCTTCAGAATGAACGAAGGCAAAGGGGTGGGCCAGAGGGGTTAAAGGGAGAGAAGGGGATTTTAATTTTTAATTATTTTAATTTACAAAAAGTTTACTTTTTCATACGACCTCTAAACGAGGCCCACCGCCTGTCGTCCATAGCGTTTCACCCCCATTCCGAACACATTGGGATATGTATCGTAAGCTGATTCGATTGTTGATTGACATTGAAAAGTGTTTAATTTATGACTCTTATGCTTTATCTTTTGTAAATAAATAAATGATACTTTGGGTATTTTTTATGTGTTTTTACAGATTTCAAGCGTTGCCTCCTTTAATCCAAATCAAAGGCCAACTACAAGAAAGAGCTGCTTCCTCACATCAAATTCATTTCAATTGCAAAAGAAGTAGTAGCTCACTAGTAAAGGCATAGGAATTGGTGCTGAGAGACCTGAGTTCGAACCCCGTCAAGCTCACTTTTTGCCAAAGAAACGGAGCGCGTTCACACTGGCCCCTTTGCTTTGAGGAATAGTTGGATTAGTGTTATGTTATATATATAAATACACATATTCATGTGTATGTATTTATGATGTGCACCAATTAACATTTCAGCAATAGCCATATTCTTATCATGGAATTAAATTCAAATCAATTAATTTCAATTAGAAGAATTTCTGATTGAATTGTTGCTAAAAAGAAAAATCAATTTTGAAGATTTTATCTTATATTGCCTTTGGAGTCTAATATGCGTCCTTGTTTGGAAGAATTAATTATATGCAATCTTTTATCAATCAATTAGCCACATGGGAGAATTGAAAGATATGGAAAATATTTACCATGATATGCCCAGATTTTCTCCAATCAAGTTAGTCAAGGAAGGCAAGAGATATTCATGAATGAGGAGGCCCATTTATTCATAGACCTAATTAGGGTTTTGTCATTCTCATCTACAAATATGTGTTGTAACCATTGTAAAAAGATTTCATTATTCTGTACTCTCTTTTATTCTAAACAAAGTTTTTTTTTCCAGTTTTATTGCTCTTTTCTAACAATTTGTGTTTCTATTCAATTAGTTTTGATAGAACACGAACTGTTATTGTTATTTCTGTTTGCATATTAGAATTAGTCGTTCGATTAGATTCAACGACAATTCTAAGTTTAATTTCTGTTGTCGTAGTTGTTAATTGTTGTTTTCTTTCTAGTTAATTGTCTTTCAGTTTCAGTTGTTAAATTTTGGTGTTGATCTGATTAGATTCAGATCAACAGTAAAATCATTAGCGGTAAAAACATCCTCAGAATTCGTCTAACTCGCCCAAGAATAAATAGATAATAATTTTTAATTACACCTCCCTGTGTCCGACCTGTATGCTACACACCTGTATGCTTGCAGAATTTAATTTAAATGTCGCGCTTTTCTAATTCATAGATTAGCGACGATCAAGTTTTTGGCGCCGTTGCCAATTCTTCTAAACCTCAAGTTCCCTTAAATGTTGGCAATCCCAACAGTTCTTCTTCCAGTGTCGGCAAACCCGACCCACCTTCGAAAATTAATGTTGGCAATACCAACATTCCATCTTCTACGACCTTACCACCTTCTAACTCCGTGGATAAACCTTCTTCCTCGAATGATGAAACTCATCACAGAGTCGAAAAACCAGTAGCTCCTTTTCCTCATAGACTCAATAATAAGAAGAAAGCGGCAAATTTCGATAAAATTCTGGAAATTTTCAAACAAGTCCGTGTGAACATTCCTCTTTTAGACACCATTGAACAAATTCCTCAATATGCTAAATGTCTTAAGGAATTTTGCACACAAAAACGTGCAACCAATGTCCCAAAAACCGCTTTTCTAACTGTAAATACAAGCTCTGTTCTTTCGAATCTTGCCCCAGTCAAGTATAAAGACCCTGGCTGCCCTACGATTGATTGCAAAATAGGAAACACCCATATCTCTCGGGCCCTACTCGACCTTGGTGCCAGTGTCAACCTTCTTCCTTATACTGTTTATCATCAACTTGGACTAGGGGAGATTAAACCAACAAACATCACTCTTCAGTTAGCTGATCGATCTGTCAAAAAGCCATTGGGAATTATCGAAGACGTCTTGATACAGATCGAACAGTTTTACTTCCCTGTCGATTTCATAGTTTTAGAAACAGAGCCTATCTCAAATCCCAAAGTTCAAATGCCATTGATCTTAGGACGTCCTTTCTTAGCAACCTCTAATGCTGTCATTAATTGTAGGAATGGTCAGCTTCGACTTTCCTTCGGGCACCTAACCATTGAGCTAAACATCTTTAATCTCAACAAACAACCTAGGGATTTTGAGATCGATGAAATTGACATGATTCAAACCACAATTGATGAAACCTCTAGTGACACTTCTGAAGCCTTGAAAACGTGTTTTGACCATTTCGACTCTGATTTCGATGAACTCGAATACATTTCTGAACTGAACAGAATTCTTGATTCCGACACTTCGTCACCTGAATCTAACCAAGGAATGTTCACCAATGTTGATACACAAGAACTTCCTAAGTTAGACCTCAAACCCTTGCCACCAGACCTTAAGTATGCCTACCTAGACTCTTCAAAAACTTTTCCCGTAATCTTGGCTTCCGATCTTATCGAGGACCAAGAAGAAAAACTTTTGGATATCTTGCGGGAAAATAAGGACGCCTTGGGGTGGGAAATTAGCGATATAAAAGGAATTAGCCCATCAATTGTGGAACATCGCATACATTTAGTTGATGAGGCTAAACCCACCCGTGAAGTTCAAAGGCGATTAAACCCAAACATGAGAGAAGTGGTCAAGGAGGAGATAATCAAATGTCTAGACAATAACATCATCTATCCCATCTCTGATAGTACTTGGGTAAGTCCGGTACAAGTTGTACCAAAGAAGTCGGGAGTCACAGTGATCAAAAACGACAGTAATGAACTCGTCCCAACAAAAATCAAAACCAAATGGCGTGTGTGTATCGACTATCGAAAGCTTAACTCAGCCACACGAAAAGACCATTTTCCCTTGCCTTTTATTGACCAAATGCTCGAACGCTTAGTAGGACATGAGTACTACTGTTTTCTCGATGGATACTCTGGCTATAACCAAATTCCTGTTGCTTTAAAAGATCAACATAAGACCACCTTTACTTGTCCCTTTGGAACCTTTGCTTATCGTCGCATGCCTTTTGGTCTTTGTAATGCCCCCGCGACTTTCCAAAGGTGTATGATGAGTATTTTCTCTGATATGGTGGAAGAATTCTTGGAAATATTCATGGATGATTTTTCAATATATGGATCATCTTTTTCCCAATGTCTCACTCATTTAGAACTCGTCCTTAAGCGTTGTAAGGAGAAATCACTCGTGCTTAATTGGGAAAAATGCCACTTTATGGTAAAAAGGGGGATAGTTCTAGGTCATGTCGTCTCCAAAGATGGCCTAGAAGTCGATAAATCCAAAATCGATTTGATTGCTAATTTACCTCCTCCTAAGTCTGTCAAAGATGTTCGTTCATTTCTTGGCCATGCAGGATTCTATAGAAGATTCATTAAGGATTTCTCAAAAATTTCAAAACCTCTCTCAAATTTACTTACCAAAGACGTAAAGTTTGAATTTTCCAATGATTGCAAAACATCTTTTGAAACTCTTAAATCACTCTTGACCACAACTCCCATCATTCAACCTCCTGATTGGACTCAACCCTTTGAACTTATGTGCGACGCTTCTGACTTTGCAATTGGAGCCATCTTGGGTCAGCGAATTGATAAACTCTCTCGAGTCATTTACTACGCTAGCAAAACCTTAAACGAGGCCCAATTGAATTACTCAACTACTGAAAAGGAATTTTTGGCAGTTGTCTTCGCTCTTGAGAAATTCAGACCATATCTCATAGGATCCAAAGTCATAGTTTACACTGACCATGCTGCCCTACGATATCTGCTTTCTAAAAAGGATGCCAAGGCCCGCTTGATTCGTTGGATCCTTCTTCTTTAAGAATTCGATATAGAAGTACGAGATAAAAAGGGTTCTGAAAATGTCGTAGCTGATCATCTCTCTCGAATTGTACACGAAAATGGTAACGACACCCAAATCGATGACTATTTTCCTGACGAACAACTCCTTTCGATTTCTAACACCCCTTGGTATGCTGACATTGTAAACTATCTTGTCACACAACAAACACCCGCTGAATGGTCGAAACAAGATAAACAAAAATTTCTCTCGAAAGTTCGAAACTTCTATTGGGACGACCCATATCTTTTCAAATACTGTCCAGACCAAATCATTCGAAGGTGTGTGCCCGATCATGAACACCAAAGTATTCTCTCTTTCTCACATGACCATGCTTGTGGTGGTCATTTTGGAGCAAGAAAAACTGCTGCACAAGTTTTGCAAAGCGGTTTTTATTGGCCCACACTCTTCCGTGACGCTTTCGAATTTTTCTCTAAATGTGAGCGATGTCAAAGAACGGGTCGAATCTCTAAGCGGAACATGATGCCTCTCAACCCCATTTTGGTGATTGAGTTATTCGATGTTTGGGGCATCGATTTCATGGGACCATTCCCTAATTCATTTGGGAATCTTTACATCTTACTTGCGGTAGATTATGTCTCAAAATGGGTTGAAGCCATTCCGACCAAAACCAACGACAACAAGGTTGTTGTCAAATTCCTCAAAGAAAACATCTTTTCACGCTTTGGAACACCTCGAGCTATCATTAGCGATAATGGCACTCACTTCTGTAATCGTGCTTTTGAGTCTTTGCTCAAGAAATACTCAATCACACACAAGCTGTCGACCCCCTACCACCCACAAACTAGTGGGCAAGTAGAAGTCTCCAATAGACAAATCAAGCAAATTCTTGAGAAAACCGTGAATTCCAATAGAAAAGATTGGTCTGTAAAACTGATTGATGCACTTTGGGCTTTTCGCACTGCTTATAAAACCAATCTAGGGATGTCACCATATCGATTAGTCTTTGGAAAAGCCTGTCACTTACCTCTTGAATTAGGGCATCGTACTCTTTGGGCCATAAAATTTTTGAACTTTGACTTAGAAAAAGCCGGCTCACATAGGAAGTTACAAATTTCGGAATTAGAGGAATTTAGAAATGAGGCGTATGAAAATGCAAAAATCTACAAAGAAAGAACCAAAGCCCAACACGACAAAAACATACTTCGTAAGGAATTCAACGTAGGTCAAAAAGTTCTTTTATACGACTCTAGACTTCACTTGTTTCCAGGAAAACTCAGATCTCGATGGACTGGACCTTATGTCGTGAAAACAGTATACCCTCATGGAGCGGTTGAAATTGAAAATCCTAGGGATGGAAAAGTCTTCAAAGTAAACGGTCAACGACTGAAACCATTTTTGGAATTCGAGCAATATGACGAAGATGACTCTATCGATCTGCATGATCATCCACCATGAAATCAGGTGGTACACGTTCTTTTTCTTTTATTTTTCATTTTTTTTATTTTATTTTTCTGCCTTAGACAGTTGGGACACTGTCTCAATCAAGTGTGGGGGGGAGTCTGCATTTCATCCATTACATTTCTCTTTGTTTTTATTTCTTTTTATTTTCAGCCATTTAAGTAGGACCATCATACATTTTATATCGTAGTAACATACCATAAAAAAAAAATTAAAAAAGAATACGACTCATTTTCAATTGATACAACAAAATAAGTTTACAATTTTTAGCCAGTTGATAGTATTTTTCTCTCCAACTTAGATCGAATAGGAAATATAATGAAAAGTTTAATTTTGAGGGATAATAGTGTAACCGGTACATAGGGAGATTCTTAGGTGATGGCCATGAAATCTATTCTATATTGTAGACTTTGTTTAAATAAGTGGAGGACTTAAAATACTTATATTGGCTTTTCAAATCTTTAAAACTAAGTTGTGTTAAGTTGAATTCGCGTAACTCTCTTTTGTGCTTATATTTTCGATAATAATAATAATAATATTCCAAGGGTATCCAACATTGCTTGTATATCGAGCGTTGGTGTGCATACCCGCCAAGCTCTATCCGACACGTTGTTGACAAAGTCAGCGTTGGAATATCTTGGTCTCATTCTATGAGATTGGACACCTAAGGATTACCGACACGTTGTTGACAAAGTCAAAGTCGGCCTGCACAATCCGCCAAGCTCTTTACCCACTCTCCGTTAGTCCGCGAGGCAGTGCATGGGTGGTAAACCTTGGTCTTTTTAGTTAGGTGTATGTACTTAATCATAAATCTTAAAATTTTATAGATTAAAGAATAAGCGATGATACCCAAACACTTCTTGACCTTATTGATTTGACTAGCCATACATGAGAAAATTAGAATACCACTTTGCAAACTGTGCCAAGCAAACTAAGAATCTATTTCATGGCTGCACTATTTTATCGACCGAACTAACTGGCCAAACTGGAATTTAACATTTGAAAACTTGATTTATATTGAAATTTTTTGACAAGTCGAGGTATCTAAAATAAAATCAACTGGTTAGAAATTATTAACTTAATTTGTTGTACCACTTTCCTAAAATAAGTCGTGCTGTCATTTTTCGTTTTTATTTTTGCATATGTCCATTGCATTCATGTAAGTTTCATTAGAATCATAGCATACTGCATTTGGATTTTGTGGGTAGTATCCGCTGAAAACCCTCACGAGACACCACTCGTCCTACTAGGGACACCTAGAGGTTTAACGACTTGTTGCATACGCTCAATGCAATCGTGTTTCCTACGAAAGTGTGACCTATCTAGTTTAGTTTTTCATTTTTTGTTGTTGTTTTACTCGAGGACGAGTAAAAGATAAGTGTGGGGGTATTTGATTGACATTGAAAAGTGTTTATTTTATGAATCTTATGCTTTATCTTTTGTAAATAAATAAATGATACTTTGGGTATTTTTTATGTGTTTTTACAGATTTCAAGCGTTGCCTCCTTTAATCCAAATCAAAGGCCAACTACAAGAAAGAGCTACTTCCTCACATCAAATTCATTTCAATTGCAAAAGAAGTAGTAGCTCACTGGTAAAGGCATAAGAATTGGTGCTGAGAGACCTGAGTTTGAACCCCGTCAAGCTCACTTTTTGCCAAAGAAACGGAGCGCGTTCACACTGGCCCCTTTGCTCTGAGGAATAGTTGGATTAGTGTTATGTCATATATATACATACACATATTCATGTGTATGTATTTATGATGTGCACCAATTAACATTTCAGCAATAGCCATATTCTTATCATGGAATTAAATTCAAATCATTCAATTTCAATTAGAAGAATTTCTGATTGAATTGTTGCCAAGAAGAAAAATCAATTTTGAAGATTTTATCTTATATTGCCTTTGGAGTCTAATAAGCGTCCTTGTTTGGAAGAATTAATTATATGCAATCTTTTATCAATCAATTAGCCACATGGGAGAATTGAAAGATATGGAAAATATTTACCATGATATGCCCAGATTTTCTCCAATCAAGTTAGTCAAGGAAGGCAAGAGATATTCATGAATGAGGAGGCCCATTTATTCATAGACCTAATTAGGGTTTTGTCATTCTCATCTATAAATATGTGTTGTAACCATTGTAAAAAGAATTCATTATTCTGTACTCTCTTTTATTCTAAACAAAGTTTTTTTTTTTCAGTTTTATTGCTCTTTTCTAACAATTTGTGTTTCTATTCAATTAGTTTTGATAGAACACGAACTATTATTGTTATTTCTGTTTGCATATTAGAATTAGTCGTTCGATTAGATTCAACGACAATTCTAAGTTTAATTTCTGTTGTCGTAGTTGTTAATTGTTGTTTTCTTTCTAGTTAATTGTCTTTCAGTTTCAGTTGTTAAATTTTGGTGTTGATCTGATTAGATTCAGATCAACAGTAAAATCATTAGCGGTAAAAACATCCTCAGAATTCGTCTAACTCGCCCAAGAATAAATAGATAATAATTTTTAATTACACCTCCCTGTGTCCGACCTGTATGCTACACACCTGTATGCTTGCAGGATTTAATTTAAATGTCGCGCTTTTCTACTTCATAGATTAGCGACGATCAATTGTTTCGATCGGTTTCCGTCAAAATCAACATATAACTCTATATATTGAATTTGAACGCGCATTTCAATTTACCGGGGCCACATACCAACTCTAAAAATTCCCTAAAAATATTTTCTAACTTCGTATTGATGATACGGTCCTAACAAAACTAGTTTCGTCGAATTCCAAGACCGTTGGAAAAATGGCCATTTTCCAGTCGATTAAAATCAACTAAATCTGGTCAAACGCGTTTTCATTTGCCACGCTCACATATTGATTCGAAAAGTTATGAAATTTGAAATCTAGCAATAATTTGACATCACGGACCCAACAAAAGTGGTTTCGTTGAAATCCGAGGTCGTTTGCAAAGTGTCCATTTTTAAGGGCCTGAATTCCATAGCGACTATTCAGAATTTTCAACTGGACATATCTTTTGATTCCCGCTATGAAATTTCGATTTTTCAGATTCGTTGGAAAAATATTCCCAATTAGATTCTAATGTTTTTGGTTTCACTAAAATCCGGATTGTTTTGCACCCGGTACATTCAATTGAATTTGAAGTCGAATTATCGAACTACCGCGCCATTTTCAATTCCTTTTATAATTTTATATAATTATATATATTCTAACGACGACGTATATAATATATACGTTCGAATTATATTCAAAATAAATTTCTCGTCGATATTACTTAAAATAATTCATTTTAAATAATCAAAATTTGCTAAAATTGCCAAAATAAAAATTTTAAACTGGCCCAGATTTTCGGGTTGTTACACTCATCAACTCAAAATCACACCAACCAGAGCCTGTCCACCCATCCTCCACTTGTTGACTAGTAAATCCTGCTGGTTTCACATCCAATGACATGGGAAGTTCAATTCCAATTGGCACCAAGGTGAATCTTGCTCTGAGTAGTTGAAGTGAATTTGATTCAAACCGCACAATGATTCTGTAACTAAGAAATGGAGTAGCTTTTAAAATATTGAGGGAAGAAATATATGAAAAGGAATATAAGTGAGTGAACATAAAGAAGAGTATTGCAAATTATCCATTGGAAAATCGCTGCACCGTTGGAAATATGTTTTGAAATGAAACTTTACTGTAATGAAGGCTCTTTTGCTGTTGTCGTCATCTGCTTCCTTTTTTTTGCCCTTCTTACTTTTGTTGGTCTGTGTTGATTTCCTCGCTTAACACATTTGTAATGTGATATGATTGTACACGTTGGAGGAAAAAGAACTCACCGGCGATACCTCCTGTTAGGCAAGGAGTCGAGTTTCTAAGTAACACACAAGGTCAAACAGACGATGCAAACATGCAATGCAAGGACCAAACTGAAAATGGACAAGTTCAAAACCACACAGTTAAGCAAAACTTATAGAACAACAAGGCTCAAACTGTTCCAGAAGTAAATGGTGATGATAACACAAACTCAAATATCATCAATCTTAATACAAGACCATATCGAAATCTCGGTCAGGCATCAAATTCTAGGAGTCAAGGCATGGATTACCAGAGTGGCAACCAAGATAATGGTTCATGAAATCTCAAACAACAATTGTCAAATAATGACGTAATGCACTCCTGTTGTAATGCTGTTATTAAAATAACAGACTTATGGAAATTTTGGTATTTCTATATAGTAGGCCATCAGCTTGTATGTATTTATAAACACTCACTTCAGTTTGTACTCTGTTTTCCTCACTGGAAAGGTTATTTGGAAGGCCCATTCTTAAAAAAAATGTAATGAAGGCCACCACTTTTGGAATTATATAAATGGAGGTCTGCTTCATGTGAAAAATAATAATTAGTCTGCTTCCGGCTGAAATGATGCTCACAAACACCTGAATGTACATCGAGTGACAATACTCGTTTTTCGCTTAGAAAGTAGCAATGATGCCTGTATCAAATTTTACACACACACACACACATTTCTATATAAAATGTAACGAACTGGAATTTTCGACTCCGAAAATCAACACAAAACTACCATGTTGACTATTCAGACATCGGAAATACCTGGTCATTAACAGAAAGAAGTTAGATGGTGAGAATAGATAAGATAAAAAATTAGAATAGAAGAAGAAGAAGATCACCACAGAACAAAATCAGAGTAACACAACTCTCACAGCAACGAATAAAATATATTATAACATAACTTTGCAATAAAACAATATATATATATATAACATTATCAGAGTACAACACTTACACACAGCGGAAATAATAATAACTATATAATCCTGAAGCCTCCTGCTTCAAGCTCCTCTAAGTATATCTATAAAGACCTGAACTACTTAACTGCACGTACAAATTTGGGCACCCAAGAGTTTAGGGAAAACAAAAACAAAATAAACTCTGGGTCATTCATGGGAATGGTGTGAGTAAACTCAAATCATTTGGTTTAACTTTTCAAAATCCTTTTCAAAAGAAAAGGTAATCATAAGACCGATCCACACATAAACACAGACGGTTTTTACCTTATGATAACCCAATGCAGTTTTTGGAAATCAATATTTCTCTGATATTATAATAATGTCTAATCACAAGTAAATAACAATCTAGCAGAACGCTTGAATCTCACGTTCCACATATATAGTATACAAACAAAACCACGGGCGCTTATTGGAGAATGGATTCCGACTATGACAAGGTATGGGCCCACCTGCCGATAGTGTAACTCTAGATGCGAATACACTGGGTTCAACAAGAACGTCTTGCAACCCGGCCATCACACGACTGACCACTCATTTCGCTTCAGTGTATCGAATGTATATCACCAACGGTTGGGAGCTACGCACCGTTTCCCGAAAAGGGACAGCCTCGAAAATAGATAAAAGAATGAAATGGATTTTCTCTAGATAGTGATATACACCATAATGCGAGCGACCCACCTAGCTATGCTGCTTGCCCGATATCTGTCATTTCCCAGTTGATGTGGCTTGTGGTCATAACGTGTCTTTTGGAACACATGACCACCATTCACTTTGAATGCCACATCGTCATACCCGCCAAATCACAAATTGATTTCCCCAAAAATACCACATGTATAAAGCTAAGAGAAACGAATTCCTCCGCCACCAAACGTAAATACGTTTGAAGAGATCAACTTACGCGATCCGTAAGATTTACTTTGTCAGACATTCGTCCATTCTTTGACAGACATTCATCCATTCACGTTGTCCTGAGACTGGACAAACTGAAGGCACTATTCTGTAAACAAGATAGCCCTTGCATAACTCCGTCTTCAATTATCTTCATCATATTTGATTGCAACGCTAACGTCCATACAGAATGGTCTTCAGATAATGAATCTGATCTAGGACTCTCCGTATTGACGACGGAAAAATGGTCAAAAACTTCGATAGTCGGGGGTTTAACTATCAAAGAAAAACACATGTGCAAACAACGATATTATTTCCGGATCGAAATTCTATCGATCAATCATCGTTTAACGTTTATCTCTTTAGCTTATTAATTTGTTTATTTCCTGTTTCCATATATTCAACATTCTTTATTTTCTAAATTTAGGAAATATACGTTATCAATCATTGGAAAACATTTCCATCTCTGTTTCACGTATCACTGTCATTCCAGTATTCTTTCTCATCAACATTTCATTTTCTATGATTAGAAAATATCTCTGATTATATTTGGAAAATTTTTCCAAAACTTATTCATTTGATTTAAACAGATGTTTAAATAAAACATCACTAAGCCAATTCAAACCATTACACTCATTAACTAAATTCATTTAATCAACCTTCACTATCGAACCTTACCCATCCCTTAGTTAAAAACGAAGTCAATCAAGTTGGGGGTATAATTACCTCTCAAAACTTAACTGAACAACATTTCTAACCTCGAAATAGACAAAGTTCACCCTTTTAAATCTTTTAACCAACTTCCTCACGTAACTCGGATTCTATTTATGAATCCATTTCTTTATTTAAAACATTGATTATAACTGTAGCGTTATAATCCCTTCTTCTTAAATATCCAACTTCAAAACATAATTTTTATTCCTTAATTTAACTAAATAACTAAACCACTAATTTATTAATAAATAAGTAGATCTTGATTAAAAACGGGAAGTAATATTACTTTCCCGAATTCGATATAATTGAATTCAACATGTAATTCTCTTTGGAAAAATCTCTATTTGATAACTCCTTTTCGGATAAACTATATTCGATAACTCCTTCTTCGAATAACTATATTCGATAATCTCTCTTCGAATAACTATATTCGATTAACTCTCTTTGAATGATTCACATTCGATTAACTCTCCTCGAATGTTTTACATTCGATTAATCTCCTTTCGAATAAACTATATTCGATTAACTCCCTTAATTCTATTCGAATAAACTGCTTCGAATAACTCCTTTAGATTAACTCGGTTTGATTAACTCATCTTGACTAACTCAACTCGATTAACTCAACTTGATTAACTTACTTGATTTACTCAACTTGACTAACTTAACTTATTTAACTCCTATCGAATAACTAATATTCGATTAACTTATATTCGAATAGCTATGTCTGTTTTAACTTTATTTCGAATGGCTAATATTCGATTTAACTCCATTCGCTTGACTCTAGATTGCAGCGATCAAAATGATTACGCCTGATTCCCTCAGGAAACATCTGACTGTCGTACGCTATCTGCAGCCCTGTGAATTACGTTAGTAGTTGTACGAAATGGCAACTCATCTTGAATACTATGTTTGACTAACTCTATCTCAAATAACAATATTCGATCAACTCTAATTGAATAACTAATATTCAATTAATCCTAAGTCAATTAACTATGTTCAATTTAATCTATCTGGTCAACTCTGACTGGTTAACACTATCTAATTAACTCTAACTGGTTAACTCTAACTGATTAACTCTAATCAATTACTCTAATTCGATTAAATCTAATCGATTACTCTAATTCGATTAACTCTAACTGATTAACTCTTAATCGACTAACTCTTCGTCCATATTCAGTTTCGAATATCGATGTTGAAATCGATTCTTACTTCTCTATATAAGTCCTGACTTATATATCCTATTTATCCAATGATATACATTTTATTTAATTTATAAAATATTATTTATAAATTTATCTTCTTAATCTATCGGTTGGAATAGATTCTATTTAAAATCTTTGCTTTAATTCCATATCTTGTTATACCCGTGTGCGAAGCACGGGTCTAAACCTTTCAAATGTAAAATTCTTTTTTGATAATTCTATTTATTTTATAAAATATTTTCTTTTATATAAAATCCATTGATTTTATAAGTAATTCCTTTTGTAATCTAACTATTTCCTTTTCTATTTGTTTTACAAATATTTCCTCTTTCTATTCTATTTATTTTTCAAATAAATATTCCTTTTCAATTCTATTTGTAAATGGTTTACAAATATTTCTTTTTCAATTCTATTTGTAAATGTTTTACAAATATTTCCCTTCAATTCTATTTGTTTGTTTAACAAATAAATATTTCTTTTTAATCTATTTATTTTCTAAATAAATATTTTCTTTTTTATAAAATCTTTTGATTTTATAAATATTTCTTTTTCAATATAACATTGAAAATTTCCTTTTTAACATTCCATTATTCCTTATGGTATTTAACGTACCATATAACAATGATCGGTATCATTCCAACATACAAAATCAACAACAGATTTCATATCACATTATATAACACAATATATGAAAACAATAAAATAAGTGTTGAGGAACCCAGTTGGGTCCCTCTGACCTGTTTCCCTGAATCCACATATGTTAATCACATAAATAACACGAATATGATATATTATGATAACAGATTCAATATTCGATTAACGATTTATATCTATATCGTTATCTATATTTTCAACCAATTTACTAGCAGTTCAACCAAACAG
This sequence comes from Allium sativum, assembly GCA_030737875.1. Taxonomy (NCBI): domain Eukaryota; kingdom Viridiplantae; phylum Streptophyta; class Magnoliopsida; order Asparagales; family Amaryllidaceae; genus Allium; species Allium sativum. Next base: position 587,904,525 of record CM060924.1, on the reverse strand, counting down.
CCAACACACAGCAAACAACCATCATTTACCAGTTATAAAAATACGTTATAAAAATATAACTGAGAAGAGTTAGTGAATTTTACTCACATTGGTCGGTGATCGTTAAATAACGATTATCGGTCATTGATTTGATTCAAGTGTTTAATTTCACCATAATTCCAAATGAGCACCAATTCACTCCCGGTCAGTTCCACGGTGTAGCCACCGTCCATACGATCCTAACGGACATTGTTTTACTGAATTTAGTTAACGTATGGAATAGTTATGTATTTTCTAAATTCGACGTAAAATAAAATGGTTCATATTTTAAACAAGAATTGTTATTGGGCCTCACCTCTTTTCTTGAAATCAGCCCACCACCAAACATAAACACCGCGTGATCCTTTCTGCCCCGAAACCTCAAAATGTCATGCTCCTGTGAAGACTCCACCATTACCGTAACTTTGATCCTATCGTTTTCTCTCCTTACTTCATGAAATTCAAACTCATAACCACCAAAATGCTCCGCTATGAAAACTACATGTTCCTCACCCAAAACCCTCGAACTCGCATCCTTCCTTTGAAAACCCGTTCTCAGCATCTCGCGCCTGTATCAGTGGGAAGATCGAGCTTTATTTCCCCCAAAACTTCCCAGAAAATCCCACTAGATGCTATTTGATCCCCTAAACCCAATTACGAACTCGAAATCCCTCATAACTGCTTCAATCGCTCGCCTCGATCAACCTTAGCGCCGCTGTTGAAAACCCAACAACCCAGAATCGACGTCGAACACCATATAACTCATATAAGATGGAAGCTCACAACACCAGGAGTCCAAAAATGCTTGAGTTGTGATTTTAGGATTTTCATATGAATTTAGTTTGATTTTTGAATTGGGATTTTCACTGTATGAATTAGTTTCGGTGGCGGCTGCGCATTTTGACTAGAGACAAGGTATGTTAGGGTTAGATGTGAGTGTAGACTATTTATAGAATGCATATAATATTTTTTATTCGATTATTTAATTTATATTTGAGCTATCGCTGTTTTCATTTGTGTTTAAAAATCCCTGTGAGCACATACAATACCTAAAAATCACGAAAATGGACAGACAGCTACAGTTCGACACTACAGACCCAAAGAAACTTGTTTCATCGAATTTTGACTCCATTTTCTCACACAGCGTATTATTTTAATCGTCAAAATACTAACTGTTTTTCACACTAAAAATTCATATGGCCACATACGGACTCTAAAAGCTACGAAAACTGAAATCTAACAATAATTTGACATTACGAATCCAACAAAATTGGTTTCATCGAATTTGGAGGTTGTTTGAAAAACTGGCTATTTTTAAAGCTCTAAATAACCCATTTAAATATATAAATGTATTTAAAAATAATTAGCTTAAATATTTATAAATAAATATTTTCGTATATATATTCCCAACAGAATATCGTATAGCTCCAATTGAATTTATAACATGATATTCGAATCCCTGTTGAATCGATATTAGATTTTTATTGAAAATCCTTTTATAAATATAAATAAATCGTTATAAATTATAAAGGAATTGCATAGCGACATTTCTAAATTTTTATTTGGACATAAATCAAAATCTACACAATGAAATCCCGATTTTTCTCTTTCATTAGAATAATATACTTCACCAGCTCCGAGCGTTTCTTGTTTAACAGAAATCTGATTTAAAACGAACCCTGTATATTCGGTTGAAGTTCAAATCGCCAAATAGCGAACTGCCACGCCATTTCAAGCTCGATTTTAATTATATTATAATTCTACGTTCAAACTTCATTTAAATAATATATTCGTTATTCAAATTTAATTCCAAACTGAATTATATATTTTAAATTGCCAAATTCACACAATACTGTGAATTCTTTTATTTCCGATTATTTCAAAAATTAAATAAATTATTCTATTATTTAATTTAATTAAATATTCACTATTATTAATTAAACAATGATTTAATTCTCCAAATCACTATTTATATAATTAAATAAATAAATTATTATATCGCTGAAAATGCGGGAAATTACATTCTTTCCCCCTTAAAATAATTTCGTCCTCGAAATTGCTAAGGTAGAAAACAAACCCTATTAACTGGGTTAAAAATTATTTATTTATTTACTTTTAATTTTAGTTTCAACTGAACGAATTTATTCCAATTAAAATATTAATTCATTTCAATTCACCATAATTTTCAAAAATTCTGAAAATTATCCAACACTCTAAATTTCCTGAAAATTTCGCCAGCACCTCCTTTGTACCGGTCAATAGTTCAAAATCCAACTCGCCTTTCTAGGTCCTTTCCTTTCAAAAAGAAAATCAAAAAGCCAAGCGGCTTGCCGATTCGCCACATAAAACCTCATATGGAAATTTAAACATGTACCTTTGTCGAGCATATCATTATATTCTTGCACTTGCTTCTACTCAATACCTGCTGATCATATATCCATCTATACGAATTGATTTCCAATCAATTTCAATCAGTCAAATCTCAACACAATTATTCGCTTATCCAAAGCCAAATTCCATTTCAACCTCGAGTTCCATTCTCGATTCCAAACTCCTAACTCACCAATCCAATTCCATTTGAGATTCTTATCTCATAATTCAAAATCTGATTTTACTTGATATGTTATATTCCAATTCAATTTCCAGTTAATTGGTTTCAATTCAATTCGTATTTGCTTTCAAAAATTTCTATTTAATTTGTTTTTGTTCAAACAATCCCTCCCGGGAGTTTTTTTTTTAAACAGTTTAGCTCTTTCAAAAATCAAGTATTCCTTTTCAGGATTCAAAACAACTTGTTTTCTCAAAACAATTCAACACAAAATCTTTGGTAGTAATCCATCACTTACCACTTGAAAGTGAACATTGATAATGTGGCCAACATCATCAGAGTTATTTCCCAGCTATCGAAGTGAGTTCATTTTCAAACCATTTCTAAACACTTTTATTTTGAAATCCATTTCAAAATATCCTTTTCAATGCTTGTAACAAAATTAAAATCTCCCAGGGTTTTAAAATTCACATATATTTAACCCAGATTCATTTACAAAAACTTTTATAACCTTCCAGGATTTTAATTCCAATTCTGGTTTAAATTCAGAATTAATTCATCTGATTTCACATATTTCACTTATATGTATTCTGATTGGCTATTTACATAACCATTTCACATTTTATAACCTTATTCGATTATAATCACAACCAGCACATCCAATATACTATAATACTTCAAATATCTATACTTTGTTTATATCAAAATATAATTTGGGTAAAATTATTTCATTTACCCTCTTTTCAAATCATACTGTGTCTGTTCATCGTATTCAAGTGTTTATAAGCTCCTATCGATACAGTGGATCAAAATTATCGACTAGAACTCATAAACTACCCAACCAATAAATCTCCACAATAGAAAACATTTTTTATAAAATCTACAAATAAGTTCACTTGTATATATACAATCAAAATTAATCTAGGGTATTACTAACCCATCTCTACTGAGCCACGCCACAGATCCAAGGTAATCACTTAACCTTCAGCTTTGATACCACTGTAACGAACTGGGATTTTCGACTTCGAAATCAACACAAAACTACCATGTTGACTATTCAGACATCGGAAATACCTGGTCATTAATAGAAAGAAGTTAGAGGGTGAGAATAGATAAGATAGAAAATTAGAATAGAAGAAGAAGAAGATCACCACAGAACAAAATCAGAGTAACACGAATCTCGCAGCGGAACGAATAAAATATATTATAACATAACTTTGAATATAAAACAGTATATATATAATAACATTATCAGAGTACAACACTTACACACAGCGGAAATAACAATAGCTATATAATCCTGAAGCCTCCTGCTTCAAGCTCTTCCAAGTATATCTGTAAAGACTGAACTACTTGACTGCCCGTACAAATTTTGGCACCCAAGAGTTTAGGGAAAACAAAAACAAAATAAACTCTAGGTTAGTCATGGGATTGGTGTGAGTAAACTCAAATCATTTGGTTTAACTTTTCAAAATTAAAGGTAATCGTAAGACCGATCCACACATAAACACGGACGGATTTTACCTTACGATAACCCAAAGCAGTTTTTGGAAATCAATATTTCTCTGATATTATAATAATGTCTAATCACAAGTAAATAAAATCTAGCAGAACGCTTGCATCTCACGTTCCACATATATAGTATACAAACAAAACCGCGGGCGCTTATTGAGAATGGATTTCGACTATGACAAGGTATGGGCCCACCTGCCGATAGTGTAACTCTAGATGCGAATACACTGGGTTCAACAAGAACGTCTTGCAGCCCGGCCCACACATAACCGACCGCTCATTTCGCTTGAGTGTATCGAATGTATATCACCAACGGTTGGGAGCCACTCACTGTTTCTCGGAAAGGGACAGCCTCGAAAATAGATAAAATAATGAAATGGATTTTCTCTAGATAGGTGATATACATCCTAATGGGAGCGACCCACCTAGCCATGTTGCCTACCGGATTTCTGTCATTTCCCCGTTGATGAGGCTTGTGGTCATAACGTATCTTTTGGAACACCTGACCACCATTCACTTTGAATGCCACATCGTCATACCTGCCAAATCACAAATTGATTTCACCAAAAATACCATGGGTATAAATATAAGAGTAAGGAATTCCTTCGCCACCAAACGTAAATACGTTTGAAGAGATCAACTTACGCGATCCGTTAGATATACTTTTGTCAGACATTCGTCCATTCACATTGTCCTGGGACTGGACAAACCGAAGGCATTATTCTATAGACAGGATAGACCTTGCATAACTCCATCTTCAATTATCTTCATCATATTAGATCGCAACGCTAACGTCCATACAGAGTGGTTTTCATATAATGAATCTAATCTTGGTCTCTCCGTATTGACGACGGAAAAATGGTCAAAAACTTCGATATTCGGTGATTTAACTATCAAAGAAAAACATGTGTGCAAACAACAATATTATTTCCAGATGGAAATTCTATTGATTAATAATCATTTAACGTTTATCTCTTTAGTTCATTAGTTTGTTTATTTCCTGTTTCCATATATTCAACATTCTTTATTTTCTAAATTCAGGAAATATACGTTATCAATCATTGGAAAACATTTCCATCTTTGTTTTACGTATCACTGTCATTCCAGTATTCTTTCTCATCAACATTTCATTTTCTATGATTAGAAAATATCTCTGATTATATTTGGAAAATGTTTCCAAAACTTATTCATTTGATTTAAATAGATGTTTAAATAAAACATCACTAAGCCCATTCAAACCATTACACTCATTAACTAAATTCACTTAATCAATCTTCAATATCGAACCTTACATATCCCTTAGTTAAAGACGAAGTCAATCAAGATAGGGTAAAATTACCTCTCAGACCTTAACTGAACAACATTTCTAACCTCGAAATAGACAAATTTCACCCTTTTAAATCTTTTAACCAACTTCCTCACGTAACTCGGATTCTATTTATGAATCCACTTCTTTATTTAAAACATTGATTATAACTATAGCGTTATAATCCCTTCTTTTTAAATATCCAACTTCAAAATATAACTGTTATTCCTTAATTTAACTAAATAACCAAACCAGTAATTTATTAATAAATAAGTAAATCTTGATTAAAAATGGAAATTAATATTACTTTCCCGAATTCGATATAATCGAATTCAACATATAATTCTCTTTGGAAAAATCTCTATTTGATAACTCCTTTTCGAACAAACTATATTCGATAACTCTTTCTTCAAATAACTATATTCGATAATCTCTCCTCGAATAACTATATTCGATTAACTCTCTTTGAATGATTCACATTCGATTAACTCTCTTCGAATGTTTTACATTCGATTAATCTCCTTTCGAATAAACTATATTCGATTAACTCCCTTAATTCTATTCGAATAAACTATTTCGAATAACTCCTTTAGATTAGCTCGGTTTGATTAACTCATCTTGACTAACTCAACTTGATTAACTTACTTGATTTACTCAACTTGACTAACTTAACTTATTTAACTCCTATCGAATAACTAATATTCGATTAACTTATATTCAAATAGCTATGTCTGTTTTAACTTTATTTCGAATGGCTAATATTTGATTTAACTCCATTCGCTTAACTCTAGATCGCAGCGATCATAATGGTTACGCCTGATTCCCTCAGGAAACATCCGACCGCCGTAGGCTATCTACAGCCCTGCGAATTACGCTAGCAGTCGTACGAAAGGGCAACTCATCCTGAATACTATGTTTGACTAACTCTATCTCAAATAACTATATTCAATCAACTCTAATTGAATAACTAATCTTCAATTAATTCTAATTCGATTAACTATGTTCAATTTACTATATCTGGTTAACTCTTACTGGTTAACTCTATCTAATTAACTCTAACTGGTAAACTCTAACTGGTTAACTCTAATCAATTACTCTAATTTGATTAACTCTAATCGATTACTCTAATTTGATTAACTCTAACCGATTAACTCTTAATCGACTAACTCTTGTCCATATTCAGTTTCAAATATCGTTGTTGAAATCGATTCTTACTTCTCTATATAAGTCTTGACTTATATATCCTATTTATCCAATGATAAACATTTTATTTAATTTGTAAAATATTATTTATTAATTTATCTTCTCAATCTATTGGTTGGAATAGATTCTATTTAAAACCTTTGCTTTAATTCCATATCATGTTATACCCGTGTGCGAAGCACGGGCCTAAACCTTTCAAATGTAAAATTCTCTTTTTGATAATTCAATTTATTTTATAAAATATTTTCTTTTTATATAAAATCCATTGATTTTATAAGTAATTCCTTTTATAATCTAACTATTTCCTTTTCTATTTGTTTTACAAATATTTCCTCTTTCTATTCTATTTATTTTTCAAATAAATATTCCTTTTCAATTCTATTTGTAAATGGTTTACAAATGTTTCTTTTTCAATTCTATTTGTAAATGTTTTACAAATATTTCCCTTCAATTCTATTTATTTGTTTAACAAATAAATATTTGTTTTTAATCTATTTATTTTCTAAATAAATATTTTCTTTTTTATAAAATCTTTTGATTTTATAAGTATTTCTTTTTCAATATAACATTGAAATTTTCTTTTTAACATTCCAGTATTCCTTATGGTATTTAACGTACCATATAACAATGATCGGTATCATTCCAACATACAAAATCAACAACAGGTTATAACTCATATAACTCATATGAGATGGAAGATCACAACACCAGGAGTCCAAAAATGCTTGAGTTGTGATTTTAAGATATTCCTATGAATTTGTTTGATTTTTGAATTGGGATTTTCACTGTATGAATTAGTTTCGGTGGCGGCTGCGCATTTTGACCAGAGACAAGGTATGTTAGGGTATGTGAGTGTAGACTATTTATAGGATGCATATAATATTTTTTTTATTTGATTATTTAATTTATATTTGAGATATCGCTGTTTTCATTTGTGTTTAAAAATCCTTGTGAGCACATACAATACCCAAAAATCATGAAAATGGACAGACAGCTGCAGTTCGACACTACGGACCCAATGAAACTTGTTTCGTCGAATTTCGACTCCGTTTTCTCACATAGCATATTTTTTTTAACTGTCAAAATACTAACTGTTTTCACATTAAAAATCCGTAAGGCCACATACGGACTCTAAAAACCACGGAAATTGAAGTCTAACAATAATTTGACATTTTCCAACAAAATTGGTTTCGTCGAATTTGGAGGTCATTTGAAAAACTGACTATTTTTAAAGCTCTAAATAACCCATTTAAATATATAAATGTATTTAAAAATAGTTAAATTAAATATTTATAAATAAATATTTTCATATATATATATTCCCAACAGAATATCGTATAGCTCCAACTGAATTTATAACACGAGATTCAAATCCTGGTTGAATCAATATTCAATTTTCATTGAAAAATCCTTTTATAAATATAAATAAATCATTATAAATTATAAAGGAATTCCATAGCGACTTTTCTGAAATTTGATTTGGACATAAATCAAAATCTACATAATGAAATCCCGATTTTTCTCTTTTAGGGCTCAACCCTGGACAGGCGGCACAAAGACGCAATTATCAGGGGCGCGCTCACCAAAGAACGAAAGCCAGGATTTTTCAGAAAATTGATTCCTATTTGAAAAGTGCATTAAAAAATATACTTCACCAGCTCCGAACGTTTCTTGTTTCACAGAAATTCGATTTAAAACGGACCCTGTCTATTCGGTTTAAGTTCAAATCGCCAAATAGCGAACTGCCACGCCATTTCGAGCTCGATTTTAATTATATTATAATTCTACGTTCGAACTTCGTTTAAATAATATATTCGTTATTCAAATTCAATTCCAAACTGAATTATATATTTCAAATTGCCCAATTCACACAATACTGTGAATTCTGTTATTTTCGATTATTTCAAAAATTAAATATATTATTATATTATTTAATTTAATTAAATATTCACTATTATTTAATTAAACAACGATTTAATTCTCAAATCACTATTTATAATATTAAATAAATAAATTATTATATCGTTGAAAATGCGGGACATTACATAAAAAGACTAACATTTGTTTGGAAGCATATACTATATGTGTATATATGCATGGGTATAACCTGCGTTCATCTACTTGAGAATTCCTTTACAAGTTTTCATTCCATTCCCCTTATTTTTATAAACTACAATATAAGCAATATTATACTACATTATCTCTTTCAGTTGATTTTCCATGTTAATTTTTCAGTCTCAACACCATTTGTAATGACCCGGATTTTTGAATAGTTTATTTTAAATATTTAATATAGATTTAAATATTGAATTAATAATATAGATGAATTTTTTTTATTGAATTGTCGATTTATAATCGATGTACAATTTATTTCGAATATGTCAAATAATCGTGGTACTAGGAACAACTAATAACTGAATTAGAAATTTAGTGTAACACCCCGTATTTTCTGTGAACATAAAAATAACAAATTAAGGTATAATTAATTTTTTGAAAAAGAATTAGGTGAATCGGCTTGCGTCGTTGTGTTCGTCTCGGAATTCTGTGTAACGATCGCGAATTTCGCTCGATCCGAATCGATCGCTAAACCGACCAAGACCGTTCGAAACCCCTGATTGTTTTGAGAACACGACAAACCAGAACGCAAACAGAAGAACATTTCATTGTTGATTACAACAATTCATCAGAATACAAGAATGTACAGAGTACGAATAAATATTACACAGAAAATATCAAAGATTTAAATTACATTTAAATACATCGCAGCGAAAAATAATACAAAACACAACTAGAAGTAATACACGGATACAGAGCTTTCCGAGTATCGTTCCACCTGTAAACCAGGTTCCTATGAATATAGATCTGCAAAACCAAAACTACTAGTTGCCCGTGTCAAAATAAGGGCACCCAGAGTTTAGGTTAAAACAATAAACTCCAAGTCAGTCATGGGACTGGTGTGAGAGCTAAAACAGCTATTAATCTTTATTTTAAAGTTAGGTAAATCAAGGGACCACGCCGTATAATACGGAACGGGTTTCTTCCCAAGAACACCAATGCATAAAAACAATAGCGCAATGCTAAATAAAGAAAAATGAAGCTATTATAAGACCCAGGTCCCATCACACAATGCAACGCAAGCCGGAGAATAGGGTTTTTACGTTATAATAGCCAAAGGATGCTTGATACGCTAAAATCAAATCATTTGATACTATTATAAGTGCATAGTGTATAAAACAATTTCAATCATAGGTATCAATCATAGACGGCATAAGTGCCCCATACCACTATGTCGTCATACTAGGCTCTACAAATAAAACCGCAAAGTCATGTATTGGAAGTTGGATTTCCATCTGCGAACCGAGGCAAAATATAGTCCTCTACCGATTCGAGACTGTCTAGCCCGAGCCTCAGGACCCAGACACAGGTGAGCCCTTGGATCGTCATGGCCGGTCCACCAATGTGGATTAAAATGCCTAAACACTGTGTTTCCCTGCCCTTTGGGGGCGTAAATCAGCCAAATGACTCCATCGGCTCCACATAGTCACTGATGTATCCGAGCCGCCTCGTAATAGCAACAACCACATAAGTCAAACTCGTCAGGGCATGTAAAACCACTGACGTCACTTCTAGCTAGAAAGAAACGCATGTCCTCCCCGAGGTCCTCTCCCGTTTCTGGTCCAATACTGGTGTGTGAGGCTCGCGAATCAACGCTATACAAAGCTATGCCACATAGGCCATGCTTTGATCATCACCCACAAGGCTTTGCTTTTCAATAGAAGCTTCGATCATTTTCCACTTAGGCATGCCACACAAGCAATCCACTCCATGCGTTTGATATCCATCAATATATAACCCCTGAGTTCGTACGTCTCAGAGAAGGGCGTTAATCAAGAGAATAAATTCTCCGCCGCCAAACAAATATATTTTTTAATAGAAATCAATCACACAGAACAAAATCCAATGTCAGACACATAGTCCACTTACAAGTTCGTTCTGGGTCTGAACCGGAGGCACCTAGTACCCCGCATATCTATTGATCTCCAAGTACATCTGGACGATCACTAACTGATTCCCTCCTCTTGGGTGTACGGCCCAATCAAAATCATCAGTAATCACCCAAACGACGTGAAGACCTCCGGTCTTCAACCATCGTCTTCATCTTCGACACCACGTCGAATCAGTTATTCAAAATGGGATAAACCCAGTCTTTCTGAATAACTCGCGTATATAATAAACAAGATTTACACAAACACAACATACACCTCATTCCAATTCAGAATATTCTTTTATTCAAAAATTCTTACACTTTGGGAAAGGTTCCCATTAATTTTATCAAAGATAAATTCTTTAAATTTATTCTTTAACCTTCTTTTGAATATCAATCCACACTAGTCGGGATTAGCGAACCACACCGAAGTAATCAATTATTTTATTTCCCAATCCCAACCTATTCATCCCATGAAGTAAAACTGTTAATACCTCATATCTAACACCACGGTGTTATCGGTAAATTTAATTACCATTTCACGTTCAAATCTAATTAAAGATTTAACTATCGCCTAGAGCAAAACTGGTGATACTCCATTCTCGACCATTTCAATCTAATTAAAGATTCATTAAAACTCCACTTGGTTTTAATCTTTCCAAAAATCAATATAAATGATTATTTAACTTGGAAAATCACACCCTGTCTTTAACTGGGTAAAAGAACCAATGTCATTTAAAACACGGTTCACGATAAACCCAACATCACATTCCATTAATTATCGGGTTAAAGAACCAGTGTCATTTAAAAAACCGTTCACGATAAACCCAAAAATCAATCCCGATTCAATTCCAATTAAATATTATTTAATTGGTACACTTCATTAAATTTAAATAAAAATATTTAATCTTTTTCTCAACTGGGCTTAAGAACAATGTTAATGAAAACACCATTCACGACAAACCCAAATCACATTTGATATTAAATAAAGGCTCTGAATAGAAAATATATCGGCTTATATTCAGTATCAAATTCTACAACCAACAAATATCGTATTGGAAATAACGATATAAATATATCTTTCAAATTTCCATAACAATATCTGTATAATCACAAAATCCGACATCGAAATATTCCAAAGTTAATTTCGATTCAAATCCATTCCAATTCAGTTATTGCAAATTCTGGTTATTTTCAAAACCATTTCAAATCCACTTTATTTAATTTTAAAAATAAATAGAATTATAATTCTAGTTCAAAACTAGTTCATTTCGATAAAAATCTATTTTTATCTTTTCAAATTTGGAATTTTTCATCCCTGCTATGAAATTCCAATTTTTCAGATTCGTTGGAAAGATATTCTCAAATCGATTCAAATATTTTTGGTTTCACTAAAATCCGGTTTATTTTGCATCCTGCACATTCATTTGAATTTTGAAATCGAATTTTCGAACTACCGCGCCATTTTCAATTCCATTTATAATTTAAAATAAATATTTGTATTATAACGACGATTCAAATAAATATATACATTTTAATTCTATTCAAAATAAATTTCTCGTCGTTATTATTTAAAATAATTCATTTTAAATATTGATAATTCATTAAAATTGCCAAAATAAAAATTTTAAATTGGCATAGATTTCCGGGTTATTACATTCTGCTTGAGATAGAGTCCAAGTTTGCATAAATTGGACTCCGTATGAAAAATATATCCTTAAATTAAATATTGCAACGAAACATGGAAAAAGAGGAATGAGAAAAGAATAATATTTAGCATTGTTCTAAGGATTGTAAGAAAAAGACATAATAGCTCATTTGGTTGGAACATGTGACTTGCATACAAGAGGTATAGAGTTCGATCCCCGCCAACGCCATATTTTTGTTTTAGGGGAATGGCTAAAAAGCGGCTTAGTGTGAACGCTGTTCAAAAAGTAGTTTAATGTGAAAATGATTAATTGGGAAGATAGATAAAAAGAAAATTATATATATTGAAAAAATATATATATATAATCGAGAAGATAAATACAGTCAATCTATTTGGAGGGAAAGATTTATGCATAAATAGATATGTATGTAGGTAGGTAACTTCATTATGCATTAATTTTGCATGTTGCATGGAAAGTAGAAAAAAAAAGGGGGAAAATAAATTATATACTCAATTTACTTTTTTTTAGGTAAGCAATCAATTTGCATTATTTGTCAATATTAGAATTTATGAATAGGTGTGTGTGTATATATAGATGGGCAGTTAATGTAAACATGAATAGATCGAAATTAATTTGTAGATGAGTGTTAATTTGTCATTGATATTAATTAAAAGGAAATATATATATATATATATATATTAAGTAGGCATAATTTGGGAACATGTATCATGGCATGATTGTTAAGTTAAAATTTGGAGTAATTGGCATGAACGACAAAGTATGAAATTTAGTATATAAATCTAGTTTTGGTGAATTTGGGTAATTGGTATAATTGGTATACTGTTAATTAGGAACATAATTAATGTTATAATTTAATTGTGAATGATTTACATATAAACCATAAATATGTAAATCAGTAAAAGATGAATATTTAGTACAAATAGAAGTTTATCAATACATTTGCTGAGTCATCCCTGACCTGTTGCTGAGTCAATATGATAACTCTATCTAGTCTTGACGGTGGTGATGGCTCCTGTGAGATCCAATGGCCAATATTAATCTAATTACTCTATTAAAACACGTATAGACTTAAGCTCTAAATCTAATCAAAATTAAAATCCATGGCCGTCATGTTGTTAGTCCGCAACTTAGAGTAGCCGCCGTCAAACTAGAAGCAAAATAGCGAATCAATTCAACTCAAGCCTAAATCTTAACAACAAAATTGTCTACATCAAGGGAACACAAATCAATTTCAGAACTCAGATTTCAGAACTCAAGACCTTCTTTGAGTTGTGAGTTTGATTTCTTTAATAAGATAATTAAAATTTTAATTAGGTTGAGTTATGACTTGGGTTATATGGTTATGTTGTGAATCATTGACCGTTATGTTATTATCTATGTTGTAAATCCATGATGTTATTATCTATGTTGTAAATCTGTGTTAATTGTTGGCTTATGTACAATCAATGCATAACGATGCTTCATATGCTAGTTTGGTTATGTTTGTGGAATTAATTCATATGTTAAATCATATGTAAGTTTAACCTTGATTCATATGTATGTTTAACTTGATATGCAAGTTTGGATATGTTAATTTATACATGAATCATATGCAAGTTTAATGAGAATCATATGCAACTTTGTAAGTTTAATTTGATTTATGACATCCATTTTATATGTAAGTTTGGATCTAAAGTATATGCTAAGACATATGTGAGTATGATTTCATTACCAAGATAATTCTTAAATTAATGTTGATGGGTTTATATTTGGACTATGAGATTTTGTCTGTTGATTCATGTGGCATAGTTAGCTATTATCACCTATGTTGTAAACATATTAACAAGATAGTTAATTTAGTGAATCTATTCCTTATGCCTAATCCTATATGTGTAATTTGATTATGAAAGGGCATCGGAATTTTATGCAAGTGGGATATTAGTCATATGCAAGTTCCTTTGTGAATCATATGTAAAATTTCAAGTGAATCATATATGTGAATCTTATGTTAGTATACATATGCAAGTATGTGATATTTAGATCTATGATTAGATCTATGTTTAGATCTATTGTAACACATAGTTTATGCTAGATTGTAATTTATACATCTATACACTATGCAAGTTCACCTTTATGCATAATAATCTATGCAAATCACACTGTGTACATAATTTAGTCCATGCTAGTTTGTTGTTACATATATGTTAGCTATGGATTATGCAAATTAGGCCAATCTTGCAAGTTTACATCATAGTTTATGTTGCATAAATCACATATGCAAGTACATATATATTTGGAGTATGAATCGAGTAATGTAAGAGATTCCTATGCAAGTTTACACCTTAAGATTAGATCTATGACATACATAGTTTATGCATGTTTGTAACTATTGCCTATGCAAGTTTACACCTTTTAGGTTTATGTTTAGATTCATAACAATACAAAGTTTATGCAAGTTATGATGTGATTCCTATTTGCAAGTTAGATCTGTTCTATGTCTCATGCGAATTTGTGATGTTTCTTCCTTTTTATGTGTGTTAGACTATTTGTTAGTCTAATATACATATATGTCATGTTAAGCAAATGTACAACGTGGGGCAATGGGATAATATTAAAATATTTGATATTGAGAATTGGCATAAATGCCTTAAATGGCATATAATTAATTTGTGATGGTAATTGGTATAATTTTATATACCATAAATAGATGGACATAATTAAGATGTCAATTATGGACATCGTTAAATTTGAAATTAATTGACAATTTGAATAGGGAAATTAATTCAAATTGGGGATAATTAATTACGTGTAATTAATCGTCTAAGACACAAGGTTAGACTCGTTTGTTGTATAAGACTGCCTGGACCCGCCCGGCAAATCCAGCTGCCACAAATGCCAGTCTAATGTGGGAGGTCTTAGGCATAAATTAAAGTCGTAACAGTTGTAAAGACACGAGGTTAGGCTCGCTTGTGGTGTAAGACTGCCCGGACTCGCCCGGAAAATTCAGCTTCCACAAATGCTAGTCTAATGTGGGAGGTCTTTACAAGGTTACGGTCTTAATAAATTAAGAAACATCTAACCAGATAAACATGTAGTGGGACATGAGGGGGTTAAGTGGGCGCCTTGGGTTGCATGTGGAATTTAGAGGGTGCCTTGGGTGGCATTTGAAATACGATTAGATGCACTTAACCAAGATTGAAACATGTAAGAAGACATGAATAAGAATGGGGTTAAGTGGGAAAAACCGTAGAGGGGACCAAGCATAGGTGGAAAGCTTGTGTCATGCATGGGGGCCTTTTTCAAACCAGTAACCCATTAAGTACCTTTGTGGGCTCGACCCAAGTCGAGGGCGGGACACACGTACTGGATTTGATTGTAAGAGGTCAAAATGGGTCAATGGTGGCAACGCAAGTCCAACGGGTTCATATACGTGTGTGGGCCCGGGCTGGAAGGTAAGACGTTGTTGCATCGTGTAGATATAAGCCGTGCATTTTTGGTTGTATCGGGTTGCCACTTTGGGGAGTGATGCACCCCACTGTGGGGCCAGCACGGGTATCTACGAGTTAGGGAGTCGATCGAATGGGGGTAGTGGGTACACCTAGTGGAGATAGGGGCAGACGTCACCTATGGAGGTAGCTAGGGGTACACTAAACTACCATTGTCATGGCGGGATCAACCTTTAGGGTGACTAGTGGTGGTGTAGTCTAGAAATTATCTTATAGTGGTTTAGGTGCTCCTTTAACGTTATCTTTGTTCATCTTATTTCCTTAGTTTGCTATGCCATACCCAATTGTTCACAGTCATTTCCTTATTTCCCAGCTTATGCCTTAGCCTAGTTATTTCGATAATTATATTGTTAAAGTTATCGCACTCGCCAGACTTTATGTCTGACCCCCTTTTCTTTCCACCTCTTTTCTTCCTTCCCCCCTCCAGGTGCTCAGAGTGGGACTAACACAAGTGGAGCTTGACCTGGACAGCGTTATCTCTTGCTTTTAGAAGTTGCTTGGATCGCTGAAGTAAAAGTTCAGCCTATCTTATTTATGGCTGTTTTATGTTGGGGTTATGTCTTTCATTTTATGTACTCTGATTTAGTCAAGATGGATATTATGTACTTGACTCTAGTCTTTGGTTTTTGATGATGCAATCAAACTTATGTATTTACCGCTACAATGAAATGAAATTTTAAAATTTCAAGTACTATTTTATATCTGTCTTGTTGTTAAGTTTCTGTTCTATACATACTTAAAACACTCCATAGAAGTTAATGCATTCCCTTTGTGAGTGACATTAATGGACATGGGGTGTAGCACGTGGTATCAGAGCTGAAGGTTACCAGAAAAGATATGAGATTTTTGAAAAAACTATTTTTTAAAAGCATTTTATAAAGAAATACTTTCAAAAATATGTTTTAAGGAGAGTATTTTCAAGAGAAAGGTTTATTTTAAAAACATAATCCCCAAGAGCCATATATCTTTCCTTCGATTCTCCGTTTTGAATCTCTTCCTCTTTCCCTTTTTGATTCTCTTCCTTCGCATATAGATGCTTTTTCCTAAGATATATAAGGACTTCCGTACGATGGGCGGAAAACCGCTTCATGGGACTTAGACGTTTTTTGGGGCTAGAAGTTGGTTCAAGAAAGTGGAGGATTTGTCGGTATCTTTGAGATAGACGAAAGGAGGAAGGTTCGACTAGCTGCTTGGTTGATGAAGGACGAAGTTTCTAGTAGGTCGGAGGTCACGAATGGAGAACGTATAGTGGAGGCATGGATAGGGCACAGGGTAAGAAAGTAGAACCTAAGAAGGGTGCAAAGAATAATAAACCCCGTGACAAGAGGAAATGTCTTCATTATGGAACACCAGGCCATCTGAGCAAGGACTGTAGGAAGAAAAAAAAGACTAGCTATTTCCACTGTGATGAGGCAGGACACCTGATCAAAGATTAAAGACTGCTCGAGGAAAAGGGCAGAGGACAGGGTCTACTTCTGGAGGGCAGGTTCAGGCTCTCATGGCACCAGGACAGGAGAGGTAGAAACATATTAGTTGAAAGTTTAGTTTTTCTATTTGATCATCATGTTCGTACTTTGTTTGACTCTGGCGCTTCACACTCGTTTGTATCTGCTTCGTTAGTTGAAACGATGCACCTAAATACTAGTCTAGTTACGGATCCCTTTGTAGTCTCAAATCTTATTGGTGGTTCGGCTCACTTATCTGTGGTTCGTCGGGATTTGAGAGTGTCTATCTTGGGCGTTAGGTTTGAATGCAACGTCTTCATTCTTGGTTTCAGGGCTACGGCTTGACTCTAGGCATGGATTGGCTAGCCAAATACGGTGCCATCCTAGATTGTGAAAGAAGGGTAGTTAGATTGTTAACTCGTTGTGGAAAGACCCTTGATATTTCTTGTGACCCTAAAGGTCCAGTGATGCTTAGCAACCTAGAATCTCTTGACATGCCCAACAATGATTTGGAATCTGTTCGTGGGGTCCATGAGTATGGTGATGTCTTCGACGAAGTTTGGGGTTTATCCCCGAAGCGCCAGATAGACTTTCGTATATACCTAGTGGATAATGCAAAGCCAGTTGCATTACCAGTGCACCACATGGCTCTGAGAGAGAGAGAGAGAGAGGAGAGAACTCAGTAAGTGAAATAGTTGCTTGAGAAGGGGTTCATAAGAAGAAGCATTTCGAAGTAGGGTGCTCAATTGTTTGGTTGTTTTGCTAGTATCATCTCATGTAGACTGTCCGAATTCGGAGGAGGTATTTCTTGGGTGCTTGTCTGATATTGGTTTAGGCCTTTGGGACTTGTGCTAGGGGGATGTCGAGTTCGACTAGGATGGTTTGTGTGAGAGATAAATAGCTGTGGCAATTTTTCATTGCATGATATCTTGGTTTACTCGAAGAGTGATGGGCAGCCGTGACATGATAAGACTATTCGATGTTATGGACTGCCCCGAGTTAGACTCAATAGGGTTATGAGATGACTCGAGTGGACTCGAGAAAGATGTGAAGTAACGGATTGTTTATGACCCTATGTTGATGCCATTTCTTTTGATGAAGAAGGTGAGATTCTTAGGGCACGTGGTCTCTAAGGAAGGGATAGTTGTGATCCCGCGAAGGTGGTGGCAATCCAAGATTGGAAGATTCCTAAGAATGCAACCGAGCATTTGAAGAGGGCTTTGACGACAACTCCAGTTTTAGTTTTGGCAGATGGGAGTCTTCGAGCCATCTTTGTAGATATGCTATAGATGAGAGAGGCTGGTTGCGTAGAAATGAGAGACTTTGTGTACCGCAAGACGAGAGCTCGAGGAAGACGATTCTTGAAGACTCACATCGCTCCAAGATGACGCATACATTCTGGGTTTTGTGGGATATGGTGGGGTTTTATCATGCTTAGTTTCTTAAGAATCATTTGATAATCTGATCTGTACCAGTAGTTTGTAAGTATCTGAATACTTCTGAAAATGATAGGGGTTTTTACTCGAAGCGTGAAGTAGATTTCCAGTTTTGACATTTGTTAATAGGGGTAATTCTCTGAGTGTCAATCTGATGTTGATTTCGGTCTTCGGGGTTGATACTTAGGGAATTGTTCTCTTAACCGATGTCTAATGGGAACAAAGCTTTTGTTTTAATTGTACTCGCTCTATCACTCAACTGTATCCTATCGATCGAGTCTTCAATCTTTAGGTAGAAACTAATGGGTGTAAACATGTGTTTGAGACATGTTATGTTTGGTGGATGCAAGTGGATGCAAGTGTTTGCTAGTGGTTGCTCGTGGATGCATTTACACACACATTAGGCACTAGATCGACTCAATCATTCTCATATTGCATATTAATATGTGTGCATATTTAAATTAATGGATGTATCATGGTTGTATTATCATATGGATGCTGCATTCGGATGAATGGTTGTGCACGCATGCAGAAATAATATGTATCATTAGGAATCTTTTGAAAACATAATGGACGCATGGCACTATCATGGTTCACATCAAGGAGGTCAATTGAATCAGTAGACCGCCTGATTTTTGCATTGGATAAGGACATATACACACTCTATGCATATAAACATGAAAGCATTAGAAGTCTCTTAAGGACAATGGATGCCTGTGCCTTATGGTTGAGTAGATGGATGATTGGATGGTAGGACACATTCTTCCTAACTTGAAGATTTCGGGGACGAAATCCTTTAAGGAGGGGAGAATGCAAAACCCCGTATTCTCTGTGAACATAAAAATAACAAATTAAGGTATAATTAATTTTTAGAAAAAGAATTAGGTGAAACGGGTTGCGGCTTTGCGTTTGTCTCGTAATTTTTCTTGAGGTAGAGTCTGAATTTGCATAAATTGGACTCCGTATGAAAAAGATATCCTTAAATTAAATATTGCAGCAAAACTTGGAAAAAGAGGAATGAGAAAAGAATAATGTTTAACATTGTTCTAAGGATTGTAAGCAAAAGACATAATAGCTCATTTGGTTGGAACATATGACTTGCATACAAGAGGTATAGAGTTAAATCCCCGCCAATGCCATATTTTTGTTTTAGGGGAATGGCTAAAAAGCGGCTTAGCGTGAACGCGGTTCAAAAAGTAGTTTAGTGTGAAAATGGTTAATTGGGAAGATAGATAAAAAGAAAATTAAATATATATATATATATATATATTGAATATATATATATATAATTGAGAAGATAAATACAGTCAATTTATTTGGGGGAAAGATTTATGCATAAATAGATATGTATGTATGTAGGTAACTTCATTATGCATTAATTTTGCATGTTGCAAGGAAAGTAGGAAAAAAGGGGAAATTTAATTATATACTCGATTTCCTTTTTTTTAGGTAAGCAATCAATTTGCATTATTTGTCAACATTAGAATTTATGAATAAGTGCGTGTATATATATATATATATATATATATATATATATATATATATATATATATGGGCAGTTAATGTAAACATGAGTGTTAATTTGTCATTGATATTAATTAAAAGGAAAAAATATATATATTAAGTAGGCATAATTTGGGAACATGTATCATGGCATGATCGTTAAGTTATTATTTAGAGTAATTAGTATGAGTGACAAAGTATGAAATTTAGGATATAAATCTAGTTTTGGTGAATTTGGGTAATTGGCATACTGTTAATTAGGAACATAATTAATGTTATAATTTAATTGTGAATGATTTACATATAGACCATAAATATGTAAATCGGTAAAAGATGAACATTTAGTACAAATAGAAGTTTATTAATACATTTGCTGAGTCATCCCTGACCTGTTGCTGAGTCAATAGGATAACTCTATCTAGTCTTGACGGTGGTGATGGCTCCTGTGAGATCCAATGACCAATATTAATCTAATAACTCTATAAAAACACGTATAGACTTAAGCTCTAAGCCTAATCAAAATTAAAATCCATGGTCGTCATGTTGTCAGTCCGTAACTTAGAGTAGCCGCCGTCAAACTAGAAGCAAAACAGCGAATCAATTCAACTCAAGCCTAAATCTTAACAAAAAATTTGTCTACATCAGGGGAACGCAAATCAATTTCAGAACTCAAGTCCTTCTTTGAGTTGTGAGTTCGATTTCTTTAATAAGATAATTAACAATTTAATTAGGTTGAGTTATGATTTGGGTTATATGGTTATGTTGTGAATCATTGACCGTTATGTTATTATCTATGTTGTAAATCTATGATGTTATTATCTATGTTGTAAATCTGTGTTAATTGTTGGCTTATGTACAATCAATGCATAATGATGCTTCATATGCTAGTTTGGTTATGTTTGTGGA
Organism: Allium sativum; assembly: GCA_030737875.1. NCBI lineage: Eukaryota > Viridiplantae > Streptophyta > Magnoliopsida > Asparagales > Amaryllidaceae > Allium > Allium sativum. The sequence goes on along the minus strand of CM060924.1, from coordinate 587,883,508 downwards.
ATTAATTCATATGTTAAATCATATGTAAGTTTAACCTTGATTCATATGTATGTTTAACTTGATATGCAAGTTTGGATATGTTAATTTATACATGAATCATATGCAGGTTTAATGAGAATCTGTAATAACCCGGAAATCTGGGCCAATTTAAAATTTTTATTTTGGCAATTTTAGCGAATTTTGATTATTTAAAATGAATTATTTTAAATAATATCGACGAGAAATATATTTTTAATAGAATTCGAACGAATATATTTATATAGTTCGTCGTTAGAATATAAATATTTATTTTAAATTATAAAAGGAATTGAAAATGGCGCGGTAGTTCGATAATTCGATTTCAAACTTCAATTGAACATACCGGGTGCAAAATAAACCAGATTTTAGTGAAACCAACAATATTTTAATCTAATTTATAATATCTTTCCAACGAATCCGAAAAATCGAAATTTCATAGCGGGAATCAAAAGAAATGTCCAGTTGAAAATTCTGAATAGTCGCTATGGAATTCAGGCCCTTAAAAATGAAGATTTTGCAAACGACCTCGGATTTCGACGAAACCACTTTTGTTGGGTCCGTGATGTCAAATTATTGCTAGGTTTTAAATTTCATAATTTTTCGAATCAATATGTGAGCGTGGCAAAGGAAAACGCGTTTGACCAGTTTTAGTTGATTTTAATCGACTGGAAAATGACCATTTTTCAAACGGTCTCAGAATTCGACGAAACTAGTTTTTTTAGGACCGTATCATCAATACGAAGCCAGAAAATATTTTTTTTGGAATTTTTCGAGTTAGTATGTGACCCCAGTAAATTGAAATGCGCGTTCAAATTCAATATATAGAGTTATATTTTGATTTTGACGAAAACTGATCGAAACAGTCGAATCAGCCTACGATACATATCCCATTGTGTTCGGAACGGGGGTATTTGGCTAGGGGCGACATACATTTGGTTCGATTTGGAGTCCGATGCATGAAGTTTCATTAAAAAGAAATAAAAGAATTAAAATATTATAAAATATATATATATATATATATATAAACTAAATCTAAACCCTAGTCAAACATCTCCCCAGTCAAACCCAAATCCCGTCGTTGTTCTTCGTGAAGGGCGGAAAACCTTCAACTTTTTCTCCCTTATTCTCTTCTCATCTATACGATGAAAATCAAAACCTCCTGAACGGAAATCCAAGAGGATTACACAAGCTTTCGATTGATCCTGGGATCATCATCTATCACGAAGAGACAAGCTCGAATTTCATCCTCAAAGACAGCGCCGTCGCTCTCGATTTTCGAGCCTAGGAGACCGCCGATTTTCACCCCAGTCATGGCGGCGGTGGAGCACTCCAAGGTGGTCGACGGGGTCAACTCTGATTGGCCGGCAAGGGCCTGTGGCGGAGCGCGCAAGCTCGGGAGGGGCACGAGGTTTTTGGGTTTCTGCGTTCGAACCAGAAGCAGGTGTAGAAGAAAGGTTATTCCCTAATTGAAAGTTTATTAATTAGTTAATGATGTTAGTTAATGATATTAAAGTTTTAAATAGGAAAATCCTATAGTTTTATAAATAAATTAGCAATTGTTTTATAAAATAAAATTAGCAATGTATTGAAAAATTAAATTAGCATATGGATGTTTTCAAAATAGAAATTTGCTATGTTTTCAAAATAAAAATATGCTTTGTTTTCAAAATAGAAATTTGCTATGTTTTCAAAATAAAAATATGCTTTGTTTTCAAAATAGAAATTTGCTATGTTTTCAAAATAAAAATATGCTTTGTTTTCAAAATAGAAATTTGCTATGTCTTCAAAATAGAAATATGCTTTGGTTTCAAAATAGAAATTAGCGATGTTTTAAAAATAAAATAGCGATGTTTCTTTCAAATATAGAAATATACATTGTTTTTCAAAAATAAAAATATAATCTTTTATATACATAGAGTAGAATAAAAATATAATCTTTTATATACATAGAGTAGAATAAAAATATAATCTTTTATATACATAGAGTAGAATAAAAATTCGATTTTTATATATTGAATAGCGAAGTAAAAATTTGATTTTTATATATTGAATAGCGAAGTAAAAATTCGATTTTTATATATTGAATAGCGAAGTAAAAATTCGATTTTTATATATTGAATAGCGAAGTAAAAATGTGATTTTTACATATGTAGAGAATACGGGCAAAGAAAGTGACAAAGGGCGAGTGGCGAAGATTTTCTACAAAGAAGCATCGAGGCGTTGGATTTAGCTTTAGGTGAGAACTTCTCACCTTTTAATTTTATTTTTCTAGTTGAAATATATACTAGGATGCAGACGGTGTTTAGTAGCACCCGACACCCGTCGTCCACATACCATGGACGGCTTGTATGCTTGTTTGTTTGATTTTGATGTGTAGTTGATTGTGTGATGTGATGTGAAATAAAATAAAATATTCATATAGTGGAAAATATTTTATAGTTAAAAATATAATTTTTAACGTGTATATGAAATGAAATAAAAATAAACAAATCGGACGATTTGTTTATATACACACATTTGACTGATATTGATTGGGACGATAAATTTTACACATCGCCCAACTGCACAAATAAAATCTGTGTTTGATTGTTTGAAACCCCACACGGGTATTGGGATGATATTTGACTTACACTAATCCCGATTGTTTAGTTGTATGTCGATCGATTGATTGACAGACTGTTATGAGCGTTAAATATTTATATTCGATGCTTATACAGTGTAGAATGCACTTTGGATGATGGTTGATTATTCATCGTTGTTATTGTATACATGTGTTGTAGAAAAATCCATATAATTAACATTATATGGTAATTGATTGGGCTTCATTCAATATTTGAATAGAAATATTTGAATAGAAATATTTGAAAAAGAAATATTTGAAAAAGAAATACTTGAATAGAAATATTCGAAAAGAAATATTTGAAAAAGAAATATTTGAAAAGAAATATTTGAAATAGAAATATTTGAAAAGAAATATTTGAAAATAGAAATATATGAAGCCGTGTTGATTAGATAGACGCCATTTTTACGTGAACGATATTTATATCGATTTTATTCATTTTATAATGAATATCGAAAGTGATTTCAAAAATCTGATATTTTGAAAAGAATTGAAATTCAAACCGAATTCGAATTTAATTGAATAGAAAACTAATTCGAATTGAATTGAATAGAAAACGAATTGAATTGAATAGAGAACGAATTCGAACTGAATTGAATAGAAAACGAATTCGAATTGAATCAAATTGAAAACAAATCCGAATTGAATTGAATTCAATTGAAAACGAATTGAAATAGAGTTTGAATTTCAATTGAATAGAAAACGAATTCGAATTCGAATTGAATAGAAAACGAATTCGAATTGAATTGAATAGAAAACGAATTTGAATTGAATAGAAAACAAATTCGAATTGAATTGAATAGAAAACAAATTCGAATTGAATTGAATAGAAAACGAATTCGAATTTGAATTGAATAGAAAACGAATTCGAATTGAATCGAATAGAAAACGAATTTGAATTGAATAGAAAACGAATTCGAATTGAATTGAATATAAAACGAATTCGAATTGAATCGAATAGAAAACGAATCTGAATTGAATTGAATTCAATTGAAAACGAATTGAAATCAATTTGAATTGAAATAAAATAGAAGTGAATGTAGAAAGAATTTATAAGGGAAAATTCAATTTTGATTTGAATTTGAAATAAAGGTTGAAATTGTTTTCGAAACAAATTTGAAATGATTTATAAAATTCGTTTTAAAAAGGAAATCGACGAAATATATAATATATATATATATATTATATATATAATGGCCTGAATAGAACGCGCCGCGGCGCGGCAGTTCGTGAATATCGACCATTGACTTCGAACGGACATTATGGGAGATCCGACTGTCGGATTCTCCTAAAACCGGAACCGTTGGGTTCGTATCGAAAAGAGCTTTCTAACGAATATTAGAAATTTGAAATCTAACGGTTGGATTTGGAGATATGTCCAAATCAAATTCGAAAAATGTCGCTGTAAGTGCAGTTCGATGGGCGTTGATGGAAATCGACTGTACGGGCCTTGATAAAATTATTAAAAATAGTAATAATTTGTGTAAAATCATAAGAAATGATTTGGGAAAAATTAGGATGAAAAACTTCATATTTGAAAAGAAAAAAATAGATTTTTATCGAAATGAACTAGTTTTGAATTAAAATTAAAACCCATTTATTTTTAAATAAATAAATAAATCGGATTTGAAATGGGTTTTAAATAGAATTGATTTGTGGGTTTATCGTGGACAGTGTTTTAAATAACACTTGTTCTTTAACCCGATAATAAATAGAATATGATTTGGGTTTGTCGTGAACTATGTTTTAAAAGACATTAGTTCTTTAACCCAGTAAAAGGAGTTTTAATGAATCTTCAATTAGATTGAAATGGGAATTGATAATTTAAATTATCAAATTTAGAAATTGAGCGAGAATGGAGTATCACCAGTTTTGCTCCAGGCGACAGTAAAATCTTTAATTAGATTTGAACGTGAAATGGTAATTGAATTTACCGATAACACCGTGGTATTAGATATGGAGTATTACCAGTTTTGCTTCATGGGATGAATAGCTTGGGATTGGGAAATAAAATAAATAATTACTTCGGTGTAGTTCGCTAATCCCGACTAGTTTGAAAAACCATAATTTGGTTTGAAATGATATCCAAAGGAAGATTAAAGAACAAATTCAAGGAATTTATCTTTGATAAAATTGATGGGAACCTTTCATTATGAATGTGAAAATTAGAAACTAACTGTCGGTTAACTAAGCAGAATGGTTTTCTGGATATTGATCTGATGTTGGTTTCGGCCTTCGTGGTTAATATTTGGGGAATTATTCTCTTGATTAATTTACGGTTAGTGACTGATGAATTGGAATGAGGCGTATGTTGTGTTTGTGTAACACTTGTTTAAAATATACGCGAGTTGTTCGGAAAGGCCGAGTTTATACCCATTCTGAATAACCGATTCGACGATGAGTCGAAGATGATGACGGTGGTCGAAGACCGAAAGTCTTCACATCGTTTGGGTGATTACTGATGATCTTGATTGGGCTGTACACCCAAGATGCGGGAATCAGTTGGTGGTCGTCCAGACGTACCTGGAGATCGACGGATATGCGAGGAAAGTGCCTCCGGTTTCGTTCAGACCTAGAACAGACTTGTAAATGGATGGTGTGTCTGACATTGTATTCCTTTATATTGTATTCGTTGATCTCTGCTAAATATATATCTGTTTGGTGGCGGGGAATTTATTCTCTTGCTTAACGCCCTTCTCTGAGACATACGAGCTCAGAGGTTATATATTGGCAGAAATCAGTGGTACGATATGGATTGATAGTGTGGCATGCTGAGATGCAGTGATCCAGACTTTTGTTGAAAAGCAAAGTTTGGTCGATGATGATCAAAGCGCAGCTTTAATATAGCATGGCTTTGTGTATAGCGTTGATTCGCGAGCCTCACATCCCAGTATGGTGGTAAACTGATGGTTTGATCAGTATGCTTTTTAGTGGATGGGCACCTTAGTGGTGTCGTGGATTCGGTCGACCGAGATGAGCTTAGTGCTCAGGGACATATAGAGTAAATGGTGTTTTCTCTCGCTGGGACGTAAGCCGCGGTGATACTCTGGTCCCAAAAGTGCGGATGTGTATTACGGTGTTTTCTCTTACTGGGACGTAAGCCGTGGGGAATTGCACTACGCGATCGATCTTTAGAATCAGGAGCCACCATGATGGAAATCTAACTTTCCAATACGTGTATTTTGGCTTTATTTGTAGAGCCTAGTATGGCGACATGATATATGGTACCCATGCCGTCTATGATTGATATTTATGATTGAAATTGTTTTGACACTATACACTTATTATAGTATCAAATGATTTGATTTTTAAAACGTACCAAGTATGTTTGGCTATTATAAGTGAAAACCCTATCCTTCGGCTGCGTTGCATTGTGTGATGGGACCTGGGTCTTATAATAGCTTCATTTTTCTTTATTTAGCATTGCGCTATTTGTTTTATGCACTGGTATTCTTGGGAGGAAACCCGTTCCGTGTTATACGGCGTGGTCCCTTAATTTACCTAACTTTAAAATAAAGATTTACAACTGTTTTAGTTCTCACACCAGTCACATGACTGACCTGGAGTTTATTGTTTTAACCTAAACTCTGGGTGCCCCTATTTTCCACACGGGCAGCTAGTATTTTTGGTTTTGCAGATTTATATTCACAGTATCCTGGTTTATAGCTGGAATGATATCCGGAAAGCTTTGTATCCGTATATCTCTTCTAGTTGTGTATTGTATTATTTTCCGCTGCGATGTATTTAAATGTAATTTAAATCTCTGATATTTCTGTGTAATATTCATTTATACTCTGTATATTCTTGTATTCTGGTGCATTGTTGTAATTAACAAGGAAATGTTCTTCCGTCTGCGTTATTCTGTGGCTTGTTCTCGAACTATCCGTGCTTTCCTTCACGGGGAAGTTACGGGTTTTCACAGTTGGTATCAGAGCTTTGGTTTACAAAGCTCAGAGAACAAGACACATTAGAACCATACGAAAGAATTCATTAGAAATTGGATTAGTAATATCCAACGAGAATGACTCGTTAGAGATGGGATCAGTAGTATCCTAGAACGAGTGTGAAGAGTATATTTTTGAAAATGAAATCGAATTTTTGTTTTGAAAATTTAAATCAATTATACGTATTTGATTATTTATTTATATTGATTTGGACAATCAAATATATAGAGATTTTAGTATACGTCTGATCCACGTGTATTGAAGCCTCAAATATATTCGATAGATATAGAATCACACTCTAGTCGCTCGGACATGATTCTAATGATTGACGCGTCATCATTGGAATTTATTTTCGTGTTTCGAAGGTGAGATTTCTATATATTTCCAATTGACTGGTGTGAGAACCAAAATTAGATAGGGTCTATTGTTGTGACTTGGCATCAAAAATGTGATTTTTGACTATATATCAAAGTTATGAATTTGAAAAGCTAATCAACTAATTGATTGATGTTTGTGTTGTTTGTTTATTTGTTTGATAATTTTGAACCATTATGCCTAATTGTACCTAATATTGAATTGTATTGAAAATTTGGTCGCATTTGCTTGCATATACTTGTACTTACATTGAACAGGTCATAGCAAAGAGGCAAGAGCAGAAGAATAAAATTGTTTGCCCAACAAATAGGTACATGTTTAACATAATTTACTGTTTTGTTTGGGTGATGATGATTTTATGAGCCGATTGGCTAGCCGCTTAGCTTTTTCTTTTTCTTTTTGAGATCAGAAGGCCTATATAGCCATTTCGGGATTTTCCCGTGGCTCCCGGTGCAGGGAAGGTTATGGCGAAATTTTTCGAAAATTTAGGGTGTTAGCCAAATTTTTGAAAAATTTGAAAAGTTCTTAGAAACTGAAAAGTTGAACTTAAGCCATAACCAAAACAATGAAAGTTGAGTTGGTTTGTAAAACAACTTTCGGCTTCGTTCCTTTTCGGGGACGAAAAGTTTTAAGTGGGGGAGATTGTAATAACCCGGAAATCTGGGCCAATTTAAAATTTTTATTTTGGCAATTTTAGCGAATTTTGATTATTTAAAATGAATTATTTTAAATAATATCGACGAGAAATATATTTTGAATAGAATTCGAACGAATATATTTATATAGTTCGTCGTTAGAATATAAATATTTATTTTAAATTATAAAAGGAATTGAAAATGGCGCGGTAGTTCGATAATTCGATTTCAAACTTCAATTGAACATACCGGGTGCAAAATAAACCGGATTTTAGTGAAACCAACAATATTTGAATCTAATTGATAATATCTTTCCAACGAATCCGAAAAATCGAAATTTCATAGCGGGAATCAAAAGATATGTCCAGTTGAAAATTCTGAATAGTCGCTATGAAATTCAGGCCCTTAAAAATGAAGATTTTGCAAACGACCTCGGATTTCGACGAAACCACTTTTGTTGGGTCCGTGATGTCAAATTATTTCTAGGTTTTAAATTTCATAATTTTTCGAATCAATATGTGAGCGTGGCAAAGGAAAACGCGTTTGACTAGTTTTAGTTGATTTTAATCGACTGGAAAATGAACATTTTTCAAATGGTCTCAGAATTCAACGAAACTAGTTTTGTTAGGACCATATCGTCAATACGAAGCTAAAAAATATTTTTTGGAATTTTTCGAGTTAGTATGTGACCCTAGTAAATTGAAATGCGCGTTCAAATTCAATATATAGAGTTATATTTTGATTTTGACGAAAACTGATCGAAACAGTCGAATCAGCCTACGATACATATCCCATTGTGTTCGGAATGGGGGTATTTGGCTAGGGGCGACATACATTTGGTTCGATTTGGAGTCCGATGCATGAAGTTTCATTAAAAAGAAATAAAAGAATTAAAATATTATAAAAAAAATATAAAAACTAAATCTAAACCCTAGTCAAACATCTCCCCAGTCAAACCCAAATCTCGCCGTTGTTCTTCGTGAAGGGCGGAAACCCTTCAACTTTTTCTCCCATATTCTCTTCTCATCTATACGATGAAAATCAAAACCTCCTGAACGGAAATCCAAGAGGATTACACAAGCTTTCGATTGATCCTGGGATCATCATCTATCACGAAGAGACAAGCTCGAATTTCATCCTCAAAGACAGCGCCGTCGCTCTCGATTTTCGAGCCTAGGAGACCGCCGATTTTCACCCCAGTCATGGCGGCGGTGGAGCACTCCAAGGTGGTCGATGGGGTCAACTCTGATTGGCCGGCAAGGGCCTGTGGCGGAGCGCGCAAGCTCGGGAGGGGCACGAGGTTTTTGGGTTTCGGCGTTCGAACCAGAAGCAGGTGTAGAAGAAAGGTTATTCACTAATTGAAAATTTATTAATTAGTTAATGATGTTAGTTAATGATATTAAAGTTTTAAATAGGAAAATCCTATAGTTTTATAAATAAATTAGCAATTGTTTTATAAAATAAAATTAGCAATGTATTGAAAAATTAAATTAGCATATGGATGTTTTCAAAATAAAAATATGCTTTGTTTTCAAAATAGAAATTTGCTATGTTTTCAAAATAAAAATATGCTTTGTTTTCAAAATAGAAATTTGCTATGTTTTCAAAATAAAAATATGCTTTGTTTTCAAAATAGAAATTTGCTATGTTTTCAAAATAAAAATATGCTTTGTTTTCAAAATAGAAATTTGCTATGTCATCAAAATAGAAATATGCTTTGGTTTCAAAATAGAAATTAGCGATGTTTTAAAAATAAAATAGCGATGTTTCTTTCAAATATAGAAAGATACATTGTTTTTCAAAAATAAAAATATAAACTTTTATATACATAGAGTAGAACAAAAATATAATCTTTTATATACATAGAGTAGAATAAAAATATAATCTTTTATATACATAGAGTAGAATAAAAATATAATCTTTTATATACATAGAGTAGAACAAAAATTCGATTTTTATATATTGAATAGCGAAGTAAAAATTCGATTTTTATATATTGAATAGCGAAGTACAAATTCGATTTTTATATATTGAATAGCGAAGTAAAAATTCGATTTTTATATATTGAATAGCGAAGTAAAAATTCGATTTTTATATATTGAATAGCGAAGTAAAAATTCGATTTTTATATATTGAATAACGAAGTAAAAATTCGATTTTTATATATTGAATAGCGAAGTAAAAATGTGATTTTTACATATGTAGAGAATACAGGAAAAGAAAGTGACAAAGGGCGAGTGGCAAAGATTTTCTACAAAGAAGCATCGAGGCGTTGGATTTAGCTTTAGGTGAGAACTTCTCACCTTTTAATTTTATTTTTCTAGTTGAAATATATACTAGGATGCAGACGGTGTTTAGTAGCACCCGACACCCGTCGTCCACAGACCATGGACGGCATGTATGCTTGTTTGTTTGATTTTGATGTGTAGTTGATTGTGTGATGTAATGTGAAATAAAATATTCATGTAGTGGAAAATATTTTATAGTTAAAAATATAATTTTTAACGTGTATATGAAATGAAATAAAAATAAACAAATCGGACGATTTGTTTATATACATACATTTGACTGATATTGATTGGGACGATAAATTTTACACATCGCCCAACTGCACAAATAAAATCTGTGTTTGATTGTTTGAAACCCCACACGGGCATTGGGATGATATTTGACGTACACTAATCCCGATTGTTTAGTTGTATGTCGATCGATTGATTGACAGACTGTTATGAGCGTTAAATATTTATATTCGATGCATATACTGTGTAGAATGCACTTTGGATGATGGTTGATTATTCATCGTTGTTATTGTATACATGTGTTGTAGAAAAATCCATATAATTAACATTATATGGTAATTGATTGGGCTTCATTCAATATTTGAATAGAAATATTTGAATAGAAATATTTGAAAAAGAAATATTTGAATAGAAATATTTGAAAAGAAATATTTGAAAAAGAAATATTTGAAAAGAAATATTTGAAATAGAAATATTTGAAAAGAAATATTTGAAAATAGAAATATATGAAGCCGTGTTGATTAGATTGACGCCATTTTTACGTGAACGATATTTATATCGATTTTATTCATTTTATAATGAATATCGAAAGTGATTTCAAAAATTTGATATTTTGAAAAGAATTGAAATTCAAACCGAATTCGAATTTAATTGAATAGAAAACGAATTCGAATTGAATTGAATAGAAAACGAATTGAATTGAATAGTAAACGAATTTGAACTGAATTGAATAGAAAACGAATTCGAATTGAATCGAATAGAAAACAAATCCGAATTGAATTGAATTCAATTGAAAACGAATTGAAATAGAGTTTGAATTTCAATTGAATAGAAAACGAATTCGAATTTGAATTGAATAGAAAACGAATTCGAATTGAATTGAATAGAAAACGAATTTGAATTGAATAGAAAACGAATTCGAATTGAATTGAATAGAAAACGAATTTGAATTGAATAGAAAACGAATTCGAATTGAATTGAATAGAAAACGAATTCGAATTGAATTGAATAGAAAACGAATTGAATTGAATAGAAAACAAATTCGAATTAATTTGAATTGAATAGAAAACGAATTCGAATTGAATTGAATATAAAACGAATTCGAATTGAATCGAATAGAAAACAAATCTGAATTGAATTGTATTCAATTGAAAACGAATTGAAACAGAATTGAAATCAATTTGAATTGAAATCAAATAGAAGTGAATGTAGAAAGAATTTATAAGGGAAAATTCAATTTTGATTTGAATTTGAAATAAAGGTTGAAATTGTTTTTGAAACAAATTTGAAATGATTTATAAAATTCGTTTTAAAAAGGAAATCGACGAAATATACAATATATATATATATATATTAAATATATAATGGCCTGAATAGAACGCGCCGCGGCGCGGCAGTTCGTGAATATCGACCATTGACTTCGAACGGACATTACGGGAGATCCGACCGTCGGATTCTCCTAAAACCAGAACCGTTGGATTCGTATCGAAAAGAGCTTTCTAACGAATATTAGAAATTTGAAATCTAACGGTTGGATTTGGAGATATGTCCAAATCAAATTCGAAAAAGGTCGCTGTAAGTGCAGTTCGATGGCCGTTGATGGAAATCGACTGTACGGGCCTAGATAAAATTATTAAAAATAGCAATAATTTGTGTAAAATCATAAGAAATGATTTGGGAAAAATTGTGATGAAAAACTCCATATTTGTAAAGATAAAAATAGATTTTTATCGAAATGAACTAGTTTTGAATTAAAATTAAAACCCATTTATTTTTAAATAAATAAATAAATCGGATTTGAAATGGGTTTTAAATAGAATTGATTTGTGGGTTTATCGTGAATAGTGTTTTAAATAACACTTGTTCTTTAATCCGATAATAAATAGAATGTGATTTGGGTTTGTCGTGAACTGTGTTTTAAAAGACATTAGTTCTTTAACCCAGTAAAAGGAGTTTTAATGAATCTTCAATTAGATTGAAATGGGAATTGATAATTTAAATTATCAAATTTAGAAATTGAGCGAGAATGGAGTATCACCTGTTTTGTTCCAGGCGATAGTTAAATTTTAATTAGATTTGAACGTGAAATGGTAATTGAATTTACCGATAACACCGTGGTATTAGATATGGAGTATTACCAGTTTTGCTTCATGGGATGAATAGGTTGGTATTGGGAAATAAAATAAATAATTACTTCGGTGTGGTTCACTAATCCCGACTAGTTTGAAAAACCATAATTTGGTTTGAAATGATATCCAAAGGAAGACTAAAGAATAAATTCAAGGAATTTATCTTTGATAAAATTAATGGGAACCTTTCCCTATGAATGTGAAAGTTAGAAACTAACTGTCGGTTAGCTAAGCAGAATGGTTTTCTGGATATTGATCTGATGTTGGTTTCGGCCTTCGAGGTTAATATTTGGGGAATTATTCTCTTGATTAATTTACAGTTAGTGACCGATGAATTGGAATGAGGCGTATGTTGTGTTTGTGTAACACTTGCTTAAAATATACGCGAGTTGTTCGGAAAGGCCGGGTTTATACCCATTCTGAATAACCGATTCGACGATGAGTCGAAGATGATGACGGTGGTCGAAGACCGAAAGTCTCCACATCGTTTGGGTGATTACTGATGATCTTGATTGGGCTGTACACCCAAGATGAGGGAATCAGTTGGTGGTCGTCCAGACGTACTTGGTGATCGACGGATATGCGAGGAAAGTGCCTCCGGTTTCGTTCAGACCTAGAACGGACTTGTAAATGGATGGTGTGTCTGACATTGTATTCCTTTATATTGTATTCGTTGATCTCTGCTAAATATATATCTGTTTGGCGGCGGGAAATTTATTCTCTTGCTTAACGCTCTTCTCTGAGACATACGAGTTCAGAGGTTATATATTGGCAGAAATCAGTGGTACGATATGGATTGATAGTGTGGCATGCTGAGATGCAGTGATCCAGACTTTTGTTGAAAAGCAAAGTTTGGTCAATGATGATCAAAGCGCAGCTTTAATACAGCATGGCTTTGTGTATAGCGTTGATTCGCGAGCCTCACATCCCGGTATGGTGGTAAACTGATGGTTTGATCAGTATGCTTTTTAGTGGATGGGCACCTTAGTGGTGTCGTGGATTCGGTCGACCGAGATGAGCTTAGTGCTCAGGGACGTATAGAGTAAGCGGTGTTTTCTCTCGCTAGGACGTAAGCCGCGGTGATACTCTGGTCCCAAAAGTGTGGATGTGCATTACGGTGTTTTCTCTTGCTGGGACGTAAGCCGTGGGGAATTGCACTACGCGATCGATCTTTCGAATCAGGAGCCACGATGATGGAAATCCAACTTTCCAATACGTGTATTTCGGCTTTATTTGTAGAGCCTAGTATGGCGACATGATATATGGTACCCATGCCGTCTATGATTGATATTTATGATTGAAATTGTTTTGACACTATACACTTATTATAGTATCAAATGATTTGATTTTTAAAACGTACCAAGCATGTTTGGCTATTTTAAGGGAAAACCCTATCCTCTGGTTGCGTTGCAATGTGTGATGGGACCTGGGTCTTATAATAGCTTCATTTTTCTTTATTTAGCATTGCGCTGTTTGTTTTATGCACTGGTATTCTTGGGAGGAAACCCGTTCCGTGTTATACGGCGTGGTCCCTTGATTTACCTAATTTTAAAATAAAGATTTACAACTGTTTTAGTTCTCACACCAGTCACATGACTGACCTGGAGTTTATTGTTTTAACCTAAACTCTGGGTGCCCCTATTTTCCACACGGGCAGCTAGTAGTTTTGGTTTTGCAGATTTATATTCACTGGATCCTGATTTACAGCTGGAATGATATCCGGAAAGCTTTGTATCCGTATATCTCTTCTAGTTGTGTATTGTATTATTTTCCGCTGCGATGTATTTAAATGTAATTTAAATATCTGATATTTCTGTTTAATATTCATTTATACTCTGTATATTCTTGTATTCTGGTGCATTGTTGTAATTAACGAGGAAATGTTCTTCCGTCTGCGTTATTCTGTGGCTTGTTCTCGAACTATCCGCACTTTCCTTCACGGGGAAGTTACGGGTTTTCACAGAATCATATGCAACTTTGTAAGTTTAATTTGATTTATGACATCCATTTTATATGTAAGTTTGGATCTAAAGTATATGCTAAGACATATGTGAGCACGATTTCATTAACAAGATAATTCTTAAACTAATATTTATGGGTTTATATTTGGATTATGAGATTTTGTCTGTTGATTTATGTGGCATAGTTAGCTATTATCACCTATGTTGTAAACATATAAACAAGTTAGTTAATTTAGTGAATCTATTTGTAACACCCCGTAATTTTGTTAATAATAATATTCACAAATTAAAGGATAACTAATCTCAGACGTGATAATTGTGGGAAACGGGTTGCGCCATTGTGTTCGTCTCGGAATTCTGGTCGAAATAGAGTCCGAGTTAGCGTGAATTGGACTTCGTATGAAGAAGTTATGGCCATCGGAAGTTTCAGAAAATTCAAAACAGCTTGCAGGAAAATTTAAAATTCAAACTGAAAGTGCAGAAGTGGGCTGGGCGGGAATTTTCCCGTCCAGGCAGGTCGATTGGGGGGTCGACACTAGTGTCGACCTGCCCCCCCAGGTCGACTATGGTGTCGACCTGGGTGTCGACCTGGTCAGTCGGCTAGGGTTTTGACTGAGCCTGTTTTTGACTGAGTGATGACCCATTAGGGTTTTGACCTAATCTAAATGGCTGAGATTAGTTCTGAGTTGATCTAACGGTCTAAATAAACCCTAAACTCTATAAATACCTAGGTAGTCTTTCACCCTAATTCATATGAAAAATAGAATAGTTACCGTCATCCTGCCGCCATGGAACTCAGTCTAGCCGCCACCAACTAAGAAGGAAGAAAAGCTTATCAAATCCTAACTCTACTCAATTCTAAAGCAAAACAAGACTCTCGTTTCTTCTATAACTGTGAGTATGATGATCTTAACAAGATTATTGTTAAACTAATTCAATTAAGTCATGAATGGATTATAATTAAATGATGTGGATTATCACATATGTTGTTGTAAATCCTATGCTATCATGTATGCCATAAATCCTATGATATGTGATGATGATATCCTATATGTTGTAAATCATGCTATGATGATGTTGTATAAGTTGTAGTTTTCTATGCTAAATTGTGATGAATCATACATGTTATTATCTATGCTAGTTAGTTCATGTTAATCAAATCATCATGTTTGGGTTATGTTGATCTATGTGACAAACCATGTATGTAAGTTTAGGTTGATTAGTAAAAGATTATGAACATATGCCATGACATCTATTATGACATCTAGAATTATGCTATGACATATGTGAAATTCTATGCTAGTTCACACCATCATTATGTTGCCTAAAACCCCATATGCAAGTATATACACAAATTTGGGTTATGATCATATCATGACATTTAACAAGTTGACACCTTTAGATCCTTAACATGTGTAGTTTATGCAAGTTTCACCCCTATTATGATTAGATTTACCTTATTTGTCTATATGTTGTCTAACGTATATGCTGCGTTGAATAAGCGAACTTATAAACGTGGGGTATGGGTAATATTAAGGATTTAATAATAAGATGTTGGGGTGCAATTGATATGATTTTGCATGCCATGAGTGGATGACCATAATTGAGTCAATTATAGACATCAATAAAAGTGGACTTAATTAATAATTTGGATAGGGAATTATTAAAACTGGGGTAAAAGGTTGTAAGTGTTAATCAATGCTTAGGACACGAGGTTGGACTCGTTTGTGACGTAAACCTGCCCGGACACGCCCGACAAATCCAGTGGTCACAAATGTCAGCCCAATGTGAGAGGTCCTAGGCCTAAACTAAAGCATACCAGTTGTAAAGACACGAGGTTAGACTCTTTTATGGTGTAAGACTGCCCGGACCCGCCCGGCACATCCAGCTGCCATAAATGCCAGTCTAATGTGAGAGGTCTTTATGAGGTTATGGCCTGAATGAATTAAGAAATACTTAACCAGATAAACATGTAAGGGGGACATGGGGGTTAAGTAGGTGCTTTGGGTGGCATGAGGAATCTAGTGGGTGCCCTTCGTGGCATGTGAAATACGATTAGTAAGACTTAACCAAACACACATGTAAATGAACATGACTAAGAGGGTTAAGTGGGATATACTAGTGGTGACAAGCTTAGGTGGGTAGCTTGTGGGGGCCCATTTCAACCACTATCCCAAACGTATCTTTGTGGGCTTGACCCAAGTCGAGGACGGGACACACATACTGGGTTTGACTATAAGAGGCCAAAATGGGGAGCGGTGGCAACGCAAGTCCAACGGGTTTCATATGCGTGTGTGAACCCGGGCTGGTAGGTAAGACGTTGTTGCATCGTGTAGGTATAAGCCGTGCATTCTCAAGTTGTATCGGGTTGCCACTTTAGGGGAGTGATACACCCCACTGTGGGGCCAGCACGGGTATCTACGAGTAGGGAGCCGATCGAAAGTGGGTAGTGGGGTACACCTAATGGAGATAGGGGCAGACGGCACCTATGTAGTCAGCTAGGGGTACGCAAGGCTATTTATATAGTTTCTGTGTGAAGCAAGTGGGATGAACCTTTAGGGTGACTGGTGCGGTGCAGTGTAGTAATGTGCGGTGCAGTGTAGTAATTATTCGTTAGTAATTAGGTATGCCTTTATCGTCATCTTTAACGTTACCTTTATCTGCTTTCCATACCCAATAGTTCATAGACATTTCCCTGTTTTCCAGCTTATGCCTTAGTCTAGTTATTTTGATAATAGTATTGTTAGAATTGTCATACTCGCCAGACTTTATGTTTGAACCCCTCCATTTCTATCCTTTTCCCCCTCCAGGTCCTCAGGTTGGGCCCAGCTCTAGTGGAGTTTGATTGGTCTGCTTCATCTCTCTTTGGAAATCTTGGACCGTTGAAGTAAAGTCCAGCTTGTTATCTTCTTTAATGGCTATTTATGTAATGGGGTTATGTATTTTGTTTTGAGAAGATGGATATCGTACTTGACTCTGATTTACGGTTTTATGACGTAATAAACATGTTTAATTTTTGCTGCAATAAAATGAAGTTTTAGATTTCCAAGTACTACTTATTATCTGTCTTGTTGTAATTTTTATGTTCTATATTCACTTAAAACCTCCTTGGAAGTTAATGCATTCCCTTTGTGAGTGACATTAATGGACGTGGGGTGTTACACGTGGTATCAGAGCTTAAGGTTACCAGAACAGATAAAATTTTTAGAAAAACTATTTTTCTAAAGTATTTTGGAAGAAGTGCTTTCAAAAACATGTCTTAAATGAGTTATTTAAAGAGGAAAATTTTTAAGAAAAACATAGTCCCCAAATATCCATATATCTTTATCTTTCGAATTCTCCATTTTGAATCTTTCCTTTTTCGTTTCAGCATGGCTGAAGATCTTAACCTTCCTGACGGTTTGACGATACCAGGATGGTATAGGAGGTTATTAGAGGCTAAGGCCGCCGCAGGTCCAGCCAATGTTCCTCCACCACCAGTTGCACCCGTTCCTCCTCCTCCTCCTCGCGTTGATACTTTTGCAAAGACGTGCAAGGAATTTAAGGCTATGGGTGGAAAACTTTTTCTAGGGTCAGAAACGTTTGTGGAAGCTAGAGATTGGCTTAAGGAGGTGGAAGAATTGCTAGAAATCTTTGAAGTGGAAGAAGGGAGGAGAGTCAAATTAGCAGCATGGTTAACGAAGGGAGAGGCCTCGTTCTGGCGGGAAGTCACTAATGGGGAGCGTCCTGTTGATTCTTGGGCAGATTTCAGGCGTAGGTTTGTGGCGAAATTTCTCTCAAGGGCAGAAGAGAATCTATATATGGAAAGTTTCTTGACATTAAAGCAAGGAAGCTCATCAGTGAAAGAATATGTCAACAAATTTAATCAGTTAGCAAGGTTTGGCTTAGACTTAGTGAACACGCCGGAGAAGAAGGCTCTGAGATTCGTTAATGGATTGAATGAGCCGTTGCAAGGGTTCGCTATGACCCACATCCCTATGGGGGCCACATTTGAGAAGCTAGTAGACATGGCACTCGTGCACGAGGAGAAAGGCGCTAAAGCTGATAAGGCACCCGAGAAGAAAGGAAATCAGAAGAAACCACAACAGCAAAACAAGAAGGGTGGTAAAGATAATAATGGCAAGGGGAAGAAGAAATGCTTTAACTGTGGGACACCAGGCCATCTCAGCAAGGATTGCCGAAAGAAAAAGAAGACTGGTTGTTTCCATTGTGGTGAAGCGGGACATCTAGTGAAGGAATGCCCAAAGAAGGTGCAGAGGGCAGGGTCTACCTCGGGAGGACATGTGCAGGCTCTTATGGCACCAGGGCAGGCAAGGGGACAATTTTAGGCTCTCGCGGTCCCACCGCTGCAAGAACGAGGTAGAACCATTTCTGTTGAAAGCTTAGTTTTTCTATTTGATCATCCTGTCCGTACCTTATTTGATTCGGGCGCATCGCATTTGTTTATCTCTACATCATTAGTTGAATCACTGCACTTAAACACCAGTTTAGTAGAGGATCCCTTAGTTGTTTCGAATCCAATTGGGGGCTCAGCTTGTTTGTCCATGATGTGTTTGGATTTGAAAATTTCTATACTTAGCGTTGAGTTTAGATGTGGTGCTTATGTTTTGGGCTTCACGGGCTATGGGCTAATCTTAGGAATGGATTGGTTATCTAGAAATGGGGTCGTACTTGATTATGAAAGGAGAGTAGTTAGGCTCATGACTCGCCTTGGCAACACTCTCGAAATCTTTTGTAATCCCATAGAATCCGTTATGCTAAGTTATTTAGAGTCGCTTGACGCGTCGGTGGAAAATCTACGATCTGTTAGAGTGGTCCGAGAATATTCGGATGTGTTTGAGGAGGTGAAGGGCTTGCCTCCGAAGCGGGAGATAGATTTTCGAATATATCTTGTGGATAATGCGAAACCAGTATCTTTTCCAGTACGCCACATGGCTCCACGTGAAAGGAGGGAACTCGATAATCAAGTGAAGGAGTTGCTTGAGAAGGGGTTCATAAGGCAAAGTATATCAGATGGGGTGCTCCAATAGTATTTGCCACGAAGGCGGATGGGTCCCTTAGACTTTGTGTGGACTATAGAGAACTTAATAAGCTCACTAAGAAAAACAGACACCCACTGCCGAGGATTGACGATCTCTTCGATCAATTAGTTGGCGCCTCAGTGTTTTCGCAGTTGGACTTAGCCACTGGTTTCCATCATTTGAGAGTGGCTGAGGATAGCATTGATAAGACTGCCTTTAGGACTCCAGACGGTTTCTATGAATGGCTAGTGATGCCTTTCGGTTTGACAAACGCCCCGCATACTTTGTTGATTTGATGAGTAGGGTGTTTAGGGAGTACCTTAACAAATTCGTGGTAGTCTTTGTAGACGACATCTTGATCTTTTCTAAGGATGAAGAAGAGCATGCCCTACATCTTAGGGAAGTGTTGGAAATCCTACGAGCGCATAACCTTAAAGCTAAATTTTCTAAGTGTCACTTCTGGAGGAAGGAAGTACGATTCTTAGGGCACGTGGTTTCCAATGAAGGGATAGCCGTGGATCCCGCGAAGGTGGTGGCCATCCAAGATTGGAAGGTCCCTAAAATGCTACCGAAGTGAGAAGTTTCTTGGGGTTGGCTGGCTACTATAGGAAGTTTATCAAAGACTTCGTGAAGATATCAGCTCCATTAACACGCTTGACGAAGAAGAACCTAGTTTTCACATGGGACGTAGATTGTGATGATGCGTTCCAACGTTTGAAGAGAGCTTTGACTTCAGCCCCAGTCATTGTACTGCCAAACGGGAGTAAGCCATTTACTGTTTATACTGACGCTTGTGGGACAGGACTAGGCGCAGTCTTAATGCAAGAGGGCAGGGTAATAGCCTATGGTGGAAGGCAGTTGAGGGCGCACGAGAAAAATTACCCTACACATGACCTAGAGTTGGCTGCTATCGTTTTCGCACTTAAGTCTTGGTGTCATTATCTTCTTGGCGAGGAATTCGAATTATTCACCGACCACAAATCTTTAAAATACTTATTCTCTCAGAAGAACTTGAACTTAAGGCAGCAAAGGTGGATGGAGTTCTTAGCATCCTACGACTTCGAGATAGCATATACACCGGGCAAGGGTAACGTAGTGGCCGATGCCTTAAGTAGAAAAAGATTATCCTTAAGTCCTTTGTTTGTTGAGCGGCGAAGCTTAGAATTCATTTCGATGTTTGACTTTAGACCTTCCATTGACCTTGTACCCGGTTTGCTAGCATCCTTGGAGGTCAGACCTACGCTTTTGGGATGGATTGGCGAGGCACAGTGAGACGACCCACAGTTGGTTGAGTTAGTAGAAAAGCTCAAAGGAGGGGAGTCATCAAGCCATCTCCGTAGGTATACCCTAGATGATAAGGGTTGGTTACGTAGGGACGGTAGGCTTTGTGTACCAAAAGACGATGACCTAAGGAAGACCGTTCTTGATGATGCACATCATTCGAAGATAACCATTCATCCCGGCGGGGACAAGATGTACAAAGACATGAAGCATGTTTTCTTTTGGGCCAGTATGAAGAGGGACGTGGCCGAGTATGTCGCTAGATGCTTGGTGTGCCAACAAGTAAAAGCGGAGCAAAAGAAACCCGGTGGGTTGCTTCACCCATTGGAGGTTCCACTATGGAAGTGGGAAAGTGTCTCGATGGACTTTGTGGATGGATTACCGCGATCAAGGAAGGGTAATACGGGGATTTGGGTTATAGTAGATAGACTTACTAAGAGCACCCATTTCATTCCCGTGAAGAGTAAGAGGACTGCTCCATGGTTAGCTTCTGTATACGTCCGAGAAATAGTTCGTTTGCACGGTGTTCCTTTTAGCATAGTGAGCGACCGCGATCCTATTTTCACTAGCGAATTTTGGAGAAGCTTACAAGAGGCGGTAGGGACTCAGTTATGTTTGAGCACCGCATATCATCCTCAGACGGACGGCCAAACCGAGAGGGTGAATCGTATTCTAGAGGACCTACTGAGGCTATGTATCCTAGACTTTAGGGGTACATGGGAAGAGCATCTTCCTTTGGTGGAGTTCGCATATAATAACTGCTTTTAGTCTAGCATTGGCATGGCACCTTTCAAAGCTCTTTACGGATGACCTTTCCGTTCACCTACATGTTGGTGGGAAGCTACGGATAAGATCTTACTTGGGCCCGATATGATTAGGGAGACTTCGGAGAAGATCGACTTGATTCGAAGGAGGATGAAGGCAGCGCAAGATAGGCAGAAATCTTATGCGGACAAGAGGAGAACAGATCTTGAGTTTGAGGTTGGGGACATGGTCTTTGTCAAAGTGTCTCCATTACGAAACGTTGTTCGCTTTGGGTCTGTTGGGAAGTTAGCACCAAGGTTCGTAGGGCCGTTTCCTATTAAGGAGAAGATTGGACAGATGGCGTATAGAGTGGAGTTGCCTGAGAGACTTAGTGGTGTACACGACGTATTCCATGTGTCACATTTGAGGAAATGCTTGCACGAGACCGCGGGAGTGGTAGAGCCGAGCTTGCTTAGAGAGGTGGAGATAGAGCGTGATGCGACGATTCGACGAGCTCCTACGCGCATTCTTGGGTCAGAGATTAAGAAGCTGAGAAATCGAGAGGTCAGACTAGTCAAAGTACAATGGGGAGATGATGAGAGCGACGCTACTTGGGAGACAGAAGAGAAGATGCGTTCACGATACCCTTTTCTTTTTGAGGGTATGTCCTTTAATTTCTCCTTTATCGCTTATCTTGTACTTATCTTAACTTTAGAGTATCCTCTCGCTAGTATCGTTGACCTTTAGTTAGGATAATCCTATGGTTGAAACATGTGTTTGAGACATGTTATGTATGATGGACGCACGTGGATGCAAGTGTTTGCTAGTGGTTGCTCGTGGATGCATATACACACACTATTAGGCACTAGATCGGCTCAGTCACTTCATACTGCATATTGCATATAAATGGCTGTACTTAGTAAAATGGATGTATGAGGATTTGTTTTATCATATGGATGCTGCATTCAGATGATGATTGTGCACGCATATAGAGATAAATATGTAGCATTAAGGAACTTTTGCATACATAATGGACGCATGGCACTACCATGGTTTGCATTAAGGAGGTCAACTGAATCAGTGGACCACCTGATTTTGCATTAGATATGGACATATACACACACGGTGCATTTAAACATGAAAGCATTAGAAATCTATAAGGACAATTGATGCATGTATTTAATGGTTGAGTAGATGGTTTTTTGGATGTTAGGATATACATTCTTCTTGACTTGAAGATTTCGGGGACGAAATCCTTTAAGGAGGGGAGAATGTAACACCCCGTAATTCTGTTAATATTAATATTCACAAATTAAAGGACAACTAATCTCAGACGTGAGAATTGTGGGAAACGGGTTGCGCCATTGTGTTCGTCTCGGAATTCTGGTCGAAATAGAGTCCGAGTTTGCGTGAATTGGACTTCGTATGAAGAAGTTATGGCCATCGGAAGTTTCAGAAAATTCAAAACAGCTCGCAGGAAAATTTAAAATTCAAACTGAAAGTGCAGAAGTGGGCTGGGCGGGAATTTTCCCATCCAGGCAGGTCGACTGGGGTGGATGAGATTAGTTCTGAGTTGATCTGACGGTCTAAATAAACCCTAAACTCTATAAATACCTAGGTAGTCTCTCACCCTAATTCATATGAAAAATAGAATAGTTACCGTCATCCTGCCGCCATGGAACTCAGTCTAGCCGCCGCCAACTAAGAAGGAAGAAAAGCTTATCAAATCCTAACTCTACTCAATTCTAAAGCAAAACAAGACTCTCTTTTCTTCTCTAAACTGTGAGTATGATGATCTTAACAAGATTATTGTTAAACTAATTCGATTAAGTCATGAATGGATTATAAGTAAATGATGTGGATTATCACATATGTTGGTGTAAACCTTATGCTATCATGTATGCCATAAATCCTATGATATGTGATGATGATATCCTATATGTTGTAAATCATGCTATGATGATATTGTATAAGTTGTAGTTTTATATGCAAAATTGTGATGAATCATACATGTTATTATCTATGCTAGTTAGTTCATGTTAATCAAATCATCATGTTTGGGTTATGTTGATCTATGTGACAAACCATGTATGTAAGTTTAGGTTGATTAGTAAAAGATTATGAACATATGCCATGACATCTATTATGACATCTAGAATTATGCTATGACATACGTGAAATTCTATGCTAGTTCACACCATCATTATGTTGCCTAAAACCCCATATGCAAGTATATACACAAATTTGGGTTATGATCATATCATGACATTTAACAAGTTGACACCTTTAGATCCTTAACATGTGTAGTTTATGCAAGTTTCATCCCTATTATGATTAGATTTACCTTATTTGTATATATGTTGTCTAACGTATATGCTGCGTTGAATAAGCAAACGTATAAACGTGGGGTAGGGGTAATATTAAGTATTTAATAATAAGATGTTGGGGGTGCAATTGATATGATTTTGCATGCCATGAGTGGATGACCATAATTGAGTCAATTATGGACATCAATAAAAGTGGACTTAATTAATAATTTGGATAGGGAATTATTAAAAGTGGGGTAAAAGGTTGTAAGTGTTAATCAATGCTTAGGACACGAGGTTGGACTCGTTTATGACGTAAACCTGCCCGGAGCCACCCGGCAAATCCAGTGGTCACAAATGTCAGCCCAATGTGAGAGGTCCTAGGCCTAAACTAAAGCATAACAGTTGTAAAGACACGAGGTTAGACTCTTTTATGGTGTAAGACTGCCCGGACCCGCCCGGCAAATCCAGCTGCCATAAATGCCAGTCTAATGTGAGAGGTCTTTATGAGGTTATGGCCTGAATGAATTAAGAAATACTTAACCAGATAAACATGTAAGGGGGACATGGGGGTTAAGTAGGTGCCTTGGGTGGCATGAGGAATCTAGTGGGTGCCCTTCGTGGCATGTGAAATACGATTAGTAAGACTTAACCAAACACACATGTAAATGAACATGACTAAGAGGGTTAAGTGGGATATACTAGTGGTGACAAGCTTAGGTGGGTAGCTTGTGGGGGCCCATTTCAACCAGTATCCCAAACGTATCTTTGTGGGCTCGACCCAATTCGAGGACGGGACACGCATACTGGGTTTGACTATAAGAGGCCAAAATGGGGAGCGGTGGCAACGCAAGTCCAACGGGTTTCATATGCGTGTGTGGACCCGGGCTGGTAGGTAAGACGTTGTTGCATCGTGTAGGTATAAGCCGTGCATTCTCAAGTTGTATCGGGTTGCCACTTTAGGGGAGTGATACACCCCACTGTGGGGCCAGCACGGGTATCTACGAGTAGGGAGCCGATCGAAAGTGGGTTGTGGGGTACACCTAATGGAGATAGGGGCAGACGACACCTATGTAGTCAGCTAGGGGTACGCAAGGCTATTTATATAGTTTCTGTGTGAAGCAAGTGGGATCAACCTTTAGGGTGACTGGTGCGGTGCAGTGTAGTAATGTGCGGTGCAGTGTAGTAATTATTCGTTAGTAATTAGGTATGCCTTTATCGTCATCTTTAACGTTACCTTTATCTGCTTTCCATACCCAATAGTTCATAGACATTTCCCTGTTTTCCAGCTTATGCCTTAGTCTAGTTATTTTGATAATAGTACTGTTAGAATTGTCATACTCGCTAGACTTTATGTCTGACCCCCTCCATTTCTATCCTTTTTCCCCCTCTAGGTCCTCAGGTTGGGCCCAGCTCTAGTGGAGTTTGATTGGTCTGCTTCATCTCTCTTTGGAAATCTTGGACCGTTGAAGTAAAGTCCAGCTTGTTATCTTCTTTAATGGCTATTTATGTAATGGGGTTATGTATTTTGTTTTGAGAAGATGGATATCGTACTTGACTCTGATTTATGGTTTTATGATGTAATAAACATGTTTAATTTCCGCTGCAATAAAATGAAGTTTTAGATTTCCAAGTACTACTTATTATCTGTCTTGTTGTAATTTTTCTATTCTATATTCACTTAAAACCTCCATGGAAGTTAATGCATTCCCTTTGTGAGTGACATTAATGGACGTGGGGTGTTACACTATTCCTTATGCCTAATCCTATATGTGTAATTTGATTATGTTAGGTCATTGGAATTTTATGCAAGTGGGATATTAGTCATATGCAAGTTCATTTGTGAATCATATGTAAAATTTCAAGTGAATCATATATGTGGATCTTATGTTAGTTGTAATAACCCGGAAATTCTGAGCCAGTTTAAAAAAAAATTTGTTTTGGCAACTTCGACAAATTTTGAAGATTTAAAATGGATTATTTTAAATAATATCGACGAGAAATTTATTTTGAATATATTTAGAACGTATATATTATATACGCGTCGTCGTTAGAATATAAATAATTATATATAATTATAAAAGTAATTGAAAATGGCGCGGTAGTTCGATAATTCGATTTCAAACTTCAATTGAATGTACCGGGTGCAAAACAATCCGGATTTTAGTGAAACCAAAAATAATAGGATCTATTTGGGGATATCTTTCCAACGAATCCGAAAAATCAAAGTTTCATAGCGGGGATCAAAAGATATGTCCAGTTGAAAATTCTGAATAGTCGCTATGGAATTCAGGCCCTTAAAAATGGAAATTTTGCAAATGACCTCGGATTTCGATGAAACCACTTTTGTTGGATCCATGATGTCAAATTATTGCTAGGTTTCAAATTTCACAATTTTTCGAATCAATATGTGAGCGTGGCAAAGGAAAACGCGTTTGACCAGTTTCAGTTGATTTTAATCGACTGGAAAATGGCCATTTTTCAAACGGTCTCAGAATTCGACGAAACTAGTTTTGTTAGGACCGTATCGTCAATACGAAGCTAGAAAATATTTTTCTGGAATTTTTCAATTTAGTATGTGGCCCCGGTAAATTTAAATGCGCATTCAAATTCGATATATAGAGTTATATGTTGATTTTGACTAAAACTGATCGAAATGATTCAATCGGCTTACGATATATATCCCATTGTGTTCGGAATGGGGGTAATTAGCTATGGACGACAGGCGGTGGGTTCGATTTCGAGGTCGAATAAAAAAGTTAAAATTTTGAAATTAAAATAAATAAATAAATAAATAAAATCCCCTTCTCTATCTCACCCTATTATCTCAGCCCCCCACATCATATTCATTCAAAAAAAAAACGATCGAAAGCGAGACTAACCCCCCCCCCCCCCCCCCAGCGGCGCCGACAACCGTGAGACCCCCCTGTTGGCGTGCGACGCGACACCGCCCCCCTGAAAACCCTGCCCCTTCGAATCGAGCACCGCCGACGATCTGCGGGCCCCCCTCCTGACAGCCGCCTCGATGCCCAGCACCACTCCTCCGACCTGCGCAGCCCCCTGGCGCCACCCACCACCTCCTTCGACGCCCTCCAACACCACAGCAACTCCTCCCCCTTTCAAAACAAAGGTAAATATTTATATATTTCAGTTTTTTTTAAATTATTTTTCTATAAAACTGAAAATTAAAGTGATGATTTTTATTATGGAAGATAATTTTTTTTTTATAAAGCCATGGTTTTTAGTCATATATAGATTTGATTTTTAGTTTAAAAAGGATTTGATTTTGAAACATAGACATGATTTCTTAGATTAGAAAGATAATAATTTCCATTGTAGAAAAATGAGATTTTTCGTTATATAAAAATATGATTTTCAATTATGTAAAAATGATATTTTTATCATGTATGAAAGGAAGAATTTTTATTTATATAAATGACATAAAAATTTGATTTTTATATGCAAGAATGATAAAGGAAAAGATTAGATTTTTATATTTGAAAAGAGTTAAATCTTTATTTTTGAAAAGGCGAAATCTTTATATAGATAATAGCGTGATAAAAATAGAATTTTTATCTATATAGTAGCGATGTAAAAATAGAATTTATATATATATAGTAGCGATGTAAAAATAGAATTTTTATCTATATAGTAGCGATGTAAAAATAGAATTTTTATCTATATAGTAACGATGTAAAAATAGAATTTTTATCTATATAGTAACGATGTAAAAATAGAATTTTTATCTATATAGTAAGGATGTAAAAATAGAATTTTTATCTATATAATAGCGATGTAAAAATAGAATTTTTATCCATATAGCGTGATTGTAAAGATGGGATTTTTATATACAGGATAGCGTAGTAAAAATTTGGTTTGATATCACCTTCAGTTGTGCTTTGTATTATTTTCCACTGCTATGTAATTTATTGTAATCTCTGATATTTATCGAATGTATATTTATTCATACTTTGTATATTCTTGTATTCTGATGGAATTGTTGTAATAGCAATGAAATGTTCTTCCGTCTGCGTTCAGATTTGTTCTGTTCTCAAAACGATCAGGGGTTTCGAACGGTCTTAGTCGGTTTAACGACTGATTCGGATCGAGCGAAATTCCCGGCCGTAACATTTGGTATCAGAGCTTTGGTTTACAGAGCTCGAGAACAAGACACATTAGAACCATACGAAAGAATTCGTCAGACATTGGATTAGTAATATCCAATTAGAATGACTCGTTAGAGATAGGATCAGTAGTATCCTAGAACGAGTGTGAAGAGTATATTTTTCAAATGAAAACAATTTTGTTTTAAAATTTAAATCGTTTTACACGTATTTGAATAATTTATTTATATTGATTTGGACAATCTAGTATATAAAGGTTTTGCATATACGCGTCATGAACGTATATTCGAAGTTTTAATATACTGGATAGATATAGAATCACATTCTAGTCGCCCGGAGATGGTACTGATAATTGTCATGACATCATCAGTATTTATGTTCGTGTTTCGAAGGTGTGATATCTATATATTTCCATTAGGCTGGTGTGAGAACCAAAACTTATAAAGATAGATTCATTTGTTGTGATTTGGCACCAAAACATGATTTTTGACTATATATCAAATTTATGAATTTGAAACGTTAATCCACTAATTGATTGATGTTTGTGTTGTTTGTTTAGTTGTTTGATAATTTTTGAACCATTATGCCTAATTGAATCAAATATTGAATTGTATTGAAAATAGGTAGCATTTGCTTGCATATACATGTACTTACATTGAACAGGTCATAGCAAGGAGGCTAGAGCAGAGAATAAAATTTGTTTGCCCGACAAATAGGTACATATTTACTATAATTTATTGTTTTGTTTGGGTGATGATGATTTTATGAGCCTATTGGCTAGCCGCTTGGCTTTTTCTTTTTCTTTTTGAGATCAGAAGGCCTATATGGCAATTTCGGGATTTTCCCGTGGCTCCCGGTGCAGGGGAGGTTATGGCGAAATTTTTCGAAAATTTAGGGTGTTAGCCATATTTTTGAAAATTTGAAAATTCTCAGAAACTGAAAAGTTGGAGAGTGGAAGCCAGATCGAGCGTAGAGCTGAGTAATCAGACCACTTTCGGCTTTGTTCCTTTTCAGGGACGAAAAGTTTTAAGTGGGGGAGATTGTAATTACCCGAAAATTCTGAGCTAGTTTAATTTTTTTTGTTTTGGCAACTTCGACGAATTTTGAAGATTTAAAATGTATTATTTTAAATAATATCGACGAGAAATTTATTTTGAATATATTTAGAACGTATATATTATATACGCATCCTCGTTAGAATATAAATAATTGTATATAATTATAAAAGGAATTGAAAATGGTGCGGTAGTTCGATGATTCGATTTCAAACTTCAATTGAATGTACCGGGTGCAAAACAATCCGGATTTTAGTGAAACCAAAAATAATAGGATCTATTTGGGGATATCTTTCCAACGAATCCGAAAAATCAAAGTTTCATAGCGGGGATCAAAAGATATGTCCAGTTGAAAATTCTGAATAGTCGCTATGGAATTCAGGCCCTTAAAAATGGAAATTTTGCAAATGACCTCGGATTTCGACGAAACCACTTTTGTTAGATCCGTGATGTCAAGTTATCGCTAGGTTTCAAATTTCATAATTTTTCGAATCAATATGTGAGCGTGGCAAAGGAAAACGCGTTTGACCAGTTTTAGTTGATTTTAATCGACTAGAAAATGGTCATTTTTCAAACGGTCTCAGAATTCGACGAAACTAGTTTTGTTAGGACCGTATCGTCAATACGAAGCTAGAAAATATTTTTCTGGAATTTTTCAATTTAGTATGTGGCCCCGGTAAATTGAAATGCGCATTCAAATTCGATATATAGAGTTATATGTTGATTTTGACTAAAACCGATCGAAATGATTGAATCAGCTTACGATATATATCTCATTGTGTTCGGAATGGGGGTAATTAGCTATGGACGACAGGCGGTGGGTTCGATTTCGAGGTTGAATAAAAAAGTTAAATTTTTGAAATTAAAATAAATAAATAAAATAAAATCCCCTTCTCTCTCTCACCCTATTATCTCAGCCCCCCCATCATATTCATTCAGAAAAAAAAAGAAAAAAAAAACGATCGAAAGCGAGACCACCCCCCCAGCGGCGCCGACCACTGCGAGACCCCCCTTGTTGGCGTGCGACGTGACACCGCCCCCCCTGAAAACCCTGCCCCTTCGAATCGAGCACCGCCGACGATCTGCGGGCCCCTCCTCCTGACAGCCACCTCGACGCCCAGCACCACTCCTCCGACCGGCGCAGCCCCCTGGCGCCACCCACCACCTCCTTCGACGCCCTCCAACACCACAACAACTCCTCGCCCTTTCAAAACAAAGGTAAATATTTATATATTTCAGTTTTTTTTATTATTTTTCTATAAAACTGAAAATTAAAGTGATGATTTTTATTATGGAAGATAATTTTTTTTTATATAAAGCCATGGTTTTTACTCATATATAGATTTGATTTTTAGTTTAAAAAGGATTTGATTTTGA
This sequence comes from Allium sativum, assembly GCA_030737875.1. Lineage (NCBI taxonomy): Eukaryota > Viridiplantae > Streptophyta > Magnoliopsida > Asparagales > Amaryllidaceae > Allium > Allium sativum. Next base: position 587,853,399 of record CM060924.1, on the reverse strand, counting down.
AACATAGACATGATTTCTTAGATTAGAAAGATAATAATTTCCATTGTAGAAAAATGAGATTTTTCGTTATATAAAAATATGATTTTCAATTATGTAAAAATGATATTTTTATCATGTATGAAAGGAAGAATTTTTATTTATATAAATGACATAAAAATTTGATTTTTATATGCAAGAATGATAATGGAAAAGATTAGATTTTTATATTTGAAAAGAGTTAAATCTTTGTTTTTGAAAAGGCGAAATCTTTATATAGATAATAGCGTGATAAAAATAGAATTTTTATCTATATAGTAGCGATGTAAAAATAGAATTTTTATCTATATAGTAGCGATGTAAAAATAGAATTTTTATCTATATAGTAGCGATGTAAAAATAGAATTTTTATCTATATAGTAACGATGTAAAAATAGAATTTTTATCTATATAGTAACGATGTAAAAATAGAATTTTTATCTATATAATAGCGATGTAAAAATAGAATTTTTATCCATATAGCGTGATTGTAAAGATGGGATTTTTATATACAGGATAGCGTAGTAAAAATTCGATTTTTATATATTGAATAGCGAAGTAAAAATTCGATTTTTATACATTGAATAGCGAAGTAAAAATTAGATTTTTATATATTGAATAGTAAAGTAAAAATGTGATTTTTATATATGTAGTGACTACGGGCAGCGAAAGTGAAAAAAGGGCGAGAACGACGAAGATTTCTATAAATGAAGTATCGTGGAGTTGGAATAGCTATTGGTGAGAACTTCTCACTTTAAATTTTCTTTTCTAGTTACATATATATACTAGGATGCAGACGGTGTTTAGTAGCACCCGACACCATCGTCCACAGACCATGGACTTGTTTGTTTGGTTGTATAGTTGGTTAGATTATTTGATTTGAATTTGATTGTTTGGTGAAATGAAATGGATTTGATTGATATGTGTATGGCGTGGGCCATCACTAGACCGGGGATAAGGCTATGCCTTGTCCCGTTTCTAGTATCGTGCCGTTATGCCGCCGAAATTTTCTAAAATAAATTAGAAAAATAAAAATATCATTTTATTGAATAAATGAACCGAATAGAATATTCATAGGTTGAATAAAATAATCTGATCGTTGAAAATATAATTTTTAACGTGGATATGAATATAGTGAATGTGAATAAATAAATATTCATTTACAAATCGGACGGTTTGTTTATGTACACCTATTTGAAGGACATTGATTGGGACGATAAATTTTACACATCGCCCAACTGCACAAATAAAAATCTGTGTTTGATTGTTTGAAACCCCACACGGGTATTGGGATAATATATGACATACACCAATCCCAATAATTAGTTGTATGTCGATCGATGGATCGACGGGCTGTAATAAGCGTTAGATATCTATATTTGATGCTTATACAGTGTAGTGCACTTTGGATGATGGTTGATTATTTATCGTTGCTATTATATACATGTGTTGTATGGAATCCATATAATTAACTTTATATGGTAATTGATTGGGCCTCATTCCAATCGGGAAAATAAAGAATATTGTAAAATAAAGGTTCATGTGTTGACAGTACTCATCCGTTGAGATTAGTCATGTGTTGAACGAAATATTTTAACAATAAAATTTACATCTTTATCTTTATAAAATAAAGGTTCATGTGTTGACAGTACTCATCCGTTGAGATTAGTCATGTGTTGAACGAAATATTTTAACAATAAAATTTACATCTTTATCATATAGAAAATTAGAAACTAACTGGAAAATAGATAAGATGAGTGGTCTCCTGGGTATTGATCTGATGTTGGTTTCGGCCTTCGGGGTTAATATTTAGGGAATCGATCTCTTACTACTTTACGGTTGGAGTCTGACTTAAATCAAACGACAGATACAATAATTTTTATAAAATATATCAAATAACAAAAATAGTCACATATGGACAGTACTCATTCGTTGAGATTAGTCGTGTGTTGAAAAAAATACAGATTCAGGTATTGAATAGAATAAATATTCATTTGTCGAATAGAATAACAGAATTATTGAAATATATAAAGCCGTGTTGATTAGAGATGCGCTATTTTGATGCGAACGATATTTATATCGATTATATTCGTTTTTGAATTGAATTGAATAGAAAACGAATTCGAATTGAATTGAATAGAAAATGAATTGAATTTGATTTGAATAGAAAATGAATTGAATTTGATTTGAATAGAAAATGAATTGAATGGAAAACGAATTTGATTTGAATTGAATAGAAAACGAATTTGATTTGAATTGAATATATAACGAATTTGAATTGAATTGAATAGAAAACGAATTTGATTTGAATTGAATAGAAAACGAATTTGAATTGAATTGAATAGAAAACGAATTCGAATTGAATTGAAAAGAAAACGAATTCGAATTGAATTGAATTGAAAAGAAAATGAATTCGAATCAAATTAAAATCGATTTGAATTGAAATCAAATAGAAATGAAAGTAAAAAGGATTTATAATAGAAAATTCAATTTTGATTTGAATTTGAAATAAAGGTTGAAATTGTTTTTGAAACGAATTCAAAACTATTTATAAAATTCGTTTTAAATAGTAATCGACGAAATATATATTATATATATTATATATATAATATAATGGCCTGAATAGAACGCGCCGCGCCGCGGCAGTTCGCGAATTTCGACCATTAATTTCGAAAGGACATTACGGGAGATCCAACCGTCGGATTCTCCTAAAAGTTGAACCGTTGGGTTCGTATCGAAAAGAGCTTTCTAACGAATATTTGAAATTTGAAATCTAACGGTTGGATTTAGAGATACGTCCAAATTAAATTTGGAAAAGGTCGCTGTAAGTGCAGTTCGATGACCGTTGATGGAAATCGACTGTACGGGCCTTGATAAAATTATTAAAAATAGTAATAATTAGTGTAAAATCATAAGAAATGATTTGGGAAAAATTGGGATGAAAAATTCCATATTGGAAAAGATAAAAATAGATTTTTATCGAAATAAACTAGTTTTGAACTAAAATTAAAACCCATTTATTTTTAAATAAATAAATTGGAATTGAAATGGGTTGTAAATAGAATTGATTTGTGGGTTTATCGTGAAGGGTGTTTTAAATAAACACTTGTTCTTTAACCCGATAATAAACAGAATGTGATTTGGGTTTGTCGTGAAATGTGTTTTAATTGACATTAGTTCTTTAACCTAGTAAAAGGAGTTTTAATGAATCTGCAATTAGATTGAAATGTGCATTGATAATCTAAATTATCAAATTTGGAAAATAAGCGAGAATGGAGTATCACCAGTTTTGCTCCAAAGCGATAGTTAAATCTTTAATTAGATTTGAACGTGAAATGGTAATTAATTTTACCGATAACACTGTGGTATTAGATATGGAGTATTACCAGTTTTGCTTCATGGGATGAATAGGTTGGGATTGGGAAATAAAATAAATAATTACTTCGGTGTGGTTCGCTAATCTCGACTAGTTTGGAAAACCATAATTTGGTTTGATATGACATCCAATGGAAGATTAAAGAATAAATTTTAAAGAATTTATCTTTGATAAAATTAATGGGAACCTTTCCCTAAGAATAAGAAATTTAGAAACTAGCTGTAGGTTAGTTAAGAAGAATGGTTTCCTGGGTATTGATCTGATGTTGGTTTCGGCCTTCGGGGTTAATATTTGGAGAATTGCTCTCTTACTGATTTACGATTAGTGACTAATGAATTGGAATGAGGCGTATGTTGTGTTTGTGTAACATTTGTTTATAATATACGCGGGTTGTTCGGAAAGGCCGGGTTTATACCCATTTTGAATAACCGATTCGACGATAAGTCGAAGATGATGATGGTGGTCGAAGACCGGAAGTCTTCACATCGTTTGGATAATTACCGACGATCCTGATTGGGCTGTACACCCAAGAGGATGGAAATAGTTGGTGGTCATCCAGACGTACTTGGAGATCGATGGATATGCGAGGAAAGTGCCTCCGGTTTTGTTCAGACCCAGAACGAACTTGTAAATGGATTGTGTGTCTGACATTGGATTTTATTCTGTGTTGATTGATTTCTGTTAAATATATATCTGTTTGGCGGCGGAGAATTTATTCTCTTGCTTAACGCCCTTCTCTGAGACATACGAGCTTAGAGGTTATATATCGATAGATATCAATCGCATGGCATGAATTGCCTGTGTGGCATGCTGAGTTGCATGGATCAAGGCTTCTGTTGAAAAGCAAAGTCTTGTGGTTGATGATCAAAGCACGACCTACGTGGCAGCTTTGTGTATAACGTGAATTCGCGAGCCTCACACCTCGGTATGAGTCAAAAACGGGATAAGGACTACAGGGAGAGCATGACGTTTCTTTCTAGATTTGGTGGTGTCAGTGACTTACTAGCCCTGACATTTATATACTTTTCACCTATGTGGTTGTTGGATGAGGCGCCTCGATTTTAGGTCTGTAAGGACCGGGAAACGTGTGTTCAGGAATTGCCAATCCTCAAACGTAAGAGAGGACCAGCCCTGAAGATCCAAGGGTTGCCCAGAGTGCGTAGCCCTGAGACATTTGCTAGAATGTCTCGAAAGCGGAGAGGAGCTTGCCCCTTGCCTCGACTCATGACGGAAATCCAATTTCCAATACGAGGTATTTCGGCTTTATTTGTAGAGCCTAGTATGGCGACATACTAGCATGAGATGCTGTGCCGTCTATGATTTATATTTATGATTGGAATTGTTTTGACACTATACACTTATTATAGTATCAAATGATTTGTTTTAAACGTACCAAGCATGTTTGGCTATTATAAGGGAAAACCCTATCCTCCGGCTTGCGTTGCATTGTGTGATGGGACCTGGGTCTTATAATAGCTTCATTTTTCGAAAAAGCATTGCGTTGTCTTTTCTATGCACTGGTATTCTTGGGAGGAAACCCGTTCCGTGTTATACGGCGTGGTACCTTGAATTACTCTCTTTTAAAGTAAAGTTTTAAATAACTGTTTTAGTTCTCACACCAGTCACATGACTGACCTGGAGTTTATTGTTTTAACCAAAACTCTGGGTGCCCCTATTTTCGACACGGGCAGCTAGTAGTTTTGGTTTTGCAGATTTATATTCAAAGGATCCTGGTTTACAGCTGCAATGATATCCGGAAAGCTCTGTATCCGTATATCACCTTCAGTTGTGCTTTGTATTATTTTCCGCTGCTATGTAATTTATTGTAATCTCTGATATTTATCGAATGTATATTTATTCATACTTTGTATATTCTTGTATTCTGATGGAATTGTTGTAATAGCAATGAAATGTTCTTTCGTCTGCGTTCGGATTTGTCCTGTTCTCAAAACGATCAGGGGTTTCGAACGGTCTTAGTCGGTTTAACGACAGATTCGGATCGAGCAAAATTCCCGGCCGTAACATTAGTATACATATGCAAGTATGTGATATTTAGATCTATGATTAGATCTATGTTTAGATCTATTGTAATACATAATTTATGCTAGATTGTAATTTATACATCTATATACTATGCAAGTTCACCTTTATGCATAATAATCTATGCAAATCACACTGTGTACATAATTTAGTCCATGCTAGTTTGTTGCTACATATATGTTAGTGATGGATTATGCAAATTAGGCCAATCTTGCAAGTTTACATCATAGTTTATGTTGCATAAATCACATATGCAAGTATATATATATATATATATATATATATATATATATATATATATTTGGAGTATGAATCATGTAATGTAAGAGATTCCTATGCAAGTTTACACCTTATGATTAGATTTATGACATTCATAGTTTATGCAAGTTTGTGACTATTGCCTATGCAAGTTTACACCTTTTAGGTTTATGTTTAGATTCATGACAATACAAAGTTTATGCAAGTTATGATGTGATTCCTATTTGCAAGTTAGATCTGTTCTATGTCTCATGAGAATTTGTGATGTTTCTTCCTTTTTATGTGTGTTAGACTATTTGTTAGTCTAATATACATATATGTCATGTTAAGCGAACGTACAACGTGGGGCAATGGGATAATATTAAAATATTTGATATTGAGAATTAGCATAAATGCCTTAAATGGCATATAATTAATTTGTGATGGTAATTGGTATAATTTTATATACCATAAAGAGATGGACATAATTAAGATGTCAATTATGGACATAGTTAAATTTGAAATTGATTGGCAATTTGAATAGGGAAATTAATTCAAATTGGCTATAATTAATTATGTGTAATTAATCGTCTAAGACACGAGGTTAGACTCGTTTATGGTATAAGACTGCCCGGACCCGCCCGGTAAATCCAGCTGCCACAAATTCCACTCTAATGTGGGAGGTCTTAGGCATAAATTAAATGCATAACAGTTGTAAAGACACGAGGTTAGGCTCGTTTGTGGTGTAAGACCGCCCGGACCCGCCCGGCAAATCCAGCTGTCACAAATGTCAGTCTAATGTGGGAGGTCTTTACAAGGTTATGGTCTTAATGAATTAAGAAACACTTAACTAGATAAGCATGTTGTGGGACATGAGGGGGTTAAGTGGGTGTCTTGGGTGGCATGTGGAATTTAGTGGGTGCCTTGGGAGGCATTTGAAATACGATTAAATGCACTTAACCAAGATTGAAACATGTAAGAAGACATGAATAAGAATTGGGTTAAGTGGGAAAAACCTTAGAGAAGACCGAGCATAGGTGGAAAGCTTGTGTCATGCATGGGGGGCCTTTTCAAACCAGTAACCCATTAAGTATCTTTGTGGGCTCGACCCAAGTCGAGGACGGGACACGCGTACTGGATTTGATTATAAGAGGTCAAAACGGGTCAGCGGTGGCAACGCAAGTCCAACGGGTTCATATGCGTGTGTGGGCTCGGGCTGGTAGGTAAGACGTTGTTGCATCATGTAGATATAAGCCGTGCATTTTTGGTTGTATCGGGTTGCCACTTTGGGGAGTGATACACCCCACTGTGGGGCCAACACGGGTATCTACGAGTTAGGGGGCCGATCGAATGGGGGTAGTGGGTACACCTAGTGGAGATAGGGGCAGATGACACCTATGGAGGTAGATAGGGTTACACTAAACTACCATTATCATTATTAAGTTTTGTAGGCGGGATCAACCTTTAAGGTGACTAGTGGTGGTGCAGTCTAGCAATTATCTTATAGTGATTTAGGTGCGCCTTTAACGTTATCTTTGTTCATCTTATTTCCTTAGTTTGATATGCCATACCCAATTGTTCACAGTCATTTCCTTATTTCCCAGCTTATGCCTTAGCCTAGTTATTTCGATAATTATACTGTTAAAGTTATTGTACTCGTTAGACTTTATGTCTGACCCCCTTTTCTTTCCACCTCTTTTCTTCCTCCCCCCCACTAAGGTGCTCAGGGTGGGACTAGCACTAGTGGAACTTGACTTGGACAACTTTATCTCTTGCTTTTAGAAGTTGCTTGGATCACTGAAGTAAAAGTTCAGCCTATCTCATTTATGGCTATTTTATGTTGGGGTTATGTCTTTCATTTTATGTACTCTGATTTAGTCAAGATGGATATTATGTACTTGACTCTAGTCTTTGGTTTTTGATGATGTAATCAAACTTATGTATTTACCGCTGCAATGAAATGAAGTTTTAAATTTTCAAGTACTATTTTATAACTGTCTTGTTGTTAAGTTTTTATTTTATACATACTTTAAAAACTCCATAGAAGTTAATGCATTCCCTTTGTGAGTGACATTAATGGACATGGGGTGTTACATTTAGAACAGAACCGAAACTATTCAGATGATTTATAGAATTTCTGTTTTTAATTAGATCGATAATAACTTATTTATTATCGATGAAATTAATTGTTTGAAATAAATGTATATTTCTATAAATTGAATTTAATTTAAATAGTCAGTTTAAAGTTAATATCTCCTCCATATGATCAAATGGAGCTTTGAATCATGTTCCAGTGTGTTCAAAATAGTGGTTAAACCCTATAAACGTTAGTGGTTGTGTTTCAGTTGGAGTTCAGAACCCCGAAATATATTATTATAAAATTATAACGGATAAGTATGAAATCACCTAACAAATCAAATTGATATTTAATACGTTTGTACTTCATGTGTACTTCAGCCTTAACGCTTAAGTTTTCATTACCTATAAATCGCAACTCTCCTCCTTGATTAAATTCATCTGTTGAAACGGGAAAACAAAAACCAGAGAGCTTCAAACAAAATAGCAGTGGAAATTCCTATATAGTCGTGACTTGTTTATTCCTCTTCTACAATCATAAATTGAATAAAAGGAAAGGTCGTCCATTTCTAAAATCAAAGCAGCGTTTTTCCCTTTCCTCATATCCACATCGCGATTCAATCGATCAATCCACGAGTTCAATGAAATTATGAAGCCCGATTTCAGAATTGGGGGTACTTCAATTTATTGCGGTGATGTCGAAAGGAATAGGGTACGACAGTCTCTAGGGTTGCGATGATGTGTACGCTCGTGAGTTGTGGTAAACAGGAGTTCGATTTTTGTAAAGGACAGGGATTGGAATCACGAGCATTTTACTGGGAGCGTAAAGGTTCGATTGTAAGTAATTTTTTTATTGGATTCTAGTTATTATTTTGGGGGTGCGACTGTGGAAGATAGAGAAGTTCAGATCTGGTTTTCTTGGAAATTGGTTTCGATTTGTGCAAGAGGGAGATTTTGCAATGGCCGGTGTTAAACTGAGGAAGAATGTTATTGTTAGGAGAAGGATAGTGGAGGGAAGGAAGGTTCTCGGTGATGGCAGTAAAGCTACAGGAAGTTGGTTGCTGTCTTTTGTGTGCGGTATAGGAAAGAGTCTGGAGGAATTTAAGGTAGATGTTTGGGAAGGCGAGGTGAGCTATCGGACAGGGTTGATGGTTAGCAAAGGGAGGAGTGATATAGAGTAGTAGTTTGTACAGGGATATAGCATGTTCAAATCGAGGAAGAAGAAATTATTAACAGGACTAGAAATGGTGGAGTTGTGTGCGGCTCATACTGGGAATAGAGAAGACATAATACAAAAGCGATTAGGTATAATTTAAAAGGGTTAGTTTACAAAATTAATTAATAATGTTTAATTCTATTTTTTTTTTAATTCAGACGTGTATGAATAAATAAAATATCATATCCCTTCTAGGTCCAAAAATCACGAAAACTGGTCACGTGGATTCATAGAGGAGGATTTCATAATCTGGGATTTAAGAATTTAAATCAGAATGGACGGAAATAAAATACACGGTGAGTAAATCTCACTCATTTTTATTTCGAATTATTTTATTCGTTAAAATAATTGTTTGATTGCATTAAAATATTACTGTGGCTACTATTAAATATATATTAGTTATTTAGGATTGATGTTTGTCGTTATTATATATATATATAAATTGGTGATTAGAAAGTTTCTGCAGTACCATTAGCGGATGCCCGCGGTATCATTTGCGGATGACCCTATACACCCCACGCTATGATAGTGGATGACCTTCTATACCGCGATATTCTACCACGAAGCAGAATGGGTATTATTTATGTTGGCTAACGTCTATGAATGCAGGAAAACATGTTGGAGGGATCCAACTGGATTCGTCAAAAATATTATTATTTGTTTGTTTTCATATATATATTATCATACATGATGTGTTAGAAAACCTGTGGTTGATAATTGTGTGCTTTTGATTGGTTGAATATCACTGGCCCTAAATGTTGATTATAAAAATATTGTGAAAAGGGGTTTTTAGATTTAAAATGGAAAATCTATTTTTCTAAAATAGAATTTTAATTTTGAATGGGCTATAAAAATATTAACTTGTTTTGAATGTAAAACAAGTATTGAAATTTATAAACGTTGTTTATAAATCAATAATGCGGGATTTGAAATGAATTTATAAACATGGTTTATAAATTAATAATGCAGAGAAGTGAAATGAATTTAAAAACAAGGTTTATAAATAAAGTGAAAAAATTGTCATTGGATAATTTTAATACTTAAATTCAAATGTGAATTTAAAAATAGAAATGGGGAAATCGTTTTAAAGAAAGAAACGACAGAGTTTATTCTGATGAACTAAAATAAATCTGTAAGGATATATGATTTGAATTCGATTAATTCGAATTTATTTAAATATAAGTTAAATTGAATATGAAAATAAATTGGGTGTTATATATATAAGTTATTATAAATAGAAATTTCCAAAGTAAGTTTTGGTTTTAAATAGATTTCGAAATAGACTTGTTTAAATATAAAACAAGGAAATTTATAAAATGGTGTTTATAAATATAATGAATTTATTATCAAGAGATAATTTGAATATTTAAATTCAAATATGAATTTAAAAATATAATTTGAAATCATTCGAAAGGGAACAAGGGTTTTTATTCCGCAATTCGGAATATCAAAAGGATGGAGTTTCAAATAGAAATTTGAAAAGGGAACTTGTTAAATATATGAAACAAGGAAGTTGAATTTATAAATAGTGTTGTAAATTTGGTGAAATAAATTTTCATTTGGATAATTTAAACCATTAAAATTAAAATAGGAATTTAAAAGTAAGTTGGGAAGTGTTTTGAAACAAAACGATTGATTATATTTCGGAATTCGGAGTATAAGCTGAATTGAGAAGAATTCAGCGGGTTTATAATTGAAATTCGATTATATCGAATTTTATAAATAATTTATTTATAAAAGGAATTGGAATTAAATATAGAAGATCGAAGTATAAATAAATATATTACCGAGTATGGAAAAATCGACAATTATAGATAATCGAAAATATTATGTTGAATTGGGAAACTGATTTAATATATATTAAAATATATTAGAATGGAGTTGAATTTATTATAAACGAAGTTTAAACGTTTATATATATAAATATAAATTAAACGAACTAGCCGCAACGCGGCAGTTCGTAAATTGGCATTTCGGACTTCAATTCAGTATATAGAACTCAATTTAAGTCGAAATTATTTGAAACAAGAACCGTCAGGACCGATTGAATAATAGTTTTCTAATGAAAGAGAAAAGTCTGGATTTCGTCTTATAGATTTTGAGTTATGTGAAAAACAAATTTTCAGAAAAACAACACCATAACCATTATATAACCATAACGGTTTATTTAAATAAACAAAAGGGGTTTTAAGTAAATAAAATCCGAATTGCCATTAGAAAAATCCAGACTGGAGATATAAAATAATTATGAACTCCAGTGAAGTATGTGAAATGATTTTTGAGACAAAAATAAAATTTTTAGTTATTGAATAAAACTAAATAATTTGAATAATAATTAGTTAACCGAAATTCGATATGAAAATGGACTCTGAATAGGTAAAGGAGATTTGAGAATTCTTATTCGAAATCGAATATTGAACTCGAGTCGAAATGGAATTAAGTTAATTCATAAGCAAGATAAAATGATAATTGAACATGATATGTTCAAATATAAAGTGGAATGGGCAAAAGAGCTAATAAAAAGATTAATTAGCGAGTTGAGTTAAAAATGACTGGATTGAGTTGAAATAAATTAGAAATGGACACATATGTGTTAGACATGTATGGAATGAAGTATATGAAGTATGTGAAGATTATAATTTGTGTGCCCGACAAAAAAGGTACATGTTTAAATTCCATATGAGGTTTTATGCGCTGAATCGGCAAGCCACTTGGCTTTTTGATTTTCTTTTTGAATGGAAAAGGCCGAGAGAGGCAAGTTGAGGTTTGAACTATTTGCCGGTACGAAGGAGGTTATGGCGAAATTTTCTGGAAATTTAAGGAGTTAGTATATTTTTAAAAAAATTGGATAACCAGAAAATCAATATATCAATATATATTGAATTCGGTAAGGAAACGAACTTAAAAATAGAATATTATAAACAAAAAGGAAATCAAAAATCTGGTAATAGGAAGAGAAATATATATACGTTTTAAAATGAATAAGTGGTTTTATGGTGTTGATGATTTGAGATAAGTGGTCTTGTTTGTTTTGAAGTTAAAGATGTTATTCGGTCAAGGTCTGAGAGGTAATTATACCCCAACTTGATTGATTTCATTATTAACTGATAAACAGCAAGATTCAGCCCCAAAGAGAGATGTTTAAAGAGTTTAGTTGAATGCAGTGTTTTGGGTTATTGTAACGTTGTTTTACACAACATTCGTTTTAACCCAAGTAAGTGGAAATTTGGAAATATAATAATAAATATTTCCTGATTATATAAATAAATAAATGGTCGTTGAAGAGATAAGTAATGGAACATTTTCCAATTATAAATAAATTTTATTTTCGAAGTATAGAAGATAAAAGAAGACGATATGGAAATGTTTTCCAAATAGCATAAGAGGCCAAGATGATTATTGAAAATATTTGGTTAACAAATATTGATAAGGAAATGGAGAAGTGTTTTAATTAATGAAATATTAATCAAAAGGGGCCCAGTGATTGTTTGATGTTTTGAATGGATATTTGTTTTTCTTTGATAGTTAAATAACCGACTATCGAAGTGTTTGCCGATATCATTATCAATATGGAGAGGGCGGTTGGATTATTATCCGTGAACCACTCCGTATTGGCAGTAGCGTTGCGAATCAGATTATATGAAGATAATCGAAGACGGAGTAAAGTGCAAGGGCTTTTTCTATTAATAGAAATTGTGCCTTCGGTTTCGTTCAATCCCAGAATGAACATATATGGATGAATGTCTGACAGAGTATTTCCAGTGATCGCATATGTTGGTCTGTATAGATATATATGGTGGCGAAGAATTTATTCTCTTAGCATAATATCCAAAATATATTTATGAAAATCAATTAGTGATTAATGGATCACACAATGTGGCATTCAAAGTGATTGTCCTATCAACGAATGATAAGAAATCGTAGCTTCAGGCATCAACAACTGGGAAATGACAAAAATCGGGCAGGCAACATGGCTATGTGGGTCGCTCCAATTAGGGTGTATAATCACCTATCTAGAGAAATTATATTTGCTTCTTTAATCTATCGATGTTGTCCCTTTTCGGGAAACGGTTGCTGATCCCAACCGTTGGTGATATGCATTCGATACACTCAAGCGAAATGAGTGGTCGGTCATGTGTGGGCTGGGTTGCAAGACGTTCTTGTTGAACCCAGTGTATTCCTCTCTAGAGATACACTCTTGGAAGGTGGTTCCATACCTTGTCATAGTTGGAATCCAATCTCCAGTAAGTGCCCTCGGTTTTTGATTTTATATTATATATGGAGTGTGAGATGCAAGCGTTCCGCTAGATTGTTATTTATTTGATTTAGACACTATTATAATATCACTGGATTTTCGTATCAAAGTCTTTTAGGTTATAGTAAGGTAAAAACCGCCCATGTTTATGTCTGGGATGGTCTTACTATTATCCTTTCTTTCGAAAGGATTTTGAAAGTTAAACAAATGGTTGGAGTTTACTCACACCAGTCCCATGACTGATCCAGAGTTTATTTTGTTTTGTTTTCCCTAAACTCTTGGGTGCCCATATTTGTATGGGCAGTCAAGTAGTCGGGATTTTACAGATTCACTTGGAGGAGCTTGAAGTAAGAGGCTTCACCTGTTAGCTATAGACTATCATATTTCCGTTGTGTACTATGTTGTATATGGAAACAGGTGTTTATAACTGCTCCAGGAATAACTGTTGTGCTCATATAATGGTATATATATATATACAGTTACTGATTTGTATTTCAAAAGTTATGTTATTTAATATATTTTATTCGTTCCTCTGTGAGATTTGTCTTCTTTGTTTTCTTCTATTCTAACTTTTCTTTCTTTCTATTCCTCATCCTATAACTTCTTTCTAATAATGATTCGTATTTCTGTGCAATTTGGGTTGGACGTGTGGTGTTATTAGTCGAATCAGATAGTACGGATTTGCAGGCCATTACAGTTGGTATCAGAGCTTAGGTTGAGCGAATACCTAGGCGTTGGAGGGATTGTGCTTATTAGAGATAGGGTCAGTAGAACCCTAGAATGAGTTGAGTGTGTGTGTGTGTACATATATATATATATATATATATATATATATATATATATATATATATATATATATATATATATATATATACGAGAGAGCGTATTTGTTAATTGATATAAAATTTGTTTTATATTGTGTTGGCTAGTCTGTTGAGTGGTTTATGAATTCTGATCGAATCGTGGGATGCCACGAAGTCGATAGGAATTTCTAAACACTTGAATAGAGAAATTCAACATAATAAAGATTTAAGTGGGTAGATGAAATAATTTACCCAAAATTATACTTTGATATAAAAAGCAATAATTTTCTAGAGTTATTATGATATATGGATGTGTTGATTGTTATTATAATCAAATGGGACTATAAAATTGAATGGTTAATATACCCAAATGTAATTTGTTTAAGAATGAATTATACAAATGAGATGGATTAAAGTTTAATTCAAACTAGAATTTGGATTTTTAAATCTTGGGAAGTTGGAAAATATTTTTGAAGTATATTAAAATAAAATATTTTTATTTTGAAAGGATTTTTGGATAGAAATCATTTTGAACGGATTTTTAAAGTGATAAAGCACTGAACTCACTTCAGTGGCTGGGAAATAATTCTGATGATGGTCGCGACATCATCAGTGTTCATTTCCGAGTTTCTAAGTGATGAATTGCTACCTTAGAAAAGTTTTGTTAGAAATTTGTTTAAAAGAAAAAAAGTTGATTTGGAAAATTCAAATATTTTGAATTTGAAAAGATGATAAATATATGTATATATTTATGTGATTTCAAAAGAATTTGAAATGAAAAACCCAGGAATTAAAATTTAACTTAAGCTAGTTAAATGGATCGATGTGAATAAGATGATTAAAATCGATTTGAATGAATTTAAATGTGTGCAAATGGAATATGAATGAGATGTGAGTATATTGGATGTGAATACATATTGATCACTCAGATTAGATAAATAAAAACCAAAAGTTTTGGTAGAACTAAATTTGTAGAAACGTGAAATGTTGAGTTTAAACATAAATGAGATTTTGAAAAGTTAACGAGTATGTAGCATTTTTCCTACCTTAGTAATTTCGGGACGAAATTCTTTTAAGGGGGGAAGAATGTAACGACCCAGATTTTTGAATAGTTTATTTTAAATATTTAATATGGATTTAAATATTGAATTAATAATATAAAAGAATTGTTATATTGAATTGTCGATTTATAATCGATATACAGTTTATTTCGAATATATCAAATAATCGTGGTACTGGGAATAACTAATAACTGAATTAGAAATTTAAAACAGAATCGAAACTATTCAGATGATTTATAGAATTTCTATTTTTAATTAGAACGATAATAATGTATTTATTATCGATGAAATTAATTGTTTGAAATCAATTTATATTTTTATAAATTGAATTTAATTTAAATAGTCAGTTTAAAATCAATATCTCTTTCATACGATCAAACGGAGCTTCGAATCATGTTCCAGTGTGTTCAAAATAGTGGTTAAACCCTATAAACGTTAGTGGTTATGTTTCAGTTGGAATTCAGAACCCCGAAATATATTATTATAAGATTAAAACGGATAAGTATGAAATCACCTCACAAATCAAATCGATATTTAATATGTTTGTACTTCATGTGTACTTCAGCTTTAACGCTTAAGTTTTCATTACCTATAAATCGCAACTCTCCTCCTTGATTAAATTCATCTGTTGAAACGGGAAAACAAAAACCAGAGAGCTTTAAACAAAATAGCAGTGGAAATTCCTATATAGTCATGACTTGTTTATTCCTCATCTACAATCATAAATTAAATAAAAGGAAAGGTCGTCCATTTCTAAAATCAAAGCAGCGTTTTTTTTTCCTTTCCTGATATCCATATCGCAATTCAATCGATCAATCCATGAGTTCAACGAAATTATGAAGCTCGATTTCAGAATTGGGGGTACTGCTATTTAATTGTGGTGATGTCGAAAGGAATAGGGTGTGACAGTCTCTAGGGTTGCGATGATGTGTACGCTCATGAGTGGTGGTAAACAGAAGTACGATTTTTGTGAAGGACAGGGACTGGAATCGTGAGCGTTTTACTGGGAGCGTAAAGGTTCGGTTGTAAGTAGTTTTTTAATTGGAGTTTAATTGTTATTTTGGGGGTGCGACTATGGAAGATAGAGAAGTTCAGATCTGGTTTTCTTGGAAATTGGTTATTCGATTTGTGCAAGATGGAGATTTTGCAATGGCCGGTGTTCAAATGAGGAAGAATGTTATTGTTCGGAGAAGGACAATGGAGGGAAGATAGGTTCTCAGTGATGGCAGTAAAGCTACAGGAAGTTGGTTGCTGTCTTTTGTGTGCGGTATAGGAAAGAGTTTGGTGGAATTTAAGGTAGATGTTTGGGAAGGTGAGCTATCGGACGGGTTTGATGGTTAGCAAAGGGACGAGTAATATAGCGCGGTACTTTGTACAAGGATATAGCAAGTTCAAATCGAGGAAGAAGAAATTATTAACAGGACTAGAAATGGTGGAGTTGGAAATAGAGAAGACATATTACAAAAGCGATTAAGGTATAATTTAAAAGGGTTAGTTTACAAAATTAATTAATAATGTTTGATTCTATTTTTCTTTATTCAGACGTGTATGAATAAATAAAATATCATATCCCTTGTAGGTCCAAAAATCACGAAAACTGTCACATGGATTCATAGAGGAGGATTTCTTAATTTGGGATTTAAGAATTTAAATCAGAATGGATGGAAATAAAATACACAGTGAGTAAATCTCACTCATTTTTATTTTGAATTATTTTATTCGTTAAAATAATTGTTTGATGGTTGTTTGGTTGCATTAAAATATTACTGTGGCTATTACTAAATATATATTAGTTATTTAGGATTGATGTTTGTGGTTATTATATATATATATATATTGGTGATTGGAAAGTTCCCGCAGTACCATTAGCGGATGCCCGCAGTATCATTAGCGGATGACCCTATACGCCCCACGCTATGATAGTGGATGACCTTCTATACCGCGATATTCTGCCATGAAGCAAAATGGGTATTACTTATGTTGGCTAACATCTGTGGATGCAGGAAAACAGGTTGGAGGGATCCAACTGGATTCCTCAAAAATATTATTATTTGTTTGTTTTCATATATATTATCATATATGATGCGTTAGAAAACCTGTGGTTGATAATTGTGTGCTTTTGATTGGTTGAATATCACTGGCCCTAAATGTTGATTATAAAAATATCGTGAAAAGGGGTTTTTAGATTTAAAAAGGAAAATCTATTTTTCTAAAATAGAATTTTAATTTTGAATGGGCTATAAAAATATTAACTTGTTTTGAATATAAAACAAGTATTGAAATTTATAAACGTTGTTTATAAATCGATAATGCGGGATTTGAAATGAATTTATAAACGTGGTTTATAAATTAATAATGCAAAGAACTGAAATGAATGTAAAAACAAGGTTTATAAATAAAGTGGAAAAATTATCATTGGATAATTTGAATATTTAAATTCAAATGCGAATTTAAAAATAGAAATGGGGAAATTGTTTTAAAGAAATAAACGATGGAGTTTATTTTGATGTTCAGAATATAAATTAAACTAAAATAAATACGTAAGGATTTATGATTTGAATTTGATTAATTCAAATTTATTTCAATAGAAGTTAAATTGAATATGAAAATAAATTGGGTGTTATATATATATAAGTTATAATAAATAGAAATTTCCAAAATAAGATTATGGTTTTAAATAGATTTCGAAATAGACATGTTTAAATATAAAACAAGGAAATTTATAAAATGGTGTTTATAAATATAATAAATTTATTATCAAGAGATAATTTGAATATTTAAATTCAAATATGAATTTAAAAATAAAATTTGAAATCATTCGAAAGGGAACAAGGGTTTATATTCCGCAATTCGGAATATCAAAAGGATGGAGTTTCAAATAGAAATTTGAAAAGGGAACTTGTTAAATATATGTAACAAGGAAGCTGAATTTATAAATAATGTTATAAATCAGGTGAAATAGATTATCATTTGGATAATTTAAACCATTTAAATTCAAATAGGAATTTAAAAGTAAGTTGGGAAGTGTTTTGAAACAAAACGATTGATTATATTTCGAAATTTGGAATATACGCTGAATTGAGAAGAATTCAACGGGTTTATAACTGAAATTTGATTTTATCGAATTTTATAAATATTTTATTTATAAAAGGAATTGGAATTAAATATAGAAGATCGAAGTATAAATAAATATATTACCGAGTAAGGAAAAATCGACAATTATAGATAATTGAAAATATTATGTTGAATTGGGAAACTGATTTGATATATATTAAAATATATTAGAATGGAGTTGAATTTATTATAAACAAAGTTTAAACATTTATATATATAAATATAATTAAAACGAACTCGCCGCAGCGCGGTAGTTCATAAATTTCCATTTCAGACTTCAATTGAGTATATAGAACTCAATTTAAGTCGAAATTATTTGAAACAAGAACCGTCAGGACCGATTGAATAATAGTTTCTAATGAAAGAGAAAAATCTGGACTTCTTCTTATAGATTTTGAGTTATGTGAAAATCAAATTTTTAGAAAAACAGCGCCATAACCATTATATAACCATAACGGTTTATTTAAGTAAACAAAAGGGGTTTTAAGTAAATAAAAACTGAATTTCCATTAAAAAAATCCAGATTGGAGATATAAAATAAATATGAACTCCAGTGAAGTAAGTGAAATGATTTTTAAGACAAAAATCAGATTTTTAGTTGTTGAATAAAACTAACTAATTTGAATAATAATTAATTAATCGAAATCCGATATGAAAATGGACTTTGAATAGGTAAAGGAGATTTGAGAATTCTTATTCGGGATTGAATATGGAACTTGAGTCGAAATGGAATTAAGTTAATTCATAAGCAAGATAAAATGATAATTGAATATGATATGTTCAAATATAAAGTGGAATGGGCAAAAGAGCTAATAAAAAGATTAATTAGCGAGTTGAGTTAAAAATGACCGGATTGAGTTGAAATAAATTAGAAATGGACATATATGTGTTAGACAGGTATGGAATGAAGTATATGAAGTATGTGAAGACTATAATTTGTGTGCCTGACAAAAAGGTACATGTTCAAATTCCATATGAGGTTTTATGCGCCGAATCGGCAAGCCACTTGGCTTTTTGATTTTCTTTTTGAATGGAAAAGGCCTAAAGAGGCGAGTTGAGGTTTGAACTATTTGCCGGTACATAGGAGGTTATGGCGAAATTTTCCGAAAATTTAAGGAGTTAGAATATTTTTAAGAAAATTGGATAACCAGAAAATCAATATATCAATATATATTGAATTCGATAAGGAAACGAACTTAAAATAGAATATTATAAACGAAAAGGAAATCAAAAATCTGGTAATAGAAAGATAAATATATATATATATATATATATATACGTTTTAAAAATGAATAAGTGATTTTTATGATGTTGATGATTTGAGATAAGTGGTCTTGTTTGTTTTGAAGTTAAAGATGTTATTCAGTCAAGGTCTGAGAGGTAATTATACCCCAACATGATTGATTTCATTATTAACTGATAAACAGCAAGATTCAGTCCCAAAGAGAGATGTTTAAAGAGTTTAGTTAAATGCAGTGTTTTGGGTTGTTGTAACGATGTTTTAAACAACATCCGTTTTAACCCAAGTAAGTGGAAATTTGGAAATATAATAATAAATATTTCCTGAGTATAGAAATAAATAAATGGTCATGGAAGAGATAAGTAATGGAATGTTTTCCAATTATAAATAGATCAAATTTTAGAAGTATAGAAGATAAAAGAAGACAATATGGAAATGTTTTCCAAATAGCGTAAGAGGCCAAGATGATTATTGAAAATATTTGGTTAACAAATATTGATAAGGAAATGGAGAAGTGTTTTAATTAATGAAAAATTAATCAAAAGGGGCCCAGTGATTGTTTGTTGTTTTGAATGGATGTTTGTTTTTCTTCGATAGTTAAATAACCGACTATCGAAGTGTTTGCAAATATCGTTGTCAATATGGAGAGACCAGTTGGATTATTATCCGTGAACCACTCGGTATTGGCAGTAGCGTTGCGAATCAGATTATATGAAGATAATCGAAGACAGAGTAAAGTGCAAGGGCTTTTTCTATTAATAGAAATTGTGCCTTCGGTTTCGTTCAATCCCAGAACGAACGTATATGGACGAATGTCTGACAGAGTTTTTCCAATGATCGCATATGTTGGTATGTATAGATATATATGGTAGCGGAGAATTTATTCTCTTAGCACAATATCCATAATATATTTATGCAAATCAATTAGTGATTAACGGATCTGACAATGTGGCATTCTAAGTGATTGTGCTTTCAATGAATGATAAGAAATCGTAGCCTCAGGCCTTAACAACCGAGAAATGACAAAAATCGGGGTGGCAACATGGCTATGTGGGTCGCTCCCATTAGTGTGTATAATTACCTATCTAGAGAAATTCCATTCGCTTCTTTAATCTATCGATGCTGTCCCTTTTCGGGAAACGGTTGCTGATCCCAACCGTTGGTGATATACATTCGATACACTCAAGCGAAATGAGTGGTCGGTCATGTGTGGGCCGGGTTGCAAGACGTTCTTGTTGAACCTAGTGTATTCCTCTCCAGAGATACGCTATCGGAAGGTGGTTCCATACCTTGTCATAGTCGGAATCCAATCTCCAATAAGCGCACTGCGGTTTTTGATTTTATATTATATATGGAGCGTAAGATGCAAGCATTCCGCTAGATTGTTATTTACTTGATTTAGACACTATTATAATATAACTGGATTTTCGTATCAAAGTGTTTTGGGTTATAGTAAGGTAAAAACCGTCCATGTTTATGTGTGGGCTGGTCCTACTATTATTCTTTCTTTCGAAAGGATTTTGAAAGTTAAACAAATGGTTGGAGTTTACTCACACCAGTCCCATGACCGACCCAGAGTTTATTTTGTTTTGTTTTCCCTAAACTCTTGGGTGCCTATATTTGTACGGGCAGTCAAGTAGTTGGGATTTTACAGATTCACTTGGAGGAGCTTGAAGCAGGAGGCTTCACCTGTTAGCTATCGACTATCATATTTCCCTTGTATACTATGTTGTATCTGGAAATAGGTGTTTATAACTGTTCCAGGAATAACTGTTGTGCTCTGATAATGGTATATATATACAGTTACTGATTTGTATTTCAAAAGTTATGTTATTTAATATATTTTATTCGTTCCGCTGTGAGATTTATCTTCTTTGTTTTCTTCTATTCTAACTTTTATTTCTTTCTATTCCTTATCCTCTAACTTCTTTCTAATAATGATTCGTATTTCTGTGCAATTTGGGTTGCACGTATGATGTCATTAGTCGACTCGAATAGTACGGATTTGTGGGCCATTACACCATTCAATAAGCATGATCGTTTATTATGAGCCTAACACTAAACTGATGGAGTAATAATTAAAGATACTGATCACTCAAAAGTATAGATTAATGGAACATTGGTAAAATTATGTAGCACTGTAGCAAATAAGTAGTGCGAGGGAAAAATTAGAAAATATTACCATATCTAGAAGTTTGAACATCAAAGCCCTCATCCCAACATGATAAATATAAAAGAAAACATCAAACACAAGCCTGATCATAGCAATAGAAGTAAATATCTGCTATGCAAGAAAATAAAATAATTGTAACTCTCTAATTAACTCCAAACAACATCATCATATCATAAGCAAGAAAAATTTATGCATAGAGTAGAAAAACGAAAGAAAGAGGCCATACTTTAAAAAAATAGTTAGAACATATTCAAATTGATTCCATAACTAAAACTTTTACCTCACAAGTGAAATTTGATCTCTTAACAGAAAATATAAAAGATTAGCCAAACTCTGAAATGTTAGTAACTAGTGGAGTGAGTATGCTACTGCAATGACATAGTGTTATTCCCGAGAAAATTGGCAGAGGGTGTCTAGTGTGCTTTGCAACTGAAACATTAATAAAAAAATACAATAAACAAACAATTGAAACCATAGCATTGGTGAGAAAACATATGGGAATGATGCCATATCTCTCTAATCACTGTAAAGACATTGTTATTGGTATTTTATAAAAGCAACATTGTTCAACTGAAACAAAGAGGAAAGACAGTACATCTTACTAAAATAAAGTGTTGATACATACAAGAAAATATGTGAAAAAAATATAACTTTGGTCACATTAAGTGCTTTATTTTATTAAATACCTTTAACTAAAGAAGAAATCCCTACAGATTTTCCGATCGTTTATTTCACTTGCTAAAATTCCCTCTCTAGAAGTCAAGCAACTAGTAAACTCTTCATACATTACACATATTGATATACCGTCTGAAATTAGATCGTTTAATGTTATTCATAATCGTACATTCATATTGTTTAATAGTGAATCAACTTTCATAGTATATATTTTTACCCTTTTAATGTTTATACTTAAAGGTAAAGACATAATCCGTATGCCGTAATGACTCAACTAACCATTACCTAAGTTCAATAAATAAATTTAACAAAATATATTCCTATATCGACCATTAATGCATCAAGGGAAGATTAAATCATTAGGCTGTTTGAATATCAAATCTATTAGCATATTAATAGTGTCATTCCTACGGAGCTTATTGTATGATCCTACAAACAAATTATTTCTTCCCCCACTTAGCTACAAATCCATAGAACATGAAAAAGGTAATCAAACTAAGTAAATAAGTTGTATTACAGTCTCTTCATTATTGATAATCTTACAATCTGGTATAGTAGTTACTCTATAAATTATAAGAATAAGGAAACAACAAAGGTATGTCGGGCCTAAAACAAAACCTATAGTTAATTTCCGTAATAAAAACAGAATTCATCACTTAAGACAACCAAATCCCAACAAAACAAAACTTAGGTTTGCATAAAAAATGAGAACCACAACACCACTTGCAAATTGAAAATTAAAAAATCACCAGATTATATAAGAGTAAAAGAGAAATTAGCAAAAACACCTTTGTAGACACTATAGTAATCAACATAAGTTGATGTTACTAGCCTTCTTTTTATGCAAATTAACTAAAATATATAGATTCTTCAAAATTCTGAACAAATAAAGTAGGAACTATGGGCCATATTGTAACAACCCGTAAATTCTGGGCCAGTTTAAAAATTTTATTTTGGCAATTTTAGTGAATTTTGAACATTTAAAATGAATTATTTTAAATAATATCGACGAGAAATTTATTTTGAATAGAATTCGAACGTATATATTATATAGATCGTCGTTAGAATATAAATATTTATTTATATTTAGAAAAGGAATTGAAAATGGCGCGATAGTTCGATAATTCGATTTCAAACTTCAAATGAATGTACCGGGTGCAAAATAAACCGGATTTTAGTGAAAACAAAACTATTTGAATCTAATAGAGACTATCTTTCCAACGAACCCGAAAAATCAAAATTTCATAGCGGGGATAAAAAGATATGTCCAGTTGAAAATTCTGAATAGTCGCTATGGAATTCAGGCACTTAAATATGGAGATTTTGCAAACGACCTCGGATTTCGACGAAACCACTTTTGTTGGGTCCGTGATGTCAAATTATTGCTAGGTTTCAAATTTCATAATTTTTCGAATAGATATGTGAGAGTGGCAAAGGAAAACGCATTTGACCAGTTTCAGTTGATTTTAATCGACTGGAAAATGGCCATTTTTCAAACGATCTCAGAATTCGACGAAACTAGTTTTGTTAGGACCGTATCGTCAATACAAAGCTAGAAAATATTTTTCTGGAATTTTTCGAATTAGTATGTGACCCCGGTAAATTGAAATGTGCGTTTAAAATAGAATATACAGATTTATATTTTGAATTTGACGGAAACTGATCGTAACAACCAAATAGGCTAACGAAACATATCCCATTGCATTCGGAATGGGGGTATTTGGCTAGGAGTGACAGTCGTTGGGTCTGATTTTGAGTTCGTATCAACACAAAGGTATTTTCGAATTAAAATAATAAAAATGTATTATATATAAATAATTTCTAATGGTCAAAACCCTCACTTTTCAATTTCGCGGTCAACTCCACATCAGTCGTCACCCCCAAATGAAAAAAACCTGCAACCCACTTTCCAGTCGCCTCCCTCCCTTTTGGTAACGACACGGATTTCGCTCGGACCTAATCGATCGCTAAACCGACCAAGACCGTTTGAATCCCGCATACGCTAACTTTGGGTATACAACACATCAGAACAAATAACAGAAAACATCAATAAACATCATAATAATGTTACATCAGAGTACAGAATATCAGAGTATATCGAAAATAATACACAGCGGAAATAAATTTACATAAATGTAATACAATGCACAGCGGAATTATAAACTACACAGCGGAAGACTGTAAATGTCTGGACACAGCTTAAAGCTTCAATCCAGAATCCTGCTCAATACATCTGCAAAATAAAACTACTCGACTGCCCGTGTGGAAAATAGGGGCATCCGAGTTCGCAAGGGAAAAGCAAACTACAGGTCAGTCATGGGACTGGTGTGAGAAACTCTAACAGTTATAATTAATTTATTTGATAATATGGTATATCACGGGACCACGCCGCTAACGCGGAACGGGTTTACCCCCATGAATACCAGTGTATAAACAACAATCAATATAGATATATGGATCTACTATGCATCAATCAACATGCAATATCCCAATCTACCCACTTAGATTAATCACTACACTTAGATTTTCTAAATCCAATTTAATTTACAGAAATCATTCCTTTGGATTTTATTCCCGATTTCTTATTTCAAATCATTTGAAATACATATCTAACTTTCTATATCAAAGTAGATTTCACTTCGGGATCTCAAATCAAATCATTTGGAAATGTGAATTCCAAAACATAACAATGCATACAAATAAGTATGCAACCAAATATCGTGCTCCCCATCGACAAGGCAAAGGGTACGCACCTCGCAACTCGATATATAAATGTGCACCTACCCCACATAGGAGTAGGCTACACCGACGATGCACCTCCCACACATGGAGAGCATACACCGCCCTCTCACCCATACTTTTAGTCTCAGGGTTACCCGACTATTTAGCCACATACTAAATCATTTCATATCCCGAAGTAGGGAAAATCATTTCACAACGTAATAATCATAGGTACTTTCAAAATATAGTACTTCACATCAGTAATTCACGCATATGATCAGTCACTATCAATCACATAACATTTGAGCTCGTATGTCTCAAAGAAGGGTGTTAAGCAAGAGAATAAATTCTCCGCCACCAAACAGATACATCATTAATAGCAACTAATCGAATATGCGATGAACCACAATGTAACATATAATACATTTCTAAATCACTTTAGAAATCATCGGGTTTTGGGCCTCGAAATCCTTTCTGTTTTATAAAACATTTTTATAAAACATTCCCTGTCCAAAATCGGGAATACATTTCTTTTCACTTAAGAAAAATATCATTTCACAATCATTCATTAAATTTGAAACGAAAACAACATCGCTAAACACCTTATCGTCAAATCGTGAAGTGTTTCACAAGGCGTTAGCACACCGATATTTTCAACCCAACCCAATGCTAAATGTAAAAGCATATTCTGCTCATAAACTGTTCGAGCACAATCCAAACAATCAATCAATCAAATTTGACATTAAATATAAGGTTTTGAATAGAGATAGTATCGACTTATATTCAACATCAAATCCTGAAACCAACAGATATCATATCGGGAATAACGATATCGATATCTCCAAATTCCCATCACAATATTTGTATAATCACGGAATTCAAACACGAAAATATCCAAAGATAATTTCAATTCAAATCCAATCCAATTTATTTATTTATAACCATTGGATTATTTTTCTAGTTAATAACTAGTTCATTTAGATAAAAATATATTTTTATCTTTTCAAATATGGAGTTTTTCAACTCAATTCTTCACAAATCATTTCTTATGATTTAACACAAATTATCGATATTTTTAATAATTTTATCAAGGCCCATACAGTCGATTTCCATCAACGGTCATCGAATTGCACTTACAACGACCTTTTCCAAATTTGATTTGGACATAATTCCAAATCCAACCATTAGATTTCAAATATCTAATATTCGTTAGAAAGATCTTTTCGATACGAACCCAACGGTTCCGGTTTTAGGAGAATCCGATGGTCGAATCTCCCGTAATGTCCATTCGAAGTTAATGGTCGAAATTCGCGAACTGCCGCAGCGCTGCGCGTTCTATTCAGGCCATTATATTATATATATATATATAATATATATCTCATCGATTTCCATTTAAAACAAAATTTATAGATCATTTTAAATTCGTTTAAAAAACAATTTCAACATCATCTTCAATTTCAAATTGATTTGATTTCAATTCCATTCGAATTCATTTTCTATTCTATTCAATTCGAATTCATTTTCTATTCTATTCAACTCGAATTCATTTTCTATTCAATTCAATTAGGATTCATTTTCTATTCAATTCAATTTGGATTCATTTTCTATTCAATTCAATTCGAATTCATTTTCTATTTTATATCAAAATCGAATATTTCATATACATGACAATTTTATACAGTGTATATATATATGTTAAAAAATATATTTTTAACTATATAAATATTTTATTCCCTTTCAACACATTAATTTATATTATCGATTTCACATCAATTTCAAAAACAAATTTCACAACACAACAATCAAACAAACAAGCCATCCATGGTCTGTGGATGACGGGTGTCGGGTACTACTAAGCACCGTCTGCATCCTAGTATATATATATATATAACTAGAAAAGAGAATTTAGAGTGAGGAGTTCTCACCGATAGCTATCCTAACTCCACGGCACTTCATTTATAGAAATCTTCGTCGTTCTCGCCTTTTGTCACTTTCGTTGCCCGTAGCCACTACATATATAAAAATCACATTTTTATACCGCTACTATATAGATAAAAATTCTATTTTTACAACGCTACTATATAGATAAAAATTCTATTTTTACATCGTTATTATATAGATAAAAATTCTATTTTTACATCGTTATTCCCTATATAAAGATTATATTTTTATTATCGCCACTATATAAAAATCATATTTTTAATCTCTTACATTAATAAAAACCATATTTTTATACTTTACATTATATAAAAATTATTTTTTTAACTTCTATATTATATAAAAATCATATTTTTACATTCTCTATCTTATAAAAATTATATTTTTATAATTCAGTTTTACATACAAAAATCAAATCTTTTAATATGTGAAAATCACGTCTTTTTCATTATGAAAAATCTCGTCTTTAAAGTGATAAAAATCTCGTTTTTAACGATATTAAAAATCATAACTTTTTCTTAGATAAAAATCCAATCTTTTTCCATGTAAAAAATCTTATCTTTGTATAATGAATAATCACAACTTTGTTCATATAAAAATCCCAACTTTTTATATATAAAAATATCAATTCCATGTGTATTAAAAATCTAAACTTTATATACATAAAGTTCAAACCTTTTATTAATTAAAAATCAAATTTATTTACCTTGCCTTTTAATGTAAAAGAAATCGAATTTTTATCTTTAAAAACTATACCATATTGATTTACAAAGATCCGAACTTTTAAAAACTGATTTTATCCATACTATAAACATTCAAAAACAGATTTTTAAACATGTTATAAATGTTCAAAAATCAGAAAATAAAACCCAATTCGAATTAAATAAAAATAAAAAAGCTGAAATAAATCAAGTAAAGACTCACAGTTGAAGTTTGGGCGAGGGGAGGTCTGTCGGGGTTCGTCGAAGGCAAGGTGCGCGAGTTCAGATGGTCGGGGGCGGTTGGAGACAGTGGGCGGAGGAGGCGTCTTTGATGGCTTCGGGTTTTGGGGCTTCCACGGAAAAGGAGGAGGAGAGAGACGGCAAGGCGCGAGAGGAGGGTGGGCCTCGCCTGAGGACGGCTACGCGGTGGTCGGAGCGCCAGGAGTGGTGGCGGCACGTTGGAGAAAAAGGGGAGGGGCGATTTCCGTCCTGGGGAGCGATTTGTTTTGTTTTTTTTCTTCTTTATTTCTGTTTGAACGATAAGGGAAAGAGGGGGGAGGGGGTTGACTTGGCAAGAGGTAAAGGAGGGGGGTGTTTATAATTTTATTATTTTATTTTTCAAAAAGGTAACCTTTTAATTCGAACACGAAATAAAACCTAACGACTGTCGTCCCGAGCGTAATACCCCCATTCCGAACACAATGGGTTATGTATCGTAGGCTGATTCGACCATTTCGATCCGTTTTCGTCAAAATCAACATATAACTCTATATATTGAATTTGAACGCGCATTTCAATTTACTGGGGTCACATACTAACTCTAAAAATTGCAGAAAAATATTTTCTAGCTTCGTATTGACGATGCGGTCCTAACAAAACTAGTTTCGTCGAATTCTGAGACTGTTAGGAAAATGGTCATTTTCCAGTCGATTAAAATCAACTGAAAATGGTCAAACGCGTTTTCCTTTGCCACGCTCACATATTGAATCGAAAAATTATGAAAATTGGAATCTATCAATAACTTTACATCGCGGACCCAACAAAAGTGGTTTCGTCGAAATCCGAGGTCGTTTGCAAAAATTCCATTTTATGGGCCTGAATTCCATAGCGACTATTCAGAATTTTCAACTGGACATATCTTTTGATTCCCGCTATGAAATCTCAATTTTTCGGATTCGTTGGAAAGATATTATCAAATAGATCCTGTTATTTTTGGTTTCGCCAAAATCAGGATTGTTTTGCACCCGGTACATTCAATTGAAGTTTGAAATCGAATTATCGAACTACCGCGCCATTTTCAATTCCATTTATAATTATATATAATTATTTATATTCTAACGACGGCGTATATAATATATACGTTCTAAATATATTCAAAATAAATTTCTCGTCGATATTATTTAAAAAAATTCATTTTAAATATTCAAAATTCACTAAAATTGCCAAAATAAAAATTTTAAACTGGCCCAGATTTTCGGGTTGTTACAATCTCCCCCACTTAAAACTTTTCGTCCCCAAAAAGGAACAAAGTCGAAATTGGTTTGATTAATCAACTCTAGGTTCGATCTGGCTTCCATTCTCCAACTTTTCAGTTTCTGAGAATTTTCAAATTCTTCAAAAATTTGGCTAACACCTTAAATTTTCGAAAAATTTCGCCATAACCTCCCCTGCACCGGGAGCCACGGGAAAATCCCGAAATTGCCATACAGGCCTTCTGATCTCAAAAAGAAAAAGAAAAAGCCAAGCGGCTAGCCAATAGGCTCATAAAATCATCATCACCCAAACGAAATAGTAAATTATAGTAAATATGTACCTATTTGTCGGGCAAACAAATTTTATTCTTCGGCTCTAGCCTCCTTGCTATGACCTATTCAATGTAAGTACATATATGCAACCAAATGCGACTAATTTTCAATACAGTCCAATATTTGATTCAATTAGGCATAATGGTTCAAAAATTATTAAACAAATAAACAAACAACACAAACATCAATCAATTAATTGATTATATTTTCAAATATATAATTTTATATATTTAAAATCATATTTTCTAAAACCAGATTATATATATAATCACAAATACGTTATTTATAAACAAATAACTCTCGACTCATTCTGGGGCATTTCTAACCCCATCTCTAATGAGACACTCATTCTAGAATGCTACTGATTCTATCTCTAATGAGGATTCTTTCATAGGATATTACTAATCCTACCTTTGATGAGTCTTTTATTCTGTTCTAACGAGTTGTACCCCAAAGATTTGAGTTTAACCAAAGCTCTGATACCATATGTAACGACATGGATTTCGCCCGGACCTAATCGATCGCTAAACCGACCAAGACCGTTCGAATCCCGCATACGCTAACTTTGGGTATACAACACATCAGAAAAAATAACAGAAAACTTCAATAAACATCATAATAATGTTACATCAGAGTACAGAATATCAGAGTATATCGAAAATAATACACAGCGGAAATAAATTTACATAAATGTAATACAATGCACAGCGGAAATATAAACTACACAGCGGAAGACTGTAAATGTCTGGACACAGCTTAAAGCTTCAATCCAGAATCCTGCTCAATACATCTGCAAAATAAAACTACTCGACTGCCCTTGTGGAAAATAGGGGCATCCGAGTTCGCAAGGGAAAAGCAAACTACAGGTCAGTCATGGGACTGGTGTGAGAAACTCTAACAGTTATAATTAATTTATTTGATAATATGGTATATCACGGGACCACGCCGTTAACGCGGAACGGGTTTACCCCCATGAATACCAGTGTATAAACAACAATCAATATAGATATATGGATCTACTATGCATCAATCAACATGCAATATCCCAATCTACCCACTTAGATTAATCACTACACTTAGATTTTCTAAATCCAATTTAATTTACAGAAATCATTCCTTTGGATTTTATTCCCGATTTCTTATTTCAAATCATTTGAAATACATATCTAACTTTCTATATCAAAGTAGATTTCACTTCGGGATCTCAAATCAAATCGTTTGGAAATGTGAATTCCAAAACATAACAATGCATACAAACAAGTATGCAACCAAATATCGTGCTCCCCATCGACAAGGCAAAGGGTACGCACCTCGCAACTCGATATATAAATGTGCACCTACCCCACATAGGAGTAGGCTACACCGACGATGCACCTCCCACACATGGAGAGCATACACCGCCCTCTCACCCATACTTTTAGTCTCAGGGTTACCCGACTCTTTAGCCACATACTAAATCATTTCATATCCCGAAGTAGGTAAAATCATTTCACAACGTAATAATCACAGGTACTTTCAAAATATAGTACTTCACATCGGTAATTCACGCATATGATCAGTCACTATCAATCACATAACCTTTGAGCTCGTACGTCTCAAAGAAGGGTGTTAAGCAAGAGAATAAATTTTCCGCCACCAAACAGATACATCATCAATAGCAACTAATCGAATATGCGATGAACCACAATGTATCATATAATACATTTCTAAATCACTTTAGAAATCATCGGGTTTTGGGCCTCGAAATCCTTTCTGTTTTATAAAACATTTTTATAAAACATTCCCTGTCCAAAATCGGGAATACATTTCTTTTCACTTAAGAAAAATATCATTTCACAATCATTCATTAAATTTGAAATGAACACAACATCGCTAAACACCTTATCGTCAAATCGTGAAGTGTTTCACAAGGCGTTAGCACACAGATATTTTCAACCCAACCCAATGCTAAATGTAAAAGCATATTCTGCTCATAAACTGGTCGAGCACAATCCAAACAATCAATCAAATTTGACATTAAATATAAGGTTTTGAATAGAGATAGTATCGACTTATATTCAACATCAAATCCTGAAACCAACAGATATCATATCGGGAATAACGATATTGATATCTTCCAAATTCCCATCACAATATTTGTATAATCACGGAATTCAATATCGAAAATATCCAAAGATAATTTCAATTCAAATCCAATCCAATTTATTTATTTATAACCATTGGATTATTTTTCTAGTTAATAACTAGTTCATTTCGATAAAAATATATTTTTATCTTTTCAAATATGGAGTTTTTCATCCCAATTTTTCACAAATCATTTCTTATGATTTTACACAAATTATCGATATTTTTAATAATTTTATCAAGGCCCATACAGTCGATTTCCGTCAACGGTCATCGAATTGCACTTAT
The DNA here is from genome assembly GCA_030737875.1 of Allium sativum. Taxonomy (NCBI): domain Eukaryota; kingdom Viridiplantae; phylum Streptophyta; class Magnoliopsida; order Asparagales; family Amaryllidaceae; genus Allium; species Allium sativum. Next base: position 587,821,541 of record CM060924.1, on the reverse strand, counting down.
AGCGACCTTTTCCAAATTTGATTTGGACATAATTCCAAATCCAACCGTTAGATTTCAAATCTCTAATATTCGATAGAAAGCTCTTTTAAATACAAACCCAACGGTTCCGGTTTTAGGAGAATCCGACGGTCGGATCTCCCGTAATGTCCATTCGAAGTTAATGGTCGAAATTCGCGAACTGCCGCAGCGCTGCGCGTTCTATTCAGTCCATTATATTATATATATAATATATATAATATATATTTCGTCGATTTCCATTTAAAACAAAATTTATAAATTGTTTTAAATTCGTTTCAAAAACAATTTCAACATCATCTTCAATTTCAAATTGATTTGATTTCAATTCCATTCGAATTCATTTTCTATTCTATTCAATTCGAATTCATTTTCTATTCTATTCAACTCGAATTCATTTTCTATTCAATTCAATTTGGATTCATTTTCTATTCAATTCAATTTGGATTCATTTTCTATTCAATTCAATTCGAATTCATTTTCTATTTTATATCAAAATCGAATATTTCATATACATGACAATTTTATACAGTGTATACATATATGTTAAAAAATTATATTTTTAACGATAAAATATTTTTAACTATATAAATATTTTATTCCCTTTCAACACATTAATTTATATTATCGATTTCACATCAATTTCACAAACAAATTTCACAACACAACAATCAAACAAACAAGCCATCCATGGTCTGTGGATGACGGGTGTCGGGTACTGCTAAGCACCGTCTGCATCCTAGTATATATATATATATATATATATATAACTAGAAAAGAGAATTTAGAGTGAGGAGTTCTCACCGATAGCTATCCTAACTCCACGACACTTCATTTATAGAAATCTTCGTCGTTCTCGCCTTTTGTCACTTTCGTTGCCCGTAGCCACTACATATATAAAAATCACATTTTTATACCGCTACTATATAGATAAAAATTCCATTTATACAACGCTACTATATAGATAAAAATTCTATTTTTACATCGTTAATCCCTATATAAAGATTATATTTTTATTATCACCACTATATAAAAATCAGATTTTTAATCTCTTACATTAATAAAAATCGTATTTTTATACTTAACATTATATAAAAATTATATTTTTAACTTCTATATTATATAAAAATCATATTTTTATATTCTCTATCTTATAAAAATTATATTTTTATAATTCAGTTTTACATACAAAAATCAAATCTTTTAATATGTGAAAATCACGTCTTTTTCATTATGAAAAATCTCGTCTTTAAAGTGATAAAAATCTCGTTTTTAACGATATTAAAAATCATAACTTTTTCTTAGATAAAAATCCAATCTTTTTCCATGTAAAAAATCTTATCTTTGTATGATGAATAATCACAACTTTGTTCATATAAAAATCCCAACTTTTTATATATAAAAATATCAATTCCATGTGTATTAAAAATCTAAACTGTATATACATAAAGTTCAAACCTTTTATAAATTAAAAATCAAATTTATTTACCTTGCCTTTTAATGTAAAAGAAATCGAATTTTTATCTTTAAAAACTATACCATATTGATTTACAAAGATCCAAACTTTTAAAAACTGATTTTATCCATGCTATAAACATTCAAAAACTGATTTTTAAACATGTTATAAATATTCAAAAATCAGAAAATAAAACCCAATTCGAATTAAATAAAAATAAAAAAGCTGAAATAAATCAATTAAAGACTCACAGTTGAAGTTTGGGCGAGGGGAGGTCTGTCGGGGTTCGTCGAAGGCAAGGTGCGCGGGTTCAGATGGTCGGGGGCGGTTGGAGACAGTGGGCGGAGGAGGCGTCTTTGATGGCTTCGGGTTTTGGGGCTTCCGCGGAAAAGGGAGAGGAGAGAGACGGCAAGACGCGAGAGGAGGGTGGACGTCGCCTGAGGACGGCTACGCGGTGGTCGGAGCGCCAGGAGTGATGGCGGCGCGTTGGAGAAAAAGGGGAGGGGCGATTTCCGTCGGGGGGAGCGATTTGTTTTGTTTTTTTTTCTTTATTTCTGTTTAAACGATAAGGGAAAGAGGGGGGAGGGGGGTTGACTTGGCAAGAGGTAAAGGAGAGGGTGTTTATAATTTTATTATTTTATTTTTCAAAAAGGTAACCTTTTAATTCGAACATGAAATCAAACCTAACGACTGTCGTCCCTAGCGTAATACCCCAATTCCGAACACAATGGGTTATGTATCGTAGGCTGATTCGACCATTTCGATCCGTTTTCGTCAAAATCAACATATAACTCTATATATTGAATTTGAACGCGCATTTCAATTTACTGGGGTCACATACTAACTCTAAAAATTGCAGAAAAATATTTTCTAGCTTCGTATTGACGATACGGTCCTAACAAAACTAGTTTCTTCGAATTCTGAGACTGTTAGGAAAATGGCCATTTTCCAGTCGATTAAAATCAACTGAAAATGGTCAAACGCGTTTTCCTTTGCCACGCTCACATATTGAATCGAAAAATTATGAAAATTGGAATCTAGCAATAACTTTACATCGCGGACCCAACAAAAGTGGTTTCGTCGAAATCCGAGGTCGTTTGCAAAAATTCCATTTTTAAGGGCCTGAATTCCATAGCGACTATTCAGAATTTTCAACTGGACATCTTTTGATTCCCGCTATGAAATCTCAATTTTTCGGATTTGTTGGAAAGATATTATCAAATAGATCATGTTATTTTTGGTTTCGCCAAAATCCGGATTGTTTTGCACCCGGTACATTCAATTGAAGTTTGAAATCGAATTATCGAACTACCGCGCCATTTTCAATTCCATTTATAATTATATATAATTATTTATATTCTAACGACGGCGTATATAATATATACGTTCTTAATATATTCAAAATAAATTTCTCGTCGATATTATTTAAAATAATTCATTTTAAATATTCAAAATTCACTAAAATTGCCAAAATAAAAAATTTAAACTGGCCCAGATTTTCGGGTTGTTACAATCTCCCCCACTTAAAACTTTTCGTCCCCAAAAAGGAACAAAGTCGAAATTGGTTTGATTAATCAACTCTAGGTTCGATCTGGCTTCCATTCTCCAACTTTTCAGTTTCTGAGAATTTTCAAATTCTTCAAAAAATTGGCTAACACCTTAAATTTCGAAAAATTTCTCCATAACCTCCCCCGCACCGGGAGCCACGGGAAAATCCCGAAATTGCCATACAGGCCTTCTGATCTCAAAAAGAAAAAAAAAAGCCAATAGGCTCATAAAATCATCATCACCCAAACGAAATAGTAAATTATAGTAAATATGTACCTATTTGCCGGGCAAACAAATTTTATACTTCGGCTCTAGCCTCCTTGCTATGACCTGTTCAATTTAAGTACATATATGCAAGCAAATGCGACTAATTTTCAATACAGTCCAATATTTGATTCAATTAGGCATAATGGTTCAAAAATTATTAAACAAATAAACAAACAACACAAACATCAATCAATTAATTGATTATATTTTCAAATATATAATTTTATATATTTAAAATCATATTTTCTAAAACTAGATTATATATATAATCACAAATACGTTATTTATAAACAAATAACTCTCGACTCATTCTGGGGCATTTCTAACCCCATCTCTAATGAGTCACTCATTCAAGAATGCTACTGATTCTATCTCTAATGAGGATTCTTTCATAGGATATTACTAATCCTACCTCTGATGAGTCTTTTATTCTGTTCTAACGAGTTGTACCCCAAAGATTTGAGTTTAACCAAAGCTCTGATACCATATGTAACGACACGGATTTCGCCCGGACCTAATCGATCGCTAAACCGACCAAGACCGTTCGAAACCCGCATACGCTAACTTTGGGTATACAACACATCAGAACAAATAACAGAAGACTTCAATAAACATCATAATAATGTTACATCAGAGTACAGAATATCAGAGTATATCGAAAATAATACACAGCGGAAATAAATTTACATAAATGTAATACAATGCATAGCGGAAATATAAACTACACAGCGGAAGACTGTAAATGTCTGGACACAGCTTAAAGCTTCAATCCAGAATCCTGCTCAATACATCTGCAAAATAAAACTACTCGACTGCCCGTGTGGAAAATAGGGGCATCCGAGTTCGCAAGGGAAAAGCAAACTACAGGTCAGTCATGGGACTGGTGTGAGAAACTCTAACAGTTATAATTAATTTATTTGATAATATGGTATATCACGGGACCACGCCGCTAACGCGGAACAGGTTTACCCCCATGAATACCAGTGTATAAACAACAATCAATATAGATATATGGATCTATTATGCATCAATCAACATGCAATATCCCAATCTACCCACTTAGATTAATCACTACACTTAGATTTTCTAAATCCAATTTAATTTACAGAAATCATTCCTTTGGATTTTATTCCCGATTTCTTATTTCAAATCATTTGAAATACATATCTAACTTTCTATATCAAAGTAGATTTCACTTCGGGATCTCAAATCAAATCGTTTGGAAATGTGAATTCCAAAACATAACAATGCATACAAACAAGTATGCAACAAAATATCGTGCTCCCCATCGACAAGGCAAAGGGTACGCACCTCGCAACTCGATATATAAATGTGCACCTACCCCACATAGGAGTAGGCTACACCGACGATGCACCTCCCACACATGGAGAGCATACACCGCCCTCTCACCCATACTTTTAGTCTCAGGGTTACCCGACTCTTTAGCCACATACTAAATCATTTCATATCCTAAAGTAGAGAAAATCATTTCACAACGTAATAATCACAAGTACTTTCAAAATATAGTATTTCACATCAGTAATTCACGCATATGATCAGTCACTATCAATCACATAACCTTTGAGCTCGTACGTCTCAAAGAAGGGTGTTAAGCAAGAGAATAAATTCTCCGCCACCAAACAGATACATCATCAATAGCAACTAATCGAATATGCGATGAACCACAATGTAATATATAATACATTTCTAAATCACTTTAGAAATCATCGGGTTTTGGGCCTCGAAATCCTTTCTGTTTTATAAAACATTTTTATAAAACATTCCCTGTCCAAAATCGGGAATACATTTCTTTTCACTTAAGAAAAATATCATTTCACAATCATTCATTAAATTTGAAATGAACACAACATCGCTAAACACCTTATCGTCAAATCGTGAAGTGTTTCACAAGGCGTTAGCACACAGATATTTTCAACCCAACCCAATGCTAAATGTAAAAGCATATTCTGCTCATAAACTGGTCGAGCACAATCCAAACAATCAATCAATCAAATTTGACATTAAATATAAGGTTTTGAATAGAGATAGTATCGACTTATATTCAACATCAAATCCTGAAACCAACCGATATCATATCGGGAATAACGATATCGATATCTTCCAAATTCCCATCACAATATCTGTATAATCACGGAATTCAATATCGAAAATATCCAAAGATAATTTCAATTCAAATCCAATCCAATTTATTATTTATAACCATTGGATTATTTTTCTAGTTAATAACTAGTTCATTTCGATAAAAATATATTTTTATCTTTTCAAATATGGAGTTTTTCATCCCAATTCTTCACAAATCATTTCTTATGATTTTACACAAATTATCGACATTTTTAATAATTTTATCAAGGCCCATACAGTCGATTTCCATTAACGGTCATCGAATTGCACTTACATCGACCTTTTCCAAATTTTATTTGGACATAATTCCAAATCCAACCATTAGATTTCAAATCTCTAATATTCGTTAGAAAGCTCTTTTCGATACGAACCCAACGGTTCCGGTTTTAGGAGAATCCGACGGTCGAATCTCCCGTAATGTCCATTCGAACTTAATGATCGAAATTCGCGAACTGCTGCAGCGCTGCGCGTTCTATTCAGGCCATTATATTATATATATAATGTATATAATATATATTTCGTCGGTTTCCATTTAAAACAAAATTTATAAATCGTTTTAAATTCGTTTCAAAAACAATTTCAACATCATCTTCAATTTCAAATTGATTTGATTTCAATTCCATTCGAATTCATTTTCTATTCTATTCAGTTCGAATTCATTTTCTATTCTATTCAATTCGAATTCATTTTCTATTCAATTCAATTTGGATTCATTTTCTATTCAATTCAATTTGGATTCATTTTCTATTCAATTCAATTCGAATTCATTTTCTATTTTATATCAAAATCGAATATTTCATATACATGACAATTTTGTACAGTGTATATATATGTTAAAAATTATATTTTTAACGATAAAATATTTTTAACTATATAAATATTTTATTCCCTTTCAACACATTAATTTATATTATCGATTTCACATCAATTTCATAAACAAATTTCACAACACAACAATCAAACAAACAAGCCATCCATGGTCTGTGGATAACGGGTGTCGGGTACTGCTAAGCACCGTCTGCATCCTAGTATATATATATATATACATATATATATACATATATAACTAGAAAAGAGAATTTAGAGTGAGGAGTTCTCACCGATAGCTATCCTAACTCCACGGCACTTCATTTATAGAAATCTTCGTCGTTCTCGCCTTTTGTCACTTTCGTTGCCCGTAGCCACTACATTTATAAAAATCACATTTTTATACCGCTACTATATAGATAAAAATTCTATTTTTACAACGCTACTATATAGATAAAAATTCTATTTTTACATCGTCATTATATAAATAAAAAATCAATTTTTACATCGTTATTCCCTATATAAAGATTATATTTTTATTATCGCCACTATATAAAAATCATATTTTTAATCTCTTACATTAATAAAAATCGTATTTTTATACTTTACATTATATAAAAAATATATTTTTAACTTCTATATTATATAAAAATCATATTTTTATATTCTCTATCTTATAAAAATTATATTTTTATAATTCAGTTTTACATACAAAAATCAAATCTTTTAATATGTGAAAATCACGTCTATTTCATTATGAAAAATCTCGTCTTTAAAGTGATAAAAATCTCGTTTTTAACGATATTAAAAATCATAACTTTTTCTTAGATAAAAATCCAATCTTTTTCCATGTAAAAAATCTTATCTTTGTATAATGAATAATCACAACTTTGTTCATATAAAAATCCCAACTTTTTATATATATAAATATCAATTCCATGTGTATTAAAAATTTAAACTTTATATACATAAAGTTCAAACCTTTTATAAATTAAAAATCAAATTTATTTACCTTGCTTTTTAATGTAAAAGAAATCGAATTTTTATCTTTAAAAACTATACTATATCGATTTACAAAGATCCGAACTTTTAAAAACTGATTTTATCCATGCTATAAACATTCAAAAACTGATTTTTAAACATGTTATAAATATTCAAAAATCAGAAAATAAAACCCAATTCGAATTAAATAAAAATAAAAAAGCTGAAATAAATCAAGTAAAGACTCACAGTTGAAGTTTGGGCGAGGGGAGGTTTGTCGGGGTTCGTCGAAGGCAAGGTGCGCGGGTTCAGATGGTCAGGGGCGGTTGGAGACAGTGGGCGGAGGAGGCGTCTTTGATGGCTTCGGGTTTTGGGGATTCCGCGGAAAAGGGGGAGGAGAGAGACGGCAAGGCGCGAGAGGAGGGTGGACCTCGCCTGAGGACGGCTACGCGGTGGTCGGAGCGCCAGGAGTGGTGGCGGCGCGTTGGAGAAAAAGGGGAGGGGCGATTTCCGTCGGGGGGAGCGGTTTGTTTTGTTTTTTTTCTTTATTTCTGTTTGAACGATAAGGGAAAGAGGGGGGAGGCGGGAGGGGGGTTGACTTGGCATGAGGTAAAGGAGGGGGGTGTTTATAATTTTATTATTTTATTTTTCAAAAATGTAACCTTTTAATTCGAACACGAAATCAAACCTAACGACTGTCATCCCTAGCGTAATACCCCCATTCCGAACACAATGGGTTATGTATCGTAGGCTGATTCGACCATTTCGATCCGTTTTCGTCAAAATCAACATATAACTCTATATATTGAATTTGAACGCGCATTTCAATTTACTGGGGTCACATACTAACTCTAAAAATTGCAGAAAAATATTTTCTAGCTTCTTATTGACGATACGGTCCTAACAAAACTAGTTTCGTCGAATTCTGAGACTATTAGGAAAATGACCATTTTCCAGTCGATTAAAATCAACTGAAAATGGTCAAACGTGTTTTCCTTCGCCACGCTCACATATTAAATCGAAAAAATTATAAAAATTGGAATCTAGCAATAACTTTACATCGCGGACCCAACAAAATTGGTTTCGTCGAAATCCGAGGTCGTTTGCAAAAATTCCATTTTTAAGGGCCTGAATTCCATAGCGACTATTCAGAATTTTCAACTGGACATATCTTTTGATTCCCGCTATGAAATCTCAATTTTTTGGATTCATTGGAAAGATATTATCAAATAGATCCTGTTATTTTTGGTTTCGCCAAAATCTGGATTGTTTTGCACCTGGTACATTCAATTGAAGTTTGAAATCGAATTATCGAACTACCGCCCCATTTTCAATTCCATTTATAATTATATATAATTATTTATATTCTAACGACGGCGTATATAATATATACGTTCTAAATATATTCAAAATAAATTTCTCGTCGATATTATTTAAAATAATTCATTTTAAATATTCAAAATTCAGTAAAATTGCCAAAATAAAAATTTTAAACTGGCCCAGATTTTCGGGTTGTTACACTTTTCAACATCGTCGCGCGACCGCCCTCTCTTCCCCACCTCCGGCGAACGCTGGCCCAACCCCCCTCTTCTCCGACGTCTTCCTTCTCCCCCTCCCTCGCGTTCCGATCTCCCTTCGAACCCCTTCCCCAATCCATTGCTGACCGACGTCGCCCACGCCAGGATCCGCACCGACCACCACCAACTCCGACGCCAGAACCCCCTTGAAATCGCAGGCCCCTTCGAGCACCTCTCCGACAGTGAAAAACCCCCCTTCCTTGATCAATCAATGTAAGTTCCTTTTTATTATTTATTTTTATTTACTTATTTTATTTATTTGAAGTAAACAGTTAAAAATATATATAATATATATATAATCAGTTTTTTTATATAGTGGAAGGAATAGATATGATTCTCAGAATAAAGATATAATTTTTATATTGTAGAAAGATTAAAAATATAATTTTTATATTGTAGGAAGATTAAAAATATAATTTTTATATTGTAGAAAGATTAAAAATATAATTTTTATATTGTAGAAAGATTAAAAATATAATTTTTATATTGCAAAAGTAATAAAAATATAATTTTTATAAAATAGAAGTAATAAAAATATGATTTTTATTATATATACGTTGAAGTGGAAAAGTGATTTTTATAGCATAGTAAAAATTCGATTTTTATATATTGAATAGCAAAGTAAAAATTTGATTTTTATATATTGAATAGCAAAGTAAAAATTCGATTTTTATATATTGAATAGCAAACTAAAAATTTGATTTTTACATATGTAGAGAACACGGGCAAAGAAAGTGACAAGAGGCAAGAGCGGCGAAGATTTCTACATAAGAAGAGTCGTGGCGTTGGATTAGCAATTCTGTGAGAATTTCTCACTCTTTAATTTAATTTTTTAGTTATATATATATACACTAGGATGCAGACGGTGTTTAGTAGCACCCGACACCCGTCGTCCACAGACCATGGACGGCTTGTATGCTTGGTTGTTTAATTTTGATGTGTAGTTGATTGTGTGATGTGATGAGAAACGAAATAAAATATTTTAAAATGAAAAATATTTTATAGTTAAAAATAGAATTTTTAACGTGTATATAACATGAAATAAAAATAAACAAATCGGACGATTTGTTTATATACACACATTTGACTGATATTGATTGGGACGATAAATTTTACACATCGCCCAACTACACAAATAAAATCTGTGTTTGATTGTTTGAAACCCCACACGGGTATTGGGATGATATATGACATACACTAATCCCAATAGTTAGTTGTATGTCGATCGATTGATTGACAGACTGTTATAAGCGTTGAATATTTATATTTGATGCTTATACAGTGTAGAATGCACTTTGGATGATGGTTGATTATTCATCGTTGTTATTGTATACATGTGTTGTAGAAAATCCATATAATTAACATTATATGGTAATTGATTGGGCCTCATTCCAGTTTTGAAATAGAAATATTTGAAATAAAATATTTGAATAGAAATATTAGAAATAGAAATATTTGAATAAAAATATTTGAAAAAGAAATATTTGAAGTAGAATATTTGAAAATTGAAATATATGAAGCCGCGTTGATAGATTGACGCCATTTTGACGTGAACGATATTTATATCGATTTTATTCAAATTGAAGTGAATATTAAAGTGAATTGAAATTCGAATTTAATTGAATTGATTTGAAATTCGAAATAAATTGAAATGGTTTGAAACTCGAATAGAATTGAAATCGTTTTGAAATGAATTCGAATAGAATTGAAATACTTTTGAAATGAATTCGAATAGAATTGAAATAGAATTGAAATCGTTTTAAAATGAATTCGAATAGAAATTGAATAGAAATGAATTTGAATTGAAATTGAATTAATTTGAAATTCAAATTGGAAAACGAATGGAAATTGAATTAAAAATCGTTTTGAAAAGAAAATCGACGAAGTATATATTATATATATAATATAATGGCCTGAATAGAACGCGCCGCGCCGCGGCAGTTCGCGAATTTCGACCATTGACTTCGAATGGATGTTGCGGCAGATCCGACCATCGGATTCTCCTGAAACCGGAACCGTTGGGTTCGTATCGAAAAGAGCTTTCTAACGAATATTAGAAATTTGAAATCTAACGGTTGGATTTGGAATTATGTCCAAATCAAATTTGGAAAAGGTGGCTGTAAGTGCAGTTCGATGGCCATTGATGGAAATCGACTGTATGGGCCTTGATAAAATTATTAAAAATGGTAATAATTTGTGTAAAATCATAAGAAATGATTTGTGAAGAATTGGGATGAAAAACTCCATATTTGAAAAGATAAAAATAGATTTTTATCGAAATGAACTAGTTTTGAACTAGAATAGTAATTTATTTATTTTTAAAATAAATAAGGTGAGTTTGAAATGGTTTTGAAATATGACCAGAATTTCCAATAATTGAATTGGAACGGATTTGGATCGAAATTGTCTTTGGAATATTTCGATGTTGGATTTCGTGATTATACAGATGTTGTTATGGAAATTTGAAAGATATATATATATATATATATATATATATATATATCGTTACTTCCAATACGATATTTGTTGATCGTAGAATTTGATGTTGAATATAAGCCGATATATTTTCTATTCAAAGCCTTGTATTTAATATCAAATGTGATTTGGGTTTGTCGTGAATGGTGTCTTGACTAACACTGTTCTTGAACCCAGTTGAGAAAAAGATTAAATCTTTTTATTTAGATTTACTGAAGTGTACCAATTAAATAATATTTAATTGGAATTGAATTGGTATTGATTTTTGGGTTTATCGTGAACAGTGTTTTCAATAACACTTGTTCTTTAACCCGATAATTAATGGAATGTGATTTTGGGTTTATCGTGAACCGTGTTTTAAATGACACTGATTCTTTAACCCAGTTAAAGATTAAAACTAAGTGGAGTTTCAATGAATCTTTAATTAGATTGAAAAGATCGGGAATGGAGTATCACCAGTTTTGCTCCAAGCGATAGTTAAATCTTTAATTAGATTTGAACGTGAAATGGTAATTGAATTTACCGATAACACCGTGGTGTTAGATATGAAGGATGACCAGTTTTACTTCATGTGATGAATAGGTTGGGATTGGGAAATTAAAATAAAAGATTACTTCGGTGTGGTTCGCTAATCCCGACTAGTTTGAATTGATATTCAAAAGGGATTAAAGAATAAATTTAAAGAATTTATCTTTGATAAAATTAATGGGAACCTTTCCCAAAATATAACGATATTTGAATAAAAGAATATTTTGATTTGGAATGAGGCGTATGTTGTGTTTTGTGTAACACGTGTTTATTATATATATACGCGAGTTGTTCAGAAAGACCAGGTTTATCCCATTCTGAATAACTGATTCAACGTGGTGTCGAAGATGAAGACGATGGTTGAAGACCGGAGGTCTTCACGTCGTTTGGATAATTACTGATGATCTTGATTGGGCTGTACACCCAAGAAGATGGAAACAGTTGGTGATCGTTCAGACGTACTTGGAGATCGATGGATATGCGGGGTACTAGGTGCCTCCGGTTTCGTTCAGACCCAGAACGGACTTGTAAATGGATTGTGTGTCTGACATTGGATTTTAGTCTGTGTGATTGATTTCTATTAAATATATATCTGTTTGGCGGCGGAGAATTTATTCTCTTGCTTAACGCCCTTCTCTGAGACGTACGAGCTCAGGGGTTATATATTGATGGATATCAATCGCATGGAGTGAATTGCCTGTGTGGTGTGCCTAAGTGGCAATTGATCAAGGCTTCTGTTGAAAAGCAAAGTCTTGTTGATGATGATCAAAGAAAGGCCTGTGTGGCATAGCTTTGTGTAGCATTGATTCGCGAGCCTCGCACCCCGGTTGTGAACCAAAAACGGGAGAGGACGTCAGGGAGGGCATGCGTTTCTTTCTAGCTAGGGTGGTGTCAGTGACCTACCAGCCCTAACATTTATATACTTTTCACCTGTGTGGTTGTTGCTGTTGCGAGGCGCCTCGGTTTGATCGGACGATCCGGGTCCGGTGGAGTCATTCGTTGGCTCATTTATGCCCTACATGGCGGGGAAACGCATGTTCAGGATTTAAGTTTAATCCACATCGGTGGACCGGCCCTGAGGATCCAAGGGTCGATGCGCTCTGACCCTGAGGCTCGGGCTAGACAGTCTCGAAGTCGGTGAGGACTATCTTTTTCCTCGGTTCATAGACGGAAATCCAATTTCCAAATACGTGACATTTGCGGTTTTATTTGTAGAGCCTAGTATGGCAACATAGTGGGATGGGGCGCTTATGCCGCTTATGATTGATACTTATGATTTGAAGTTGTTTTATACACTATGCACTTATAATAGTATCAAATGATTTGTTTTAAACGTATCAAGCATTCTTGGCTATTATAAGGTAAAAACCCTATCCTCCGGCTTGCGTTGCATTGTGTGCTGGGACCTGGGTCTTATAATAGCTTCATTTTTCTTTATTTAGCATTGTGTTGTTGTTTTATGCACTGGTATTCTTGGGAGGAAACCCGTTCCATGTTATACGACGTGGTCCCTTGATTTACCTAACTTTAAAATAAAGATTTACAACTGTTTTAGTTCTCACACCAGTCCCATGAATGACCTGGAGTTTATTGTTTTAACCTAAACTCTGGGTGCCCCTATTTTGACACGGGCATCTAGTAGTTTGGGTTTTGCAGATTTATATTCACAGGATCCTGGTTTACAGCTGGAACGATATCCAAAAAGATTTGTATCCGTATATCTCTTCTAGTTGTGTATTGTATTATTTTCCGCTGCTATGTATTTAAATGTAATTTAAATCTCTGATATTTCTGTGTAATATTCATTTGTACTCTGTATATTCTTGTATTCTGATGGTATTGTTGTAATATACAATGAAATGTTCTTCCGTCTGCGTTCTGTTGTGGCTTGTTCTCGAACTATTAGCGCTTTCCTTACCGGGGAAGTTACGGGTTTTCACAGTTGGTATCAGAGCTTTGGTTTACAAAGCTCAGAGAACAAGACACATTAGAACCATACGAAAGGATTCATCAGAAATTGGATTAGTAATATCCAACGAGAATGACTCGTTAGAGATAGGATCAGTAGTATCCTAGAACGAGTGTGAAGAGTATATTTTTAAAATGAAAACAATTTTTGTTTTGAAAATTTAAATCAATTATTCGTTTTTGATTATTTATTTATATTGATTTGGACAATCCGGTATATATAAATTTTGCGTATATGTCTAATCTGCGTGTATTTGAAGTTTTAATATACTGGATAGATATAGATTCACACTCTAGTCGCCCGGAGATGATTCTGATGATTGTAGCTACATCAACAGAATTAGTGTTCGAGTGTCGAAGGTGTGATATTTATATATTTCCTATTGACTGGTGTGAGAACCAAAATTAGATAGGGCCTATTGTTGTGATTTGGCATCAAAAATGTGATTTTTGACTATATAACAAAATTATGTGTTTGAAATGCTAATCAACTAATTGATTGATGGTTGTGTTGTTTGATTATTGTTGGATTAATTAAAATGTTGAACCTTTAACCAAATTGAACCAAATATTGAACTGTATTGAAATTTGGTCGCATTTGCTTGTATGTACATGTACTTACATTGAACAGGTCATAGCAAGGAGGCTAGAGCAGAGAATAAAAAATTGTTTGCCCGACAAATAGGTACATGTTTACTATAATTTACTGTTTTGTTTGGGTGATGATGATTTTATGAGCCGATTGGCTAGCCGCTTGGCTTTTTCTTTTTCTTTTTGAGATTAGAAGGCCTGTATGGCAATTTCGGGACTTTCCCGTGCTCCTGGTGCAGGGGAGGTTATGGCGAATTTTTTCGAAAATTTAGGGTGTTAGCCAAATTTTTGAAAAATTTGAAAAGTTCTTAGAAACTGAAAAGTTGAAGAACTTAAGCCGTAATCAAAATAATGGAAGTTGAGTTGAATTGTTAAACAACTTTCGGCTTTGTTCCTTTTCGGGGACGAAAAGTTTTAAGTGGGGGAGATTGTAACAACCCGTAAATTCTGGGCTAGTTTAAAATTTTTATTTTGGCAATTTTAGTGAATTTTGAACATTTAAATGAATTATTTTAAATAATATCGACGAAAAATTTATTTTGAAAAGAATTCGAACGTATATATTATATAGATCGTCGTTAGAATATAAATATTTATTTATATTTAGAAAAGGAATTGAAAATGGCGCGGTAGTTCGATAATTCGATTTCAAACTTCAAATGAATGTACCGGGTGCAAAATAAACCGGATTTTAGTGAAACCAAAACTATTTGAATCTAATAGAGACTATCTTTCCAACGAACCCGAAAAATCAAAATTTCATAGCGGGGATAAAAAGATATGTCCAGTTGAAAATTCTGAATAGTCGCTATGGAATTCAGGCCCTTAAAAATGGAGATTTTGCAAACGACCTCAGATTTCGATGAAACCACTTTTGTTGGGTCCGTGATGTCAAATTATTGCTAGGTTTCAAATTTCATAATTTTTCGAATCAATATGTGAGAGTGGCAAAGGAAAACGCGTTTGACCAGTTTCAGTTGATTTTAATCGACTGGAAAATGGCCATTTTTCAAACGATCTCAGAATTCGACGAAACTAGTTTTGTTAGGACCGTATCGTTAATACGAAGCTAGAAAATATTTTTCTGGAATTTTTCGAATTAGTATGTGACCCCGGTAAATTGAAGTGTGCGTTTAAAATAGAATATACAGATTTATATTTTGAATTTGACGAAAACTGATCGTAACAACCGAATAGGCCAACGAAACATATCCCATTGCGTTCGGAATGGGGGTATTTGGCTAGAAGTGATAGTCGTTGGGTCTGATTTTGAGTTCGTATCAACACAAAGGTATTTTCGAATTAAAATAATAAAAATGTATTATATATAAATAATTTCTAATGGTCAAAACCCTCACTTTTCAATTTCGCGGTCAACTCCACATCAACCGTCACCCCCAAATGAAAAAAACCTGCAACCCACTTTCCAGTCGCCTCCCTCCCTTTTCCCCATCGCCGCGCGACCGCCCTCTCTTCCCCACCTCCGGCGAACGCTGGCCCAACCCCCCTCTTCTCCGACGTCTTCCTTCTCCCCCTCCCTCGCGTTCCGTTCTCCCTTCGAACCCCTTCCCCAATCCATTGCTTACCGACGTCGCCCACGCCAGGATCCGCCCCGACCACCACCAACTCCGACGCCAAAACCCCCTTGAAGCCGCAGGCCCCTTCAAGCACCTCTCCGACAGTGAAAAACCCCCCTTCCTTGATCAATCAATGTAAGTTCCTTTTTATTATTTATTTTTATTTACTTATTTTATTTATATGAAGTAAACAGTTAAAAATATATATAATATATATATATATAATCAGATTTTTTATACAGTGGAAGGAATATAAATGATTCTCAGAATAAAGATATAATTTTTATATTGTAGAAAGATTAAAAATATAATTTTTATATTGTAGAAAGATTAAAAATATAATTTTTATAATGTAGAAGGATTAAAAATATAATTTTTAAATTGTAGAAAGATTAAAAATATAATTTTTATATTGTAGAAAGATTAAAAATATAATTTTTATATTGTAGAAGTAATAAAAATATAATTTTTATAAAATAGAAGTAATAAAAATATGATTTTTATTATGTATACGTTGAAGTGGAAAAGTGATTTTTATAGAAAAGTAAAAATTCGATTTTTATATATTGAATAGCAAAGTAAAAATTCGATTTTTATATATTGAATAGCAAAGTAAAAATTCGATTTTTATATATTGAATAGGAAAGTAAAAATTCGATTTTTATATATTGAATAGCAAAGTAAAAAATTCGTTTTTTATATATTGAATAGCAAAGTAAAAATTCGATTTTTATATATTGAATAGCAAAGTAAAAATTCGATTTTTATATATTGAATAGCAAAGTAAAAATTCGATTTTTGCATATGTAGAGAACACGGGCAAAGAAAGTGACAAGAGGCAAGAGCGGCGAAGATTTCTACATAAGAAGAGTCGTGGCGTTGGATTAGCAATTCTGTGAGATTTTCTCACTCTTTAATTTAATTTTCTAGTTATATATATATATATATATATATACTAGGATGCAGACGGTGTTTAGTAGCACCCGACACCCGTCGTCCACAGACCATGGACGGCTTGTATGCTTGGTTGTTTAATTTTGATGTGTAGTTGATTGTGTGATGTGATGAGAAATGAAATAAAATATTTTATAATGGAAAATATTTTATAGTTAAAAATAGAATTTTTAACGTGTATATAACATGAAATAAAAATAAACAAATCGGACGATTTGTTTATATACACACATTTGATTGATATTGATTGGGACGATAAATTTTACACATCGCCCAACTGCACAAATAAAATATGTGTTTGAATGTTTGAAACCCCACACGGGTATTGGGATGATATATGACATACACTAATCCCAATAGTTAGTTGTATGTCGATCGATTGATTGACAGACTGTTATAAGCGTTGAAAATTTATATTTGATGCTTATACAGTGTAGAATGCACTTTAGATGATGGTTGATTATTCATCGTTGTTATTGTATACATGTGTTGTAGAAAATCCATACAATTAACATTATATGGTAATTGATTGGGCCTCATTCCAGTTTTGAAATAGAAATATTTGAAATAAAATATTTGAATAGAAATATTAGAAATAGAAATATTTGAATAGAAATATTTGAAAAAGAAACATTTGAAGTAGAATATTTGAAAATCGAAATATATGAAGCCGCGTTGATAGATTGACGCCATTTTGACGTGAACAATATTTATATCGATTTTATTCAAATTGAAGTGAATATTAAAGTGAATTGAAATTCGAATTTAATTGAATTGATTTGAAATTCAAAATAAACTGAAATGGTCTGAAATTCGAATAGAATTGAAATCGTTTTGAAATGAATTCGAATAGAATTGAAATAGAATTGAAATCGTTTTGAAATGAATTAGAATAGAATTGAAATCGTTTTAAAATGAATTCGAATAGAAATTGAATAGAAATGAATTTGAATTGAAATTGAATTAATTTGAAATTCAAATTGAATTGAAAACGAATGGAAATTGAATTAAAAATCGTTTTGAAAAGAAAATCGATGAAGTATATATTATATATATTATATATATTATAATGGCCTGAATAGAACGCGCCGCGCCGCGGCAGTTCGCGAATTTCGACCATTGACTTCGAATGGATATTGCAGGAGATCCGACCGTCGGATTCTCCTGAAACCGGAACCGTTGGGTTCGTATCGAAAAGAGCTTTCTAACGAATATTAGAAATTTGAAATCTAACGGTTGGATTTGGAATTATGTCCAAATCAAATTTGGAAAAGGTCGCTGTAAGTGCAGTTCGATGGCCGTTGATGGAAATCGACTGTACGGGCCTTGATAAAATTATTAAAAATGGTAATAATTTGTGTAAAATCATAAGAAATGATTTGTGAAGAATTGGGATGAAAAACTCCATATTTGAAAAGATAAAAATAGATTTTTATCGAAATGAACTAGTTTTGAACTATAATAGTAATTTATTTATTTTTAAAATAAATAAGGTGAGTTTGAAATGGTTTTGAAATATGACCAGAATTTCCAATAATTGAATTGGAACGGATTTGGATCGAAATTGTCTTTGGAATATTTCGATGTTGGATTTCGTGATTATACAGATGTTGTTATGGAAATTTGAAAGATATATATATATATATCGTTACTTCCAATACGATATTTGTTGATCGTAGAATTTGATGTTGAATATAAGCCGATATATTTTCTATTCAGAGCCTTGTATTTAATATCAAATGTGATTTGGGTTTGTCGTGAATAGTGTCTTGACTAACACTGTTCTTGAACCCAGTTGAGAAAAGGATTAAATCTTTTTATTTAGATTTAATGAAGTGTACCAATTAAATGATATTTAATTGGAATTGAATTGGTATTGATTTTTGGGTTTATCGTGAACAGTGTTTTAAATAACACTTGTTCTTTAACCCGATAATTAATGGAATGTGATTTTGGGTTTATCGTGAACCGTGTTTTAAATGACACTGATTCTTTAACCCAGTTAAAGATTAAAACTAAGTAGAGTTTTAATGAATCTTTAATTAGATAGAAAAGATCGGGAATGGAGTATCACCAGTTTTTCTCCAAGCGATAGTTAAATCTTTAATTAGATTTGAACGTGAAATGGTAATTGAATTTACCGATAACACCATGGTGTTAGATATGAAGGATGACCAGTTTTACTTCATGGGATGAATAGGTTGGGATTGGGAAATTAAATTAAAAGATTACTTCGGTGTGGTTCGTTAATCCCAACTAGTTTGAATTGATATTCAAAGGGGATTAAAGAATTTATCTTTGATAAAATTAATGGGAACCTTTCCTAAAATATAAGGATATTTGAATAAAAGAATATTCTGAATTGGAATGAGGCGTATGTTGTGTTTTGTGTAACACGTGTTTATTATATATATACGCGAGTTGTTCAGAAAGACCGGGTTTATCCCATTCTGAATAACTGATTCGACGTGGTGTCGAAGATGAAGACGGTGGTTGAAGACCAGAGGTCTTCACGTCGTTTGTATAGTTACTGATGATCTTGATTGGGCGGTACACCCAAGAAGATGGAAACAGTTGGTGATCGTCCAGACGTACTTGGAGATCGATGGATATGCGGGGTACTAGGTGCCTCCGGTTTCGTTCAGACCCAGAACGGACTTGTAAATGGACTGTGTGTCTGACATTGGATTTTAGTCTATGTGATTGATTTCTATTAAATATATATCTGTTTGGCGGCGGAGAATTTATTCTCTTGCTTAACGCCCTTCTCTGAGACGTACGAGCTCAGGGGTTATATATTGATGGATATCAATCGCATGGAGTGAATTGCCTGTGTGGCGTGCCTAAGTGGCAATTGATCAAGGCTTCTGTTGAAAAGCAAAGTCTTGTGGATGATGATCAAAGAAAGGCCTGTGTGGCATAGCTTTGTGTAGCATTGATTCGCGAGCCTCGCACCCCGGTTGTGAACCAAAAACGGGAGAGGACGTCAGGAAGGGCATGCGTTTCTTTCTAGCTAGGGTGGTGTCAGTGACCTACCAGCCCTGACATTTATATACTTTTCACCTATGTGGTTGTTGCTGTTGCGAGGCGCCTCGGTTTGATCGGACGATCCGGGTCCGGTGGAGTCATTCGTTGGCTCATTTACGCCCCATAGGGCGGGGAAACGCATGTTCATGATTTAAGTTTAATCCACATCGGTGGGCCGGCCCTGAGAATCCAAGGGTCGATGCGCTCTGACCCTGAGGCTCGGGCTAGACAGTCTCGAAGTCGGTGAGGACTATCTTTTGCCTCGGTTCATAGACGGAAATCCAATTTCCAAATACGTGACATTTGCGGTTTTATTTGTAGAGCCTAGTATGGCGACATAGTGGGATGGGGCGCTTGTGCCGCTTATGATTGATACTTATGATTTGAAGTTGTTTTATACACTATACACTTATAATAGTATCAAATGATTTGTTTTAAACGTATCAAGCATTCTTGGCTATTATAAGGTAAAAACCCTATCCTCCGGCTTGCGTTGCATTGTCTGATGGGACCTGGGTCTTATAATAGCTTCATTTTTCTTTATTTAGCATTGCGCTGTTGTTTTATGCACTGGTATTCTTGGGAGGAAACCCGTTCCGTGTTATACGGCGTGGTCCCTTGATTTACCTAATTTAAAATAAAGATTTACAACTGTTTATGTTCTCCCATCAGTCCCATGACTGACCTGGAGTTTATTGTTTTAACCTAAACTCTGGGTGCCCCTATTTTGACACGGGCAGCTAGTAGTTTGGGTTTTGCAGATTTATATTCACAGGATCCTGGTTTACAGCTGGAACGATATCTGGAAAGCTTTGTATCCGTATATCTCTTCTAGTTGTGTATTGTATTATTTTCCGCTGCTATGTATTTAAATGTAATTTAAATCTCTGATATTTCTGTGTAATATTCATTTGTACTCTGTATATTCTTGTATTCTTATGGTATTGTTGTAATATACGATGAAATGTTCTTCCGTCTGCGTTCTGTTGTGGCTTGTTCTTGAACTATCCGCACTTTCCTTACCGGGGAAGTTACGAGTTTTCACACATGGCGTTCACTGTCCAACAACAATTTTGAAACATTAGTTGTCAATTTTTAATAAAATTGAAGAATGAGAATAGTGTGAGATTCCGAAAAATTACCATTGCAAACCAATCTTGTCTTCCCATCCGATTACAAAAACATGAACGCCAATCAAATCATCCATGTGACATTGAAATCTGTTTCATAGCACAATCCCATCTCTATTATAGTCGTTACAGATCCAATCATTGTAGGATGTTTAATTTGAGATTTTAGAAACTAGGGTTCCTGGAGAGTACTGAATGGGAGATGGGTTAAATTTTCGATTGTGAATGTATATTCGAAGGCATTTTGGTCGCGCCAATCAAATTATAGTTGATGGATCTGTTATATTGATCGCTGATTTGAGATTAATGAACGGTTGGGTTTTATTTGAAATGGGCTATTGGATTACATTTCCAATAGGTTTCGTTGCAAAGGCATAATAAAATTTTAAAAAACATAGTCATTTTTCCTACGTCGCTATGTGATATGCGATTGATGATGCCATTGTGAGGAGATAACGAACTTCGACGTTTCACAAATGATGACGTTTCAATAGGGCAATTTTTTTTCCTTAAGCTGGTTGAAGCAGAATTTTCCTTTCGCCTGAGCAGATTAATATTTTCCAACGAAAAAAAGGGTTTTGTCAAACGGAAGAGAACAGTTAGGAAAAAAGAACGTTTAGACTGAGCCAAATTTTGATACAATAAAATTCTAGAACATGAATATTTGTAGTAACAATTCAACAATACTATAAACCGTTCTCATGCATATGCATCAACACGGTGTTAAGTTTTGATGGCGTCAGAAAAGTGTAAACATTTCTCTACGCGTTTACGACGTCTTTTTTAAAACATAAAACATTCATGGCGTCGCTAAGGCATAGTTAATTGCAAATGCAATTATTACATATTTATGACAATTTAGTGATGACTATAAATTTAGTGACGTCATGTCATCGCAAAGCCGTTCTGACGTCGTTAAATGACGTCAGAAATCAGCATCTTTTCTAGTAGTGTTTAAACATCGGAGTGTCACTATCAAAAAACAGTCAGTTACAGACTGAAGCTTAGAAACTGAAAATTTTCAGTTTCAAATCAATGACCGCTTTAGAACTGAAAATTACTGGTCTTTAACTTTAGAATTTTAAAATTGAAAATCAGTCTGTGATCGGTTTATAGAATTTAAAACTGTCTTAAAACCAAAAATCAGTGGCCCTTTAACATTTATTTAAATATTACATGACATAGTGGCTATCATTTTTCTATCTTTTTCAATCCAATGGATGGAAATGGCAATCCACGTTGTAGAACCCAAGATCGAAATCAAACTGGACCATTTCTCCACTCCTCCATAAAAATCTGCGATCATAACTAAATCCTTTCTTCTAAATGCACAAATACGAATGTCCTCTTTTCTTAAATCTACATGAGATTTGAAGGACAGAAAAGAGCATTTTGAAACTGGATCGTCATTGTTCAGCAGCTATTGTTTTGTCAAGCAGTACTCTATATAGCTTCTGGATGTGCGGACGATATTACAAAATTGAAAAGCTTCATGAGAAACAATGGTGTTAGAAAGGGAGTTGCATCGAGATTAAAGGAGAAGTCAAGTTTCCTTCTCGTTGAGAACAAGTTTCATTTCGAACCATTATTTCATTACTTGTTGTTCAAATCAACTCTCCTAGAGTTGTCTACAGTTTTCTTCAAAGTGCTGCAAACTTAAAAGGGTAGAAACAATAGGATAAAACCACAAGATTAATTTATTTTAGACATGTGATTTTCCATGTAATACATCACATGTATTTACTTATCAGAATTAAAGCATATTTTAACATTTTTATACCTAAATCTAGCGTTTACTTCTGGAAAAATGGCATTGATTGGATGTTTTCGTATATGCAGGTTTCCCACTTGCTGTGTGCTACTGTCAATAGCCTCTCAATTGGAAGCATTTCAACCACATGTGAGAGTTCAAAGTTACAAGGCATACTGGATGGTGATATATGGAGATATCATGTATATATTTTCTGTAGCATAGTTTGTATCATTTTATATCTATATATTGGCTTGTTGGGCTTGTTTTAATTTATGCGTTTCACTATGTTGTACACTACATGAAAGAATGTATGTTGAATGTATTTCTTTTGTTAATGTAGTATAATGTCATGCAAATTGGCTTGATTATCGTTGATATTATATTGCTTTATATGCATATATAAACATACATTTATGTCATATATTTATAAACATAAGTTTTATATCATGTATTTGCGGATGTGTGTCGAAAAGCATTGATGGAAATCAAAGAATAATCGAGGTGCAGTATTTGAAGTGTGATTGATTGCATGCATATATATATATATATACACACACACACACACACACAAAAAAAAAAAAAAATCTAAGACTGATTAGAGATTATGGGTTCCAGGATATTAGTTGAGTATTTCCCGATGTGGGACTTATTATTATTATTATTATTATTATTATTATTATTATTTCATTACTCTACAACTTTGAAGCACCAATATAACTTTTAACACACCCCCTTAAGTGAAACACTTCTTTTCGATTTTGTGATGAACATCTCATCATCCTATTTTATTTTATTTATTTATTTTTTTTTTTTTTTGATGCACAACTTCTCATCATCTTTTTTTTTTGATGCATTTCTCATCACCTTCAATTGTTGAAGCACGTATCTTCAACTCTATATTGAAATCCTGGGCTCTGATACCACTTGTTGGAAATTCATATAGTTTGGATAGCTACTTAGTTTATTCACAAAACTAATTGTTTAATGTGAACTATAGCTTCCTAATATTTATCCACGATCTTAGTTTAGTATTTTCCGATGTGGGACTTATTATTATTATTATTTCATTACTCCACAACTTTGAAGCAACAATATAACTTTTAACATTTTCTTTATTATGGGAAGGCTACCCCAAGGTTGAGCGAGGACAAAGTGAAACAGTGTGTGGATCCTAGATTGAAAGGAGAGTATCCACCAAAAGGAGTTGCCTAGGTAATGCATTATATCTCACACGTTTACTACAACATCCCTTGTGTTACAGCTTGATCATTTTTTCTGATTAGATAAATATAAAAGACACTAAATTTTAGACAATCTTTGTAACACCCCGAATTTTAAAATTCACTAATTGCAGAATAAATAATCTCAGATGTGGGAATTGGGGGTAACGGGCTGCGTCATTGCGTTCGTCTCGGAAAAATACGCGAAATAGAGCCCGAGTTTTCGAGAATCGGAGTCCGTATGGCCCGGTTATGGCCCAATGAAGTTTACAGAAAATTCAAAGTTTAAAAACAGATTTAAAAATTCAGGTTCAAATTTCGAAACATGCAGAAATGGGGCCAGGCGGGAAAACTCCCGCCCAGCCTGGTCGACATGGCTGTCGACAGGGCTGTCGACTTGCCTGTCGACATGCCTGTCGACTTGGCTGTCGACAGGGCTGTCGACTTGCCCTGTCGGCTGATGCTGGCCTGGTGCACCTAGTTGAGTTTGGGTTAGGCTTTGGGGCTGGTTTCTGGAAACTTCCTAAAATCTGACGGACCTAATCTAACCTAGGGTTAATCCTATGGTCTAAAACACACCCTAATCCTATAAATACACCCTAATACAAGCCTAATCCCTACTAAAAATAGAAATGATGCCATCATGCCGCCAAAATCAAACTTGAGAGGAGCCTCCACTAGTTTATGAAGAAAGTTGCAAGCTAATCAACCTCTAATCATCATCTCCTTCTTGTATAGCAACTAGTTCTACTTCATAAGTTTGCTAATCTTGGTTTTTGTGAGTTTCTATCACTTTAATAACCAATTGCTAAATTAAGTAGATGAGATATGATGAGATCATGCGGTTTTGTATGCGGATTTGTGGGTTTAAAATCATATGATATGATGTTAGTTTGCTAATCTATGTTTAATGTTAACCCTATGTTTATGCAAGTTAAGTATGTGGGTTTATGCAAGTTAAGTATGTGGGTTTATGCAAGATGAGTATGTGGGTTTATGCAAGTTAAATATATGGGTTTATGCAAGTTAAGTGGTGAGTTTTATGCATGTTAAGTGTTTGATTTTATGCATGCTAAGTATTTGATTTTATGCATGCTAAGTGTTTGGTTTTATGCATGCTAAGTACTTGATTTTATGCATGCTAAGTGTTTGATTCTAGGCATGCTAAGTATTTGATTTTATGCATGCTAAGTATTTGATTTTAGGCATGCTAAGTGTTTGGTTTTATGCATACATTATGACATGCAAGTCTACCCTTTTTAAATAAGATGCATACATATGCAAGATGACACCTTTGTATGCTATGCATACATATGCATGTTTACTCTATTATGATGCAAGTTCATATGCAAGTTTGCCTCTTTTTATGATATGCATAACATATGCGAGTTTGCCTCTATGTATGACATGTTATGCAAGTTCACATGCAAGTTTATGTGCAAGTTCATATGCAAGTTTATGTGCAATTTTATATGCAAGTTTATGTGCAAGTTCATATGCAAGTTGTCTCTTTTTATGATATGCATAATGCAAGTTTGGGTTAAATGCTAGTTGGGTTTAATGTATGCTCATATATGCAAGTTGACACCTTTTGAACCCATGATAAAGTTATATGCTATGTTGGTTAAACCCATGACATTTGTGATGAATCTTCCCTTTTATTATGTCACGTTATGAGAACGAATTACGTGGGGAACGATGGGGTTAATATGCATATTAATAAAATGATGTGAATTGGGTATGATTAAGCATACCACAAATTAAATGGACATAATTGGGAATTTACCTATTGAGTTAGGTCTACCCATATTATGGAGTTGGGAATTTACCTATTAAGTTAGGTCTACCCATACTATGGAATTGGGAATTTACCTATTTAGTTAGGTCTACCCATATTCTTAAAAATGTGTAATTAATTAGGGATAATTAATATAAATATGAGGGTGATTAATTAGGTATAATTAATCGACTAAGACACGAGGTTGGACTCAGTTGTAGCGTAAAACTGCCCGGACCCAACCGGCTTAACCAGTTGCTACAAATGTTAGCCCAATGTGAGAGGTCTTAGGCACAAACTAAATACGTGATTAATGTAAAGACACGAGGTTAGACTCGGTTATGACATAAGGCTGCCCGGACCCAACCGGCTTAACCAGCAGTCATAAAAGATAGTCTAATGTGAGAGGTCTTTATGAGGATCACGGTCTTAATTAATTAAGAAACACTTGACCATATTAGCATGTAGATGGACATGAGGGGTTAAGTGGGTGCCTTGGGTGGCATGAGGAGACTAGTGGGTTGCCTTGGGTGGCAATAGAAAATACGATTAGAATACTTAACCAAAGTGAAACATGTAATTAAAACATGGTTAAAGGGTTAAGTAAGTGCTTTGGGTGGCATGTGGAAATCTAGTGGGTACCTTGTATGACAACTAGAATATGATTAAATGACTTAGCCAAAATGTATAACATGTAAGTGGACATAGTTAAAGGGTTAAGTGGGATTCACTAGAAATAACAAGCTTAGGTGGTAGCTTGTGGGGGCCCATTTCAACCAATATCCCAAACGTATCTTAGTAGGCTCGACTCTAGTCGAGTGACGGGACACGCATATTGGGCTTGACTATAAGAGGCCAAACCGGGTTAGCGGTGGCAACGCAGGACCAACGGGTTTCATATGCGTGTGTGGACCCGGGCTGGTTGGTAAGTCGTTGTTGCATCGTGTAGATATAAAGCCATGCACTATTGATATTATCAGGTTGCCACTTTGGGTAATGATACACCCCATCGTGGGACCAGCACGGGTGTCTACGTAAGGGAGCCGATCGCTTAGGGAGTAGTGGGTACACCTATGTAGTTAGATAGGGGTACACGAAACTACTAAATTACTAAGTACACTTAGTGGGATCAACTTTTAAAATTGGGAATGGCTGGTGTGGTGCAGTATAGTAATTATCCTTGGGTGGGTAGATGCGTCTTTACGGTTATCTTAGTTTATCCTAAGTCTACCAAGCTGTTTAGTGTAGCCATTAATCCCCAGACGTTACCGTATATCAAGCTTATGTCTTCTCTGGTTACTTTAATGATTGTATTGTTAAAGTTATAGGACTCGCTCAGACTTATGTCTGACCCCGTTGTTTTTATCTTTTTCCCAACCCTCAGGTTATCAGAGTGGGCTCAGTACGAGTAGGCTTTGATCAAGTGGCATTATTCTCTTTTAGAGCTTGGACCATAGGTGTAGAGCTCAGCTTACCCTTTCTTTTATGGCTATCAGTTCATGTATTGGGATTATGTACTTTTATTTATCAGGATGGATATTTTGTACTTGACTCTTATTATGGTTTTGTGATGTAACCAAACATGTTTTACTTTCCGCTGCAATGAAATGATGTTTTGAAATTTTCAAGTATTACTTATATCTATCTTGTTGAAATTTTTCTGTTCTATATTCACTTAAAATACTCCACCGATGTTATGGCATTCCCTTAGAGAGTGACCATAGCGGGTGTGGGGTGTTACACGTGGTATCAGAGCAAAGGTTACCGGAACAGATAAAACTTTTAGAAAACTATTTTCTAAGAATATTTTTGAAAGGAGTATTTTCAAAAACATGTCTTTTAAGAGAAAAGTTTTTTTTTAAAGAAAAGCATAATCCCCGATAGCCATATCTTTATCTTTTGAATTCTCCGTTTGAATCTTTCCTTTTTCGTCTCAGCATGGCTGAAGATCTTTATCTTTCGGACGATATAGCGGTACCAGTATGGTATAGGAGGTTGTTAGAGGCTAGGGCCGCCGCTGTAGGTCCAGCAAATGTTCCTCCTCCACCCGTTGCACTCGTTCCTCCTCGCACGGATACTTTTGCTATGACTTGTAGGAAGTTTAAGGCTATGGGAGGAAAACCTTTTGTGGGAGCTAGGGATTGGCTTAATGAGACGGAAGAATTGATGGAAATCTTGGAAGTGGAAGAGGGAAAGAAAGTCAGGTTAGCCGCTTGGTTAATGGAAGGAGAGGCCTCGTTCTGGTGGGAGGTCACTAATGGAGAACGCCCTGTTGACTCTTGGATGGATTTCAGGCAAAGGTTTGAGGCAAAGTTTCTCTCAAAAGCGGAAGAAAATATGCACGTGGAAAGGTTCTTGAACTTAAAGCAAGGGAACTTGTCGGTGAAAGAATATGTTAACAAGTTTAAGCAGTTAGCAAGATTCAGCATAGACTTGGTAAACACACCGGAAGAGAAAGCTCTGAGGTTCGTTAAAGGCTTAAACGAACCGATGCACGGATTGGCTATGTCTCACATCCCTATTGGGGCCACTTTTGAGAAGCTAGTGGACATGGCACTTATGCATGAGGAAGAGAAGGGTCCCAATGCTAATAAAGCACCTGAGAAGAAAGGAGATCAGAAGAGACCTCAACAGCAACAGCAAAACAAGGGTGGGAAAGGCAACGGTGGCAAGGGAAAGAAGAAGTGCTTCAGTTGTGGGACACTAGGCCACCTAAGCAAGGATTGTCGCAAGAAGAGGAAGGCTGGCTGCTTCCACTGTGACGAAGCATGACATCTAGTGAAAGACTGCCCTAAGAAAGGGCAAAGGACGGGATCTACCTCAGGAGGACAGGTGCAAGTTCTTTTGGCACCAACTCAGGCAAGGGGCAAGCTCAGGCTCTCGCGGTTCCACCGATTCAGGAAAAAGGTAGAACTATTTCCATTGAAAGTCTAGTTTTTCTGTTTGATTATCCGGGTCAAACTTTATTTGATTTTGACGCATCGAGTTCGTTTATTTCATTATTGTTAGTTGAGTCACTGCACTTAGACACCAGTTAGTAGATGATCCCTTAGTTGTTTCAAACCCAATTGGGGCTCCATGATGTGTTTGGGTTTGAAAGTTGCTATACTTAGCGTTGAGTTTAGATGTGATGCTTTTTGGGCTTCACGGGCTATGGGTTAGTTTTGGGCATGGACTGGTTATCCAGTAATGGTGTCGTTCTTATTGTGGAAGGAGAGTTGTTAGGCTTATGACCCTCTAGGGTAACACTCTCGAGATCTCTTGTAATCCCATGGAATCTGTTATGCTAAGTTATCTAGAATCGCTTGACACGTCGGTCAAGAGTTTGCAATCTGTTAGAGTGGTCCGGGAATACTCGGATGTGTTTGAGGAGGTGAAGGGCTTACCTCAGGAGCGGGAGGTTGACTTCCGAATATATCTAGTAGACAATACCAAACCAGTGTCTTGGCCAGTGTGCCACGTGGCTCCTCGTGAGAGGAGGGAACTCCATAAGCAAGTAGGCAATTTGCTTGAGAAGGGGTTTAGAAGACGAAGTATATCGGAGTGGGGTGCTCCGGTAGTTTTTGCTATGAAGGCGGATGGGTCCCTCAGACTTTGTGTAGGCTAAAGAGAGCTAAATAAACTCACAAAGAAGAATAGACACCCATTGCCGAGGATTGATGATCTTTTTCCAATTAGTTGGCGCCTCAGTAGTTTCATAAGCTGGACTTAGCCACGGGGTTTCGTCAGTTGAGAGTGGCTGAGGATAGTATAGAGAAGGCTGCTTTTAGGACTCCGGATGGCTTTAATAGGTTGAGCCGAGCCAGTTATGGAATAAACGGTGGTGTTGGAGTGAGACTGGAAAGGACATCCAGAGTTGGACAAGGGCTCAATTATTTAGCCGTTTTTACTAGTATCATCTCACGTAGGTCGTCTGAATTCGAAGGAGGTATCCCTTGGTTGTTTGTCTGATATTGGTTTAGGCCTTTGGGGCTTGCATTTGGGGGATGTCGAGTTCGACTAGGGTGGTCTGCGTGAGAGATGGACAGTTTTGATGATTTTGGTATTATCCCGGTTTTCTCTAGAAGTGGAGAAAAGCATGCCCTACATCTTAGGGAAGTGTTGGAGACTCTTCGAGCGCATAGTCTTAGGGCAACAAAAGTGGATGGGATTCTTGGCATCCTATGAGTTTGAGATAGCGTATACCCATGGCAAGGGTAACGTGGTGACGAATGCCTTAAGAAGAAAAAGGTTGTCCTTGAGTTCATTGTTCGTTGAACGACGGAGTTTAGAGTTTATTACTATATTTGACTTTAGACCTTCCGTTGACTTTGTACCCGGTTTGCTAGCCTCCTTGGAGGTTAGGCCTACTCTTTTGGGACGTATTGGCGGAGCAGCGGGACGACCCAAAGTTAGTTAAGTTGGTAGAGACGGTAGACTTTGCGTACCGCAAGACAGGGGTTTGAGGAAGGCTATATTTGATGATGCACATCGGTCAAAGATGACCATTCATCCCGGTAGGGACAAGATGTACCAAGACATGAAGCGAGTTTTCTTTTGGGCCGGTATGAAGAAAGACATGGCCGAGTATGTCGCTAGATGCTTGGTGAAAGCGGAGCAAAAGAAACCAAGTGGTTGCTTCACCCATTGGAAGTTCCGCTAAGGAAGTGGGATAGTGTCTCGAAGGATTACCGAAATCAAGGAAGGGTAATACGGGGATTTGGGTTGTGGTAGATAGACTTACTAAGTGTGCCCATTTCATACCCGTGAAGAGCAAGAGGACTATTCCATGTCTAGCTTCAGTTTACATTTGAGAGATTATTAGATTGCATGGTGTACCTTCCAGTATAGTGAGCGATCGAGGTCCTATCTTCACTAGAGAGTTTTGGAAGAGTTTGCAAGAGGCGGTAGGGACTCAGTTGTGTTTGAGTACCGCATATCATCCTCAGACGGACGGTCAGACCGAGAGGGTGAATTGTATTTTAGAAAACCTTCTGAGGCAATGTATCTTGAATTTTGAAGGTACAAGGGAAGAGCATCTTCCATTGGTGGAGTTTCCCGACAGACTTAGTGGTGTACATGATGTATTCCATGTGAGGAATTGCCTACATGAGACCGCAGAGGCGGTAGAGCCGAGCTTGCTTAGAGAAGTAAAGCGTGATGTGATTATTCGACGAGCTCCTACCTGCATCCTTGGGTCAGAGATTGGGAAGTTGAGAAACAGAGAGGTTCGACTAGTCCAAAATGAAAAGGGGAGAAGGTGAGAGCAGTACTACTGGGGAGACAGAAGCGAAGATGCGTTCGTTATACCCATTCTTTTTTAGGGTATGTCCTTTAAACATCTCCTTTATCGTTTGTCTAGTGCTTATCTTATCTTTAGTATGTCCTCTCATTAGTACCTTTGACCTTTAGATAGGGTAAACCTATGGTTGAAACATGTGTTTGAGACATGTTATGTTTGATGGATGCATGTGGATGCAAGTGGTTGCTAGTGGTTGCTCGTGGATGCATATATACACACTCTAGGCACTAGATCGGCTCAATCACTTCATATTGCATATTGCATAAAATTGTGTGTAGGAAGCTATATTTATGGATGTATAATGATTGTGTTATCATATGGATGATGCATTTTGGTGAATGATTGTGCACTCATGTAGATATTGTATGTGTCGATAGGGTTCTTTCGCATACATAATGGATGCATGGCACTATCATGGTTTGCATATGTTCATACATTAGATAGGGAACATATACACACACTTTTTGCATATGCTCATACATCATTAGAAATTTTGATTTAAGGACAATGGATGCTCGTGATTGATGGATTGAGTAGATGGTTGTTTGGATGGTAGGATATGCATTCTCCTTAAACTTAGAGATTTCGGGGACGAAATCCTTTAAGGAGGGGAGAATGTAACACCCCGAATTTTAGTTAATACTAAAATTCACTAATTGCAGAATAAATAATCTCAGATGTGGGAATTGGGGGTAACGGGCTGCGTCATTGCGTTCGTCTCGGAAAAATACGCGAAATAGAGCCCGAGTTTTCGAGAATCGGAGTCCGTATGGCCCGGTTATGGCCCAATGAAGTTTACAGAAAATTCAAAGTTTAAAAACAGATTTAAAAATTCAGGTTCAAATTTCGAAACATGCAGAAATGGGGCCAGGCGGGAAAACTCCCGCCCAGCCTGGTCGACATGGCTGTCGACAGGGCTGTCGACTTGCCTGTCGACATGCCTGTCGACTTGGCTGTCGATAGGGCTGTCGACTTGCCCTGTCGGCTGATGCTGGCCTGGTGCACCTAGTTGAGTTTGGGTTAGGCTTTGGGGCTGGTTTCTGGAAACTTCCTAAAATCTGACGGACCTAATCTAACCTAGGGTTAATCCTAAGGTCTAAAACACACCCTAATCCTATAAATACACCCTAATACAAGCCTAATCCTACTAAAAATAGAAATGATGCCATCATGCCGCCAAAATCAAACTTGAGAGGAGCCTCCACTAGTTTATGAAGAAAGTTGCAAGCTAATCAACCTCTAATCATCATCTCCTTCTTGTATAGCAACTAGTTCTACTTCATAAGTTTGCTAATCTTGGTTTTGGTGAGTTTCTATCACTTTAATAACCAATTGCTAAATTAAGTAGATGAGATATGATGAGATCATGCGGTTTTGTATGCGGATTTGTGGATTTAAAATCATATGATATGATGTTAGTTTGCTAATCTATGTTTAATGTTAACCCTATGTTTATGCAAGTTAAGTATGTGGGTTTATGCAAGTTAAGTATGTGGGTTTATGCAAGTTAAGTATGTGGGTTTATGCAAGATGAGTATGTGGGTTTATGCAAGTTAAATATATGGGTTTATGCAAGTTAAGTGGTGAGTTTTATGCATGTTAAGTGTTTGATTTTATGCATGCTAAGTATTTGATTTTATGCATGCTAAGTGTTTGGTTTTATGCATGCTAAGTACTTGATTTTATGCATGCTAAGTGTTTGATTCTAGGCATGCTAAGTATTTGATTTTATGCATGCTAAGTATTTGATTTTAGGCATGATAAGTGTTTGGTTTTATGCATACATTATGACATGCAAGTCTACCCTTTTTAAATAAGATGCATACATATGCAAGATGACACCTTTGTATGCTATGCATACATATGCATGTTTACTCTATTATGATGCAAGTTCATATGCAAGTTTGCCTCTTTTTATGATATGCATAACATATGCGAGTTTGCCTCTATGTATGACATGTTATGCAAGTTCACATGCAAGTTTATGTGCAAGTTCATATGCAAGTTTATGTCCAATTTTATATGCAAGTTTATGTGCAAGTTCATATGCAAGTTGTCTCTTTTTATGATATGCATAATGCAAGTTTGGGTTAAATGCTAGTTGGGTTTAATGTATGCTCATATATGCAAGTTGACACCTTTTGAACCCATGATAAAGTTATATGCTATGTTGGTTAAACCCATGACATTTGTGATGAATCTTCCCTTTTATTATCTCACGTTATGAGAACGAATTACGTGGGGAACGATGGAGTTAATATGCATATTAATAAAATGATGTGAATTGGGTATGATTAAGCATACCACAAATTAAATGGACATAATTGGGAATTTACCTATTGAGTTAGGTCTACCCATATTATGGAGTTGGGAATTTACCTATTAAGTTAGGTCTACCCATACTATGGAATTGGGAATTTACCTATTTAGTTAGGTCTACCCATATTCTTAAAAATGTGTAATTAATTAGGGATAATTAATATAAATATGAGGGTGATTAATTAGGTGTAATTAATCGACTAAGACACGAGGTTGGACTCAGTTGTAGCGTAAAACTGCCCGGACCCAACCGGCTTAACCAGTTGCTACAAATGTTAGCCCAATGTGAGAGGTCTTAGGCACAAACTAAATACGTGATTAATGTAAAGACACGAGGTTAGACTCGGTTATGACATAAGGCTGCCCGGACCCAACCGGCTTAACCAGCAGTCATAAAAGATAGTCTAATGTGAGAGGTCTTTATGAGGATCACGGTCTTAATTAATTAAGAAACACTTGACCATATTAGCATGTAGATGGACATGAGGGGTTAAGTGGGTGCCTTGGGTGGCATGAGGAGACTAGTGGGTTGCCTTGGGTGGCAATAGAAAATACGATTAGAATACTTAACCAAAGTGAAACATGTAATTAAAACATGGTTAAAGGGTTAAGTAAGTGCTTTGGGTGGCATGTGGAAATCTAGTGGGTACCTTGTATGACAACTAGAACATGATTAAATGACTTAGCCAAAATGTATAACATGTAAGTGGACATGGTTAAAGGGTTAAGTGGGATTCACTAGAAATAACAAGCTTAGGTGGTAGCTTGTGGGGGCCCATTTCAACCAATATCCCAAACGTATCTTAGTAGGCTCGACTCTAGTCGAGTGACGGGACACGCATATTGGGCTTGACTATAAGAGGCCAAACCGGGTTAGCGGTGGCAACGCAGGACCAACGGGTTTCATATGCGTGTGTGGACCCGGGCTGGTTGGTAAGTCGTTGTTGCATCGTGTAGATATAAAGCCATGCACTATTGATATTATCAGGTTGCCACTTTGGGTAATGATACACCACATCGTGGGACCAGCACGGGTGTCTACGTAAGGGAGCCGATCGCTTAGGGAGTAGTGGGTACACCTATGTAGTTAGATAGAGGTACACGAAACTACTAAATTACTAAGTACACTTAGTGGGATCAACTTTTAAAATTGGGAATGACTGGTGTGGTGCAGTATAGTAATTATCCTTGGGTGGGTAGATGCGTCTTTACGGTTATCTTAGTTTATCCTAAGTCTACCAAGCTGCTTAGTGTAGCCATTCATCCCCAGACGTTACCGTATATCAAGCTTATGTCTTCTCTGGTTACTTTAATGATTGTATTGTTAAAGTTATAGGACTCGCTCAGACTTATGTCTGACCCCGTTGTTTTTATCTTTTTCCCAACCCTCAGGTTATCAGAGTGGGCTCAGTACGAGTAGGCTTTGATCAGGCGGCATTATTCTCTTTTGGAGCTTGGACCATAGGTGTAGAGCTCAGCTTACCCTTTCTTTTATGGCTATCAGTTCATGTATTGGGATTATGTACTTTTATTTATCATGATGGATATTTTGTACTTGACTCTTATTATGGTTTTGTGATGTAACCAAACATGTTTTACTTTCCGCTGCAATGAAATGATGTTTTGAAATTTTCAAGTATTACTTATATCTGTCTTGTTGAAAATTTTCTGTTCTATATTCACTTAAAATACTCCACCGATGTTATGGCATTCCCTTAGAGAGTGACCATAGCGGGTGTGGGGTGTTACAATCTTTTTTTATAACTAAAGACCATGTCCACAAAAATCTAGCTTGTCTGGTTACTTTGTATATTTCCAATAATAATATTTAAAACTGAAGTCTGAATTCAAGACTAAAATTAGAAATGTTAAACATTTGATCATGTTAAGAAGTTTCAAATCTGTCTCCTCTATTCTTTTTCTCTGCGGGACATGATATATGTATTTCAGATTGAATATCTCTAAAGTATAGCTGTAAGCCTGTAATGACATATAATAGCTCCTTGCTAACAAGCAACCTCATGCAGTTCCTTCCCCCTCCCGTTGCAGTCCCCGATATCTGAACTCATCAAATTTGATATTATTCTATTTAATTTTTTTTCATGTTTTACGTCAATTCTATGTCCGTGGCTTTGTGTGAGTGTGTGTGTGTGTGTTTGTGTTTTCTGTCTGGGTTTAAATCAAACCTATGTTCCCTTCAAGCTTTCGTTTTTAATTATAACTTGTGTCGAGCATTATGGAAGTTATAATTATTTTCAGGTCCATAAGTACATGATTTGAACTTGTGTTGTTTATTATGTGTAGTACCGATGTATACAAAAATCTTGCACATATGCATTTAAATTCGAAATACACATATATAATCTCATACATACGTACTTCATATTTTTGCCGGTGTAATACTACCGAGTTTTGTAGGAAACGTATGTCGTCAGATATGCTGTGTTTTGTTGAAGAAAATTAAAATAAAATTTGACAAATAACTTGAATATTCTTTATTAGTTTGTTTGATTAGAAAGGGTGTGCGTTCTTTAGTGTTGTATCATTTTTTTAACTAAACAGCATGTTTGAAGGGTTGTGAATAATTCAATTCTGTAAGTGTATATATTATGAGTTCTTATTCTGGGTGAAGTGTCTATTGGTGATATTTAAAATATGTTTAAAACTGGTTTGAATATAAAAGCTATTTGTGTGAACTTTCCAGGAAAAGGTAGAAGAAACCAAAAAAATGAAACTTCAAAAGATAACCGAGGAAGTAGAGCAAATTAAAAGAGACTTGCCACTGAATATATAAAAAGGCAGGAGCAAAGAATCAATAGTGAAGTTGAATAGAAAAAACGCAGGGAGGCACAGATTCTATTATTGGAAAACGAGAAACGTGCTAAGAAGGGAAAGAAGCCCATGCTCGAAGGAGTAAGTCGTATACCCATTAATTTCCTGTGACTACTATAAATCAATTTGCTATAGGGTATTACAATTTGATTACCCTTTAATTCAGGGTTGTAGGTAAGACAAGAATGTTCTGGTTTTTTGAACCAAAATGTATTATGGCTAGCCAAAGCTTTTGAAAACTCAGTGATCATTTATTGTTAATGCTAATCTTCTCCTTCTTCAGTCATTCTCATTTTTGATTTACTTTATAAGAAATGGTCTATAGTTCCACATTGTTATAACATAATGTGTTGTATAAATTTTTGCTGTTGAATATCTATTACAATATTATAGGAGAAGTTTACAACAGAAACACTTCTTGAATCGGCTTTAAGCGAATAACTAAAAGAGCATCAAGAAAAGGAGAAGAAAATGTAGAAGCTAGCTAAAACAATGGATTACTTGGAACAGGCAAAAAGAGAGGAGGAAAAACCATTGATTGAAGAGGTATACAAAAACTCGGTTGGAGAAGGAGCAAATCCTTCACGAAGAAGAAGAATTCGTTTGTATTATTAATCGCTTACGTACAAAAAGGTTTATCCTTGAGTCCCTAGTTTTATGAATACATATGTGCATGTTATGTAGAAAGAGAATGAGTTAAGCAAGCTGCACCGTGCTGATGACCTCCTACAGAAATACATACTTCGTAGAATGTTGGAACACAATGCTTGCTCCCTTTGTTTTTGTTTTCCTACTCTCTAGTAACAAACATCAACAATTCAGGGTTTTTTTTGGGTGTGTTCAGAACATATTCCAGGCCAGAATAGTTGAGCAAGGAGAGGAAGAGCATGACCGATTGAGAAAAGAGAGAGAAGAAAGAAAAAGGCAAGCAATTGCATCGAGAAATGACGACAGAGAGATGAAGCGTAAGCTTCTATTCTATCTGAACTGCGAGGAGGAGAGGATTAGAAAGGAATGCGAAGAGGAAGAAGCAAGAAAGAGGGAGGAGGCAGAGAGGCAAGAGAAGATGCACAGAATAGCAGAGATACAAAGGAAAAGAGAGAAGGAAACAGAGGAAAGGCAGAAGCAGAGAAGAGAAGCCACTGTTGTTAGGCCTACTTCTGATTCAGGGCTGGCATCTCCTGCAGCAACAGAAGCACCTGCTGCTGCAGCACCTGTAGCTACTGCAGGTAAGTTTGTTCCAAAATTCAGGCGCGATGGTAGAGCAGATGCTGCTGCAGCAACTGCGCCTCCGCCTGGGATGGATAGGTGGATCAATTACTTCGGCCAGGAGGTTACTTAATTATATCTGGCCTACCTGTACAATGGGCTAAACGTAAAAAAGAGTGGGCCCAGCTACATACTATTTTGTTGACACCACTTTATGTGGTGTCAATGTGACTCCACCACCTGATTAGTGGAAATCAGGGGGACTCATATAGATCCTTCGATTTTCACCAATCAGGTGACCTCGGCCGAGGTCACCGTGACACCATATAAAGTGGTGTCAACAAACTCGCTCTCCAACTACAAGCTACTGCAAAAAAATTATGCTACAAAGTTGTCGTTATCGAAGGAAAAACCGTTATTTGGGAGAAACCACTAGAACCAACGTGTATTCCTAACGAAAATGAGTTTGGAAATAAGTATAAAAAATGTGTATTTATCTATAAGTTACGTTATGTAGTGTGTTACATTATGTTGTGTTATGTTCAGGTTTTGACTTGTTCTTTCTTTTCCTTAAGTTATGTTTTGTTATTTGTTTTAGTAATTAATTACCATTATTTTCTCAGTTTTTTATTCGGTACTTTATTTACAGGTAGATCAACATTTTTGAAGACATCGGCAATAGCAGCACAACTTAATGATATTTGCTCGGTAACTTGTTTATTTCAGTGTTTAACGTACTTTGGTTATGACATTGTTAATGGTAGTTTGGTTGTGTAAATGTACTTTTCCTTGACACTTCCGTATGTTGTGGATGTTTGAATGTATACGTATCTTGTGGATCTTTGAACGTGTACGTATTTTGTGGTTATTTAATATGCAATGTTCAAAAGTGTATGTGTTTGTGTATTACGTTGTTATATAATTGGAGGCAAAATTATGGGTAGGTCTGGAATATTATGATACAAATTGGGAACAAACGGTGGCGAAAAATAATGCTACGGAATATTTTTTTTGTAGCGTTTGAAAACCGCTACAAATTAGTGGTTAAAGTAAATGGAAACCTTTGTGGTGGCGTTCACTAAATGCTACAAAAAAAATAAGTGAACACCATTAAAACAGTATCGTAGTGAAGAAACCCTTTCCGATGGCGTTTCAGAGACGCTGTAAAAAATAACGTTTGTATCATTTAAAAAATGCTATTAAAAATAATTATTTAGTGACGTTTAAACAAAGTGCAATTAATACTCAATGATTTTTAGTTATATGTTTTCTTGCAACGATTATCGAAACGCCACCAAAAATGATTAGTAGCGTTTTTTTGAATGCTACAAAAAATCAATTTTGTTGTAGTGCGACCATCAAGTCGCCCCATGCCTCATGTGTGTCAAACCAAGGGTCGACATAGATGAGCCTGGGTTGGCCTCCTAGTTTACCCAGATTGACATGTTTTCCTCAGGTATAAAACCTGATGATACCTCGACTTTGAGCTTTCTTTCCGCCTACATAGCATCATAGGGTTCAACTGAGTTTGACGTGCATATAATAGGATTATTAGACAACGTACTAGACAAGAATCCGGTGAAAACATCAAAAATCTTGAGAAATTCAAGCTCTCAAAAAGCGGCAGTCAACACTTTTACAAACAAGATGCTACTGCTGTATAAAATTTTACAGTAACAAATACTGTGAACGACGAAGAACGCAATCATCATATAATCACATAAGTTAAGATAAACTAGACTGAGTGAGTCTATCGACTCATCTAACATAGATTATAGGAAAGATCCCCTTAATTCTGAGCTAAAAGTGGTTGATTGAAGCATATACAGCAAGGAGGAAGACATGCAACAATCATGGTTTTTGTTGTAACTTCGTTCTCTGATATGCGGCAAGGAGGATAAGTCACAAGCATGAATTGAACCCACCAACGAAGAGAGAGAGAGAGGGGGAGAGAGAGAGAGAGAGAGATAGAGAGAGAGAGGATAAGTATGTATCCTCTTCCAGTTTACACCGGAAAGAAAATTAAAGATGAGAGGATTGGCCAAACCCCCAAATAAGATCAAAACCAACTTAATTAAGTTATCTAACCCCAATTATATCCTTTTTAAAGGCTAAAACACAAGTTGACAACCCATCAAGCTCTATTAACGCATTCTCAAACGTTTCAACACACATGCACAACATATTAATTAAGTTGTGTTAAACTTTAAACAAACGAAATACACAAACACATTTATACCATATAAAAATATTAATTTAATGAATTTATTCCAATTTAAATGTTTTTCACAAAATAACTACTTTAATTTTAAAATGCACATATATTTGTACGACAAGATTGTTGCACTCTTTATTTTAACAGTGATAATTAAATACTCTAAATCTACAAATATTGATTTACCATCAATATTTATATTTTAATTTTATACTACCACAAACCAATTATTTCATTGATTATTATTTAAAAGCCACATATTCACCTTTACAATAATATATAAAATCCAACGTTGTGTTATTACTTTAAAATCGCTAATACAGTTTAGACACAATTCGTCAATTATTATTATAATCATGGACAAGAATACATCTTGTATTTTAAAAACCCAACTTGGTAACTTAATAATTATTCATCCAAAAATTTATCTTTAATATTGAAAATATATTTTCCTCTTAAATATTGATTGTTAATCAATATTATATTTTCCAATATTCACATAATCCTCTAATTAAAATCTTGAGTTCATATATTGGAATAAATTTCTTATTATAACAAAGTTACATAATTTATTCCAAAATACTCAAATTCACAAATCTAAAATTTCTTATAAAAATACTACGCTAGTTGGTCTTACAATCGTATCACCAACATATTATCTTAAGAATCACAAAGATCACAAATCCGTGCTCCTCAGTACATCAAAAATTCGTGTTGTTACAAATTCCTCCTTTAATAAATTGCATCCTCGCAATTTTCTTATCAAATACCATCAAATTGTTGTTATTATTTTTTACAAGCTGCTTATATCAATTTATTAATTAAAGGATTTCTTGATTTAGAAGGCTATCCCATGGAATTCAAAATTTCCCATCATACTAAATCTTAACACCAAAATTTTCCTTGACTTTGGCTGTTACTTGGATTTTTAATCATCTAATAGCCTCCCCATTTCCCGTGAATCATATCCAAAACAATGCTGGAAACCGTCTAGTGGG
Organism: Allium sativum; assembly: GCA_030737875.1. Lineage (NCBI taxonomy): Eukaryota > Viridiplantae > Streptophyta > Magnoliopsida > Asparagales > Amaryllidaceae > Allium > Allium sativum. The sequence goes on along the minus strand of CM060924.1, from coordinate 587,780,894 downwards.
TTTATTTCTGAACGTGTATTCCAATATAGCACACTTATTCTAGAGAGTCGTGCATTTAAAATACTTTATAATCAACACACTTCGAATTTTCATTTGCATTTAGGTTAGAATAGTATTAAATCACCTATTTCACACAACAATTTTCATAAGCAGTTGGCTGCGAAGTCGACATGTCATCATCATTGCCTCGCCAAATTCACCATATACCACTTCTTTTGTAGTGGTTTAACATTATCCCAATGTGATAAATTTCATATTATTTCACACAAAATACTATTATATTACTCATCCATATTGTTAGATATTCTCGTATCAGTGTTTAAGAAATTTTTATCAATATCGCGGATCAGACATATCGATCAAAACCCTTGGGACACTCATCTGACCATTCAACACATAAAATGATCACTAATTTAAATTCACCCAAGGGTTGTTTTTTATTATTACACATCATCAATATTCTTATCATTAAATAAACAACCCAACATCCCCAAAAGTTTTTTCCCAGTTCCCGAAAATACCATCCAATTTCCATTACAAAGCCCATCGTTCAACCCAAATGCCAAGGACAAGGGTAAAAAAAATTCTTTCAGAGTTCTATACAAAGGTTTAATATCTAAAAGATCTAGAGGATGGAAAACCTCCTACCGATTTATAATTCGAACGATAGGAACTAATGATGGAATACTATGGAATGAGTTAGTCATTCCTAAGCATATTTCTTAAAACAAGATTTCACATGACTCACTGATAGGAAACACAAGATAAGGGCAACAAAGGAAGGGATAAAGTAGACATGATATCTTTTAACGTTGTAACATACATACTATTTTGGTACTATTCTGTGTCTAACATACTTTGTTATGAACCTCTGCTCCGGTAACTTTCTATAACGCCCCACCTCAAGATCCACCTTAATAAAGAGCATTAACGAGTAATGTCGTTTATTAGGGCAGAAAATAGGGTTTATTAGGAGTGTCCATACGTAGATTTTCATTAGCAAGTCTTAAATACGTTGATAAAATGATCTCTATTTTTTCGAGTGGCTCGACATACTTAATACTTTATGTAATACAATTCCACGGTGACTACAGGATCGGCTCAGTCCACAGTACATTTAAATACACATTCACAATACATAAAACAGTTACATAATACTACAACAACAGAGTACAACGAATACATGTGTTACAATATAAATTCTTACATAACAATAACTTACACAATACGATACAAGAGAAATTAATAGAAGATTCAACTATTCAAACTCGACTGGAAGCAACTATAGAATAATAGTTCAGCAATGGTACTACTAACCCAGAGCACAAGAATTACACCTAAAAAAAATCGGTCTGACCCGAGGAATACATGAACGGGTCAGTCTAGCCTACAAATCAGTTAGAATAATCGATAAATAAAATATCAACAAGACACTAATTCCTTTTTATAAGAAAAGAAATCCTAAACACGGCTTCAAACTGAAACTCAGACACAATACTTCTTTTCCTATAGAAAGAAATGTTATACACTCAGGATCACAACATTTCACTTATGAATTCACGAGGTTACCATAAGGCTATGTGTGCAAGAAACATGAAAATGGATTTAACGCTGCCTTAACATGAATTATCTGAACTCCATGGTTAGGGAAATTAACACTTTGAATAACATAACATGAAAGGAAGAATCTGAAATCATAGAGATCACAAGATGAAATCATAAAACCACATAATTCACTGATTCACAGAATCACCGGAATACATAATTACAGACTCACCGAAACATAGAATTATAGAATCACCAAAACACAAAATCATTGAATCAATGAAACATAAAATCATTGAATTACGAAAGCACAAATTTACGGAACCACTGAGACTCTATTAAGAGTTTAAAACCGCTAGTGAAATCATTACAAAGAATAATAATAATAACTATGGTGAAATCAGTGATAAACGCAAAACATAGAATAACAAATTATATGTGGATTCATCATAGAATAGCAAGCTGAGGCTATATCAACATGTGCTATTACACAGAAGGCTTAAAGCCACAGCCGATACTATTTTTCGCAATGGGGGTTCCCAATAACATAGATGACTGAAGGTCTAACACAGACGGCACAAGGGTCTACCATAGATGACCCAAGGTCTAACACAAATGGCTTGAAAGCCTTATATATATATGAATTAAGGTCTAGTATTGGCTTTTCCACAGACCCTCGGATAATAACTCGAAAAGTGATAATTGTATGTCTATACCACACATTTTGACTTAACGATTTCCATAATTTAAGTCAGCTTCACATTATGAAAAACACAGAAATCACAAAAATACTTGATAACACAGAGGATCATAGAGGTCACTGGAAAACACTTATATTATTACTTAGATTGGATGGATTTGGGATTAAATAAAGGGTGCTTTTGGCTCATGTCCCTGAAAAGTTTGCAAATATAAATGACATCCAATTCATGTTTCAAATGTAAAGTAGGTCCATATTTTGGCCCTTATGTGTTTTTCAAAGAAAAAATGCACTGGTCACTAAAAAAAATTCAAAAAATTGCAAATATTTCCAAAAGCAATCTGAAAAAAATAGTAGAAATTTATGCAACTATTACCAATATATGCATACATGTATGCGTATATTCATCCAGTGTTTTATATTGAAAATCTAGATGAATATATGCATGCATGTATGCATATATTTATAATATTTGCATACACATATGCATATAAAGTCAAACTAAACTGCATGTGTTACGAATAGTTACAGGAATGTATGCATATATTCCGTATAAGTGTATACATATATACAACAAAGATTAAAAGGATGAAGGATTAAGAAATTGTGCATACATGTATGCATTTGTTGATTATATACACAGAAATGCATGCATAAAAGGCATATGCTTGAAAAAATAGGTCAAAATTGAATATATGCATAAAATGATGCATACAATGCAGTTTAACTGCACACATATATGCATAAATAGTGCAGTTTGATGCATAACTGGAATATATGCATAAATGTATGCAAGTATTTACAAGTAAGTGCATCTTTTGATGCATAATACTGATGTTTCACTGTTTTTGGCGCGTTTTTTGGTGTTTTTAACGCCTGAATTTGATGATGATTAATTGTTGTATTTAATTACCAATTTACGTGATTTTTTTATTTTTTACCTGATTTTTCAAAAAATAGGAATGTAATTTATATGAAACGTTTGACTGGATATGAGCCTAATTTTGAAACTTAATAGAGATGTGAGCCTAATTTTCACTTAAATAAAACCGTATATCGCTACATCCCATACTGCGAGGTTTATGACATTATTCGATCACTAACACGCCACCTCGAAATATGCAGAAGTGTGTGTTTTATATAAGAAATTACATGTTTTCTAAAACAAGCTTATAAAACAATTTCCAAGAACTAATTATTTTCTTTTATTGAAAATGTTTATAATTTCCAAAGTATAGCTATACTATTCCTTCGAGATAATTTATTATAAGACCTGAGACCATGAAGATCTTTTCATCTCGATGTTATAATTAAAAAGGATTTATATATAAAAACTTGCTTGGAAATCATGCATGGGTGTGCGACATCGTCAAACTTTGTCAAATTCATCTTGAAATAAAGCATCAAAACCATCAAATAGCCACCATGAATCACTCATAAATTTCATCATGAAATAGTAGATCAAATAAACAACAACAAGTACTTAAATTATCAGGCTATGTGAATCAATGATTGGGTGAAATAGCTCCTAAAGAAACACTAGAATTGTAAATAAACTTTCTAGAACCACCATTTCAAAGCAAAGCAAAAAAACAAATTTTAAGAATATGCAACAAATGCATTAACACAACCCAGTGCAAAGAGTGTAATATGAACATGGAAATGGTCACTTGCTAGTGGATAAGAAAACAATTAAACATGGTCACTCCACAACATTGCGCATAAGAGGGTACATGATGATCAATGGATAACATGGCCAAACTTGTATCAAACACCATTGTAATGCGCGACATAGCATAAGACACAAAAGCCAAGCACAAAAGTACATAGCACAACATCACACAACTTGGTCATGGCTAAAAGAATAAAGAAGAAAGCAAGTTTAGGCAAGGTGAAACACAAAAAGGGCAGCCATCGACATCGGCGCATTACACAGGGTCACTCGGAAACTCAAATTATATAAGGCATGTGCAAGAGAGAACAAGGCAGGATGCACAAACTCGGCCAGCTAAGAATGAATAACATATGAAACTAGTAGTAAGTTGCAAAGTGAAAATGCACTTTAATAATTCAATACATATAAGAGACAAAACTGATGTGACGACCGCCCACAACCCCCGCACTATACAGAGGAATAATGCGCTGAAAGGTGTGCCAGGAAGCTATGGGCGATCATCAAGGTATGATACATAATGTAACAACCCAGAAAATCAGAACCAATTTAGAAATTTTATTTTTAAGAAGTGTCATTGGGAAATGTGTCAGAATTTAAAAAAAATCCATTTTTAAAAATAATAAAGCTATTAAAAATAGCCATTTTGCAAACGACCTATGTTTTCGACGAAACTATTTTTGTTGGATCTGGAATATCAAATTATTGCTAGGTTTAAATTTCCATAACTTTTGGAATTAATATGTGAGCGTAGTGAATTAAAATGCGTATGGTAATTTCTATTGAATTGGATCGATGTAACAACCCGTAAAATGCGAGCCAGTTTGAAATTATTATTTTGGCGATTTTAGCGAATTTTGATTATTTAAAATAGATTATTTTAAATAATATCGACGAGAAAATTTAGTTTGAATAGAATTCGATCGTATATATTATATACGTCGTCGTTAGAATATAAATATTTATATATAATTATAAATAGAATTGAAAATGGCGCGGTAGTTCGATAATTCGATTTCAAACTTCAATTGAACAAACCGGGTGCAAAACAATCCGGATTTTAGTGAAACCAGAAACATTAGGATCTAATTGATAATATCTTTCCGACGAATCCGACAAATCAAAATTTCCTAACGGGAATCAAAAGATATGTCCAGTTGAAAATTCTGAATAGTCGCTATGGAATTCAGGCCCTTAAAAATGGACATTTTGCAAACAACCTCGGATTTTGACGAAACCAGTTTTGTTGGGTCCGGGATGTAAAGTTATTGCTAGATTCCAAATTTCATAATTTTTCGAATCAATATGTGAGCGTGGCAAAGGAAAACGCGTTTGACCAGTTTGAGTTGAATTTAATCGACTGGAAAATGGCCATTTTTCAAAAGCTCTCAGAATTCGACGAAATTAGTTTTGTTAGGACCGTATCGTCAATACGAAGCTAGAAAATATTTTTCTCCAATTTATAGAGTTCGTATGTGACCCCGGTAATTTGAAATGTACGTTTAAAATTCAATATAGTGATTTAAATGTAAATTTAACCGAAACTGATTCAAACGATCAAATCAGCTTACGATACATATCCCATTGTGTTCGGAATGGGGGTAAAACGCTATGGACGACAGGCGGTGGGCCTCATTTCGAGGTCGTATGTGAAAGTCAACTTTTTGGCCAAATTAAATAATTAAATAAAAAAATAAAAAAAAAATTAAAAAAAAGAAAACCCCTTCTCCCTTAACCAGCCCCCCCCCCCCCCCCCCGATTTCATCTTTCAGATAATCGAAGAAAAAAAAAAAACACTTCAACCAGTCGCGCAACCGGATCCAGGCGGCGCCGCTGCTCCTCATCGCAACCCCCCCCCCCTCTCTGGCCTCCACCGTCGTGCCCTCATCCCTACCACCACCGCTCCGACGTCGAGCAACCCCCCCCCCCCCCCCCCATTTTTTTCTTCTACCGCGCGCCCAAACTGAACCCTAAGACCACCGCCGTCCCTCCGCCGTCACCTCCCCCTCCTCAGCGACCAGAAAACCTCCCACCCCTCGCTGGAAAACCTGTAAGTTTTTATTTTTTATTTTAATTTATTTTTTTTATTTTTTTATTTTATATAAACAGAAAAAGAAAACTGATTTTTTATATAAAAAGAAAACTGATTTTTTTATATAAAAAGAAAACTGATTTTTTTATATAAAAAGAAAACTGATTGTTTATATAAAGAGAAAACTGATTTTTTTATATAAAAAGAAAACTGATTGTTTATATAAAGAGAAAACTGATTTTTTTATATAAAAAGAAAACTGATTTTTTTTTTATATAATGAGAAAACTGATTTTTATATAATGTTAAAACTGATTTTTTATATAATGTTAAAAACTGATTTTATTTTATGTTATAAAGCAATGATTTTTATTTAGAAATCTTTAAATTAGAAAAGGTAAAATCTTTAAATTTGAAGGGGCGAAGTCTATGTTTTATAAAGGCGAAATCTATATTTTTAAAAATATGATTTTTATATATTGAACTTCGAAATAAAAATAGAATTTTTATATATTGAACTTCAGAATAAAAATATGATTTTTATATATTGAACTTCGAAATAAAAATAGAATTTTTATATATTGAACTTCAGAATAAAAATGTGATTTTTATATATTGAACTTCGAAATAAAAATAGAATTTTTATATATTGAACTTCAGAATAAAAATGTGATTTTTATATATTGAATAACAAAGTAAAAATTCGATTTTTACATATGTAGTGGCTACAGCAACGAAGATGCGATAGCGATGGAGATTTCTATCAATGAAGTGCAGTGGAGCTAGGATAGCTATCAGTGAGAATTTCTCACCTTTCAATTTCTTTTTCTAGTTATATATATATACTAGGATGCAGACGGTGCTTAGTAGCACCCGACACAATCGTCCACAGACCATGGACTTGTTTGTTTGGTTGCTAGATTAGTTATATGATTTGATTTGAATTTGGTAGTTTGGTGATTTTGATTGATGTGTGAATGGCGTGGGCCTTCACTAGACCGGGGATAAGGCTAGGCCTTGTCCCGTTTCTAGTATCGTGCCGTTATGCCGCCGAAATTTTCTAAAATATGTTAGAAAAATAAAAATATCATTTTTATTGAATAAATGAATTGAATTGAAATTCATATGTTGGAATAAAATGTTTTATCGTTAAAAATATAATTTTTAACGTGAATGTGAATAAATAAATATTCATTTACAAACCAGACGGTTTGTTTATGTACACTTATTTGAATGACATTGATTGGGACGATAAATTTTACACATCACCCAACTGCACAACTAAAATCTGTGTTTGATTGTTTGAAACCCCACACGGGTGTTGGGATGAAATATGAATTTCACTCATCCTGATTGATTAAATATGTCGATCGATTGATTGACAGGCTGTTATAAGCGTTGAATATCTATATTTGATGCTTATACAGTGTAGTGCACTTTGGTTGATGCTTGATTATTTTTCAATGCTATTATATACATGTGTTGTATGGAAATCCATATAATTAATTTTATATGGTAATTGATTGGGCCTCATTCCAATTTGAAAAATAAAGAAAATTTGAAAATAGAAATTTATGAAGCCGTGTTGATGAGATTGACGCCATTTTGACGTGAACGATATTTATATCGACTTTATTCATTTTAAAATGAATATTGAAAAGTGATTTCGAAATCGACGATTTCGAAATGAATTGAAAACGATTTCAAAGTGAATTGAAAACGATTTCAAAGTGAATTGAAAACGATTTCGAAATGAAGTGAATTGAAAACGATTTCGAAATGAATTGAAAACGATTTCAAAGTGAATTGAAAACGATTTCAAAGTGAATTGAAAACGATTTCGAAATGAAGTGAATTGAAAACGATTTCGAAATGAAGTGAATTGAAAACGATTTCGAAATGAAGTGAATTGAAAACGATTTCGAAATGAATTGAATTGAAAACGATTTCGAAATGAATTGAATTGAAAACGAATTCAAATTGAATTGAAATTTGAATTGAATAGAAATGAATTTTAAAACGAATCTATAAAGAAGAATTCAATTGTGATTTGAATTGAAAAGGAAGTTGAAAATGTTTTTGAAACGAATTCAAAACTATTTATATAATTCGTTTTAAATAGAAATCGACGAAGTATATATTATATATATTATATATATAATATAATGGCCTGAATAGAACGCGCCGCGCCGCGGCAGTTCGTGAATTTCGACATTTATTTCAAATGGACATTACGGGAGATCCGACCGTCGGATTCTCCTAAAACCGGAACCGTTGGGTTCGTATCGAAAAGAGCTTTCTAACGAATATTAGAAATTAGAAATCTAACGATTGGATTTGGAATTATGTCCAAATCAAATTTGAAAAAGGTCGCAATAAGTGCAGTTCGATGGCCATTGATGGAAATCGACTGTACGGGCCTTGATAAAATTATTAAAAATAGTAATAATTTGTGTAAAATCATAAGAAATGATTTGTGAAGATTTGGGATGAAAAACTCCATATTTGAAAAGATAAAAATAGATTTTTATCGAAATGAACTAGTTTTGAACTAGAAAGATAATTCTATTTATTTTTAAATAAATAAATTGAATTTGAAATGGTTTTAAAAATAACCAGAATTTCCAATGATTGCATTGGAGTGGAATTGAATCGAAATTGTTTTCGGAATATTTCGATGTTGGAATTCGTGATTATACAGGTGTTGTTATGGAAATTTGAAAGATATATATTTATATCGTTATTTCCAATACGACATTTGTTAATCGTAGAATTTGGTATTGAATATAAGCCGATATATTTTCTATTCAGAGCCTTATATTGAATATCAAATGTGATTTGGGTTTGTCGTGAATGGTGTCTTCACTAGCACTGTTCCTGAACCCAGTTGAGAAATGATTAAATCTTTTTATTTAGATTTAATGAAGGGTACCAATTAAATAATATTTAATTGGAATTGAATTGATATTGATTTTTGGGTTTATCGTGAACAGTGTTTTAAATAACACTTGTTCTTTAACCCGATAATTAATGGAATGTGATTTTGGGTTTATCGTGAACCGTGTTTTAAATGACACTGATTCTTTAACCCAGTCGAAGATTAAAACTAAGTGGAGTTTTAATGAATCTTTAATTAGATTGAAAAGATCGAGAATGGAGTATCACCAGTTTTACTCCAGGCGATAGTTAAATCTTTAATTAGATTTGAACGTGAAATGGTAATTGAATTTACCGATAACACTGTGGTGTTAGATATGAAGTACTACCAGTTTTACTTCATGGGATGAATAGGTTGGGATTGGGAAAATAAAATAAATGATTACTTCGGTGTGGTTCGCTAATCCCGACTAGTTTGAATTGATATTCAAAGGAGATTAAAGAATAAATTTGAAGAATTTATCTTGGATAAAATTAATGGGAACTTTTCCCAAAGTATAGGAATATTTGAATAAAAAGAATATTCTGAATTGGAATGAGGCGTATGTTGTGTTTGTGTAACACTTCTATAATATATACGCAAGTTATTCAGAAAGACCGGGTTTATCCCATTCTGAATAACTGTTTCGACGTGGTGTCGAAGATGAAGACGGTGGTCGAAGACCGGAAGTCTTCACGTCGTTTGGGTGATAACTGATGATCTTGATTGGGTTGTACACCCAAGAAGATGGAAACAGTTGGTGATCGTCCAGACGTACTTGGAGATCGATGGATATGCGGGGTACTAGGTGCCTCCGGTTTCGTTCAGACCCAGAACGAACTTGTAAATGGACTGTGTGTCTGACATTGGATTTTAGTCTGTGTGATTGATCTTTATTAAATATATATCTGTTTGGCGGCGGAGAATTTATTCTCTTGCTTAACGCCCTTCTCTGAGACGTACGAGCTCAGGGGTTATATATTGATGGATATCAAACACATGGAGTGAATTGCCTGTGTGGCATGCCTAAGTGGCAATTGATCGAGGCTTCTGTTGAAAAGCAAAGTCTTGTGGTGATGATCAAAGCACGGCCTTTGTGGCGTGGCTTTGTGTAACGTTTACCTCGCGTGTTTCACACCCGGTATGAACCAAAAACGGGAGACGGACCTCAGGGAGGGCTTGCGTTTCTTTCTAGCTAAAAGTGGCGTCAGTGGTTTTACACGCCCTGACGAGTTTGACTTATGTGGTTGTTGCTGTTGCGAGGCGCCTCGGTTTGATCGGACGATCCGGGTCCGATGGAGTCATTCGTTGGCTCGTTTGCGCCCCAAAGGGCGGGGAGACGTATTGTTCAGGCATAATAATCCACATCGGTGGACCGGCCCTGACGATCCAAGGGGCAGTTGCGGCTGTTCCTGAGACATGGTAGGCTAGATTGTCTCGAATCGGTTGAGGACTATCTTTTGCCTCGGTTCATAAACGGAAATCCAATTTCCAAATACGTGACTTTGCGGTTTTATTTGTAAACCTATATATGGTGACATAGTGGGATGGGGCGCTCATGCCGCCTATGATTGATACTTATGATTTGAAGTTGTTCTATACACTATGCACTTATAATAGTATCAAATGATTTGTTTTAACCGTATCAAGCATGCTTTGGCTGTTATAAGGTAAAAACCCTATCCTCCGGCTTGCGTTGCATTGTGTGATGGGACCTGGGTCTTATAACAGCTTCATTTTTCTTTATTTAGCATTGCGCTGTTCGTTTTATGCACTGGTATTCTTGGGAGGAAACCCGTTCCGTGTTACGGCGTGGTCCCTTGATTTACCGAACTTTAAAATAAAGAATTATAACTGTTTTAGTTCTCACACCAGTCCCATGACTGACCTGGAGTTTATTGTTTTAACCTAAACTCTGGGTGCCCCTATTTTGACACGGGCAGCTAGCAGTTTTGGTTTTGCAGATTTATATTCACAGGATCCTGGTTTACAGCTGGAACGATATCCGGAAAGCCTTGTATCCGTATATCTCCTTCTAGTTGTGTATTGTATTATTTTCCGCTGCTATGTATTTAAATGTAATTTAAATCTCTGATATTTCTGTGTAATATTCATTTATACTCTGTATATTCTTGTAATCTGATGCATTGTTGTAATATACAATGAAATGTTCTTCTGTATGCGTTCTGTTTTGTCGTGTTCTCAAACGATAGGGCGTTTCGAACGGCCTGGATCGGTTTAGCGACTGGTTCGGACCGAGCGAAATTCCATCTCGTCACATTTGGTATCAGAGCTTTGGTTTACAAAGCTCAGAGAACAAGGCACATTAGAACCATACGAAAGAATTCATCAGATATTGGATTAGCAATATCCAATGGAATGACTCGTTAGAGATAGGATCAGTAGTATCCTAGAACGAGTGTGAAGAGTATATTTTTAAAAATGAAAACAAAATTTGTTTTGAAAATTTAAATCAACTATTCGTATTTGATTATTTATTTTAAAGAATTTGGACAATCCAGTATATATAGATTTTGCGTATACGTCTGATCCGCGTGTATTCGAAGTTTTGATATACTGGGTAGATATAGAATCACCTTCTAAGTCTCCAGGAGAGAACTCTGATGATTGATGCATCATCATCAGAATTTATGTTTGAGTGACGAAAGGGAGATTTCTATATACTTCCTATTGACTGGTGTGACAACCAAAATTAGATAGGGCCTATTGTTGTGATTTGGCATCAAAAATCTGATTTTTGACTATGTATCAAAGTTATCAATTTGAAACTCTAATCCACTAATTGATTGATGTTTGTGTTGTTTGTTTATTTGTTTGATAATTTTGAACCATTATGCCTAATAGCATCAAATATTGAGTTTTATTGAAATTTGGTCGCATTTTCTTGCATATACTTGTACTTACATTGAACAGGTCATAGCAAGGAGGCTAGAGCAGAGAATAAAATTTGTTTGCCCGACAAATAGGTACATGTTTACTACATAATTTACTGTTTTGTTTGGGTGATGATGATTTTATGAGCCTATTGGCTAGCCGCTTGGCTTTTTCTTTTTCTTTTTGAGATCTGAAGGACCGGGGAAGCTATTTGAAATTCCCCGATGCTCCCGGTGCAGGGGAGGTTATGGCGAAATTTTTCGAAAATTTAGGGTGTTAGCCAAATTTTTGAAATTTTGGAAATTCTCAGAAACTGAAAGGTTGGAGAATGTAAACCAGATCGAGCGTAGAGTTGATTAATCAAACCACTTTCGACTTTGTTCCTTTTCGGGGACGAAAAGTTTTAAGTGGGGGAGATTGTAACAACCCGTAAAATGTGAGCCAGTTTGAAATTTTTATTTTGGCGATTTTAGCGAATTTTGATTATTTAAAATAGATTATTTTAAATAATATCGACGAGAAAATTTAGTTTGAATAGAATTCGATCGTATATATTATATACGTCGTCGTTAGAATATAAATATTTATATATAATTATAAATAGAATTGAAAATGGCGCGGTAGTTCGATAATTCGATTTCAAACTTCAATTGAACATACCGGGTGCAAAACAATCCGGATTTTAGTGAAACCAAAAACATTAGGATCTAATTGATAATATCTTTCCAACGAATCCGACAAATCAAAATTTCCTAACGGGAATCAAAAGATATGTCCAGTTGAAAATTCTGAATAGTCGCTATGGAATTCAGGCCCTTAAAAATGGACATTTTGCAAACGACCTCGGATTTCGACGAAACCAGTTTTGTTGGGTCCGGGATGTAAAGTTATTGCTAGATTCCAAATTTCATAATTTTTCGAATCAATATGTGAGCGTGGCAAAGGAAAACGCGTTTGACCAGTTTTAGTTGAATTTAATCAACTGGAAAATGGCCATTTTTCAAAAGGTCTCAGAATTCGACGAAATTAGTTTTGTTAGGACCGTATCGTCAATACGAAGCTAGAAAATATTTTTCTCCAATTTATAGAGTTCGTATGTGACCCCGGTAATTTGAAATGTACGTTTAAAATTCAATATAGTGATTTAAATGTAAATTTAACCGAAACTGATTCAAACGATCAAATCAGCTTGCGATACATATCCCATTGTGTTCGGAATGGGGGTAAAACGCTATGGACGACAGGCGGTGGGCCTCGTTTCGAGGTCGTATGTGAAAGTCAACTTTTTGGCCAAATTAAATAATTAAATAAAAAAATAAAAAAAAATAAAAATAAAAAAAAAGAAAACCCCTTCTCCCTTAACCAGGCCCCTCCCCCCCCCCCCCGATTTCATCTTTCAGATAATCGAAGAAAAAAAAAGAAAAAAAAAACACTTCAACCAGTCGCGCAACCGGATCCAGGCGGCGCCGCTGCTCCTCATCGCAACCCCCCCCCCCCCTCTCTGGCCTCCACCGTCGTGCCCTCATCCCTACCACCACCGCTCCGACGTCGAGCAACCCCCCCCCCCCCCCCCCATTTTTTTCTTCTACCGCGCGCCCAAACTGAACCCTAAGACCACCGCCGTCCCTCCGCCTTCACCTCCCCCTCCTCAGCGACCAGAAAACCTCCCATCCCTCGCTGGAAAACCTGTAAGTTTTTATTATTTTTTTTTATTTTTTTTTATTTTATATAAACAGAAAAAGAAAACTGATTTTTTATATAAAAAGAAAACTGATTTTTTTTATATAAAAAGAAAACTGATTTTTTTATATAAAAAGAAAACTGATTGTTTATATAAAGAGAAAACTGATTTTTTTATATAAAAAGAAAACTGATTGTTTATATAAAGAGAAAACTGATTTTTTTATATAAAAAGAAAACTGATTTTTTTTATATAATGAGAAAACTGATTTTTATATAATGTTAAAACTGATTTTTTATATAATGTTAAAAACTGATTTTATTTTATGTTATAAAGCAATGATTTTTATTTAGAAATCTTTAAATTAGAAAAGGTAAAATCTTTAAATTTGAAAGGGCGAAGTCTATGTTTTATAAAGGCGAAATCTATATTTTTAAAAATATGATTTTTATATATTGAACTTCGAAATAAAAATAGAATTTTTATATATTGAACTTCAGAATAAAAATATGATTTTTATATATTGAACTTCGAAATAAAAATAGAATTTTTATATATTGAACTTCAGAATAAAAATGTGATTTTTATATATTGAACTTCGAAATAAAAATAGAATTTTTATATATTGAACTTCAGAATAAAAATGTGATTTTTATATATTGAATAACAAAGTAAAAATTCGATTTTTACATATGTAGTGGCTACAGCAACGAAGATGCGATAGCGATGGAGATTTCTATCAATGAAGTGCAGTGGAGCTAGGATAGCTATCAGTGAGAATTTCTCACCTTTCAATTTCTTTTTCTAGTTATATATATATATACTAGGATGCAGACGGTGCTTAGTAGCACCCGACACAATCGTCCACAGACCATGGACTTGTTTGTTTGGTTGCTAGATTAGTTATATGATTTGATTTGAATTTGGTAGTTTGGTGATTTTGATTGATGTGTGAATGGCGTGGGCCTTCACTAGACCAGGGGTAAGGCTAGGCCTTGTCCCGTTTCTAGTATCGTGCCGTTATGCCGCCGAAATTTTCTAAAATATGTTAGAAAAATAAAAATATCATTTTTATTGAATAAATGAATTGAATAGAAATTCATATGTTGGAATAAAATGTTTTATCGTTAAAAATATAATTTTTAACGTGAATGTGAATAAATAAATATTCATTTACAAACCAGACGGTTTGTTTATGTACACTTATTTGAATGACATTGATTGGGACGATAAATTTTACACATCGCCCAACTGCACAACTAAAATCTGTGTTTGATTGTTTGAAACCCCACACGGGTGTTGGGATGAAATATGAATTTCACTCATCCTGATTGATTAAATATGTCGATCGATTGATTGACAGGCTGTTATAAGCGTTGAATATCTATATTTGATGCTTATACAGTGTAGTGCACTTTGGTTGATGCTTGATTATTTTTCAATGCTATTATATACATGTGTTGTATGGAAATCCATATAATTAATTTTATATGGTAATTGATTGGGCCTCATTCCAATTTGAAAAATAAAGAAAATTTGAAAATAGAAATTTATGAAGCCGTGTTGATGAGATTGACGCCATTTTGACGTGAACGATATGTATATCGACTTTATTCATTTTAAAATGAATATTGAAAAGTGATTTCGAAATCGACGATTTCGAAATGAATTGAAAACGATTTCAAAGTGAATTGAAAACGATTTCAAAGTGAATTGAAAACGATTTCGAAATGAAGTGAATTGAAAACGATTTCGAAATGAATTGAAAACGATTTCAAAGTGAATTGAAAACGATTTCAAAGTGAATTGAAAACGATTTCGAAATGAAGTGAATTGAAAACGATTTCGAAATGAAGTGAATTGAAAACGATTTCGAAATGAAGTGAATTGAAAACGATTTCGAAATGAAGTGAATTGAAAACGATTTCGAAATGAAGTGAATTGAAAACGATTTCGAAATGAATTGAATTGAAAACGATTTCGAAATGAATTGAATTGAAAACGAATTCAAATTGAATTGAAATTTGAATTGAATAGAAATGAATTTTAAAACGAATCTATAAAGAAGAATTCAATTGTGATTTGAATTGAAAAGGAAGTTGAAAATGTTTTTGAAACGAATTCAAAACTATTTATATAATTCGTTTTAAATAGAAATCGACGAAGTATATATTATATATATTATATATATAATATAATGGCCTGAATAGAACGCGCCGCGCCGCGGTAGTTCGTGAATTTCGACCATTTATTTCAAACGGACATTACGGGAGATCCGACCGTCGGATTCTCCTAAAACCGGAACCGTTGGGTTCGTATCGAAAAGAGCTTTCTAACGAATATTAGAAATTAGAAATCTAACGGTTGGATTTGGAATTATGTCCAAATCAAATTTGAAAAAGGTCGCTATAAGTGCAGTTCGATGGCCATTGATGGAAATCGACTGTACGGGCCTTGATAAAATTATTAAAAATAGTAATAATTTGTGTAAAATCATAAGAAATGATTTGTGAAGATTTGGGATGAAAAACTCCATATTTGAAAAGATAAAAATAGATTTTTATCGAAATGAACTAGTTTTGAACTAGAAAGATAATTCTATTTATTTTTAAATAAATAAATTGAATTTGAAATGGTTTTAAAAATAACCAGAATTTCCAATGATTGCATTGGAGTGGAATTGAATCGAAATTGTTTTCGGAATATTTCGATGTTGGAATTCGTGATTATACAGGTGTTGTTATGGAAATTTGAAAGATATATATTTATATCGTTATTTCCAATACGACATTTGTTAATCGTAGAATTTGGTATTGAATATAAGCCGATATATTTTCTATTCAGAGCCTTATATTGAATATCAAATGTGATTTGGGTTTGTCGTGAATGGTGTCTTCACTAGCACTGTTCCTGAACCCAGTTGAGAAATGATTAAATCTTTTTATTTAGATTTAATGAAGGGTACCAATTAAATAATATTTAATTGGAATTGAATTGATATTGATTTTTGGGTTTATCGTGAACAGTGTTTTAAATAACACTTGTTCTTTAACCCGATAATTAATGGAATGTGATTTTGGGTTTATCGTGAACCGTGTTTTAAATGACACTGATTCTTTAACCCAGTCGAAGATTAAAACTAAGTGGAGTTTTAATGAATCTTTAATTAGATTGAAAAGATCGAGAATGGAGTATCACCAGTTTTACTCCAGGCGATAGTTAAATCTTTAATTAGATTTGAACGTGAAATGGTAATTGAATTTACCGATAACACTGTGGTGTTAGATATGAAGTACTACCAGTTTTACTTCATGGGATGAATAGGTTGGGATTGGGAAAATAAAATAAATGATTACTTCGGTGTGGTTCGCTAATCCCGACTAGTTTGAATTGATATTCAAAGGAGATTAAAGAATAAATTTGAAGAATTTATCTTGGATAAAATTAATGGGAACTTTTCCCAAAGTATAGGAATATTTGAATAAAAAGAATATTCTGAATTGGAATGAGGCGTATGTTGTGTTTGTGTAACACTTCTATAATATATACGCAAGTTATTCAGAAAGACCGGGTTTATCCCATTCTGAATAACTGTTTCGACGTGGTGTCGAAGATGAAGACGGTGGTCGAAGACCGGAAGTCTTCACGTCGTTTGGGTGATAACTGATGATCTTGATTGGGCTGTACACCCAAGAAGATGGAAACAGTTGGTGATCGTCCAGACGTACTTGGAGATCGATGGATATGCGGGGTACTAGGTGCCTCCGGTTTCGTTCAGACCCAGAACGAACTTGTAAATGGACTGTGTGTCTGACATTGGATTTTAGTCTGTGTGATTGATCTTTATTAAATATATATCTGTTTGGCGGCGGAGAATTTATTCTCTTGCTTAACGCCCTTCTCTGAGACGTACGAGCTCAGGGGTTATATATTGATGGATATCATACACATGGAGTGAATTGCCTGTGTGGCATGCCTAAGTGGCAATTGATCGAGGCTTCTGTTGAAAAGCAAAGTCTTGTGGTGATGATCAAAGCACGGCCTTTGTGGCGTGGCTTTGTGTAACCTTTACCTCGCGTGTTTCACACCCGGTATGAACCAAAAACAGGAGACGGACCTCAGGGAGGGCTTGCGTTTCTTTCTAGCTAAAAGTGGCGTCAGTGGTTTTACATGCCCTGAAGAGTTTGACTTATGTGGTTGTTGCTGTTGCGAGGCGCCTCGGTTTGATCGGACGATCCGGGTCCGATGGAGTCATTCGTTGGCTCGTTTGCGCCCCAAAGGGCGGGGAGACGTATTGTTCAGGCATAATAATCCACATCGGTGGACCGGCCCTGGCGATCCAGGGGGCAGTTGCGGCTGTTCCTGAGACATGGTAGGCTAGATTGTCTCGAATCGGTTGAGGACTATCTTTTGCCTCGGTTCATAGACGGAAATCCAATTTCCAAATACGTGACTTTGCGGTTTTATTTGTAAACCTATATATGGTGACATAGTGGGATGGGGTGCTCATGCCGCCTATGATTGATACTTATGATTTGAAGTTGTTCTATACACTATGCACTTATAATAGTATCAAATGATTTGTTTTAACCGTATCAAGCATGCTTTGGCTGTTATAAGGTAAAAACCCTATCCTCCGGCTTGCGTTGCATTGTGTGATGGGACCTGGGTCTTATAACAGCTTCATTTTTCTTTATTTAGCATTGCGCTGTTCGTTTTATGCACTGGTATTCTTGGGAGGAAACCCGTTCCGTGTTACGGCGTGGTCCCTTGATTTACCGAACTTTAAAATAAAGAATTATAACTGTTTTAGTTCTCACACCAGTCCCATGACTGACCTGGAGTTTATTGTTTTAACCTAAACTCTGGGTGCCCCTATTTTGACACGGGCAGCTAGCAGTTTTGGTTTTGCAGATTTATATTCACAGGATCCTGGTTTACAGCTGGAACGATATCCGGAAAGCCTTGTATCCGTATATCTCCTTCTAGTTGTGTATTGTATTATTTTCCGCTGCTATGTATTTAAATGTAATTTAAATCTCTGATATTTCTGTGTAATATTCATTTATACTCTGTATATTCTTGTAATCTGATGCATTGCTGTAATATACAATGAAATGTTCTTCTGTATGCGTTCTATTTTGTCGTGTTCTCAAACGATAGGGCGTTTCGAACGGCCTGGATCGGTTTAGCGACTGGTTCGGACCGAGCGAAATTCCATCTCGTCACAATCGACCATTAGAAAGGCCATTTTTCAGATGATCTCCAAATTCGAAAAAATTAATTTTGTTAGGACCGTATCGTCAAAACATAGCAAGATTTATTTTTTGGAAATTTTTAGAGTCAGTATGAAAATTAAAATGTACGATCAAATTTAATAATTAAATGTTATATATTTTAATTTAAAGAAAAATGGGCTGAAAACGATCAAATAGGCTGATGAGACCTAGTCCATTATGTATGGAATAGGGCTATTTGGCTAGGGGCGATATTCGCTGGGTTGGATTTGGAGTTAGTGGGAATTGACGGGCCTTTTAGTGATTAATGAATAAAATAATATTATATTATAAATACATAGTATAAACAAAACCCTAATCCTATACAGAGCCGCCGCCATCTTCATTTCCCATGGTCAGAAAAGCTCTGAACTTCCTCCATTAAAAACTCTAAATCCACTCAGTAAAACCCATCCCTCCTTTGGACAATATTGTGGACCTCCTCTTGCTCTTGACATCCATACAGACAACACCCCTTATTGTTGAATTTCTGTCGAGATACAGAGCCCCAAACTCCCTGTCGTTTGCAGCGCCGCCCCACCACCTAGGATGGATCGAACTCGCAGCCGTGGGCCCCTCTTTGTGCGCCGCTCCTCCCCCTACGTCGTGGCACCTCCTGATTGTCACGAAGTTGAACGTGTTGATCGGAAAGTTCAACCCTAGGATTGAACGAAATAAAAATCGTCGGCCTTGATCAGTAAGGTGGAAGAAGGTATAATTTTTAATTAAATTATTCAATTAATTAAATTTAAAATATTATCAACACAATAAAATTCATAACTCGTTCATACGTTTTTCAAATCACATGAAACAGGGACCGTCGGGATCGTGGCAGAGTCTACTTCATTTTAGAAGTGACCAGTGAAATTTAGAGCGATCTATAAATTTTGAAGAATTCCAAAGCACTGTGAGATCTCTTATTTAAAAATAAAATTAATTGTTAATGCGTTGAAGAAATTTTTATATATATGCTGTTAAAATTCAGTTATGTGTTGTACGCGATTTGAATTGATTGATTTTGTTTATGGTGATCCGTTGGATTTAATTGGATAGAATAGAATTTGTTAGAAATTGTTATATAATAAAAATATTCTTTTTATTGTATATGTTGATGATAGAATTTGTTAGAAATTGTTATACAATAAAAATATTCTTTTTATTGTATATGTTAATGATATAATTTGTTAGAAATTGTTACACAATAAAAATATTCTTTTTATTGTACATGTTAATGATAGAATTTGTTAGAAATTGTTATACAATAAAAATATTCTTTTTATTATACATGTTAATGATAGAATTTGTTAAAATTGTTATACAATAAAAATATTCTTTTATTATACATGTTAATGATAGAATTTGTTAGAAATTGTTATACAATAAAAATATTATTTTTATTGTATATGTTAATGATAGAATTTGTTAGAAATTGTTATACAATAAAAATATTCTTTTTATTGTACATGTTAATGATAGAATTTGTTAGAAATTGTTATACAATAAAAATATTCTTTTTATTGTACATGTTAATGATAGAATTTGTTAGAATTTGTTATACAATAGAAATATTCTTTTTATTGTATATGTTAATGATAGAATTTGTTAGAAATTGTTATACAATAAAAATATTCTTTTTATTGTACATGTTAGTGATAGAATTTGTTAACATTGTTATACAATAAAAATATTCTTTTTATTGTACATGTTAATAATAGAAAAGTGTATAAAATAAAATTCCTTTTTATTTGTACATATGAAACATAGAAAAGTGTATACAATAAAATTTCTTTCTATTTGTACATATGAAACATAGAAATTGAGTATACAATAAAATTCCTTTTTATTTGTACATATGAAACATAGAAATTGTGTATACAATAAAATTATTTTTTATTGCATATGTGAACATAGAAATTGTTTATATAAATAAAATTTCCTTTTTATTGTATAAATGGATTATAGGAACCGTCTTGTTGGGAAACAAATTTGTTATACAATGAAAATACTTTTTCATTTGTATATATATGAATCATAGAATTGGACAAAATTTATTATACAATAAAAATACTTTTTTATTGTATATATATGAATCACAAAATTGGGCAAAATTATTTATACAAATAAATAACTTTCTTTTGTATTATATATATGATTCACAAATTTGGCATGTTTAGGGAAAATTGTTATACATTAAAAATGGTAATTTTTAACGTATATTTAGATTCATTATTAAAAAGGACATGTTTAGGGAAAATTGTTGAAACATTAAAAATGATAATTTTTAATGTATATTTAGATTCATTATTAAAAAGGACATGTTTAGGGAAAATTGTTAAACGTTAAAAATGATAATTTTTAATGTATATTTAGATTCATTATTAAAAAGGACATTTTTAATGTATATTTAGTTTCATTAAAAATGATTCATTTCTAAAATTAACACGTTCACTGGAAATTATTTAGAGGTTTAAAAGGACATTTTTAATGTATATTTAGTTTCATTAAAAATGATTCATTAATATAAATGGCATGTTCATTAGAAATTATTTAGAGGTTTAAAAAGGACATTTTTAATGTGTATTTACTTTCATTAAAAATGATTCATTATTAAAATTAACATGTTTATTAGAAATTATTTAGAGGTTTAAAAGGACATTTTTAATGTATATTTATTTTCATTAAAAATGATTCATTAATATAAATGACATGTTCATTAGAAATTGGTTTAGAGATTAAAAAGGACATTTTTAATGTATATTTAGTTTCATTAAAAATGATTCATTAATATAAATGACATGTTCATTAGAAATTGGTTTAGAGATTTAAAAGGACATTTTTAATGTATATTTAGTTTCATTAAAAATGATTCATTAATATAGATGACATGTTCATTAGAATTTGTTTAAAGATTAAAAAGGACATTTTTAATGTATATTTAGTTTCATTAAAAATGATTCATTAATATAAATGACATGTTCATTAGAAATTGGTTTAGAGATTAAAAAGAACATTTTTAATGTATATTTAGTCTCATTAAAAATGATTCATTAATATAAATGACATGTTCATCAGAATTTGTTTAGAGATTAAAAAGGGACATTTTTAATGTATATTTAGTTTCATTAAAAAGGGACATTTTACATGTTTATTTAGACAAAAAGGATTATATGTTAAAATAGTATTTGTAATTAAAAATGTTACATTTTACATGTTCGCAAAATAGGAAAATGTTTATATGTTAATATATGTTTTGTTTGTTGAAAACATCACTTTTAACATGTTAGGGAAATCATCGCACGATTTATATATATATATATATAGTATATGAATATAAATTAAAATTAAACGAATCGCGCGCGGTAGTTTGGGTTTCGAATCGTAACTTTAAACGATTATACCGAAAGATCCGACCATCATATTTTCCTAAAACTAGAACCGTTAGGTTCGCTTCTGGAAGATCTTTCCAAAGATATTAAATTTGTTAAAATCCAACGGTTAGGTTTCGAGAAATGTGTAATTCAAATTTGGATAAAAACAACGTCGGGGCCACATAACAACCTGAAACATCGTTTGGATTAAATGGGCTATTTCTATATAAATAACAATAGAAATAAATCATTATAAAATAATATTAACGATATGAAATGATTTGAAGTACATATATTTGAGAATTATTTGAAAAGACAAAGTTCAATCTCATTTCAAATAATTATACGACGATTTAAATCGAAGCTATTGAAGACGTTGGTTGAAGACCGGCGATCTTCACATCGAATGGACGACTACTGATGCCTTTGATTGGAGTTGCTGCCTTGAAAGGGCTACAGTGGTAGGTGTCCGGACGTACTTGTTGACTGTCTGGATATGCGAGAACCACTCTTCCATATTGGACATACGGGACGAGGAATAAGGTGTCTCCGGTTTTGTTTAGACCTAGTACGGACTTGTAAATGCTATGTGTCTGACATTGGATTTCATTCCGTGTGGGTTGATTTCTATTTAATATATATCTGATTAGTGGCGGAGAATTTATTCTCTTGCTTAACACCCTTCTCTAAGACGTACGAGCTTAGAGGTTAATATATTGATAGACATTAGTCGTATGGCGTGGATTGTGAATGTGGCATGCCAAGATGCAAATGATCAAGTCTTTTGTTGAAAAGCAGAGCCTTGGGTTGATGATCAAAGCATAGCTTTATTTAGCATAGCTTTCTGTATAGCGTTACTTCACGAGCCTTACACCCCGGTATGAGTCAAAAACGGAATGAGGACTGTAGGGAGGACTTGCGTTTCTTTCTAGCTAGAAGTGATGTCATGGTATGGAGCCCAGACATTTTTACTAATGTGGATGATGGATTTTGAGGACCCTCGGATATTGGTCGCTACTGGCCAAGTGATAGGTCCAATAGGACCGGGAAACGTATTGTTCAAGCATAACCAATCCACTAAAGTATTTGTGGGCCGGCCCTACCGCTAACCAGGGATCGCCAATGTCTGATTCCTAAGGCATTTGCTAGAGTGTCTCGAATCGGTGATACATTTGCTAGAGGATAATTCCAATACGACATAACAGATTTGATTGTAAGTATATATATGGCGACATAGTACGATGGGGTACTATGCCGTCTAGGATTGATACATTTACTTTGAAAGTGTTTTAAACTGATTAGACACTAGTAATAATATCCAATAATTATTGTTTTATACGTATCAATCATGTTTGATCATTATAAGGTAAAACTCTGTCCTTCGGTTTGCGTTGCATTGTGTGATGGGACTTGTGTCTTATAATGGTTTCATTTTTCTAAAAACATTGCGTTGTTTTAAAAGATTTATTTATTTTATGCATTGACAATCCAATGGGGTAAACCCGTTCTGCGTTAGCGGCGTGGTCCTGTTATTAGCCTTATTATTAGATAAGTTAAGTAAAGATTTCTCATACCAGTCCCATGACTGACTCGTAGTTTTTTTCACTTGCAAACTCAGATGCCCTTATTTTTACGTGAGCAGCCAAGTAAACAGGTATCAGGCTCATTTTGGATATGCACCACAGTATGGTGTGCTTTTGGCAGAAGACAGAGTTTATTTTTATCTTTTATCGTTATTTTGGACACTTAGACATCAATTTATCTATGATGTATTTGAGGATGTTCTAGACTTATTTTCTATTTGTGGTAACTTTTACGTACTAAGTAGTATCCTGTGTCTGTGCAACTCTAATGTTGATGACATTTATAATTCCTCTGCTATGATGATGATATTGTTCTATGATTTCATGTGTTATGCTATTATCTGTAATCTACTGTTGTGATAAATGTGTTATATTTCAACGATTATCCTTGCTTCCGTGGCATGGGAGTTTGGGGTTTATCACAGTTGGTATCAGAGCTTTGGTTAACTCAAATCTTTGGGGTACAACTCGTTAGAATAGAAAAAAGACTCATCAGAGGTAGAATTAGAAATATCATATAAAAGAATACTCATTAGAGATAGGATCAGTAGCATTCTAGAATGAGTGACTCATTAGAGATGGGGTTAGAAATGCCCTAGAATGAGTTAAGAGTGACAAGTTTATAATTAACGTATTTGTGATTATATATATAATCCGATATTACAAAGGATGATTTTTGAATATATAAAAGTTATATATATTTGAAAAGCTAATCAACTGATTGATTGATGATTGTGTTGTGTGATTATTAGTTTAACTAATAAAAACTATTGAAACCAATAAAAGAATGAAAGTTGAGTTGGTTAGTTAAAACAACTTTCAGCTCCGTTCCTTTTCGAGGACAAAAAGAATTTAAGTGGGGGAAATTGTAACAACCCGGAAAATCAGAACCGATTTAAAATTTTATTTCAAGGAAATTTTGTTAGAAAATGCGTCAGAAATTAAAAATTCCATTATTAAATTAAATTATTGAATTTAAAAAGGTTTTTAAATAAAATTATGATGTTATTTATGAATGATTTCAAATTTTTTTCTAATGAACAATTATTTGTAATTAGATAAATACTGATTTATAACAATTGAAATTAGTATCAAATTGTATGTATATTTGTAATAATTAACTTCAAACAATTGATAATAAAGAAAATAGTAGACTTGTAAGTGATAGAAATTTTTATTATAATTAGCAATAATGATTGATTAGATTATTAGCATATTGTATTATGTTTGAGATTTCTATAGTTTAATTCGTGGGAAGAGTATCAATTAGCTTTTGTTATTAGCTTTTGTAAGTTTTTCCCTTCTTAAAAGAATGAAGGAATTTGAATTGAAAAGCAATACATACAAACAAAATGAAATAAATGTGTAAAAGTACATGTTTTCTGCGTATTTTACACTTTTTATTTCAAATAAAAGAAAATCATACATTCCTTGTAATGGAATGAAGTCAACATGCTTTGTTTACATTTAATTTATGAAAATCAATTAGAAAATCTTCCAAAGAAACACATCTTCAGCAAATTAGACATGAAATTCTACTATAATAAATTGTGTAATTAAGAATACATAAATGTGGATAGACACGGAAATAAACGCATAATAATTATGTAATTGAAAAGAGCGGAACTTGAATAAGTTAGCAATAAAAGTGCTAAATTTAACAATTTAGTTGATTAATAAAAAGAAATAAATTAGGAAAGAATTAACTTAGTTAATTAGGTTAATTAAAATTTGTAAGTGCATAATTCACTTTTAAGAAATAAAGTAATACTAAGACTTAATAAACAGGTCATTGGGAATTGATGGGTCAATTGAGCCTATTAATTTATATGGCCAAATATTTAATAGGATATGGAGAATTGTAATTGTAAAATAAAGATCAATAAATGAGAAATGAATTCTTAAAATATTATAATTTATTAATGCAAATAATGCGTGTAATTAAAAGGTAGATTTGAATTTGAATTTTTTTAATGAATAAGGACAAATGGATTTATGGGAATGAATTTAAATGAATTAATTACTAATTGTAAATGTGTGACTTATTATTAAATGCCATAATGAATGCTCATTAGTTATTGTTGATAAATGTGCCATTATAGCATGTAATCAAAGGAGATTTAAGGAATCAGAAATGTGAAATAAATATGCCACCTCAACCAATTTATTTCCTTTGTAATATACAACATATGGATTAACAAGCCTTTCTGAAATTAGAAAATTAAAAATAGTATTATTAATATATATAAATACCCTAATATACTAAACCCTAATTCCCCATTCAGTACCCGCCGCCCTTTGAACAAATCAATGGCCACCTTCTTCAATAATGCGATCACACTTTTCTTCCAATCTTATCAATGAATTTTGAAACTTATAAAAGCAAAATCGAAGAACTCCATGAGACCGACAAATCCAACGGTTATGATTGATTTTTATTTGCCAAATCGTGAGAATTTGGAGCATGAACGTGCTTCGTTCGAATGCGTTTATCCACGAAAGGGGGGTGCGAGTTGGGAATCGTGTTAGGAGAGGGTGGCTTTTGAGGAGGTGAACGACGTGGAGGCTTCAGATTGGTGGCCGGCGCTTTGGATTTGGTGCGAGTTAGAGCCCAAGCGATCGTGCATGGGTTCGGTTTTTATATCGTGACCTAGACCCGATGGAAGAAAGATTAAAAGGTGGATTAAGGAATTAAACAAGTGATTAATTATATTGGTGATCATTAATGTGTTTGAGAATTGTAAAATTAATATCTTTTTCATAATTTATCCAAATTCAGCAAACTCAGATCCATTAGAATCACAACAATGAGATCCACAATATGGAACTGACCAGAAATTTTTTGGAGCTAGTTGATATTTTTATCAAATTAAACGTCTTTAATTTGATTAATATAATCATTTTAATCGATTTTTGAAACCGATCAAGGTGAGAACTCTCTCACTAAATTCTCTTGTACAGTTATTTATTTTATATAAACTGCCATTATCAGTATTTAATTGTCATAAATATTTGTTCGCTAAAAATATTATTTTTAGCTTATATGTGATATCTCTAATTTAAAACAAAATTTATTATTGATTTCGATGTGAAATTCATATATATGTGGTATAAAATTTGAGATAATTGTTTGTGATTGCGATGAACGAATGGATTGAACTGTGTATGTTAGAAAATAAAATATTCATGTTTGTTAGAAATTGTTATACAATAAAAATCATTTTTTTATTGTATATATGAAAATAAATTATTCATATTTGTTTAAATTGTTATACAATAAAAATTATCTTTTTATTGTATATGTGACCATAGAATTTATCAAAAATATTTATACAATAAAGATTATCTTTTTATTGCACATGTGAATCATAGAAATTGTTATACAATAAAAAGTATTTTTTTATTGTATATGTGAATCATAGAAATTATTATACAAAAAAAATTATCTTTTTATTATACATGTGAATCATAGAATTTGTTATACAATAAAAATTATCTTTTTATTGTACATGTGAATCATAGAAATTGTTATACAATAAAAATTATCTTTTTATTGCACATGTGGATCATAGAAATTGTTAAAATTGTTATACGATAAAAATTGTCTTTTTATTGTATTGTGAACATAGAACTTGTCAAAAATATTTATACAATAAAAATTTCCTTTTATTTGTATATATGGATCATAGAAATTGTTATGTTGGAAATTATTGTTTATACAATAAAAATTTACTTTTTATTGTATATATATGGATCACAAATTTATCATGTTTTAGAGAAATTATTTAAACATTAAAAATGATTCATTATTAAAAATGACATGTTCATTAGAAATTGTTTAGATATTGAAAAGGACATTTTTAATGTATGATTAGTTTCATTAAAAATGATTCATTATTAAAAATGATATGTTCATTAGAAATTGTTTAGATATTGAAAAGGACATTTTTAATGTATGATTAGTTTCATAAAAAATGATTCATTATTAAAAATGGCATGTTCAGAAGAAAATGTTTAGATATTGAAAAGGATATTTTTAATGTATGATTAGGTGTTCATTATTAAAAATGACATGTTCATTAGAAATTGTTTAGATATTGAAAAGGAAAATTTTAATGTATGATTAGGTTCATTAAAAATGATTCATTATTAAAAATGACAACTTCATTCGAAATTGTTTAGATATTGAAAAGGACATTTTTAATATATGATTAGTTTCATTAAAAATAATTCATTATTAAAAATGAAATGTTCATTGAAAATTGTTTAGATATTGAAAAGGACATTTTTAATGTACGATTAGTTTCATTAAAAATGATTCATTATTAAAAATGACATGTTCATTAGAAATTGTTTAGATATTGAAAAGGACATTTTTAATGTATGATTAGGTTCATTAAAAATGATTCATGATTAAAAATGACAAGTTCATTAGAAGTTATTTAGATATCAAAAAGGACTTTTTTAATGTATGATTAGGTTCATTAAAAATGATTCATTATTAAAAATGATATTTTCATTAGAAATTGTTTAGATATTAAAAAGGACATTTTTAATGTGTGATTAGTTTCATTAAAAATAATTCATTATTAAAAATGACATGTTCATTAGAAATTGTTTAGACATTAAAAAAGACATTTTTTATGTATGATTAGTTTCATTAAAAATGATTCATTATTAAAAATGACATGTTCAATAGAAATTGTTTAAACATTAAAACTGACATTTTTAGTGTATGTTTTGATTAAATAGATAAAAAGAATAATATGTTAAAATAGAAGTTATAATTAAAAATGTTTCTTTTAACATGTTTATTTAGATAAAAGGGTTACATGTCAAAATAGAATTTGTAATCAAAAATGTTACATTTAACATGTTTATTTAGATAAAAAAGATTACATGTTCAAATAGGATTTGTAATCAGAAATGGTACATCATGTTCATTTAGATTAAAAAGAATGACATATTAAAATGGAATTTGTCATTAACATGAAACATTTTACATGTTCATTTAGATTAAAAAGAATGATACATTAAAATAGAATTTGCCATAAAAATGTTACTTTTAACATGTTTGTTTAGATAAAAAGAATTACATGTTTTGATACATTAAAATATAATCACTTACATGTTAGCAAAGAAGGAAGATGTTTATATGTTAATATATATTTTGTTTGTTGAAAACATCACTTTTAACATGTTAGGAAAATTGTCAAACGAATTATATATAGAGGTAATTAGGAAGGACAAATTTTGCCGAAAAATTTGGCTGAAGGACACCAAGTTTTACTTTTAGTCTGAAGGACAAACTTTGAATCAAAATTAAGCTGAAGGAAAATGCTAAATGTAGTTAGCATTATATTCAGTTATTTACACTACGAAAATGCTAGTTTTAACTAGCATTATTCAGTTTTACACTGTAGAAAATGCTAATTATATTTATCATTGTCCTTCAGCCTATTTTTTTTTCAAAATTTGTCCTTCAACCTAAAAATAAAATTTGACGTCCTTCAGACTAATTTTTTTCCAAAGTTTGTCCTTATGCCTATTTTCCACTTATATATATATATATTAAAATTAAACGAACCACGCACGGTAGTTCGCGTTTTGGCATCGTAACTTTAAACAATTATACCGAAAGATCCGACCGTCGGATTTTGCCAAAACTGGAACCGTTAGGTTCACTTTGGAAAGATCTTTCAAACGATATTAAATTTTTTAAGACCCAATGGTTAGATTTCAAGAAATGTGTAATAGAAATTTGGATAAAAACAGCGCTCGGGCCACGTAACGACCTGAAACGTCGTCCGAATTAGATGAGCTATTTTTATATAAATGAAAATAGCGATAAATCATTATAAAATAATATTGATGATATAAAATGATTTGAATTATATATATTTGAGAATTATTTGAAAAGACCGAGTTCAATCTCATTTCAAATAATTATACGACAATTTAAAATCGAAGACATTAAAGACGGTGGTTGAAGACCGGCGATCTTCACATCGAATGGATGACTACTGATGCCCTGGATTGGTTTGCTCCCATGAAAGGGTTAAAGTGTAGTTATTCGGACGTTCTTGTTGATTGTCCGGATATGCAACAATCACTCTTCCGTATTGGACACACTGTACGAGGAATACGGTGTCTTTGGTTTCTTTTAGACCCAGAATGGACTTGTAAATGGATATGTGTCTGACATTGGATTTCGTTCCGTGTGAATTGATTTCTATTTAATATATCTCTGTTTGGTGGCGGAGAATTTTCTCTTGCCTAACACGCTTCTCTGAGACATACGAGATTAGAGGTTATATATTAATAGACATCAGTCGCATGGCATGGATTGTCAATGTGGCATGCAAAGATGTAAATGATCAAGGCTTTTGTTGAAAAGCTGAAAAGAAGATCCTTGTGGTTGATGATCAAAGCACAACTTTATTTAGCATAGCCTTCTGTATAGCGTTACTTCACGAGCCTCACACCCCTGTATGAGTCAAAAACGGAATGAGGACCGTAGGGAGGACTTGCGTTTCTTTTTAGCTAGAAGTG
The DNA here is from genome assembly GCA_030737875.1 of Allium sativum. Taxonomy (NCBI): domain Eukaryota; kingdom Viridiplantae; phylum Streptophyta; class Magnoliopsida; order Asparagales; family Amaryllidaceae; genus Allium; species Allium sativum. The sequence goes on along the minus strand of CM060924.1, from coordinate 587,750,674 downwards.
GTGTCATGGTATAGAGCCTAGACATTTTTACTTATGTAGATGATGGATTATGAGGGCCCTCGGATATTGGTCGCTACTGGCCAAGTGATATGTCCTATAGGACCAGAAAACATATTGTTTAGGAATAACCAATCCGCTAAAGTATTTGTGGACCAGCCCTACCGCTAACCAGGGCTCGCCAGCGTCCGAGTCCTAAGACATTTGCTAGAGTTTCTCGAAACCGGTGAAGATGATTCCTAGCCTCGACTCATGATGGAAACCCAATTTCCAATACGACATAACGAATTTGATTGTAAACCTATATATGGCGACATAGTAGGATGGGGTATTATGCCGTTTAGGATTGATACATTTATTTTGAAAGTGTTTTAAACTGATTAGACACTAGTAATAATATCAAATGGTTATTGTTTTATATGTATCAATCATGTTTGATCATTATGAGGTAAAACTCTATCCTCTGGTTTGCGTTGCATTGTGTGATGAGACTTGAGTTTTATAATGGTTTCATTTTTCTAAAAAGCAATGCGTTGTTTTAAAAGATTTACCTATTTTATGCATTGGCAATCCAATGGAGTACACCCGTTCCGCGTTAGCGGCGTGGTCCTGTGATTGGCCTTATTATTAGACAAGTTAAGTAAGATTTCTCTTACCAGTCCCATGAGTGACTCGTAGTTTGTTTCTCTTGCAAAATCGGGTGCCCCTATTTCCATACGGGAAGTCGAGTAGCGTGTTTTGCATATATTTATTTATTGAGAAGGATTCTGGATCGAAGCTTAAAGCTGTGTCCAGAGTATTGATAGTCTTCCGCTGAGTTAGTTTATTTGTTTTCCGCTGCATTGTATTACATTTATTGTAAATTAATCTTCCGTTGTATTATTATTTTTCAATGTACTTTGATATATTCTGTACTCTGATGTAACATTATCATGATGTTTATAAAAGTCTTCTGTTTTTTGTTCTGATGTGCTGTGAGCCCAAAGTTAGTGAACCGGCGATTTTCGACTTCCGGATCGGGCCTTGCGGTCGATTCATAGGAAGGGGATTTTCGGGCCATTACACATAAGCGGAACCTGTCGTAAACTCAAAGCACAAGGATAAAATATAATAGAACATATACAACAGGTAGTGATAGTGAAGCAGAAAACACTAAACTTTCATGACAACTAGAAAGTATTTCCCGTACACGTGGATATCAACAACATTGTTTGTACAATTTGCCTCACTACAACACTCAAAGAAATAGCAAACAGTGGAAACAAATACTAGATAGTAGTAAAACTGATACGAGAGCCTCTTGCTCGCCATCGATCAACATCGTCGTTCTCACTAAAGCATCACCTGTCATCTGCTTCTCAGTCTTCCCATCCATAACCAGATGAACAGCCCAAGGTAATAAGAGGAAACATAAAACCTTGTGTCAGACAACAGTCTTAGTGAGCGATAAAAAAGTAACAAACTTCATCAATAAAGTATATGGGAATGGGTAAATAAACAACTAATCTACCCAGCTCCAAAGAAGACTTGCACCGGCCTTCCCAACACCAGACAGTGATAGCCTTTATGATCCATACATCTAGAGGAATAACAATCCAGTCATGGAAATAAGAAAAACCATTTATACATGGCAAAAGCAGCTCAACCATCATCACAACAAAGCATTCAAACATCCATGAATGACTTTGGCTTTCACCGCCAACCTTGCTTTGAAACCACCGTTATCATATGACTAGCTAACAATTCGCCATCCACTATCAAGGACCATACTCGATGCCCCGGTTCTAGCAAAACTGCACACGCTATACCCAACATGTGTTACACGTTATACTCAACATGTGTCTAGGCCATACACAACCCCCGGGGTACTCAACCTACAATTGCCCTTCAATTGTACCCCTGCTTTGAGTCCGCTAGAACCTACGACAACGGAAATTCCTCAGCCTTCATATCTCAAGTCGTTATCAATTATGACTATTAATCAGCTCAGAACACTTTAGAGCAATCACTTCACACGAACTCAATACACCCTTGAGTTTTCATACCATTCGTTGTTCTACGCCGATCAACGAACACTTTTCAACACTTTGAAACTTCCCAATTGGATTCACTTTGAAGTCACATCATCATCAGAAATGTATGACCATAAATGGTTGACCAGAAATGGCCGACCCAACTTTATGCCAACCCACTTTATCCCGACCCAACTTAGTGCTGACCCAATTTAGTGCCGACCCAAGTTTATGCCGACCCACTTTATACCGACCCAACTTTATGACAACCCACTTTATGCCGACCCAACTTTAGGCCGACCTACTTTGTTCCGATCCAATCTGACTTGTTCCTCAAGACATGATTTGAGACCGGTCAGCCCAAAACCTACATATTGCAATTAAACTCCGATTTTGACCAAAACTTCGCCAAACGATATATTCGACAATAACAACTCATCTAATTCATCCAACATGACAACAAGAATGTTGTGAAATCAATAATATCACCAATATGACAATTCTATCAATGATAATGTCAAATTCACCAAAATACCACAAATGTACATATGAACAAAACCATGGATCTAACTTGCACATTCACATGAAATATCATAAAAATTACCTATTTATACTTGCTAGATCAGATCATAGGGTGATCTATATGAAAATGAACTTACCAATGCATAGATCTAAGGAAAAACACTTGAATTTGATGAAAAACTTTATCGATTACTCATACACTTCATTGAATCCATGTGAGAGATGTAATCCACTCACTGATTCCTCAAAACAAGATAAAATCAATGGAATACAAATCCGAACAACAAGCACTTCGCACCAAACGCCTTTATTCGATGAATCCTTGCCTCAATTGATGTAGATCTAGCCTCTAACGGTGTAGATCTATGATTTCCCTCCTTGGATTTTGATTTTTAATGGTGGAAAGGTGTTAGAGGAAGGAGGAGCACAAGGCACCAAATGGGAGGATGGAAAACTGAAACCATTTCCCATATGTCTTACCCCCTATTTATACCCTTCCAATAGCCCACTAATGGGCCTTCCCAAATCAGCCCATTATGGCTCTCCAAACCTAAACAACCAACTGAAAAACCTTAAAACAGCGATTCCTCCCAAACCGCTGAGCCAAAATTTTAATGTAACCAATCTATGAAAAGGAAAACATCAATTCCTTTCCAATGGAACAGGTCGCACCCTCTTATTCGACCCGAGTCAAAAGTTATACCCTGTACAATATGAGATGGGCAAAATGGTCACAAAAAAATTGGTAAAAATTATGGACATGTCTCACATCCCCATAAGAAACATATTAAAAGATGAGAATGATCTATCTCTCAGGGAATAAAATAAAAATATTTTACGATCTTCCGATACGTAAAATATGGGATGTTACATTCTACCCCCCTTAAGAATTTCGCCCCCGAAATTCCAAGAAAACCCAAGCAACCACAACAATTCCGCATGCCTATCATCCATGAGGAGCCAATTCTACCACCCAAACTAGCAACCATTAAGCTATGCATCCATAGCCTTATCCTAGCACGCGGAATTCTGTCAAACACAACAAGATACAACCATATAATGATGATACGATATGAAAAGGGTCCTACCGACAAAGAGTTCTAGATGAGTCGCCTTCATGCTCTCTTCTGTCTCCCATATACAATCGCCACCATCTTCACTCCATTGTACCTTGACTATCTTAACTGTCTTCCTCCTAAGTTGTTTCGTGTCATTCCCTATAATACGAAGCGACTGATGAGGTTTTGCAATTGCGGTCTCTACTTCTAGGTCTTCATACTGCTCTAGAGATACCACCACATTCGAATCATGCACAAACTTCCGCAGAAACGACACATGAACACATTATGCACACTCGACATCTTCTCGGGTAACTCCACTCTATATATGAGCTTTCCAATTCATTCGACTATTGGAAATGGTCCAACGAACCTAGTAGCCAACTTTCCTTTACTTCTAAATCGAACCACATGCTTCAATGACGAAATTTTCACGAAACCCATGTCACCAACGTCGAATTCCAAATCTTCTCGACGCTTATCAGCATAGCTCTTCCGGCGATCTTGGGCCGCCTTCATTCGTTGCCAAACGATCTCGATACAATCCGAGGTCTCTCTAATCATCTCTGGCCCAAGCACCAACTTATCTCTAGTTTCTAACCAACATGCTGGAGAATTGCACGGTCTCCCATACAACGCCTCGTATGGTGCCATCCCAATGCTAGACCGGTGGCTATTATTATATGCAAACTCAACCAGATGTAGATGGTCTTCCTACGATCCTTGGAAGTCTAACACACAAGCCCTTAGGAAATCTTCCAAAACTCAATTGACTCCCTCGGTCTGACCATCAGTTTGGGGATGGTAAGCCGTACTTAAGCACAATTCGATTCCCAAAGCTTCTTGCAAACTTCTCCAAAATTCACTCGTAAACAATGGATTTCGGTCACTCACTATACTCTATGGGACACCATGGAATCAAACTATCCATTTCACATAAAATTCAGCCAGTTTAGACACCGTCCTAGTGGACTTGACAGGAATGAATCTTGCACTTTTAGTCAAGCGATCCACAATGACCCAAATCCCTTCATTTCCTGCCCTAGTTCTAGATAGTCCATCGATGAAATCCATTGATACTTGCTCCTACTTCAACATAGGAGCTTCTAATGGCTAAAGTAACCCACTCGGCTTCTTTTGTTCATCTTTCACCAACTGGCAATTCATTCACTTGGAAATGAACTTCCCAATATCTCTCTTCATCCCCTCCCAATAGTAAACTCTCTTCATGTCCTGATACATCTTATTACCACCGGGATGAATCGTCAATTTCGAGTGATGACATTCTCCCAGAACCTCATCTCTCAATTCATCGATATTAGGAACATCTAATCGCCCCTGCTTTCGAAGCCAATCTTCTCGATCGACTTCGAACTCTTTATCTTCTGGTTCTGGTTGCTGGATAAACTCGACAAGCTTTGCATCTCGCTTTTGGCTTTCGTTGATCCTTTCGATGAGAGTAGGTCTTATCGATAAACTTGCCAACATTTCAGGTTCCAACTCACACCTTGACCTGAAATCAAACCTTGCTAAATACTCGAGGCTTTTCCATTCCGAAAACATCGCTCCAAACTTACATATCTTAGACTCAACATGTCTGCAACTGCGTTGCCCTTTCCCGGAGTATAGGTTATACCAAAATCATACGATGCTAGAAACTCTAACCATCGTTGCTGCCGAAGATTCAAATCCTTTTGGGAGAAAAGATACTTTAGCGACTTGTGATACGTGAACAAATCGAATCGAACTCCCAATAGGTAATGTCTCCATATCATCAGAACAAACACAATTGCCGTTAGCTCTAAATCATGAGTTGGGTAGTTCCTTTCATGCGGCTTCAGCTATTGACTCGCGTAGGCCATAACCTTATCCTTCTGCATTAGCACTACTCCCAGTCCAGTACCACATGCATCAGTATACACAATCATCTCTTCATCCTACTTGGAATGGTCAACATAGGAGCACTCGTCAGTTTCTCCTTCATGTTCACACTTCGCATCCCATGTGAACACTTGGTTCTTCTTCGTCAATCCTATCAATGGTGCAGCTATCTTTGAGAAATCCTTGATAAATCTTCGGTAATAACCAGCCAACCCAAGGAAACTCCGAACATCCGTTGCATTCTTAGGTCTATTCCGGTCCTGGATTGCTGCCACTTTAGCGGGTCAACCGCTATTCCATTTCCAGAAACAACATGACCTAAGAACCTCACTTCACTATTCCAAAAGTGACACTTCGAAAACTTAGCTTTCAGCTGATGCTTTCGCAAAATCTCTAACACAACTATCAAGTGTGTCTTGTGTTCTTCCTCATTCCGAGAATAAAATCCATGAACACAAGAACGAAGTTATTCAAATGATCTCTGAAAACTCTATTCATAAGATCCACAAAGTACGCTGGTGCATTATTCAATCCGAGTGGCATCACCAACCATTCAAAAAACCCGGATGGTGTCCTAAAAGAAGTCTTTGGAACACTATCCTTTGCCACCCCAACTAGTGAAATCCCGTTGCAAAATCCATCTTTAAAAACACTTTGGCTTCGTGAAGCTGATCGAACAAGTCATCAATCCTTGGCAATGGATACTTGTTCTTCATAGTCACCTTGTTCAACTCACGATAGTCCATACACAATCTTAACGAGTCATCTTCCTTGGTTGCAAACACGACTGATGCTCCCCATTCAGAAACACTTCTTTGAATGAATCCCTTCCTAAGAAGGTCTCGAACTTGCACCTCCAATTCTCGCTGTTCCTTAGGCGCCATCTGCCTAAGAGGCATAACGATTGGTCTAGCACCTTCGACCAAATCGATCCTAAACTCGATCTGACGATGTGGCGGCAAACCTTTGACCTCGTCAAAGACATCCTCATACTCATTTGCGATCAACGCAGATGATAAGTCTTCTAGTGAAATCACAAGAAAATATATATAGCTAACGAAGACACCCTCTTCGTGCTTACACTTTATCAACACCTTTCGCCCTTCCACATCCCCGACTCTCACCTCTAGCTTATCGCAATTCACCCTTGCCGCATACCTCTTGAGCCAATCCATGCCCAAGATGATCCCAAACCCAGCGAAGTTAAGAACAAAGAAATCACACACAAAAGAGCAACAATGACTCGACAACACTTGACCACGACACAACATGCATAAACTAGAGGAGTCCCCAACTGGATTAGTCACGATTAATGGTCTATCACAAATCTCGGGTTCCAAACCCAAGCGACACACAAGTTCATTGCAAATGAATGAATGCGATGCTCCAGTACCAAATAAAATTCGAACTGAAACACCATGAACAGGAAGAGTACCTTGCACCATGACACCCTTTCCCTTCTCCTCTACAGTAGGGGCTTTCGAAGAAGACGGCATTGCCCCTAAAGCATAAGCCTTAACCACTTTCTTCCCTTGAGTTGATTCTGGACAATCTTTCTTCTCATGTCCCGGCCTCCCACACTTGAAGCACTTCTTTTCAGCTTTAGGATTCTTGCATTCACTAGAAAAATGGCCCTTCTGCCAACAATTGAAGTAAGTCACTTCTCCCTTATGCTTCTTCTGTCCATCCTTTCCTTTCTGCTGTTGTTGCTTTCTCTTCTTATTATTACCACCCTGTTGTGGCTTCTGTTCTTCTTTAGTTGCAACAACAGACACCTTCTTAGGAAACAGACTTTCATGCCTCAAAGCCTTCTTGACGACCTTCTCAAAGCTATCATCGAGGTGATCCACAAGCTGATTCCCAAGATATTCATCCAACCCCAAGACAAACTTCTCGTTGTTTTGATAAGGAGTATCCACATATGAACGAGCATACTTCGACAAGGCCTCGAAGTCAGAAATATAGCCAAGAACTGGTCGACCATTCTGCTGAAGCTCCATGAATCTCTTAAACAAAATAGACTTTTACACGATAGAGATAAACTTTGCTTCAAATTTAGTTTGAAACTGCTCGCTTGAGAACCCTTCTTCAGGGGTCTCAAGTGTGATAGAGTTCCACCAGTTCATTGCTCTTCCCTCTAACTGCCTTGATGCAAGCTTTCTCTTCATTGCATCATCAATACCCAAGTCCTTGAAGATCCTAACACAAGTATCCATCCACTTCTGAACTTCTTCAACTGGTTCATTCCCCATGAATTGTCCCCCCCCCCAAATGAAGAAAAGTCTTTGCATAGCCTTGCAAATTCTACAACTCTAGGCACTGGAACTTCAACATCAATCGTAACTGCTACTAGAGTGGGGTTCCTTCGAAGGCATGCTTCAATCATAACTTCAAACATGGTCGGGTAATCAAGTGCCCTGCCATTACCCCCCTCCAGGCACAGCTTCTTCCCTAGCAGAATGTCTCGTATAACGTCGACTCATTCTAAATCTGCAAATTAGAGCGACTAGCCACTTTCAAGAAAACTGCTAAAGGAATACAACCTCTACTACTATATATGCTAATATATATAGTAAGCATCCAACTGAAATCTACATGTACGCATCTCATACGTAATTACATCTTCGAACTTTGGCCACAATCGATGACCAAAGCTCTAATACCAAATGTGACAACCACCCGCAACCCCCACACTATACAAGAGGAATAATGCGCTGAAAGGTGTGCCAGACAGCTATGGGTGATCATCAAGGTATGACACATAAGTAGAACCTGTCTTAAACTCACAACACAAGTATAAAATATAATAGAACATATACTACAGGCAGTGATAGTGAAGCAGAAAACACTAAACTTTCATGACAACTAGAAAGTATTTCCCATACACGTGGATATCAACAACAATGTTTCTATAATTTTCCTCACTACAACACTCAAAGAAATAGCAAACAGTGGAAACAAATACTAGATAGTAGTAAAACTGATACGTGAGCCTCCTGCTCGCCATTGATCAGCATCGTTGTTTTCACTAAAGCATCACCTGTCACCTGCTTCTCAGTCTGCCCATCTAGAACCGGATGAACAGCCCAAGGTAATAAGAGGAAACATAAAACCTTGAGTCAGACAACAGTCTTAGTGAGTGATAAAATAGCTAACAAACTTCATCAATAAAGTATATGGTAATGGGTAAATATACAACTAATCTACCCAGCTCCAGAGAAGACTTACACTGCCTTCCATACACCTGACAGTGATAGCCTTTACGATCCATACATCCAAAGGAATAACAATCCAGTCATGGAAATCAGAACAACCATTCATACATGGCAAAAGCAGCTCAATCATCATCACAACAAAGCATTCAAACATCCATGACTGACTCTGGCTATCACCACCAACCTTGCTTTGAAACCACCGTTATCGTATGACTGGCTAACAATTCGCCATCAACTGTCAAGGACCATACTCGATGCCCTAGTTCTAGCAAAACTGCACATTATATACTCAACACGTGTTACAAGTTATACTCAAAACGTGTTACACGCTATACTCAACACGTGTCTAGGCCATACACGATGCCCAGGGCACTCGACCTACAATTGGTCTTCAATTGTACCCAAGGTTTCAAATCTCGGATATCGGTCGTGTTTCATCTCGATAAAACTTGATCTCATATCGATGGAGATCTCGGATGAAATGAGTCTAACTCGGGAGTTCGTCTCCGATTTCCATCTTGGGTCTGGAAGTTCATATCGGAACAATCTCGGGGTACTTGATATGTTAAAAAATGATATTTTTACAAAATGATTTTTATGAATGCTATTAAAAACATAGTAACTTAAACATGAAATGCAAAATAGCTTTATTATTCTATATTTTGTGAGAAATCCTTCATATTCTAAATCGTAATATGCTTAAAATAGAAATATTGTTAGACATAAAACATTAAAAGGATCCAAAACATTAAAAAATTCTGCATAAAAAGACCATAAAATGCATAATTTCATAAGTAATATTTATGTAAAAATGAATATGAAAATCATAAGTATTGTAGAACATATATGAACATACAATATGGTCATTTAACATGAAAAATGTAAAATGACAAAAGTTTATCATGGTGAGATTTGAGTTTTATGATTGTTGTTCTTATTTAGGCACATATTTAAATTTTAACCAAAAAAACTAAGATCTCAGACGATATTCCAGTATTTCATCTCGGTCGATATATCGTTTGATATTGCAATATCTCAAGCGATATATTCGAAAGGATATCTAGAGTGATATTTGCTGTTTCTTTTCAGAAGGAGCCCAAAACGAGATTTTGGAGGAGATCTCGGGCGACATTTGCAATATTTGAAACAGTGATTGTTCCCCTGCTTTGAGTCTGCTAGAACCTACGACAACGGAAATTCCTCGGCTTTCATATCTCTAGTCATTATCAATTACGACTATTAATTAGCTTAGAACACTTTAGAGCAATCACTTCACACGAACTCAATACACCCTTGAGTTGTCATCCATTCGTTGTTCTATGCCGATCAATGAACACTTTTCAACACTTCGAAACTTCCTAATTGGATTCACTTCGAAGTCACATCACCACCAGAAATGTCTAACCGGAAATGGTTGACCAGAAATGGCCGACTAGAAATGGCCGACCTAACTTTATGTCAACCCAACTTAGTGCTGACCCAACTTAGTGCGGACCCAAGTTTGTGCCGACCCAAGTTTATGCTGGCCCACTTTATGCTGACCCAACTTTATGACGACACACTTTATGCCGACCCAACTTTATGCCGACCCACTTTGTGCCGACCCAATCTGACTTGTTTCCCAATACATGATTTGAGACCGACCGACCCAAAACCTACATATTGCAATTCAACTCTGATTTCAAACAAAACATTGCCAAATGATAGATTCGACAAAACCAACTCATCTAATTCATCCAACATGACCACAAGCATGTTACGAAAGCAATAATATCACCAATATGACAATTCTATCAATGATGTTGTCAAATTCACCAAAGTCACCACAAATGTACATTTGAACAAAACCATGGATCTAACTTGCACATTCACATGAAATATCATAAAAATTGCCTATCTAAACTTGCTAGATCAGATAATAGGGTGATCTATATGAAAATGAACTTACCACTGCATAGATCTAAGGAAAACACTTGAATTTGATGAAAAACTTGATTAACTACTCATACACTTCATTGAATCCATGTGAGAGATGTAATCCACTCACCGATTCCTCAAAACAAGCTAAAATCAATGGAATACAAATCCGGACAGCAAGCACTTCGCATCAAACACCTTGATCTGATGAATCCTTACCTCAATTGATGTAGATCTAGCCTCCAATGGTGTAGATCTACGATTTCCCTCCTTCGATTTTGACTTTTAATGGTGGAAAGGTGTTAGAGGAAGGAGGAGCACAAGGCACCAAATGGGAGAATGGAAAACTAAAACCATTTCCCATATCCCTTACCTCTATTCATACCCTTCCAATATCCCACCAATGGGCCTTCCCAAATCAGCTCATTGTGGCTCTCCAAACCTGAATAGCCAATTGAAAAACCTTAAAACAACGATTCCTCCCAAACCGCTGAGCCAAAATTTTAATGTAACCACTCTATTGAAAGGAAAACATCAATTCCTTTCCAGTGGCACAGGTCTCACCCTATGATTCGACCCGAGTCAAAAGTTACGCCCTATACAAGACTAACAGGGGAAAATTTATCACAAACAATATCGGTAAAAATTATGGACATGTCTCACATCCCCATAAGCAACATATTAAAAGATGAGAATGATTCATCCCTCAAGGAATAAAATAAAAATATTTTACGATCTTCCGATACGTAAAATAAGGGCTGTTACAACTGACATGGTGCTGCACCTGACAGTTTCGAGTAACAAAGACATGGAAAAAGCAAAATAAAAGTTGTGAAGGACAAGAGTAAGAACACTCTATGAAAGGGTCAACATAGCATTCCTCGAATAGCTAGGTATGCATCAAACTAGGCGAAACACATCATGACTTAAGATCTCAAAGGCCATGGCAAAGTACACAGCGTAGTGCAAAAAAAAAGAGATAAGCATATTAAAGGACATGAACAAGCATATACAAGCTCAAGTGCAAGATCTAATCATCTCAACAACAAATGTTTAAGGCCAGAAATGTGGCAGTAGTATAGCCTTTGGCAGAAGCAAGTAGTTGGCAGCGAAACTAAGCTATTGTAACGACCCGTATTTTCGGTAGTCAAATATTTAATTTAATTTATTATTTTAAATATTATATTTGGAATATTTATGGGTTTATTATTTAATTCGTTATTAAAACGAAGTTTGAACGTTATATTTATATAATTATAAAACGAGCTCGAAATGGCGTGGTAGTTCGTAATGAAGTTTTGAACTTCAATCGAATATACAGGATCCGATATAAGTCGGATTTCTATGAAACAAGAAATGTTGGAACCATGTTGATTATAATTTTCATATGTAAGAGGATAATTTAGTTTTCGTGTTATAGTTTGTTATTTATGGCCAAATCAAATTTTAAAATAGTCGCTATGGAAATCGTTATTAAATTATAGGCCTTTCAAATAGCCATTTTGCAAACGAACTCCGATTTCGATGAAACCAGTTTCATTGGAACCGTAATGTTAAATAATTGTACGATTTAAATTGCGTGGCAAACCGATGTCGTATGTGACCAGGGCAACCATAAACGCCCATTTATTTTCTATAGCGCGTAATTAATTTAATTTAATTTATTTGAGTGTAACTTGAGCAGACGATCGAATTAAGCCACGAAACAAGTTCCGTTGGATTCGTGTCGTCGATTATAGTCAGAATAGATATATATATTTTGGTATTTTTGGAAACTGATTAAATTGATGTCCAAAATGGCAATGCGATGCGTGTATAAAATTAGCCTACCTGGAAATAGTCTCGGAATGCGACGAAACTAGTGCCTTTGGGTTCGTATTAATTAATTATTATAGGATTTAGGATTTTCAATTTTCGCGTCAATTGGACTTACCGTTTGATGGTGGCAGCGATAAACGCCCAAATCAATTTTATTATTTTGGTCAATTCAAACAAGGGTAACTTTAAACGAATAAACGACTGGCCAAATTAACTCTGATTTGAACGAAATAAATTTCATTGGATCCGTAAGGAAGAGGTCTAGTAAAATGTTGAAGTTTCAAATTTATTGGATTTTTTCTGTAATTCTAAGAATTCTAAACGCTTGATTTTTCATCGACAATTATAAAGGATTTTTCGCAAATGACCTCGGAATTCAACGATCCCTGTCCCATTGGGTCCAGAATATATTTTTATGCTAGGATTGCCTTATTTGTCAAAAAGGGGGATCGTATGGTTGGATTTTTATATGATACTTCACGCGCAAGTTTCATAATAATATTATTATATTTCATGTTCTCTGTATATACCGTGTAAAAGGTCAATCCCTAAGTATTCGTTCACTTGTGGTCAACGCCTCCACTCTAATATAATAAACAACCACAAAACGTTTAACTTCCACCATCATTTCTTGCCAATCCGATCATTTATTTTAGAACCCCAAGCTGCAAATTTCTAAGCTCGTCAAGGGCTTTCAATCGATCGGCTGAGAACGATTTCAGAGCCCCAATGAGGACGGAATCAGTTTTCGAACCCGCAAAATTCACCATCGAATTGGAGAAGCAGCAGTTGTCGTGTTTTCATATGGCCTCAAACAGAGAACGGTGGAGGTTAGCCGCATCTGGTGGTCATTTCAGATTGAGGTTCCGTCGTCGAAAGGAGGAGCTGTGAGCAGATTTTTGGTGAATCGTGGGTTCTATAAATGAAGATGAAGGGAGATTTTGTCGTAGCAGTAATTAACGAGGAAGGGTATCCTTTTTGGAACGAAAATACAGAGGACCTGGGAATGTGTAATCGGCTTTAACACAGGTTAAAGGAGTAATTAAAAGTTCTTAGTTAATTAATGAATTAATTAAAGGGGTTTAACTGTAACAACCCGGAGTTTAGGGCCAATTTAAAATTTTCATTTTAGAGATTTTAAGGGTTTTTAAAAAAATTTGAAATAAATTATTTTAAATAATAATGAATGGAAATTTATTTTGAGCAAAGTTAATACAAATATATTCAATTTAATTATAAAAGGAATTAGAAATAGCACGGTAGTTTGAAAAGTCAAATCTGAACTTTGACTGACTGCACAGGATGCAGAATAAATCATATTTTGATGAAACCAAATATATTAGAATCTATTTAAAAATATCTTTCCAACGAATCCGAAAAATCGAAATTTCATAGTGGGAATTAAAAGTTAGGGCCAGTTGAAATTTCAGAATAGTCGCTGTAGAATTCCTGTATATATATATTTTAATATTAAAAACAGCCATTTTTCAAACGACCTCTGTTTTCGACGAAACCACTTTTGTTGGATTCAAAATGTCAAATTATTGTTGAGTTTAATTTTTCATAATTTTTAGAATTAATTTGTGACTGTGGCAAAAGATTTCAGTTTGGTTAATTTCATTCAATTTTAAATCGACTTGAAAAAGGCCATTTTTCAAACAATCACAGAATTCGACGAAATTAATTTTGTTAGGACCGTATCGTCAAAACAATGCCAGAAATATATTTTCTGGAATTTTCTGAGTCCGTATGTGGCCCCGATGAATTTAATTCTATGACAGAATTAATTTAATAAAGGAATTAAATATTAAATTTCATAACTTAGGCCACAAACAGCCGTTTGGGCTGACGGGACCTAGCCCATTGAATCCGGAATGGGGGCTATTAGGTAAGGTCACTTTCTGTTGGACTGAAATTGGTTCGGCTTGGAACTTATGGATTTTATTGTAAAATTTGCATTAAATATTATAAATAATGGATTTTAAAACCCTAAAATCACTATTCAATCTTCTTCCAGCCGCCACCCCATCAGTCCAATGGCCACCGACATCCGCACCTTCCTCCACAAAGATCTCCCTCTCCTTCACGAATTAGACTCCATACTTTACATCATTTTGAAGCTCTTGTTCTCCTCTACGATTCCATACCACTTGATCGCTCTCTGGTGCCAACATCACCGAACTTCACACACCCAAACCCACGCCCAAAAGCCTAATCGGCCTCCCCTTGGGTCCCGCCGAGCTGCACCATAGCGGGCCCCCGTGGTGCGCCTCCCTGTGCTCTCCGTCGCGGCGTATTCTGATCATGCCAATTCTCTCTACCTTGGTCGGAAAACTCAACCCTAAGTTTGAACAAAAGGGATAAGTTACGGCCGATTTCTGTACTGAGGAAGAAGAGAGGTTGAGACCTTAATTACTTTGTTAATTTAATTTTAAACAATTACCAATCTTATTTAGACCATAACTAATGCATACGATGACGAAATTTAACAATTTCAGAAGCTTTGTGATCGTATTGACAAGATCTACGACTCTGGACTGAAACGGGACAATTCTGAACTGTTGGAATTTTGGACTAAATTTTGAACGACTGTGAGATTTCTTTATTTTAAAATAATTAATCAATTCATTTATTTTATTTATAGTTATATATTTCAGAACTGTTTGTGTTGGTATTGTATGACGATTGTTCTGTTGGTTGTGATGAATAATTGTAAGATTCATGTGTGTTAAACAAATATGATTATTCATCCCTTTACTTTATTGAATTGACTTAGATTATCAATTCAAGATCAAAATATATAATGGGTAATTATAGATCTATATGCCTTAGACAAATATTATTATTCATCCTTTTATTTTATTGAATTGGTTTAGATCATCGATTCAATATCAGAATTTGTAGTTTGTCTCTTTTATGGGATTGATTTAGTAAATCAATTCATATTTAGTCACTTTATTTGAATTGATTTAGCTTATCAATTCAATATAAAAACATGAATCATTTGTGTTGAATTGATTTAAATTGTCAATTTTATAATGATAGGCATTATTTTGTCAATCCGGTGTACAATATTATTTTGTCACCTTATTGGATTGTCAATTAAATATTATCAACTGTGTATATTGAATTGGAATAGGAAAATGAATGATTTTTATTTGTGTTCTCAAACACAAATATTACATAGGAAAATGAATGATTTTTATTTGTGTTCTCAAACACAAATATTACATAGAAAAATGAATGATTTGTATTTGTGTTCTCAAACACAAACATTACATAGAAAAATAAACATGTCTTTTATTTGTGTTCTCAAACACAAATATAACGTAGAATGTAATAAAAGAGTGAAATATGACATTGTAAATTAAAATTTACATTTTCATATGTAATAAAGAAGAAGATTTACATTGTAAATTAAAATTTACATTTTCATATGTAATAAAGAAGAAGATTTACATTGTAAATTAAAAATTACATTTTCATATATAATAAAGAAGAAGATTTACATTGTAAATTAAAAAAAATACATTTTCATATGTAATAAAGAAGAAGATTTACATTGTAAATTAAAATTTACATTTTTATATATAATAAAGAATGAGGTTTACATTGTAAATTAAAAATTACCTTTTCATATGTAAATAAGGATGAGATTTACATTGCAACTAAAAACACATTTTTCTTTGTTATGTAAATGAAGATGAGAATTTACATTGTAAATTAAAAGTACATTTTATTGTATAATTAAAGAAGAGAATTTAAATTGTAAATAAAATTACATTTTATTATGTAATTAAAGAAGAAGAATTTACATTATAAATAAAATTACATTTTATTATGTAATTAAAGAAAAGAAGTTACATTGCAAATTAAAGGTACACTTTTTGTAAATTAAGAATGAGGATTTGTTTGGAAAATATAAAGGATGGAATTTACATTTTTAATGTAAATAATAAAAAATATATATATATATATAAAGGATGGAATTTACATTTTTAATGTAAATAAGAAAATAAAGTATGGAATTTACATTTTTAATGTAGATAAAAATAAAAAGGGCTTGTAACCAAGTGGGGGCACCAAGGTGGAATGTTGGGTCATATTACCGAATTGAGAACATAAATACAAATCATTCATTTTTCTATGATTTTTATTTGTGTTCTCAAACACAAATATTACATAGAAAAATGAATGATTTGTATTTGTGTTCTCAATTCGGGATTTTTAATGTAAAAAAAAGTAGGAATGGAATTCAACATAACTTACATTTCTATGTGAATATAAGAACTACAGAATAAAGGGAGAAATTGGACTTTGAGTTATAATTCATATCTTTAAGGTAACTAAAGGAAAAAAGGAATGTATGTAGAATGCTGAGCTATTATCTTCATTTTCAAATGAATTAAAATTTAATGGAGATCGGTAGTTGTTTAGCTCGTTGTTAAATCGAACGACATTATTATGGTTGAACGATTATATTTATACATATAAATATAATTAATATTAAACGAATCGAGCGCGGTAGTTCGCGTTTTAAAATCGTACGTTTAAACGACTATACCAAAAGATCCGACCGTCGGATTTTCCCAAACTGAAACCATTAGGACCGTCTTGGGAAGATCTTTCCAACGACATAAACTACGTTAAGATCCAACGGTTAGATCGTGAGAAATGTGTAAATCAAAATTGGTTGAAAATAGCGCCAAGGTCGCTCCTTTGACCCGAAGTGTCGTTAATTAAGGATTTAATTATTTTAAATAATTAAGGTAAGAATTAATCGTTATAAAATAATATAACGACATGAACTGGGTTTTTCTCAAATTATATATGCAGGAATTATTTGGAAAGTCCGAGTTAATCTCATTCCAAATAGTCAAACGACGTTAAGAATTGAAGTTTTGAAGACGGCGAATGAAGACCGTAAATCTTCCCTCGAATGGACAACGATCAAAATCCCGAATTGACTTGCTCCCAATTCAAGGGTGGGAGTAATTGCCCAAACGTACGTGTTGATTTCATGGATCTGCGGGTATCTCCTTTCCGTACTGGACATACGGGACGAGGGTATCTCCAGTTTCGTTCAGACCCAGAACGGGCTATAAATGGAATGTGTGTCCGACATCGTACTCCTTTATATTGTATTTATTGATTTTATGTCGAATGTATGAATATTTGGTGGCGGAGAATTTATTCTCTTGCTTAACACCCTTTCATATATTTCGGAAAAGGATTGGTAGTGTGATATGGAGTGACAGTGTGGCATACTAAGATACAATGATCAAGGTTTCTTGTTGAAAGGCAGAACTTTGTGGTGACGATCAAAGCATAGCTTGAATAAGCATAGCTTTGTGTATTACGTAGCTTTACGAGCCTCACAACCCGGTGGAGTCTAAAACAGGAGAAGGGAACGCAGGGAGGACAACACGTTTCTTTCTAGTTAGAAGTAGTGTCAGTTCTTAAACTGGATGTTATTTTACTTATGTGGATGATGGAATGAGGCGCCTCAGATGATAGGTCTTATAGGATCGGGAAACGTGTGTTCAGGAATTTCCAATCCACGAAGATATATGTGTGGACCGGCCCTGCAGCTATCCAAGGGTTCTCGGCGGAGAATCCTGAGGCATTAGCTAGAGTGTCTCGAATTGGTAAGGAGCTCCTCCCTAGCCTTGACTCATGATGGAAACCAAATTCCAAATACGACCATACGAATTTGATTGTATTACTAGTACGGAGGCATAATATATGGTAGCTATGCTTCCTAGGATTGATACATTTATTTTGAAATGTTTTTTTATATACACTAATGATAATATTAGATTCGTATTTATCGTATTTAGCATGTTTAATCACCGTAAGGTAAAGCTCTATACTCTAGTTTGCGTTGCATTGTGTGATGGGACTTGAGTCTTATGGTGATTTCATTTTTTCCAAAAGCATAGCGTTGTTTTACGATTTACTTATTGTTTGTTCTATCACCTTAAATTATGCACGACAATCCATTGGGATAAACCCGTTCCGCGTTAGCGGCGTGGTCTTTTGATTTGCCTTATTACTAGTAGTTAAAATTAGTTAAGAATTCTCACACCAGTCCCATGACTGACTCGTAGTTTGTTTTCACCTTTTGCAAACTCGGGTTCCCTCTTTTCCACACGGGCAGCCAAGTGATAGGTCTAGCTTTCTTTAGAGTTGCTATCTTGGAGCTGTTTATCTATCTTGGAGTTGCTTATTTGGAGGTGCTTATGTTGGACCACGAAGATTAACTATCATTTATCTTTTATTTGCATTTTATCGTTAGAACTTGAGACATCCAAACTTATTTTATTTCCAGTTGTTCTATTTTGAAGTTGAAACTTATTTCCTTTTTGCTGAAACCTGATGTAATAATGTAGAACTCTATGACTGTGGGATTCTGTGTTTGATGACATTCATATTCCGCTGCTATGATGTTGTTATTCTATAGTTTTCCTTTGCTATGTTGTATCTGTGATCTGTATTGTTATATTTATGTTGTATTCCAAATGATTAGTCCTTACTTTCATTCCATGGAAGTTTGGGGTCATCACATTAACTATACTAATACAAATTCTTGGCAGGGACCGGTTTGGCTACTGTGTTCATACGAGTGGGAGGAGCGAGGCAAAACAGTTTGGATGTGCATACCATGGGAAATTGCAGTAACGGTTGGGGGAAGTAAACCAAAAAGGGGTCGGCCTAAATTCATTTTAACGATAATAATTAGAATTAATAATATTTAATTAAGAAATTAAACAGTTAATCATAGGCATTCAACTAGTGTGTGTTTCAGGTATGTTGAGAATGGAGGACATCGTTAGCAAGAGGAAAGGAGTCTACCTAATTTCACGTTTAACAAAAGTAATATTTATCAAAGTTAGTTAAAGAAAATAATTAGTTTAGCTTAAATTGGAACTTATAATATTTATAATTCATGTATATTTGTTATCAGAGAATATGGTCAGAAAAGAGTTTTTGGAATCACGGGAACAGACCTAACATTCTAAGACCGTCTTAAGCAAAGATGGAAATAGCTGGGATATTTCATTAATTAAACCTCTGTTTAATTTAACCGAAAACATTTCGCCTTAGCGACAATGGAATCAGATCAAGGTGAGTTAAACTCAGTTTCCCTCATTTATATTTTATATAAATTGGGTTTTTATTTTGTGTGCTCTGCTTGCTAATGATTGATTGTTTGCTAGTTATATATTTGTTTGTTGATTTAACCAATGAAATTAAACTGTTGTTTAATTTCAATATTAAAATAAGTCGTTATTTTAACGATTTGACCCAATAGAGGTAACTTACCTTGCTTGTCACGTTTATAAAATAAATGTGTTTAAATTGCTTGAATTGTTTGAATTACTTATGAATTTTTTGATGTTAAGTGGTCATTATTTATTATTATCAGTTGAATGGAAGTGAATGATCTGATTTGAAATAACCAATTTGAATACAGGGAAGAACATGTTGGAGGGAACCAACGGGATTCCTCGAAATGTATTACACATTATTTATCTTCATATTATCGATATATGAACTGTCCTGTTTGGGTGATGGATGTGATTATTGATCGTTAATTGAAAATTCAATTTATGTTTTGTTTTAACCAATGGGCCATATTGGTTGAGTAATCGGTAGTAAATGGCCTAAGAATAAATTGTTTTATCTTACATTGATTTACCGTTCGGTGGATCGATAGAACTGAAGCTATAAAATTATTTTATAACTGGAAATAGATTTTGAAATATATTATTTTGAATAAAGTTTATAAACAGGAAATAAATATTTATTATTTATTATTTAAATTTATAATTAATTACTAATTGATTTTATAGAGTAAATTCTGATGTTAATCAGACTTATAAACTTGTGAATGGAAATTAGACCAACGATTAAATTTGGATAATTGTTTTGATAAGAAACAACTAAATGGACTTATTTAAATTAATCATATTATTAATTAATTTAAAATGAGAACGAATTGGAATCGGTTAATGAGATAATTGTGGTTTAAATTGAATAAATCGACCGTTTATAATTGAGATTATTAATAAGTTATTGCATTGTGAATAAAATAGTTAAATGAATATTATTCAATTTTAATAAGATTTTTTAAAAAAGGGGGTTACTATTTATTTTTGTTAATAAAGGAACTAACTACTAAAGTAGTTAATGGTCGAAGTAAATTATTATTTTAATTAATAATAAGTTAGGAGATTCTTTTTAATGGAAATTCATTTAAAAAGTAACGAAGTTGAAATGAAATCTAGTTGAATGGTGAAAGGAGTTTATCGGCAGGTTTTATATTTAAAAACCTGAGTTTTTATAATGAAGTTAAAAAGGAATTCCAAGCGAATACAATAGCTTGAAATAAATGTTACTTAATTACTTGAATTAAGTTAGAGGAAATTAAGATGAAAGGGTTTATAATAAACCAAGGTTATATAAATAAGATTTAAAGTGTAAAAGCGTTAATTTTAAATTAACGTTACAAAAAAATAAGACTAATTAAAAAGGGGAAAATTGAAATAAGATCTCCAAAGAAGGGAATGGTTGAATATATTTGAAAGGAGATCGGCAAAAGTGAATTTGGATAAAGAAGTGGGTCATAGGCTTGTATAACCAAATCTGAACTATAAAGGAATTTGTTTAAAGATATAGAGTTAAAAAGGTGTTGTTTATAAGAAATTGCTTAATTGTGGAATTAAGAAAGAAGGGTTATACTCGAGAAAGAGATTGTTAAAAAGGGAAGAAGGTTTATGAAACTGTATTTTGAACAAATTAGTTAAATGGAATTTGTTTGGAGAATGGAATGGAATATTGGTTTTGGATTTCAACTTATATTTATCTGAAGATATGAACGTTGTTGATCAAGGTCTGAGAGGTAATTAAAATACCTCAACTTGAACAACATCGGAATTATCTGAGGAGGATATGAGTTGGTAATGGTAAAAGGAGTTAGTAATAATTTATTATTTCCATTACAGAAATAATAATGCAGCGTGTAATGAAGATTTGGGAAAATATATAACGAGGATTCCAAAGTGGAAAGGGGAAATAAAAAAAGGGTTGCGCGAATTATAACGATATTATCAAGATTTAAAAAGGAAATGTAAAAGATGATTTTTATTCTATAAGAATAAGCAGGGATTATTGTTTTCAATTAAAATAAAAGATATTTCATAACATTGTTTTACGAGTAATGAGTTGTATTAATTTCCCAATATTAGATAATAATGTGGCTAATGTTTTGAATGTGAAAATAGGAAACTGGATATATAAAAGTGAATTTGTTTAAAGAAAAATCTTATGTTAAATATTGAAGATTTTTAAGTGTACATTTGTTTTAATTAAAAGGCCAATTGATGCTGAATATTGAACCAGTAAACTCATTGGATTTTCATGATTGAATCACTGTTTATTTTGATAGTTAAATCATCGACTGTCAAATCTGTACAATACGATTGTTGGTATGGAAGGACCGGGATCGAATTGATATTCGAAAACCATTCCGACCAACAAATACGTGAAGGTATCAGAAGTAAATCGAGATGGAGCTTTGAAGACCGTGGATCTTCATAAACGGAAGAACCGCTAATAATCTCTAGGATTGCAACCAGAGATAAACGATGATTCTGTCATGGTTGGAATCTACGGATTGCAAGGACTGCTCGCTACTGATCCATGGGGTGATTCCTATATTGGATGCAGTAGGAGAGTACCTTCGGTTCATCCTGTTCCTGGATGACTTGTATGGACATATGTCTGACAGAGTATTTCCAAAGGGGTCGCATACGTTGATTTCTTCAAAATTACCATAGTTGATGGCGGAGAAATGGTTTTTCTCTAGCCAAATAACTATAGTATTTTTATGGACGTCAATTAGTGATATCTGGCAGATTTGACGATGTGGCATTCAAAGTGAATGGTGACCAGATGTTTCAAAAGTAAATTTAAACCTCAAGCTTCATCAACCGGGAAATGACAAAAATCGGGCAGGCAACATGGCTATGTGGGTCGCTCCCATTAGGGTGTATAATCATCTATCTTGAGAAATTCCTTTTGCTTCTCTAACTTATTTCAATGCTGTCCCTTTTCGGGAAACGGTGGTTTGAGCCCAACCGTTGGTGATATAGATTCGATACACTCAAGCGAAATGAGTGGTCGGTCATGTGTGGGCCGAGTTGCAAGACGTTCTTGTTGAACCCAGTGTATTCGCCTCTAGAGATACACTATCGGCAAGTGGTCCCATACCTTGTCATAGTCGGAATCCAATCTCCAATAAGCGCCCGCGGTTTTGACTGTATACTATATATGTGGAGCGTGAGATGCAAGTATTTCGCTAGGTTGATATCTACTTGTATTTAGACACTATTATAATATCAGAAAGGATATTGATTTCAAAAATGTTTTGGTTTAGCGTAAGGTTAAAACCATCCGTATTTATGCCTGGATTTGGTTTTATGATTATCCTTTTCTTTCAAAAAGATTTTTGAACTTTAAAATCAAGTTGGATGATTCCCCTTAATACTGTGCGAGTTTTCTCACTCTGGTTCTCCAGACTGACCCGGTGTTTTGTAAATGCTCGGGTTAGCCCGGGGTGTACAGGTCCAAGTTATCGGATGCTGCGAAGTCAAGAGACGAGCTGGAGGTGTTCAGATGTATGATATTATATGGCTCCTATTCCGCTGTGTGTTGTATATGAGGGCAGATTGTTATAACTGTCCAGTGGTGTGATGTACTCTGATGATTGTAAGTATTTTTAAAAGCTCTCAATAAATATTTAATTCTGTATTATATTTTGTTCTGCTACGATGTGAGGCTCTGTGTTATATTGTTTCTTCTCCATCTTCTCCTATTCTAATATTTCTTTCCTTCTTATCTCACCCTCTAATTTCTTTCTAATAGCAATCCAGTGTTTTCGGTGTTTGGGAAGTCGACATGAGTAATGATAAATGTATTTATGTCGATTTTTGGGGAAGAAAATCCTTGGGTCGTTACAACTATAATGGTCTCAAAAAAAATCACATTTAAATATGTGCAAGCTGCTGGAGTACAGGAAATGGACTTCATACATGAACGTCAGACATATTTGAAGTAAGAAGCATGTTTTAGATTTGAAGATCGGTAGCATAAATAGGAGGAAGAAACGAAGCTTTCTGCATAATTCCTTCATCATGGGTCGATCACCAGGTCGAACTATGCCTCACGTGTTCCGACTCTTGTAACAATTGGGAATTTCGCTCGATCCGAATCGATCGCTAAATCGACCAAGACCGTTCGAAACCCCTGATTGTTTTGAGAACACGACAAATTAGAATGCAAACAGAAGAACATTTCATTGTTTGTTACAACAACTCCATCAGAATACAAGAATATACAGAGTATAAATAAATATTATACAACAGAGAATATCAGAGATTTAAATACATTACTGCAGCGGAAAAATAATACAAAACACAACTGAAAGAAATACATGAATACAGAGCTTTTCGAGTATCATTCCAGCTGTAAACCAGGATCCTGTGAATATAAATCTGCAAAATCCAACCATTAGCTGCCCATGCGGAAAATAAGGGCACTCAGAGTTTAGGTTAAAACAATAAACTCCAGGTCAGTAATGTGACTGGTGTGAGAACTAAAATAGTTATTTAAAACTTTACTTTAAAAGAGAGTAATTCAAGGGACCACGCCGTATAACACAGAATGGATTTCCTCCCAAGAATACTAGTGCATAAAATAAACAAAGCAATGCCTTTTGGAAAAATGAAGCTATTATAAGACCAATGTCCCATCACACAATGCAACGCAAGCCAAAGGATAGGGTTTTCCCTTATAATAGACAAATAATGCTTGATACGTTTAAAACAAATCATTTGATACTATTATAAGTGTATAGTGTCAAAAAAACTTCAAATATAAATGTATCAATACTAGACGGCGTAGCATCCCATGCTATTGTGTCGCCAATACTAGGCTCTACAAATAAAACTGAAATGTCATGTATTGGAAATTGGATTTCCAACATGAGTCAAGGCAAGGGGCAAGCTCCTCTCCATTCGAGACACTCTAGCAAATGTCTCAGGACCACACACAGCAATCCTTGGAACCTCCAAGGCCGGTCCTCTCCTACTTTTGAGGATTAATTATTCCTGAACACACGTTTCCCGGTCCTATAGGACCTATATCCGAGGCGCCTCGCATTCAAACAACCACACAAGTAAAAAAAATATAAATGTCAGGGCTGGTAGGTCACTGACATCCCCCATAGCTAGAAAGAAACGTCGTGCACTCCTTGGGTCCTTATCCCGTTTTTGACTCATACCGAGGTGTGAGGCTCGCGAATTAACGCTATACACAAAGCTATGCCACATAGGCCTTGTTTAGATCATCAACCACAAGACTTTTCTTTTCAACAGAAGCCTTGATCATCTGCCACTTAGGCATGCCATACAGGAAATTCATGCCATGCGATTGATATTCATCAATATATAACATCTGAGCTCGTACATCTCAAAGAAGGGCACCAAGCAAGAGAATAAATTCTCTGCCGCCAAACAGATATATAATTAATAGAAACCATTCACACAGAATAAAATCCAATGTCCGACACACAGTCCATTTATAAGTTCGTTCTGGGTCTGAACGAAACCGGAGGAACCTTATTCCTCGCATATCCATCGATCTCCAAGTACGTCTGGACGATCACCAACTGACTCCCTCCTCTTGGGTGTACAGCCCAATCAAGATCATCAGTAATCATCAAAATGATATGAAGACCTCCGGTCTTCAACCACCGTCTTCATCTTCGACTTATCGTCGAATCGGTTATTCAGAATGGGTATAAACCCGGCCTTTCCGAATAACCCACGTATATAATAAACACATGATACACAAACACAACATACACCTCATTCCAATTCAGAATATTCTTTATTCAAATATTCACATTCTTAAAGAAAGTTTCCCATTAATTTTATCAAAGATAAATTCTTCTAAATTTATTCTTTAATCTTCCTTTGGATATCATTTCAAACCATGTTAAGGTTTTCCAAACTAGTCGGGATTAGCGAACCACACCGAAGTAATCATTTATTTATTTCCCATTCCCAACCTATTCATCCCGTGGAGCAAAACTGGTAATACTCCATATCTAACACCACAGTATTATCAGTAAATATTAATTACCATTTCACGTTCAAATCTAATTAAAGATTTAACTATCGCTTGGAGCAAAACTGGTGATACTCCATTCTCGATCACTTTATTCTAATAATTTTTTTTATTAAAACTCCACTTAGTTTTAATCTTCCAAAAATCAATATCATGTCTTTAACTGGGTTAAAGAACCAATGTTCTTTAAAAAACACGGTTCATGACAAACCCAAAATCCCATTCCATTGTTAATCGGGTTAAAGAACAGGTGTTATTCAAAACACCGCTCACGATAAACCCAAAAACCAATTTAAATTAAATTCCAATTAAATACTAATTAACTGGACGGTTTCACTAAATATTAATAAAAAGATTTATTCTTTTCTAAATTTGGTTCAAGAACAGTGTTATTTAAGACACCATTCACAATGAACCCAAAATCCCATTTGATATTAAATACAAGGCTCTGAATAGAAAATATATCGGCTTATATTCAATATCAAATTCTGAAACAAAAAAATATCGTATTGGAAATAACGATATAAATATATCTTTTAAATTTCCACAACCATATATGTATAATCACGAAATCCAACATCGAAATATTCCGAAGATAATTTCAATTCAAATCCATTACAATTCGTATATTGGAAATTCTGATTATTTTTAAAACCACTTCGAATCCAATTTATTTATTCAAAAATATTGGATTATAATTCTAGTTCATAACTAGTTCATTTCGATAAAAATATATTCTTATCCTTTTTAAATATGGGGTTTTTCACCCCAATTCTTTCTAAATCATTTATTATGATTTTACACAAATCATTGATATTTTTAATAATTTTATCAGGGCCCGTACAGTCGATTTCCGATAACGATCGTCGAACTGCACTTACAGCGACCTTTTCCAAATTTGATTTGGACATAATGCCAAATCTAACTGTTAGATTTCAAATTTCTAATATTCATTGGAAAACACTTTTCGATGCGAACCCAACGGTTCTGGTTTTAGGAGAATCTGACGGTCGGATCTCCCGTAACGCCAATTCGAAGTCAATAGTCGAAATTCGTGAACTACCGCGACACGGCGCGTTCTATTCAGGTCGTTTAATATATATAATATATGTATTATATATATTTCGTCTATTTCTATTCTAAACATATTTTATAAATCGTTTTAAATTCATTTTCAAAACAATTTCAACTTCATATTCAATTTTAAATCAAAATTGAATATTCCATATCATTAATATATAAATGATAATATTTTCAAAATATTAGATTTTGAAATCACTTTCTTTTCTATATTCATTATAAAAACCAATATAATCGATATAAATATCGTTCGCGTCAAAATGGCGTACATCTAATCAACACGGCTTTATATATTTCAATAACTTCGTTATT
The DNA here is from genome assembly GCA_030737875.1 of Allium sativum. NCBI lineage: Eukaryota > Viridiplantae > Streptophyta > Magnoliopsida > Asparagales > Amaryllidaceae > Allium > Allium sativum. The sequence continues at coordinate 587,723,668 of CM060924.1, read as the reverse complement.
CTATTCAACAAATGAATATTTTCTTCAACACATGAATATATATATTTCTTTCAACACATGAATATTCTCAACACATGAGTATCGTCAACACATGACTATTTTTTCTATTCAACACATGAATCTTTATTTTACAATATTCTTTAATTTTCCAAACTGGAATGAGGCCCAATCAATTACAATATATTGTTAATTATATGGATTCCATACAACACATGTATATAATAGCAATGTCAAATAATCAACCATCATCCAAAGTGCACTACACAACTGTCTGTCAAACTATCGATTGACATACAACTAAACAATCCATATTAGTGTACGTCAAATATCATCCTAATACCCGTGTGGGGTTTCAGTCAACAAATACAGATTTTTACTTTTGCAGTTGGGCGATGTGTAAAATTTATCGTCCCAGTCAATATCAGTCAAATGGGTATACATAAATAAATCGTTCGATTTGTAAATGAATCTTTATTCATTCACATTCACGTAAAAAATTATATTTTTAACTATATAATATTTTATTTCAGCACATGAGTATATTTCCGTTCATCCCACATCACAATCAACTTTCACAACGCAACAAAATCAAAAAAGTCGTCCATGGTGTGGACGACGGATGTCGGGTGCTGCTAAGCACCGTTTGCATCCTAGTATATATTTTTAACTGGAAAACAAGAATTAAAGTGAGAAGTTCTCACCAAGAGCTAAATCAAACGTCGCGACTCTTCATATGTAGAAAATCTTCGCCGTTCTCGCCTTTTGTCACTTTTGTTGTCTGTATCCACTACATATATAAAAATCGCATCTTTATATTGTTGCTATGTATATAAAAATTACATTTTTATACTGCTACTATACAGATAAAAATTCTATTTTTATACCGCTACTATATAGATAAAAATTCTATTTTTATACCGCTACTATATGGATAAAAATTCTATTTTTATAACGGTGTTAATATAATAAAGATCATATTTTTATTCTTTCTTCATATATATATAAATCGAATTTTTATGCCGCTAATACATATGTAAAGATCGAATTTTTATGCTGCTAATACATATGTAGAGATCAAATTTTTATGTTGTTTAAAAATCCAATCTTTCCTCTTAGAAAAATCTAATCTATTTACTTTAAAAATCATTGATTTTCTATAATCAAAAATCAATTCCTTTATATGAACAAAATCAATCCTTTTGTAAATAAAAATCAATTCTTTTACTACTCATATAACAACAATCATAACTTTAGTTCAAACTCATCTACCTAGAGATCGTGTTTTTATTTCAGATCTAAACATATAAAAATCGCAACTTTATATAAGTAAAAAATAAGATATATTTTTAAAGTAATTACTGTAAATAAATAAAATAGATAACTAAATAAAAATAAAACTTACAGTTAGGTGTGGAATGGGGGTAGCGGCGTCGGGGTGCTGAGCGGTCGAAGGGAGTTCACCTGATGCTGCAGTGGGGATTGGGGTCTTCGGGCGCGAGTTTCTGTTCAAGAAAGGGGGGAGAGGGGAGAGAGGGACAGAGGAGGGAGGGGTTGGTCGGAGGGTAAGGCGGCCTCCTGGGGTGCGGCGGCGAGATCATCGGAGGAGGGCGGAGCGATGGGATCGAGATCCCCTTTCGTTTCTTTATTTTTTTCTTCTAGCGTTGACTGATAGTGAGCGGGGAGAGAGAGAGAGGTTAGGGATTTATATAATTATTTAATTTATTTATTTTCAAAAAGTTGACTTTTTATTCAAACCCCAAACGAGACCCAATGACTGTCGCCCATAGGTAATTACCCCTATTCCGAACACAATGGGATATGTATCGTAAGCCAGTTCGGCTATTTCGACCAGTTTCTGTCAAAATCAAAATATAAATCTATATATTGAATTTGAATTCACATTTCAATTTACCGGGGCCACATACGGACTCTAAAAATTCCCGAAAAATATTTTCTAACTTCATATTGACGATTCGGTTCTAACAAAACTAATTTCGTCAAATTCCGAGACCGTTTGAAAAATGGCCATTTTCTGGTCGATCGAAATTGACTGAAACCGTCAAAACATGTTTTCTTGTGCCATGCTCACATATTGATTTCAAAATTTACGAATTTTTGGATCTAGCAATAAATTGACATCCCAGATCCAACAAAAGTGGTTTCGTCGAAAACCGAGGTCGTTTGCAAAATTTCCATTTTTAAGGGCCAAAATTCCATAGCGACTATTCCGAATTTTCAACTGGGCGTAACTTTTTATTCCCGCTATGAAATTTTGATTTTTCAAATTCTTTGGAAAGATATTTTCAAATAGATTCTAATATTTTTGGTTTCGCTAAAATCTGGTTTATTTTGAATCCTGCACATTCATTTGAAATTTAAAATTGAATTTCAAGCTACTGCGCATTTTCAATTCCTTTTATAAATAAAAATAAATATTTATATTCTAACGACGATTCAAATAAATATATACGTTCTAATTCTATTCAAAAATAAATTTCTCATTGTTATTATTCAAAATAAATCATTTTAAATATTCAAAATTCATCAAAATTGCCAAAATAAATTTTTTAAATTGGCTTGGATTTCCGGGTTATTACAATCTCCCCCACTTAAAACTTTTCGTCCCCGAAAAGGAACGGAGCTGAAAGCTGTTTTACAAACCAACTCAACTTCCATTGTTTTCTTATGGCTTAAGTTCTTCAACTTTTCAGTTTCTAAGAACTTTTCTAGTTTTTCAAAAATTTGGCTAACACCCTAAATTTTCAAAAAATTTCGCCATAACCTCTCCTGCACGGGAGCACCGGGAAAATCTCGAAATTGCCATACAGGCCTCTCCAATCCAAAAAGAAAAAGAAACAGCCAAGCGGCTAGCCAATCGGCTCATAAAATCATCAAAAACCCAAGAAATACAATAAACATGTACCTATTTGTCGGGCAAACAATTTTATTCCTCTGCTTAGCTTCCCTGCTATAACCTGCTCAATGGATACATATGTATGTGCATTCAATTCCAAACAATTTTCAATACAGTTCAATATTTGGTTCCATTAGGCTAAATGGTTCAAAATTCTAATTAATCAACCAATAATCAAACAACACAATCAGCAATCAATTTGTTGATTATCATTTCAAATTCATAACTTTGATACATAGTCCAAAAATCAGATTTTTGATGCCAAATCACAACAATAAGCCTTATCTAGTTTTGGTTCTCACACTAGTCTGATGGAAATATATAGATATCCCACTTTCGATACTCGAAAATAAATGCTGTTAACGCTGCAGCATTATCAGGATCATTCCCGGGCAACTAGAGTGTGATTCTATATCTATCAAGTATATTTAAAACTTCGAATATACGTTCATGATGCGTATATGTAAAATCTCTATATACTTGATTATCCAACTCAATATAAAAAAAAATCAAATACGTATACTTGAATTTAAATTTCAAAACAAAATTTGTTTTCAATTCTTATTTTAAAAAAACACTCTATCGACTCGCTCTAGGATACTACTGATCCCACCTCTAACGAGCCATTCTTACTGGACATTACTAGTCCAATCTCTGATGAATTCTTTCGTTTGGCTCTAATGTGTCTTGTTCTCGAGCTCTGTAAAACAAAGCTCTGATACCAACTGTAACAATTGGGAATTTCGCTCGATCCGAATCGATCGCTAAACCAACCAAACCATTCGAAACCCCTGATTGTTTTGAGAACACGAAAAATTAGAATGCAAACAGAAGAACATTTCATTGTTTATTACAACAACTCCATCAGAATACAAGAATATACGGAGTATAAATAAATATTATACAACAGAGAATATCAGAGATTTAAATACATTACTGCAGCGGAAAAATAATACAAAACACAACTAAAAGAAATACACGGATACAGAGCTTTCCGAGTATCATTCCAGCTTTAAACCAGGATCCTGTGAATATAAATCTGCAAAACCCAACCACTAGCTGGCCGTGCGGAAAATAAGGGCACCCAGAGTTTAGGTTAAAACAATAAACTCCAGGTCATTCATGTGACTGGTGTGAGAACTAAAACAGTTATTTAAAACTTTACTTTAAAAGAGAGTAATTCAAGGGACCACGCCGTATAACACGGAACGGGTTTCCTCCCAAGAATACTAGTGCATATAACAAAACAGTGCAATGCTTTTTGGAAAGATGAAGCTATTATAAGACCCAGGTCCCATCACACAATGCAACGCAAGCCGGAGGATAGGGTTTTCCCTTATAATAGCCCAATAATGCTTGATACGTTTAAAACAAATCATTTGATACTATTATAAGTGTATAGTGTCAAAACAACTTCAAATATAAATGTATCAATCCTAGACGGCATAGCATCCCATGCTACTATGTCGCCAATACTAGGCTCTACAAATAAAACCGAAATGTCATGTATTGGAAATTGAATTTCTGTCATGATTCGAGGCAAGGGGCATGCTCCTCTTCGTTTGAGACACTCTAGCAAATGTCTCAGGACCACACACAGCGATCCTTGGAACCTCCAAGGCCGGTCCTCTCCTACTTTTGAGGATTAATTATTCCTGAACACACGTTTCCCGGTCCTATAGGACCTATATCCGAGGCGCCTCCCATTCCAACAACCACACAGGTAAAAATAATATAAATGTCAGGGCTGGTAGGTCACAGATATCCCCCATAGCTAGAAAGAAACGTCATGCACTCCTTGGGTCCTTATCCCGTTTTTGACTCATACCGAGGTGTGAGGCTCGCAAATTAACGCTATACAAAAAGCTATGCCACATAGACCGTGCTTTGATCATCAACCACAAGACTTTGCTTTTCATCAGAAGCCTTGATTATCTGCCACTTAGGCATGCCACACAGGCAATTCATGCCATGCGATTGATGTCCATCATTATATAACCTCTGAGCTCATACGTCTCAGAGAAGGGCGTTAAGCAAGAGAATAAATTCTCCACCGCCAAACAGATATATATTTAATAGAAATCAATCACATAGAATAAAATCCAATGTCCGACACATAGTCCATTTACAAGTTCGTTCTGGGTCTGAACGAAACCGGAGGAACCTTATTCCTCGCATATCTATCGATCTCCAAGTACGTCTGGTGTAACACCCCCCCTCCGTTAAGGTCAATCACAAAGGAAATGCCTTAACTTTGATGGAGCGTTTTAGTAGACAGAACAGTAATTTACAAGACAGATAAAACAGTACTTGAAAATTGTATAACTTTATTACAACAGAAACCAAAATAAGTTTGGTTACATCTTTTCAAATCACAATATCAGAATTCAAGTACAAAATATCGGTCTTGTACAAAAGCCTTCAGAATGCATAGTTTTTAGAGTCATAATCCCCAACATAAACAGCCATGGAAAGATAGAGCCAAGGCCAAGCGATACTTCAAGCAGAGAAAATCCGAATCAAGCTCCTATATTTCCACCCTAAAAACCTTTGGGGGGGGGGAAACGAAAGAAAAGGGGTGAAAACAAGCAAGGTCAGACATAAAGTCTAGCGAGTCCAGTGACTTTCAGCATATGAACAAAAAATAATATCATGACATGAAAATAAAGCTGGATAAGAGACAACAGTAACAGGAGTAACCGGTATACTAAAGCTAAACAGAAGAAACAGAATGATATAGCCCAAGTTATGCTTCTTACTTATATCTTACTTCTCTGCACTAATACTAGTATAACAGGATTAGGTGTTACCCTAATGTCTAAACAGAAACGGAACAGAATAATCTGTACAGAAACAGAATGCCAGTAATGGGCCTTTACCACCCCAACAGACAGAAGGTACATAAACGGAATCAGAGATGGAAACAGAATAATCCCTACAGAAGCAGAATGTTAGAATTAGGTGTACACTAGTAAATGGTCCTTTACCACCCCCAACAGACGGTACCACGCAGAAACAGACAGGTGTTACCACCCAACAGAAACAGACGGTACCCTAACGGAAACAGACAAAACTAAGTGTACCTTAAATCTACCCCAAGCGATCGGCCCCCTAGTACATAAATACCCTGTGCCAGCCCCACGGAAGGGTGTATCACTCCCTAAAGTGGCAACTTTTGAATGACACTGACCTATTTACAGATGTCACGGCGTCTTACATCCTCAGAGGCAAACCGGGATCCATGCATGCACATGACCCGGTTGGAATGCACCATCAACACGCCTCGCCATTATCAGAATGAACCGCTTATAATTAGTTTAGTAAGTGTTCCCGGACACTACCTACTGTTGGGTCATAGTTTTGATACCAGAAAGGGTTACTGACTAATATGGGTCCCAAACAACAGATGACACAAGTATTTTCCCTCCTAACCTTGTGTCCCCAGACTAATGGATTTCATATTAACTTGTTTACAAATTTTCAAACCTATAGAGTTCAGATCTACTAGTTCACAGATCAAAAAATCAAGCCAACAGGTTTTCAGACTAATGGATCAGATGTATAGTTTTAACAGACTTACAAATTGTCTAACTTTGTATTGGGCCTACAGATTCACGAAACAGGTTTATTAATTCATCAGTCTAGTTGGTTTAGCCCTATCCACCCAACACATTTTAGACATCATATTCATCTCAGATTTGCATTAATTAAATATTAATGCGTAGACCTCTCACATTAGGTCGGTAGCTTGTGGCGGCTGGATAAGCCGGGCGGTTCCGGGCAGACTTCTGCCACAAGCCAGACCTAACCTCGTGTCTAAGCATATTTTAGTTATGCCTACGACCTCTCACATTAGACTAGCAGTTTGCGGTTGCTGGTTAAGCCGGTTGGGTCCGGGCAGGCTTCTACCGCAAACATGAGTCTAACCTCTTGTCTCAGCATTTTTATTATAACCAGTTTATTCCATTACAAATTATACAAATATCAGACTAATTATGTCAGTTTAACAGATTTGACTTCTTCTCAAGTCGCAGCAGATTAATCAAATTAACATGTTTTACTCAATCATAGATCGAGCCTACGGATTTTCATACACAAATTACAATCATTCAGCTTTTCAACATATTTAGCAGCTCAGGCGGTTCAACAGATTTAGCAGATTAGGAAACTCAACAGATTTAGCAGATTAGGCATAATTAGCAGATTAGGCGATTCAACATATTTAATAGTTTAGGCAATTCAACAGATTAAACAGGTAACAGATTTAGCAGATTAGGCAAATTTAACAAATCAAGCAGATAATAGTTTTAGCCGATTTAAACATTCCTTAAAGTCTTATTCACATATCTTGCATAATTCATAAAATAAGCCTAAACTTATATGCCCAAATTATGGTCATAATCCACCATATAACATATGTCCCAAATTTTAGTTGAACTTGCATAGTTCAGAATATTCTCCACTAACCCTAATCGTGATTCACATATAAATTATGCCAAATATAGCCATTGATTACAATGCATGTCACATATCCGAAAACCCCCCTTTACTTAGGTGTATTCACACTTAATAGTCATCGAATCTTAATATAGGTTTTTACACCTAAGTCATATGAAAATTAATTCTCCTACTTCCAAATGACAAACTATCAGATTTAATATGCCCAGATCCAGATCTTAAATTATGAAATATGTTCTTTATGTTCTAAGTCACTATAATCCTCATCTTCCAAGTCATAGATCATCTTATGCAATATGTCTCAAATTTATGTCCAGATTTACAACATGCGTTGTGTCCTCAAATTAGTTACAAATCGATTTTGCCTAAATATGCTTCATTCAATATTCTTCGCAAATTTAGCGTTTATGCGTTCATCTCTTATGAGACTTGGCTCAGGCTCGTGGTAGCCTGGCTATCAAACAAAAAGAAAGAAAGGAGGAAGAAATACAGAACAAACAGAATAATAAAACAGAGGAACAGATCTGATAAATAGAAAAAGGGCCTAGTCTCAGATTTAGTTTTATAATTATGTCAAGATCATGATTAAATTTCATATTGGAAAATAACTGCACTTGCCTTGATTGGATTATAGAAGAAATGTTGCAGTTATTCTCTTTTAATCTTATTCAGATTTGGAAGAAGATGCACTAATTCTAGTTTTGATCCCAGTAGAGTAGCGATGCCATTATTTTATTTATTTATTTCTATTATCTCAGAGGCAACATAAGGAGAGAAGAACGGTGTAAAGAGAATGGGGCAAGGGGGCTATTTATATAGGATTAGGCAGGCGAATCTAGACTGAAAACGAGACCAGATACATCAGAATGAACCCAGGCTCAAAACTGGGTTTTGGCACCAAGTCGACCCCCAAGTCGAACATAGGGTCGACCTGGTCCCTGGGAGGTCGACCATAGTGTCGACCCCCAGGTCGTCCTGGTCCTGGGCAGGAAAATTCCCGCCCAGTCTGCGCTGGGGTTCGAATTCGAATTTCGAATTTTGAGCTGTTTTCGATTCTGAAAATTCCTGAAACTTCGGAGGGTCATATCTCCCTCATACGGACTGCGGTTCTCGAAAAATCGGACTCGATTCCAAGCAGAATTTCGAGATGAACGCAATGGCGTAACCCGTTTCCCCTGATTCTTATTTTAAAATTTATTTCTGCCTTGATTTACGGTTTTAACATTTAATAAAAATACGTGTTGTTACATCTGGACGATCACCAACTGACTCCCTCCTCTTGGGTGTACAGCCAAACCAAGATCATCAGTAATCATCCAAACGATATGAATACCTCCAGTCTTCAACCACCATCTTCATCTTCGACTTATAGTCGAATCGGTTATTCAGAATTGGTATAAACCCGGTGTACCAACCCGTATTTTTATAACATGTTAAAGTCATAAATCAAGGCAGAATTAAATTTTAAAGTAAGAATCAGGGAAAACGGGTTACGCCGTTCCGTTCGTCTCGGAATTCTACATGAAATCGAGTATGAGTTTTCGAAAATCGGAGTCTGTATGACCAAGATATGACCCTCCGAAGTTTCAGGAATTTAAATAAAATAAAACAGCTCAAAAATAAAGCCAGAAATTCGAAATTCAAACCCAGAGAAGGCTGGCGGGAAAATTCCCGCCCATATACCCAGGTCGACTGGGGAGTCGACCCCCCCAACCAGGTCGACTAGGGAGTCGACTGGGGAGTCGACCCCCCCATGACCAGGTCGACTGGGGAGTCGACCTGGGGGTCGACCTGCCTCCCGAACCTATTTCCTGAGCCAGATGCATTCTGATGTATTTAGACTTGTTTCGTGACCAGATTCGTCTGCCTAACCCTATATAAGCAGCCCCCTAGCCTCATTCTCTCCACACCATTTCATTCTGTCCTTATGCTGCTTCTAAGTTAATCAAAATAATAAGATAAAAAGGAAGAAAAAGGACTGCTTCTTCTCCATCAAGACTACGCTTAGAGATTTGCAAATTGGGGGATTTCAATTAGAACACGATCAATCAAATAGAGATTCAACATTCAAATTCTGCTTTCTATTTCTCGATCCATGCACTGTAAGTTCTAGTTACTTTGAGATCTAAACTTGTTAATTGTAATTTGGTAAGACGACCCCAAGCCCCGTACTGACGGTGGCAAGGGTAATCCGTGGAATATAACACAGAAATAGATAACAGCAGAACATAATTAAATAAATACACCAGAAAATGAACAATAGAATATACTGGATAAAAGTAATCATCAGAGTTACACAGTATACAGGATCTTACTTAGTACAAATACAGTTCAGCTATACATAAATGTCTACAGCGGAAAACAAACAAAATATGTACAATAGGAGCTGAACAGCATAAAAAGAGATAAATGATAGAATCCATCCTCAGCTCCAGCTATCCAGAAAGAACTAGCTAAACCTGAATACAAGGTTGCCCGTGTAGAAAAAGGGGCACCCGAGTTTGAAAGTGGAACAAACTACGAGTCAGACATGGGACTGGTATGAGAAATCTACTCAACACATTTATAATATGGCTAATCACAGGACCACGCCACTTTCGTGGAACGGGTTTACTCCATTGGATTGCCAGTGCTTTAAAACAAATCATTCTTTTAAACATCGCAATGCTTTTTATAAAAATGAAGCCATTATAAGACTCAGTTCCCATCACACAATGCAACGCAAACCGGAGGATAGAGTTTTTACCTTATAACGGCCAAAATATGCTTGATACGAATAAAGCAAAGGCATTTGATATTATTGCTAGTGTTTATATGTTTTGAAAACAATTTCAATCATAACTATCAATCATAGACGGCATTAATGCCCCATACCACTATGTCGCCATATATAGGTATACAATCAAAACCGCACGATGTCGTATTTGGAAATTGGATTTCTGTCATGAACCAAGGCAAAAGATAGTCCTTTCCGACTTCGAGACTGCCTAGCCCGAGCCTCAGGGTCAGAGCGCATCGACCCTTGGATCGTCAGGGCCGGTCCACCGATGTGGATTAAAATTCCTGAACACTGCGTTTCCCCGCCCTTTTGGGGCGTAAATGAGCCAACGAATGGCACCATCGAACCAGGATCGTCCGATCTAACCGAGGCGCCTCGCAACAGCAACAACCACATAAGTCAAACTCGTCAGGGCGTGTAAAACCACTGACGCCACTTCTAGCTAGGAAGAAATGCAGGCCCTCCCTGATGTCCTCTCCCGTTTCTGGTTCATACCGGGGTGTGAGGCTCGCGAATTTACGTTATACACAAAGCTACGCCACACCGGCGGTGCTTTGATCATCTCCACAAGACTTTGCTTTTCAACAGAAGCCCTGATCACTGCATTTTAGCATGCCACACAGGCAATTCACACCGCGTAATTGATGGCTATCAATCACACAGAATAAATTCCAATGTCAGACACACTGTCCATTTACAAGTCCGTTCTGGGTCTGAACGAAACTGGAGGCACTATATACCTCGCAAACCCATCGATCACCACGTACGTCTGGACGATCACCACTCATTATCCATATTTCGGGATGCCTCCCAATCAGGACCTCGGTCACCATCCAAACGAGGTGAAGATCTCCGGTCTTCGACCACCGTCTTCATCTTCGATTTCTTATCGTCGATTCAGTTATTCAGAATGGGAAAAACCCGGTCTTTCTGAGCAACTCGCGTATATAATAAACAAGTGCAACACTAACATATACACGCATCATTTCAATTCATTAGTCACTAACCGTCAATCAGTAAGAGAACGATTTCCCAAATATTAACCCCGAAGGCCGAAACCAACATCAGATCAACACCCAGGAAACCATTCGACTTAGCCAACCTTCAGTTAATTTCTAAATCACATCCATAATGTTTATAATATTTTATAACGATTTATCGCTATTTTAATTTATTTTAAAATAGTTAATATATTCAAAACGACGCTTCGGGCCATAACGCGACCGTGGCGCTGTTTTTCTTCAGATTTGATTTACACATATCTAAAAATCTAACTGTTGGATCTTCACAAAATTCACCTCATTAGAAAGATCTTTTCAAAACGAATCCAACGGTTCCAGTTTTGGGAAAATCCGACGGTCGAATCTCCCGGTATAATCGTTTGAAGTTTCGATTTCAAAATACGAACTGCAGCGTCGTTATTCGATTAATTATAATTATATATATATATATATATTTGATTCTGGCGCTGTTTTTCTTCAGATTTGAATTAAACATTCCAGACAATCCAACCGTTGGATTTTTACAAAGTTGGTGCCGTTGGAAAGATTTTTCCAAAGCGAACCCAACGGCTGCGATTTCAGGAAAATCCGATGGTCGGATCTCCCGGTATAATCGTTTGAAATCACGGTTTCGAAATGCGAACTGCACGGCCACGTTTCGTTTTAATTTTATTTATATTTATATAATTATATAAATATAGTTCATTCAAAAATTCCTATATTGTTTCCACTTCTAATATTTCACTAATGCCTTTAAATTTTGGAAAATTTCGCCATAACCTCCTTTGTACGGGAGGGGCTGGGAAAATTCCCAAATAGCCACACGGGCGACTCATGTCAAAAAGAAAAAGAAAAAGCCAAGCGGCTAGCCAACATGCTCATAAAATCATCACCCAAACAAAACAGTAAATGTGTACCTATTTGTCGGGCACAAAATTTTATTCCTCTTCTCTAGCCCCTTTGCTATAACCTGTTCAATAAATATGCATGTACATATATACAGTTCTTATCATTTATCATTTTCCATTCAACTTCATATTTGATTCCATTTGGTTTAAAAACACCATTCATTCTAATGTTGCATGCATAGACAAAGTCATATCATTAGCTAATTAATGAATATTTCAACTCATGCATATTTATTTGAACGAGTTGCTATTTTTAACACTTCACATTTTAACAATTCATGTATATAATAGAAATGTGATTTTTATTGTAAAACAATTCATTTCAAAACACTATTATTTTATATAGTTTATATAGGTAATAAAAATAGGATTTTTTTTCTTATAAAACAATTTATTTTAAAACGAGATTATTTTACATAGTCCATATAGTTGATAAAAGGTGATTTTTATTATGAAACAATTTATTTCAAAATATGAATACCATTCAACACATGAATTTCAATTCAACGAATGAATATCGATTCAACACATGAAGGTTTTCTATAGTTTCTATATATAGATAAAAACGTGATTTTTATATTTAAAACACGAATACAATTCAACACATGAATTTCTAATCAACGAATGAATATCGATTCAACACATGAAGGTTTTCTCTAGTTTCTATATATAGATAAAAATGTGACTTTTATATTTAAAACACGAATACCATTCAACACATGAATTTCTAATCAACGAATGAATATCGATTCAACACATGAAGGTTTTCTATAGTTTCTATATATAGATAAAAATGTGTTTTTTTATATTTAAAACACGAATACCATTCAACACATGAATTTCTATTCAACGAATGAATATCGATTCAACACATGAAGGTTTTCTATTCAACAAATAAATATAGTTTCAGCAAATGAAAATAATTCAAACACATGAATATTATTCAAAATTTCGGCAGCATAACGGCAGGGTAGTTAAAACCGGGACCGTCCCTAGTACGGCTCCTCGTTCTACCTTAAAACCTCGCGGTTTTTGACAATGGGGATCATGCATCTAGTTCGCACGCAGGCGGCATGTATATATTTATTTCATTTCCACAAACTAATCCTATGTGGTTTCAACCAAATATTTCTCAACCACAAACGGGTATTTTTCAACCACAATCAATCAATATCAACCACAAACAATCCCAAACAACCATTCGCTATCAATCAATTTTCACACCAATCACAATCAATAAATATCGTCCATGGTTTGTGGACGAGGGGCATATATATATATATATATATTTATATATAGCAATTCACTTCTATTTCAACACATATATAATTTTTACAACGCATATATAACTTATACATCGAACATACAACTTATACAACGCTTATAAAAGAGGTGTACAACGCTTATATAACTCATACATCGACTATATAATTTATACATCGTCGTTTTCCATATCGTTTATAAATTAGAAATCTCACATTGGGTTCCACTCCACCAAAAATAGCAGAAGGCTCAGAAAAATATGAGGTCTCTTCTAAAATGTAGAAGACGTCCACACGAGTCCACTGTCTCTTGTTTCACTGAATTTCGTCAACACAGCAAAAAGATATGATTTTTCAAAGTTTGCAACGGTTTAAAGGTGTTAAAACAGTTGAAAATAAAACAAGCCGTATCTCAGCTGAAAGGTTCAAAACTAGGTTTGCAATTTTCGACCAAACCGTGAATCGATAGGAGGATCGGCCAGTGCAGTGACGAAGAGGGGGGAGACGCGCGTCTGCGCGCGGTGGTGGGGTCCAGCTCGGTGGTCCCAGGCGGCGGCGGCGAGTTGAAGTCGACGACTTCAGTGAGGTGGTTCTCTCTCCACAGGCCACGAAAAATCCCAAACTTTATATGGATTTGAAGATCTCGAGAAGATCTTCAAAAAGTTCAACTGTGGCACGAGCTAATTCGGCGTGGATTGATCGGAAAATGAGGGGGAAGGATTCGAGCGGTTTCCGCCTTTGATCGGGGAGAGAGAAAAAGGATTTTTTTTATATAAAAATTCTGATTGGCCGGGAGATTTTATAAGGGGTTTTCTGACACGACCACCAATCCAAACCCAATGACTGTCATCCCTAGCGTTTTACCCCCATTCCGAACACAATGGGATATGTTTCGAAGGCCCATTCGAATGTTTCAGTCAGTTTTCCGTCAAATTAAAATATAAAACATTTAATATTTAATTTGAACGTACATTTCAATTTGCCAGGGCCACAAACTGATTCGAAAAATTCCAGAAAAATAAATCTAGCTATGTTTTGATGATACGGTCCCAACAAAACTAGTTTCGTCGAATTCTGAGACCGTTTGCAAAAAGGCCCATTTCTGATCGATCCAATTTAACTGTAATTGACCAAAACACGTTTTCCTTTGCCACGCTCACATACTAGCTTCTAAAATTATGAAATTTGAAACCTAGTAATAACTACACATCTCGGATCCAACAAGAGTGGTTTCGTCGAATTCCGAGGTCGTATGCAAAATGGCCAATTTCACGGGCTATATAAATTCCATAGCGACCTTTCTGAAAATTCATTTGGCCATAACTTTTGCTTTCCGTTATGAAAATTCGATTTTTCAGATTCGTTAGAAAGGTATTCACTAACAGATTTAAATATTTTTGGTTTCACTAAAATCCGTTTTGTTTTGCACCTGGTACAGTCCGACAAAGTTTGAATTCAATTTTTGAAACTGCCGCGCCATTTCAAGCCTTGTTTATAATTAGAATTAATTATATTCGTTTTCAATTGTCGATTCAAACTCAGTTTTCATTGCTATTATTTTAAATATTTATTTTAAATATTTAAAATCCATTATTTTAGCCAATTAAAAAAAATTTGGTTTAGATTTTCTGGGTCGTTACAATCTCCCCCACTTAAAACTTTTCGTCCCCAAAAAGGAACAAAGTCGAAAGTGGTTTGATTATTCAACTCTACATTAAATCTGGCTTCCATTGTCCAACTTTTCAGTTTCTGAGAATTTTCAAATTCTTCAAAAATTTGGCTAACACCCGGAATTTTCGAAAAATTTCGCCATAACCTCCCCTGTACGGAGAGAGGTTTGGAAATTTATTGGGCCCTATTAGGTACCCAATAAATCCTAATAAGCATACACATATTTATAGTGATATATTCTGGTGTTTACAGGGGAGCATGTATTGATAATAACTCCAGAGAATAAATTCTCGTCACCCGGCCCCGTGTGGGAAATGAATAGTCCATGTGCCGTATCTAATAACTAGAGAGACGTGATTATTGTCAACTCCAGACCGGTGTGGGGTTTTTATTAATCTGGCAATTTAATCGTTACAATTTAAATAGTCCATATCAGTCATTAGTTCCACCTGTAAAATATAGTCATCGCCATACAAGCCTCCCGCTCGTATGGTAAATCTTCCACCTCGTCACACAAGCTCCAAATGCTTATGTGGTATATGATGAAGTATGCCTAACTTCTGAAGTATGCTATGTAATGTAGTTCAAAATTAATTGTTACTATATTATGGCGACGTTTATTATTTCACACAGAAAAACCAGCACTCCGCATCCAATGGCATTCACAGGAGTTGATATAATAATATTTCGCATCCAACTCATTAAGGTTTACCTATTTGTCGGGCACGCAAATAAAATCTTTACTCAACAGCTAATCCATTTACCGGTTCAAACATATATAATGCCCAAGTATATATATTTTCATCTATTTTTAAATCGGTTCAATGTGTGATTTAATCGAATAAATTTTAACATTCAATCTCCTATTAATTAAATTAACTACCGTTTCAATAATCTAATTAATCTAATTTACTATCACACAACACAAACAACAATCAAATCATTTTTTTTCTTTTCAAAACCATACAAATTAATTCCTATTCTTTTTAAAATCATTCAGACTATAGAGTTAAAAGTGCACATCCATAGAAAGAAAATAACAGCAGAGTAGAGAATTAAATGGTAATGCAAAGTATGGTAAATGTACCTTGCACCGGAGTCAATCTGAGATATCCACTCGATATCTAGGATAAGCTTTCTGAATGCTTCCTCAGTTTCCCAAGTACAATCTCGTGGATCTCCGCTCCATTGCACTTTGACTAAGCGAACCTTCTTCTTCCTCAGCTCTTTGGTTTCTTTACCGATGATCTTTAGCGGCTCTCTTCTCACAGCTAGTTCTGGAGTAATTTCAATATCCTGTTGAGCTGCTTCTTCCACGATCAAGTCTGGATCATGAACGTGCTTTCGAAGTTGAGATATATGAAATACATCATGAACTCCAGGAAACTAGTCAGGCAGTTTGACCCTATAAGCGAGAGTTCCGATCCGTTCCAGAATAGGAAATGGACCAATGAATTTGGGTGCCAACTTTCCAGTTTTACCGAACCGGATAACTCCTCTCATCGGCGATACTTTCAAATATACATAATCGCCAACAGCAAAGGATATATCTCTTCTTCTTCTATCGGCATAGCTCTTTTGTCGGCTTTGAGCGGCGAGTAATCGCTTCTTAATACAACCGACTTTTTCGGCAGCTTCTCGGATCATATCAGGACCCAACACAAGTCTATTTCCTGGTTCGACCCGACAAGCAGGGGATCGGCACGGTCTACCATACAATGCTTCGAATGGCGACATTGTCAGACTCGCCTGGTAGCTGTTGTTATATGAGAATTTAGCTAAATGCATATGGTCTTCCCATGATCCACCAAAATCTATAACACAATCCCGCAATAGATCTTCTAAAATACGATTCACCATCTCAGTCTGACCGTCTGTTTGAGGATGATAAGCGGTGCTCAAGTTCAGCTTCGTTCCCAGCTCGACTTGAAATGTCTCCCCGAATTTGCTAGTGAATATTGTATCTCTATCACTGACTATACTGAGCGGCACCCCATGAAGTCTAACTATTTCCTTGAAGTATATCTGCGCCAGACTCTGAGCAGTTTTGTTTGATCTGACAGGTATGAAATGGGCGGTCTTCGTGAAGCGATCTACGATCACCCAAATACTGTCATTCCCTTTTCTGGTTCTGGGCAGACCATCAATGAAATCCGTAGAAATATGTTCCCACTTCCAACCAGGAACTTCTAGTGGTTGTAACAATCCAGCCAATTTCTGTTGGTCGCTTTTGACTAGCTGGCAAGTAGGGCATCGGCTAACATATATCGAAACATCCCTTTTCATAGCATTCCACCAGAATGTTCTTTTGAGATCATTATACATTTTGGCCACACCAGGATGGATACTCAGCTTGGACTTGTGACACTCGTCTAACACTTCCCTTTTTAACTCTGGGATATCAGGAACACAAATCCTTCCTTTCAACCTCAAGGTCTCGTCGTTATCCATTTGAAAACACGAGGGTTCGCCTTTCTGAATCCTTTTATTCATATCCTTAATAAAGTTATCCTCCTTCTGAAGAATATATATTTTGTCAATCAAGGAAGTCGTGATAATAAAGCTGGCGATCATTACATTCTTTCGGCTCAGCGCATCGGCCACGACATTGGCTTTCCCTGGAGTATATATAATTTCAAAGTCATATGCTGCTAGAAACTCCAGCCAACGTTGCTGCCTCAAATTCAAGTCTTTCGGAGTGAACAGGTACTTTAACAACTGGTGATATGTAAACAGTTCAAATCTCTCACCCAGAAGATAGTGTCTCCAGATTTTCAAAGCGAATACTATAGCCAATAACTCAAGATCATGAGTTACGTAGTTCTTCTCGTGTGGCTTCAGTTGACGGCTAGCATAAGCAATCACTTGGCCTCTTTGCATTAACACTGCGCCAAGGCCTTCTCTAGAAGCATCAGTCCAGACCTTTAAATCCTGGTTGCCATCGATGATGGTTAACACTGGAGCAGTTGTTAATCTCAACTTTAGCTCTTCAAAAGCCTCCTCACTTTCCGGAGTCCATTTGAACTTTGAATGCTTCTTTGTAAGCTTCGTTAAGTGGCCAGATATCTTTGAAAAGTTTTTAACGAACTTTCGGTAATAACTAGCCAATCCGAGAAAACTACGGACTTCTGTAGGAGTACTGGGTTGTTTCCAATTCTGAATAGCTGTGATTTTACTTGGATCCACAGCGATTCCTTCTTTCGATACGACGTGGCCCAGAAATTTCACTTCATCTTGCCAGAATATACATTTGGAAAACTTTGCTTTCAATACATTCCTTTTGAGGATTTCTAACACTTGTTCCAAATGTTTTTCATGTTCGGCCTTTGATTTAGAGAAGATTAGAATATCGTCAATGAAAACCAGAACAAATTTATTCAAAACCCCTCTGAACACTCTATTCATCAGATCGACGAAGTAGGCTGGAGCGTTACAAAAGCCGAACGACATTACTAACCACTCGTAGAATAAGTCGAGACCTCTGAATGCTGTCATTGGAACACACTCTTCGGCAATTCGAAGTTGATGGAAGCCCGTAGCTAGGTTCATTCGTGAAAATACTTGTGCTCTATTTAATCGATCCAACAAATCATCAATCCGCGGCAATGGATACTTGTTCTTTATTGTCTGTTTGTTCAGATCTTGATAATCCACACATAGACGTAGAGTACCGTCCGATTTCGGGACAAACACCACTGCTGCACCCCAATCAGAGAAACTAGGCCTGATCAGACCCTTCCATACGAGCTGTCGTGTTTGATTGTCTAATTCCTCCTTCTCTTTCAAGGACATTCTTCGAATAGCTTGAACTACCGGCCTTTCATTAGGAATCAAAGCGATCTTGAAATCTATTTCTCTCTGCGGAGGTAAGCGAACAACTTCCTCAAACACATCCGCATAATTCTTGACGATAGGAATATCTTTCACTAGGTCGGGAATATTCTCTGTGATTTCAGAGATATTTTCTATTTGGGCTGGAGAAACATCGAGAGTTGCCCAGAAGTCTTTTCTATTAGATTTCTGACCTTCACACTGTATGGTTATATAACTCCCTGATTTAATCTTAGCTCTAACAACTCTCTCGGCGCATCTAACCTCCGCTTCATATTTGGTCAGCCAATCCAATCCCAGAATAAGATCGAATTCATTAAAATTCATAACAACAGAGATAGTGGGGAATTTATAGCAGGAAAAAGAGACAGGCACCCCACAAACCCAACTGAGACCGATAGAACCCCCAACTGGATTTTGGACAGTCATTGGTTCCTTGAGCTTCTTCAATTTTAAATCTAACTTCTTGACTGCACTCTTTGCAATAAAGCTTCGTGATGCGCCAATATCAAATAGTACTTTAACTGGAATGTTCTTGACGTTGAGCGTGCCTTCTAAAACATCAGCCCTTTCTTGACTAGCTGAGGGCTCGGAAGTCTCTGCCAATTCATTTATATGTACTGTTTCAGATTTCTGAGATAGCGGGCAGTTTTTTGCAATATGCCCAGCCTGATGGCACTTATGGCATCCTCTGCCCTCAGGAACCTTCTTACTGGGTTCAAATCCACTCTATCTTCGTTTGTTCCAAGATTTGCAACTCATCGCCAAATGTCATTTTCTATTGCAGCTTGAGCACGTGGCGGTCGTTGTTGGTTCTCTCCCTGGTCTGGCCCTTTTTCTCTTGGTATTGGGCTTCTTATTGACCTCCGACCTCGTACTGGCTTCAGGAATATCAATTTCCGACTCTTCTTTGTCACTACAACAGACTTCTTCTTCGTCGCGCAACATTCCTTTCTTATGGAGATTTTCATACTGATAAGCCATGTATATCATTTCAGAAAAAGGAAGCTTCACATTCCTCAGTACACTATTCTGATATCTCCTTTGCAGGCCATGAATAAATCTTAGATTTTTCCTCTTTGGATCTTGATTCAGATGAGGAGCAAAGTGAGCAAGTTCGTTGAATTTCTTATGATATTCTGGGATGGTCATGTCACCTTGTATCAAATAAGAAAATTCATCACATAATCGCTCCGTCGCTTCGGGAGGAGTAAATCTTTCCAGGAAAATCACTTTGAATCTGTCCCAGGTGATATCACCTTCTGGATTATCTTTGAGGATTGTTTCCCACCAGATTAAAGCTTCTTCTTTGAGCACCCAAGATTCTACTAACCGTTTCTGGTCATCCCTCAGCTGGATACGCTCAAAGATTCTTTCGACGGAACTCATCCAAGCTTGAGTCTGAATTATAGATTCATTGCCCGAGAACTGTGCTCCGTTCAGATTTCGATATCTCTTTAATAGAGCCTCTAGATCGGGTTCTGTATTCCTTCTGTTTCTGGCACTCATTTTTCTAGTACTTCTGCAAATAGCAGATCAAGTGTCAGGTCACAGAAAAGGTATTTTTAAAATATAGAAACACATACTTCAATGTAAATGTGTCTATCGAGGTGTAATTTCATTCTGCTTTACTCATACTAGGATATTACTAATCCTATCTGTATAGAGTTACCCGTCCTAGAACACTACTGGTTCTATTTCTGACGAGTTCGTTCAAATGTTATATTCCAGCACTAAGCTTAACCAAAGCTCTGATACCAAAATGAGACGACCCCAAACCCCGTACTGATGGTGGCAAGGGTAATCCATGGAATATAACATAAAAACAGATAACAGCAGAACAGAATTAAATAAATAAACCAGAAAATGAACAATAGAATATACTGGATAAAAGTGATCATCAGAGTTACACAGTATACAGGATCTTACTTAGTACAAATACAGTTCAGCTATACATAAATGTCTACAGCGGAAAACAAACAAAATATGTACAATAGGAGCTGAACAGCATAAAAAGAGATAAATGATAGAATCCATCCTCAGCTCCAGCTATCCAGAAAGAACCAGCTAAACCTGAATACAAGGCTTCCCGTGTAGAAAAAGGGGCACCCGAGTTTGAAAGTGAAACAAACTACGAGTCAGTCATGGGACTGGTATGAGAAATCTACTCAACACATTTATAATATGGCTAATCATAGGACCACGCCACTTTCGTGGAACGGGTTTACTCCATTGGATTGCCAGTGCTTTAAAAAAAATCATTCTTTTAAACATCGCAATGCTTTTTATAAAAATGAAGCCATTATAAGACTCAGTTCCCATCACACAATGCAACGCAAACCGGAGGATAGAGTTTTTACCTTATAACGGCCAAAATATGCTTGATACGAATAAAGCAAAGGCATTTGATATTATTGCTAGTGTTTATATGTTTTGAAAACAATTTCAAATCATAACTATCAATCATAGACGGCATTAATGCCCCATACCACTATGTCGCCATATATAGGTATACAATCAAAACCGCACGATGTCGTATTTGGAAATTGGATTTCCGTCATGAACTAAGGCAAAAGATAGTCCTTTCCGACTTCGAGACTGCCTTTCCCGAGCGTCAGGGTCAGAGCGCATCGACCCTTGGATCGCCAGGGCCGGTCCACCGATGTGGATTAAAACTCCTGAACACTGCGTTTCCCCTCCCTTTTGTGGCGTAAATGAGCCAACGAATGGCTCCATCGAACCCGGATCGTCCGATCTAACCGAGGCGCCTCGCAACAGCAACAACCACATAAGTCAAACTCGTCAGGGCGTGTAAAACCACTGACGCCACTTCTAGCTAGGAAGAAACGCAGGCCCTCCCTGATGTCCTCTCCCGTTTCTGGTTCATACCGGGGTGTAAGGCTCGCGAATTTACGTTATACACAAAGCTATGCCACACCGGTGGTGCTTTGATCATCTCCACAAGAATTTGCTTTTCAATAGAAGCCCTGATCACTGCATCTTAGCATGCCACACAGGCAATTCACACCGTGCAATTGATGGCTATTAATCACACAGAATAAATTCCAATGTCAGACACACTGTCCATTTACAAGTCCGTTCTGGGTCTGAACGAAACTGGAGGCACTATATACCTCGCAAACCCATCGATCACCACGTACATCTGGACGATCACCACTCATTATCCATATTTCGAGATGCCTCCCAATCATTACCTCGGTCACCATCTAAACGAGGTGAAGATCTCCGGTCTTCGACCACCGTCTTCATCTTCGATTTCTTATCGTCAATTCAGTTATTCAGAATGGGAAAAACCTGGTCTTTCTGAGCAACTCGCGTATATAATAAACAAGTGCAACACTAACATATACACGCATCATTTCAATTCATTAGTCACTAACCGTCAATCAGTAAGAGAACGATTTCCCAAATATTAACCCCGAAGGCTGAAACCAACAACAGATCAACACCCAGGAAACCATTCGACTTAGCCAACCTTCAGTTAATTTCTAAATCACGTCCATATTGTTTATAATATTTTATAATGATTTATCGCTATTTTTATTTATTTTAAAATAGTCAATATATTCAAAACGACGCTACGGGCCATAACGCGACCGTGGCGCTGTTTTTCTTCAGATTTGATTTACACATATCTGAAAATCTAACCGTTGGATCTTCACAAAATTCACCTCATTAGAAAGATCTTTTCAAAACGAATCCAATGGTTCCAGTTTCGGGAAAATCCGACGGTCGGATATCCCGGTACAATCGTTTGAAGTTTCGATTTCAAAATACGAACTGCAGCGTCGTTATTCGATTAATTATAATTATATTTATATATATATATAAATATAATCGATTCTGGCGCTGTTTTTCTTCAGATTTGAATTAAACATTCCAGACAATCCAACCGTTGGATTTTTACAAAGTTGGTGCCGTTGGAAAGATTTTTCCAAAGCGAACCCAACGGCTGCGATTTCAGGAAAATCCGATGGTCGGATCTCCCGGTATAATCGTTTGAAATCACGGTTTCAAAATGCGAACTACATGGCCACGTTTCGTTTTAATTTTATTTATATTTATATAATTATATAAATATAGTTCATTCAAAAATTCCTATATTGTTTCCACTTCTAATATTTCACTAACGCCTTTAAATTTTGGAAAATTTCGCCATAACCTCCTTTGTACGGGAGGGGCTGGGAAAATTCCCAAATAGCCACACGGGCGTCTCATGTCAAAAAGAAAAAGAAAAAGCCAAGCGGCTAGCCAACAGGCTCATAAAATCATCACCCAAACAAAACAGTAAATGTGTACCTATTTGTCGGGCACAAAATTTTATTCCTCTTCTCTAGCCCCTTTGCTATAACCTGTTCAATAAATATACATGTACATATATACAGTTCTTATCATTTATCATTTTCCATTCAACTTCATATTTGATTCCATTTGGTTTAAAAACACCATTCATTCTAATGTTGCATGCATAGACAAAAATCATATCATTAGCTAATTAATGAATATTTCAACTCATGCATATTTATTTGAACGAGTTGCTATTTTTAACACTTCACATTTCAACAATTCATGTATATAATAGAAATGTGATTTTTATTGTAAAACAATTCATTTCAAAACACTATTATTTTATATAGTTTATATAGGTAATAAAAATAGGATTTTTTTTCTTATAAAACAAATTCTTTTAAAACGAGATTATTTTACATAGTCCATATAGTTGATAAAAGGTGATTTTTATTATGAAACAATTTATTTCAAAATGTGAATACCATTCAACACATGAATTTCAATTCAACCAATGAATATCGATTCAACACATGAAGGTTTTCTATAGTTTCTATATATAGATAAAAACGTGATTTTTATATTTAAAACACTAACACCATTCAACACATGAATTTCTAATCAACGAATGAATATCGATTCAACACATGAAGGTTTTCTATAGTTTCTATAAATAGATAAAAATGTGACTTTTATATTTAAAACACGAATACCATTCAACACATGAATTTCTAATCAACGAATGAATATCGATTCAACACATGAAGGTTTTCTATAGTTTTTATATATAGATAAAAATGTGTTTTTTTTATATTTAACACACGAATACCATTCAACACATGAATTTCTTTTCAACGAATGAATATCGATTCAACACATGAAGGTTTTCTATTCAACGAATAAATATAGTTTCAGCAAATGAAAATAATTCAAACACATGAATATTATTCAAAATTTCGGCAGCATAACGGCAGGGTAGTTAAAACCGGGACCGTCCCTAGTACGGCTTCTCGCTCTACCTTAAAACCTCGCGGTTTTTGACAATGGGGATCATGCATCTAGTTCACACGCAGGCGGCATGTATATATTTATTTCATTTCCACAAACTAATCCTATGTGGTTTCAACCAAATATTTCTCAACCACAAACGGGTATTTTTCAACCACAATCAATCAATATCAACCACAAACAATCCCAAACAACCATTCGCTATCAATTAATTTCACACCAATCACAATCAATAAATATCGTCCATGGTTTGTGGATGAGGGGCATATATATATATATATATATATATATATATATATATATATATATATATATATATATATATATATATATATAGCAATTCACTTCTATTTCAACACATATATAATTTTTACAACGCATATATAACTTATACATCGAACATACAACTTATACAACGCTTATACAAGAGGTGTACAACGCTTATATAACTCATACATCGACTATATAATTTATACATCGTCGTTTTCCATATCGTTTATAAATTAGAAATCTCACATTGGGTTCCACTCCACCAAAAATAGCAGAAGGCTCAGAAAAATATGAGGTCTCTTCTAAAATGTAGAAGACGTCCACACGAGTCCACTGTCTCTTATTTCACTGAATTTCGTCAACACAGCAAAAAGATATGATTTTTCAAAGTTTGCAATGGTTTAAAGGTGTTAAAACAGTTGAAAATAAAACAAGCCGTATCTCAGCTGAAAGGTTCAAAACTAGGTTTGCAATTTTCGACCAAACCGTGAATCGATAGGAGGATCGGCCAGTGCAGCGACGAAGAGGGGGGAGACGTGCGTCTGCGCGCGGTGGTGGGGTCCAGCTCGGTGGTCCCAGGCGGCGGCGGCGAGTTGAAGTCGACGACTTCAGTGAGGTGGTTCTCTCTCCACAGGCCACGAAAAATCCCAAACTTTATATGGATTTGAAGATCTCGAGAAGATCTTCAAAAAGTTCAACTGTGGCACGAGCTAATTCGGCGTGGATTGATCGGAAAATGAGGGGGAAGGATTCGAGCGGTTTCCGCATTCGATCGGGGAGAGAGAAAAAGGATTTTTTTTTTATATAAAAATTCTGATTGGCCGGGAGATTTTATAAGGGATTTTCTGACACGACCACCAATCCAAACCCAACGACTGTCGTCCTTAGCGTTCTACCCCATTCCGAACACAATGGGATATGTTTCGAAGGCCCATTCGAATGTTTCAGTCCGTTTTCTGTCAAATTAAAATATAAAACATTTAATATTTAATTTGAACGTACATTTCAATTTTCCAGGGCCACAAACTGATTCGAAAAATTCCAGAAAAATAAAGCTAGCTATGTTTTGACGATACGGTCCTAACAAACTAGTTTCGTCGAATTCTGAGACTGTTTGCAAAAAGGCCCATTTCTGGTCGATCCAATTTAACTGTAATTGAACAAACACGTTTTCCTTTGCCACGCTCACATACTAGCTTCTAAAATTATGAAATTTGAATCCAAGCAATAACTTCACATCCCGGATCCAACAAGAGTGGTTTCGTCGAATTCCGAGGTCGTATGCAAAATGGCCAATTTCACGGGCTATATAAATTCCATAGCGACCTTTCTGAAAATTCATTTGGCCATAACTTTTGCTTTCCGTTATGAAAATTCTATTTTTTAGATTCGTTAGAAAGGTATTCACTAACAGATTTAAATATTTTTGGTTTCACTAAAATCCGTTTTGTTTTGCACTCGGTACAGTCCGACAAAGTTTGAATTCAATTTTTGAAACTGCCTCGACATTTCAAGCCTTGTTTATAATTAGAATTAATTATATTCGTTTTCAATTGTCGATTCAAACTCAGTTTTCATTTCTATTATTTAAAATACTTATTTTAAATATTTTAAATCATTATTTTAGCCAATTAAAAAAAAATTAAATTGGTTCAGATTTTCTGGGTCGTTACATTTGGACATGAGATAAAGTGAAATTTGACTTAAGCATGATAATCAATTCATATCTGTTCTTGTTCTTCTTGGATCTTGACATTTGGAATATTGCTTTGAAATCAGTTTGGGCCTATTTGCATTTATAAATCAAACGTTATCATGTCCATGCCTATGATTGAGAACATAAGACCATTGCCTATGACTATGACAAGGACAATTGTGGCTAATCACCTATGACTCGTGACTATGAATTACTGCCTATGATTATGAACATAAGACTATGACCATGACTTTGAAACTTTTACAGTTAATTTCCTATGACTATAGGGTAGTTGCCTAGAACTCTTTTGGATAATTATCCATGACTATTGTATAACTATTGTGGTTAATTGACTGTTATAGTTGATTGCTCATAACACTACAGTCGAAAACCATGTTGAACACCGAATTGGCATTTAGTTGGATCCCATACCTAGGGTGTGACTTGCTTAGTTTATTCGTTATTATGTACACCAAAAACCATTGACCCATTATCCTTGTATTTGGCTTTCTTGTGCATGTCTATTCTTGTATGTTAAGTTTTTATCAGGACTATCGCCTTATTTTGCTAGATTTGAAAACCCTGTTAATTTCTATATGCCAGTGATGTTGTAACCGATTATCTCAAGTTATATCATGCCAGTCTTGTAATCTCTTTTATCGCTTTATGCTTGTCCCTTCTGCCTATCATAGTTTTGATGTTATTCCCTTTATCTCTAGATTTAGATTTACTTGTAATTTAGGTCGATTAACGTTTACATGCGATGGGAATACGATTTGGGTAGATTAGGCAAAACATGAACTGGTTATAAACATGAATCATGAACTTGATAATAGGCATAAGTTGAAACATGAAGCTTGGCACGAACTTGACATGAAACTTGAACATGGTCATGGCACTAGAATGAACTTGAAAATGGCCAACTCGAGGTTGGGTTGAGTTTGCAGTGTAAATCTGCCCGGAACTGCCCGACAAATCCAGTTACTGCAAACAATAGGATCCAATGTGGGTAGTTGGTCATATCGCGCTTGAAACCCGAGGTCAGACTGAGTTGTGGTGTAAATCTGCCCAGAACCGCCCGGCATCCAGTGACCACAACAACAGGTCTGATGTGAGAGGTTAGGGTGCATTAATGAATTAATGCCACATGATAGGGTTAAGTCATGAACATAAAAGACAACACTTAACCAACTTGAAATATGATTGGTAGGGTTAGGTCATGAACTTGAACGACAACACCTAACCAACTTAACACGTGAATGGTAGGGCTAAGTCACGAACTTAAATGAAAACACTTAGCCAACTTGATATGCTAGACTGATGGGGTTAAGTCTCGAATTTAAATGACAACACTTAACCTACTAGACGGAAACCCTAGTTACGCGGTCCATTTCAGTAGTAACCCACTAGATGTATCATGGTACCCTAGAACTAGGCAGGGTGGGGCACGATTACTGGGCTGATTGTAAGCGACCAGAACGACGGCTGTGTGGGTGCGCCAGTGTAGGTTCAGGCGGGCTATGGTCATGCACGTGGTCCGGAGTTGAAAAAGCAGGCATTGGGCATCTGTAGGTTTATCTATGCATGCTTGATTCGTGTCGGTGGTTAGCACCATAGGGCTTGATACACCCTATGGTGGACCTAGCACAGGTGACTACATTCGTGATAGGGCCGTATGACACAGAAACACAACGAGCTAGAACTTGTAGGGAGACGATCGTTTAGTGGATCGTTCCGTTGGACCTAGTAATGGGTCATTCACGATTTTGGGCCAAGGGATCATTTCATGATTAATACTTGACATGGGTTGGGCTACTAGTACAGTTGGTGCAGCAAACCTTGAACATGTGATGCTATACTTGACTTATACTTGATTCATCATGTTATCTTAGTCTATCTTATCCATCTTGACATCATACTTATGTTTACTTTCAGTTTATACTTGTCATGTTACCTTTACCTGTTTTTATGCTGAAAGTCACTTGGACTTACCAGTCTTTATGACTGAGCCGTTTCCTTTCGCCTCTTTTTCTTTCGTTTCTTCCCCCAGGTTCTCAGGGAGAAAACTCTAGCTCTTAGCTTGGATTTAGCTTGCTTTCTGTGAGCTCATGTACAGTTTGGTCTTGAGCTATGCTATGGCTGCACGTCTGCTATTTTTGGGGAATAATTTACTTTTGTTATTTTTAAGTTTATGCTTCTTTATTTTGAACTTGATGTAATGGAATAATGGCAACTTGTACTTTGGATATATGATGTTTTGACTCTTTTCTTGAAAGTAATAAGATTTGGTTTTTAATTTCTATCGCTGCATTATTTATGTTCTGTCTTGTGATATCTCTGTGTATGTTTATCTAGATAATGCTCCACCCAAACTAGTGCGTTCCCTTTGTGAGTGACCCTAGCGGAGGTGGGGTGTTACATTTGGTATCAGAGCAGAAGGTTACCAGACTGGGAAAAAGCTTTTAAAAACCTTCTGAAACTATTTTCAAAACCGTTTATAAAGAAGCATTTTTCAAGAAAATTTTATTTTGAAAAGGCTTTTCCCCGAAAGCCATTAGCACTTTCCTTTGTTTCCTCGTTTGAATCTCTATCTTTTCATTTTTCAGCATGTCTGGGAATCTTAACTTTCCAGAGGGCATGCCAATACCTGGCTGGTTCAGGAGGTACTTCGAGGTTAGGGCCAACGATGCAGGCCCAGCAGATATTCCTCCTCCAGCTGCAGCGATTCCTCCTCCTCCTCGTGGAAATGCTTTCGCAAAGACATGTATAGACTTTAAGGCTATGGGTGTAAAGGACTTCTATGGGACTGAATCCTTTGTGGAAGCGAGGAACTAGCTGAAGGAGACCGAAGATTTGTTCGTCATCTTCGAAGTTGATGATAGGCAAAAGATACAGCTAGCAGTGTGGTTGCTTAAAGATGAAGCTTCGTATTAGTGGGAGATTACCCATGCCGAGAGGCCAGTGGAAACTTGGGAAGACTTCCGGATGAGATTTGAGATGAAATTTCTCTCCCAAGCTAAAAGAAGTCTGCAGATGGAGAAGTTCCTAACTCTTAAGCAAGGAAGCATGACAATCAGGGAGTATGTCAATCAGTTTAATCAGCTGGCCAGATTTGGGCTGGATTTAGTGAACACCCAACACAAGAAGGCTCTTCGCTTCGTCAGAGGTTTGAATGAGCCACTACACAGCCTTGCTATGACTCATGTACCCATGGGGGCGACCTTTGAGAGCTTGGTGGATATGGCCCTACTTCACGAAGAAGACGAGAATGGCAAGAAGGAGGTCAAGGTGAATGATTCTCAAAACAAGAAGAAAGACTCTGAGAAAGGAGGCAAGAACAACAACAACAATAATGACAACAAGACACGTGAGAAAAGAAAGTGCAACTTCTGTGGTATTGAGGGGCATATAGTCCAGGATTGTAGAAAGAAGAAGATGGGAGCATGCTTTCAGTGTGGTGAAACTGGACATATCAGCAAGAACTGCCCTAAGAAGCAAGGGCAAGCCCCGCAAGCAGGACCTTCTGGGGGTACATCTTTAACTTCTCCTCCTTGATGCTTTGTTTTATCTTGCTTATCTTCTCGATCCTATCTTGAGAACCTTAGGTAGAACCATATGGATGGAAACATGTATTTGGGACATGTTATGGTTGATGTTTACAAATGGTTGCAAGTGGTCGCAAGTGGTTGCTCATGGTTGCATAACACACATTAGGCACTAGATCGGCTCAGACACGTTTTCATACTGCATATGCATGAGTGTTTATACTTGTTTATGGATGAAATTGAATGTGTTATCATGTGGATATTGCATATGGATGAATGTTTGTGCACCATATAGTGTTTATGTGAATAGGATTATTTGCATACATGTTGGATTCATGACACTAAACATATTTTGCATTAAGAAGATCAAATAGGCCTGATCATTTGCATTAGATAAGGAACATATACACACACTTTCTGCATATGTTCATATAGCATTAGCAATCTTTTAAGGACAATGATTGCTCGTGAATGATGGTTGAGTAGATGGATGATTGGATGGTAGGATATATTCTTCCTAACTTAAAGATTTCGGGGACGAAATCCTTTAAGGAGGGGAGAATGTAACAACCCGTATTTTTATAACATGTTAAAGTCGTAAATCAAGGCAGAATTAAATTTTAAAATAAGAATCCGGGAAAACAGGTTGCGTCGTTGCGTTCGTCTCGGAATTCTGCATGAAATCGAGTCTGGGTTTTCGAAAATCGGAGTCCGTATGACCAAGATATGACCCTCCGAAGTTTCAGGAATTTAAATAAAATAAAACAGCTCGAAAATAAAGCCAGAAATTCAAAATTCAAACCTAGAGAAGGCTGGCGGGAAAATTCCCGCCCATATACCCAGGTCGACTGGGAAGTCGACCCCCCCAACCAGGTCGACTGGGGAGTCGACCCCCCCATGACCAGGTCGACTGGGGAGTCGACCTGCCTCCCGAACCTATTTCCTGAGCCAGATGCATTCTGATGTATTTAGACTTGTTTCGTGACCAGATTCGTCTGCCTAACCCTATATAAGCAGCCCCCTAGCCTCGTTCTCTCCACACCATTTCATTCTGTCCTTATGCTGCTTCTAAGATAATCAAAATAATAAGATAAAAAGGAAGAAAAAGGACTACTTCTTCTCCATCAAGACTACGCTTAAAGATTTGCAAATTGGGGGATTTCAATTAGAACACGATCAATCAAATAGAGATTCAACAATCAAATTCTGCTTTCTAATTCTCGATCCACACACTGTAAGTTCTAGTTACTTTGAGATCTAAACTTGTTAATTATAATTTGGACATGAGATAAAGTGAAATTTGACTTAAGCATGATAATCAATTCATATCTGTTCTTGTTCTTCTTGGATCTTGACATTTGGAATATTGCTTTGAAATCTGTTTGGGCCTATTCGCATTTATAAATCAAACGTTATCATGCCCATGCCTATGACTGAGAACATAAGACCATTGCCTATGACAAGGACAATTGTGGCTAATCACCTATGACTCGTGACTATGAATTACTACCTATGATTATGAACATAAGACTATGGCCATGACTTTGAAACTATTACAGTTAATTGCCTATGACTATTAGGGTAGTTTCCTAGAACTCTTTTGGATAATTATCCATGACTATTGTATAACTATTGTGGTTAATTGACTATTATAGTTGATTGCTCATAACACTACAGTTGAAAACCATGTTGAACACCGA
This sequence comes from Allium sativum, assembly GCA_030737875.1. Lineage (NCBI taxonomy): Eukaryota > Viridiplantae > Streptophyta > Magnoliopsida > Asparagales > Amaryllidaceae > Allium > Allium sativum. The sequence continues at coordinate 587,692,317 of CM060924.1, read as the reverse complement.
ATTGGCATTTAGTTGGATCCCATACCTAGGGTGTGACTTGCTTAGTTTATTCGTTATTATGTACACCAAAAACCATTGACCCATTATCCTTGTATTTGGCTTGCTTGTGCATGCCTATTCTTGTATGGAAAGTTTTTATCAGGACTACTGCCTTATTTTGCTAGATTTGAAAACCCTGTTAATTTCTAAATGCCAATGATGTTGTAACCGATTATCTCAAGTTATAGCATGCCAGTCTTGTAATCTCTTTTATCGCTTTATGCTTGTCCCTTCTGCCTATCATAGTTTTGATGTTATTCCCTTCCTTTATCTCTAGATTTAGATTCACTTGTAATTTAGGTCGATTAACGTTTACATGCGATGGGAATACGATTTGGGTAGATTAGGCAAAACATGAACTGGTTATAAACATGAATCATGAACTTGATAATAGGCATAAGTTGAAACATGAAGCTTGGCACGAACTTGACATGAAACTTGAACATGGTCATGGCACTAGAATGAACTTGAAAATGGCCAACTCGAGGTTGGGTTGAGTTTGTAGTGTAAATCTGCCCGGAACCGCCCGGCAAATCCAGTTACTGCAAACAATAGGATCCAATGTGGGTAGTTGGTCATATCGCGCTTGAAACCCGAGGTCAGACTGAGTTGTGGTGTAAATCTGCCCGGAACCGCCCGGCATATCCAGTGACCACAACAACAGGTCTGATGTGAGAGGTTAGGGTGCATTAATGAATTAATGCCACATGATAGGGTTAAGTCATGAACATGAAAGACAGCACTTAACCAACTTGAAATATGATTGGTAGGGTTAGGTCATGAACTTGAACGACAACACCTAACCAACTTAACACGTGAATGGTAGGCTAAGTCACGAACTTATATGACAACACTTAGTCAACTTGATATGCTAGACTGATGGGGTTAAGTCTCGAATTTAAATGACAACACTTAACCTACTAGACGGAAACCCAAGTTACACGGTCCATTTCAGCAGTAACCCACTAGATGTATCATGGTACCCTAGAACTAGGCAGGGTGGGGCACGATTACTAGGCTGATTGTAAGCGACTAGAACGACGGCTGTGTGGGTGCGCCAGTGTAGGTTCAGGCGGGCTATGGTCGTGCACGTGGTCCGGAGTTGAAAAAGCAGGCATTGGGCATCAGTAGGTTTTTCTGTGCATGCTTGATTCGTGTTGGTGGTTGGCACCATAGGGCTTGATACATCCTATGGTGGACCTAGCACAGGTGACTACATTCGTGACAGGGCCGTATGACACAGAAACACAAAGAGCTAGAACTTGAAGGGAGTCGATCGATTAGTGGATCGTTCCGTTGGACCTAGTAATGGGTCATTCACGATTTTGGGCCAAGGGATCATTTCATGATTAATACTTGACATGGGTTGGGCTACTAGTACAGTTGGTGCAGCAACCTTGAACATGCGATGCTATACTTGACCTATACTTGATTCATCATGTTATCTTAGTCTATCTTATCCATCTTGACATCATACTTATGTTTACTTTCAGTTTGTACATGTCATGTTACCTTTACCTGTTTTTATGCTGAAAGTCACTTGGACTTACCAGTCTTTATGACTGACCCGTTTCCTTTCACCTCTTTTTCTTTCGTTTTTTCCCCCAAGTTCTCAGGGAGGAAACTCTAGCTCTTAGCTTGGATTTAGCTTGCTTTCTGTCAGCTCATGTGCGGTTTGGTCTTGAGTTATGCTATGGCTGCACGTCTGCTATTTTTGGGGAATAATTTACTTTTGTTATTTTTAAATTTATGCTTCTTTATTTAGAACTTGATGTAATGGAATAATGACAACTTGCACTTTGGATATATGAGGTTTTGACTCTTTTCTTGAAAGTAATAAGATTTGGTTTTTAATTTCTACCGCTGCATTATTTATGTTCTGTCTTGTGATATCTCTGTGTATGTTTAACTAGATAATGCTCCACCAAAACTAGTGCATTCCCTTTGTGAGTGACCCTAGCAGAGGTGGGGTGTTATACCTGGCATTTCCAAATAACCCACGTATATAGTAAACACATGATACACAAACACAACATACGCCTCATTCCAATTCAGAATATTCTTTATTCAAATATTCACATTCTTAGGGAAAGTTTCCCATTAATTTTATCAAAAATAAATTCTTCTAAATTTATTCTTTAATCTTCCTTTGGATACCATTTCAAACCATGTTAAGGTTTTCCAAACTAGTCGCGATTAGCGAACCACACCGAAGTAGCCATTTATTTTATTTCCCAATCCCAACCTATTCATCCCAAGGAGCAAAACTGGTAATACTCCATATCTAACACCACGGTGTTATCGGTAAATATTAATTACCATTTCACGTTCAAATCTAATTAAAGATTTAACTATTGCTTGGAGCAAAACTGGTGATACTCCGTTCTCAATCGTTTTATTCTAATAAAAGATTCATTAAAACTCCACTTAGTTTTAATCTTCCCAAAAATCAATAGCATGTCTTTATCTGGGTTAGAGAACCAATGTCCTTTAAAAAACACGGTTCACGACAAACCCAAAATCCCATTCCATTGTTAATCAGGTTAAAGAACAGGTGTTATTCAAAACACCGCTCACGATAAACCCAAAAACCAATTTAAATTAAATTCCAATTAAATACTAATTAACTGGACGATTTCACTAAATCTTAATAAAAAGATTTATTCTTTTCTAAACTTGGTTCATGAACAGTGTTATTTAAGACACCATTCAGATGAACCCAAAATCCCATTTGATATTAAATACAAGGCTCTGAATAGAAAATATATCGGCTTATATTCAATATCAAATTCTGAAACCAACAAATATCGTATTGGAAATTCCCGATATAAATATATCTTTTAAATTTCCACAACCATAAATGTATAATCACGAAATCCAACATTGAAATATTCCGAAGATAATTTCAATTCAAATCCATTTCAATTCGTATATTGGAAATTATGATTATTTTTAAAACCACTTCGAATCCAATTTATTTATTTAAAAATATTGGATTATAATTCTAGTTCATAACTAGTTCATTTCGATAAAAATATATTTTTATCCTTTTTAAATAAAGGATTTTTCACCCCAATTCTTTTTAAATCATTTATTATGATTTTACACAAATCATTGATATTTTTAATAATTTTATCAAGGCCCGTACAGTCGATTTCCAATAACGATCGTCGAACTGCACTTACAACGACCTTTTCCAAATTTGATTTGGACATAATGCCAAATCTAACTATTAGATTTCAAATTTCTAATATTCATTGGAAAACACTTTTCGATACGAACCCAACGGTTTTGGTTTCAGGAGAATCCGACAGTTGGATCCCCCGTAACGCCAATTCGAAGTCAATAGTCGAAATTCGCGAACTGCCGCGGCGCAGCGCGTTCTATTCATGCCATTTAATATATATAATATATGTATTATATATATTTCGTCTATTTCAATTCTAAACGTATTTTATAAATCATTTTGAATTCATTTTCAAAACAATTTCAATTCATATTCAATTTTAAATCAAAATTGAATATTCCATATCATTAATATATAAATGATAATATTTTCAAAATATTAGATTTTGAAATCACTTTCTTTTCTATATTCATTATAAAAATGAATAAAATCGATATAAATATCGTTCGCATCAAAATGGCGCACATCTAATCAACATGGCTTTATATATTTCAGTAACTTCGTTATTCTATTCAACAAATGAATATTTTCTTCAATACATGAATATATATATTTCTTTCAACACATGAATATTCTCAACACATGAGTATCGTCAACACATGACTATTTTTTCTATTCAACACATGAATCTTTATTTTATAATATTCTTTAATTTTCCAAATTGGAATGAGGCCCAATCAATTACCATATAATGTTAATTATATGGATTTCATACAACACATGTATATAATAGCAATGACAAATAATCAACCATCATCCAAAGTGCACTACACAACTGTCTTTCAAACTATCGATTGACATACAACTAAACAATCGGGATTAGTGTACGTCAAATATCATCCTAATACCCGTGTGGGGTTTCAGTCAACAAACACAGATTTTTATTTTTGTAGTTGGGCGATGTGTAAAATTTATCGTCCCAGTCAATATCAGTCAAATGGGTGTACATAAATAAATCGTTCGATTTGTAAATGAATCTTTATTTATTCACATTCACGTTAAAAAAGTATATTTTTAACTATATAATATTTTATTTCAGCACATGAGTATATTTCCGTTCATTCCACATCACAATCAATTTTCACAACAAAACAAAATCAAACAAGTCGTCCATGGTGTGGACCACGGGTGTCGAGTGCTGCTAAGCACCGTCTGCATCCTAGTATATATTTTTTACTAGAAAACAAGAATTAAAGTGAGAAGTTCTCACCAAGAGCTAAATCAAACACCGCGACTCTTCATATGTAGAAAATCTTCGCCGTTCTCGCCTTTTGTAAATTTCGTTGTCCGTATCCACTACATATCCAAAAATTGCATCTTTATATTGTTTCTATGTATATAAAAATCACATTTTTATACTGCAACTATATAGATAAAAATTCTATTTTTATACCGCTACTATACAGATAAAAATTCTATTTTAATACTGCAACTATATAGATAAAAATTCTATTTTTATACCACTACTATATAGATAAAAATTATATTTTTATAATGGTGTTCATATAATAAAGATCATATTTTTATTATTTCTTCATATATATATAAATCGAATTTTTATGCCGCTAATACATATGTAAAGATCGAATTTTTATGCCGCTAATAAATACGTAGAGATCAAATTTTTATGTTGTTTAAAAATCCAATCTTTCCACTTAGAAAAATCTAATCTTTTTACTTTAAAAATCACTGCTTTTCTATTAATTCCTTTATATGAACAAAATCAATCCTTTTGTAAATAAAAATCAATTCTTTTACTATTCATATAACAAAAAACATAACTTTACTTCAATCTCATCTACCTAGAGATTGTGTTTTTAGTTCAGATTTAAACATATAAAAATCGCAACTTTATATAAGTAAAAAATCAAATATTTTTTTAAAGTAATTACTGTAAATAAATTAAATAGATAACTAAATAAAAATAAAAATAAAACTTACAGCCGGGTATGGAATGGGGTTAGCGACGTCGGGGTGTTGAGCGGTCGGAGGGAGTTCACCTGAGGCCGCGTGGGGATTGGGGTCTTCGGGCGTGGGTCTCTGTTCAAGAAAGGGGGGAGAGAGAGAGACAGAGGAGGGAGGGGTTGGTCGGAGGGCAAGGCTGGGGCGCAGCGGCGAGGTCATCGGAGGAAGGGGACCGACAGGATCGAGATCCCCATTCGTTCCTTTTTTTTCTTCTAGCGTTGACTGATAGTGAGTGGGAGAGAGAGAGGTTAGGGATTTATATAATTATATAACTAATTTATTTATTTTCAAAATGTTGACTTTTTATTCAAACCCCAAACGAGACCCAACGACTATTGTCCTTAGCTAATTACCCCTATTCCGAACACAATGGGATATGTATCGTAAGCCATTTCGACCAGTTTCTGTCAAAATCAAAATATAAATCTATATATTGAATTTGAACGCACATTTCAATTTACCGGGGCCACATACGGACTCTAAAAATTCCAGAAAATATTTTCTAGCTTCATATTGACGATACGGTTCTAACAAAACTAATTTCGTCGAATTCCGAGACTGTTTGAAAAATGGCCATTTTCTGGTTGATCGAAATTGACTAAAACTGTCAAAACACGTTTTCTTGTGCCACGCTCACATATTGCTTTCAAAAATTACGAAATTTGGGATCTAGCAATAACTTGACATCCCGGATCCAACAAAAGTGGTTTCGTCGAAAACCGAGGTCGTTTGCCAAATTTCCATTTTTAAGGGCCAAAAATCCATAGCGACTATTCCGAATTTTCAACTGGGTGTAACTTTTTATTCCCACTATGAAATTTTGATTTATCGGATTTGTTGGAAATACATTTTCAAATAGATTCTAATATTTTTGATTTCTAAAATCCGGTTTATTTTGAATCCTGCACATTTATTTGAAATTTGAAATCGAATTTCAAACTACCGCGCCATGTTCAATTCCTTTTTTAATTAAAAATAAATATTTATATTCTAACAACGACTCAAATAAATATATACATTATAATTCTATTCAAAAATAAATTTCTCATCGTTATTATTTAAAATAAATCATTTTAAATTTTCAAAATTCATCAAAATTGCCAAAATAAAAATTTTAAATTGGGTCGAATTTCCAGGTTATTACAACTCTAGGGTCGACACTTATGAGCCTGGGTCGATCACACTTATGAGCCTGGGTCGACCTGTTGATCGACCCTGATTAATGTGTTTTCCTAAGGTATAAAACCCGATGACATCTTAACTTCGTGCTTCGATTACGGCTTCATGGCATCATAGGGTTCTGCTCAATTTGACATGCATAAAGTAGGATTATTATACAACATACTGGAACAAGAATCCAGTGAAGACATCAAAAATCTTGAGAGATTCAAGCTCTCAAAAAGAGGCAGTCAACTCTTTTACAAACAAGATGGCAATTATTGTATACAATTTTACATTAATGAGTAGTGTGAATGATGAAGAACCCAATCATCATATAATCACATAAATTAAGATAAACTAGATCGAGTGTGTCTATCGGCTCACCTTGCGTAGATTACAGGCAAGATCCTCTCAATTCTATGCTAAAGTAGGCTAATTGAAGCATACACAGCAAGTAGGAAGACATGCATTAACCATGGTTTTTGCTGAAACTTCCTTCTCTAATTTGCAGCAAGGAGAATGAGTTTTCTAGCATGAGTTGGACCCAACAATGAAGAGAGAGAGCAAGCTATAATCTAATAGCACTTGAATTTGGAACATGCAAGGAGTAATTGAGGGAGGACGAGGAAATGAGCTTTTCATTTATGGTATATGTGTTTTTTCTTCAAAGAAGAAGAAAGAAAAAGATAAAAGGAAAAGTATCCTCATCTTGCTAACGCTGAAACTAAATTAAAGACGAGAGAATGGGCCAAATCCTCAAATTAGCCCAAAACCAACTTAATTAAGTTATTTAACCAAAACTATATCCTTTTTATAGGCTAAAATATAAGTTACCCACCAAGCTCCATTAACACATTCTCAAACGTTTCAACACACACAAAAAAAAAATAACTGTGTCAAATTTTACACAAGTGAAATACACAAACACATTTATCCCAAATAAAAATTATCAATTTAACGCATTTATTCTAATTTAAATGTGTTTGACAAAAGAACCACTTTAACTTTTAAAACACATATATATGTACAACAAGATTGTTGCATTCTTTATTAATTTAACAACTAGAATTTAACAGTGATAATGAAATACTCTAAATCTACAAATATTGATTCACCATCAATATTTATATTTTATTTTTATACTACAACAAACCAAATATTTCATTGATTATTACTAAAAGCCACATATTCACCTTTATAATAGTCTACAAAATCCAACGTTGTATTATTACTTTAAACTCACTAATATAGTTTAAACACAGTTCATCAATTATTATTATAACCATTGACAAGAATACATCTTTTATTTTAAAAACCTAACTTAGTAATTTAATAATTATTCAACCAACAATTTATCTTTAGTATTGAAAATATATTTTCCTCTTAAATATTGATTTTTAATCAGTAGTTTTTTTTTTGATATTCATATAATCATCTAATTTAAATCTTGAGGTCATACACTAGAATTAATTTCTTGTTATAACAAAGTTATAGAATTTATTCCAAAATACTCAAATTCAAAAATTCAAAAATCTAAATTTTCTTATTAAAGTACTGCACGAATTGGTCTCACAAACTCGGATTCACATGGGGGTGGAACTGATTTGGATGGTAGTCCCTTCTCGATCAAGGCAGCATGGAATTCGGCGAGGTCTCTGGGCCAACATCTATTCCTATTCTCTTTCATTTAGGATGTCTGGATTCCACCGAAGGTCTCATTGTTTATGTGGAAAATCCTACATGATGGGTTACCACTGGACAACAACCTTCAGAGGATCGACATTCCATTGGTTTCGCGTTGTAGGTGCTACAGTTTGGGTTTTTTGGAATCCCTGTCTCACTTTTTATTTCTTTGATCTTGTGCCAATGCGGTATGGAATTAGTTTGGGAATTTGGTAGGTTGCCGAGGTATTGCGCCTTCGCTCTCGGATTTACTAATAATATGGTGGAAGGACATATCAGGTAAATCCGTATGTCTGATTTTGTTTCATTTGATCCCTTATCTTTTCCGCTGGCATATCTAGTGCTCGTGGAATAAGGCAATTTTTGACGATGTAGCTATGGATCCTCCTGCCATCATTCAGAGAGTAAGGAATGATGTTTTCCTTGCTTTATAGTGAAGGCCTTTTAAGGGAGTAATTGGTTCTCGATTGACGATATTAGCAGGTACCTTTGGTATTTCCGAGGTTTCGACTAGTCCTAGGGCGTGAATCACTTGATTCCTTTGTTAGGAAGAGATGCCATGCAGTTTTCACACCTCACACCCTTCCCCCCACCCCCTCCTTTTGTCTTATGTTGTTTGCTAGTGCTATCGGGCCTGAATTTTTAGGATTTGGATTTCGTCAGGATCAGGGAGTCTTTATAGCAGGAGGAGCTATCCGAAGGATGGTTTTTATTGAGTGGTAGAGACGGAGCACTCAGAAAGCTTCATTGGTCTTTCTAGTATATGACATCCAACTTCCTTGGAGGGAACATCTGCTGTCGTGCATGAAGTCTTCGATATTTCAGCATCGCCTAGTCTATGGCGTTAGTCTGCTGTGGATTTGTCTACCTCGTCCACATTCCCGTGATCTTTGTGTTGGATTTTATTTACTATATTTTAGATTTGTTTTTGTTATGTACCTTATGTTTGTGTATGCACAGTCTTTGCACTCTGCAGTGCCTTTTTTTGTGAGCCATTGGAGAATGACTGGATTCTCCCTTTTGATATATTATATTTTATTTAAAAAAAACTAGTTTGAATTGAACAAATTGTTTATAAACATCATCAAGTTTAGTGAACAAAAGTTGTTGTTTGTTTTGTTATCAAAAGTGCTTAGGAAAAGTAACAAATGAAAGTTGAATTGGAACATATGGAAGTGTATACTATGTTGTAACATCCTAAAAGTACTGCTAAATTAAACTAAGTATTTGATTTGAAACCTAACAAATAAGGCTCATGGTTTCCAAGAGAGAGCCATGGTTTTGGAAGTAGTTTTACACATGTTAAACATCTAAGCTAATGTTGCTTAGGAAGGATATGGGTGTTGCTTAAGTTTCAGTCCATTTTGATAATATAATTGAACATTATATTCAATTAAATAAAGGGGTAAAAATAAAAGTTGAGATTTTGTACCCAAAATGGTTTGAAATGAAACTGAAGTAATTACAAATAACTTTCATGAAGACTGAAGTTAATTTGGAAAAAAATTCAAGTATATATAGCGTGTTCAATTTTGAAATCAATTATGAATAGCCATTCGAAAATTGAAGTTGCGTTTGATATATAAATGATGTTGAAAATTCAAATTTATTGTTCTTACTACCTTATATTAAATTATATTTAAATGGATTTCATGAAATTTTGGGTCTGAAAGGATTGATTTTGAAAAATATTATTATTTTAATAAAATAATAATAAAATAATATTCATTTATCATGAATACTTGAATTTTAAAGTTAAATTTTGAAATATTATTTTCAAATGAGTTTAAATATGTTTTATATATATTATAATCATATTTGAAGTAATTCAGAGTTTTGAATTGAAATTGAAATATGGTCTGAATAGGACTAGTCGCGCTGTGGTAGTTCGCTAATTTTGTCTATAAACTTCGAACGCATAAAACATGAGCAATTTAAATCAAATTTCTTTGAAACCAAAATTGTATACTTCCTGAAAGTAATAGTTTTTAGTGGAAAAGGAATTTTAAAATTTTAATATGTAGATTTCAAGTTATGTGTAATGCTATTTTTGAAAAGGTCGCTATAAGTATAGTTCGGTGACATTAACGATAAAAGACTATTTTTAAATAAAGAAAAAATATGGAATTTTCTGGAAAATAATTATAAATCTTTTAAATGTAATTTGAAATAAATAATGTGAAATTTTTGATAATATAATATCATTTTGATTAAACTAGCTAATATAAGTCTGTTTTCAACGCTTTTACAACATTTTCTGACAATGGTTTATAAAGGTTTTAAACTCATTTGTTTACATCTATCACTCAAGTAATCATTTTTAATCGAGTAATAATTTTTTTTGGAACTTTTATACATTTAAACAAAATAGGTCATGAGCAGATTAAGTTTACTTAAATATTTAAAGAATTTTCAAATAAAGATTTTATTTGGAATTAGATGGAAATAATCTATGGGTATTTGATACTAAATTCCGTAGATGAAACTTATGCTATTCCTGGAATTTGAAAGGTAATTATACCGTAATTCGGCCTATAGTATGTGTTGAATACGAAAATTTATATTGAATATAGGTTGATACAATTTCTGTTTAATTCTTATACTCAATATAAATTAGTTTTAGATTTTGAAAATTAAATGGAAGTAATTTTCTGATATTTGATATTTGAACTCGTAGTTCAAATTATACTATTCGGGAAATTTAAAAGGTATTCATACCATTATTCACTTAGAATATTAACTGATTATGAGGATTGATATTGAATATAAGCTAATACAAACTGTATTTGAATCCTATATTTAATATCAATAGGTGTTTGAGTTTGTTGTGAAATGTTTTGAAATGACATTATTTTTTTACCCAAGTTTGAGTATGATTTGGAATTTAAAATTGGATTAAGATCTTTTAAAAAGATAATGGAGAAATGCTTTGTGATCTTGTTTTGGAAATCAAAAGGAACTGGAGAACTAATGAATCTTAATTAAAGATTTTAGAACTTAAACTATCTTCAATTTGAAAAGATATGCTTTGAAGAAGGATTTATGGAATGGATAATTTCCATAATAAAGATTTTAATTAACCAATCGAAACGGAATAGAGACTTAGCAAGTCCTGTATTTCCATATTGTTATAAAATAACAATTGTTATAAAATAACAATTGTTATTTGGAAACAACGAAATTCAGAATTCAAGTCTAACAAAACCATTCCAAATAGTAGTACGACGTTATGGAACAATTAAAGATATTAAAGATAGTGTTAAAGATTGGAAACCTTCACATCGAAAGGACTACTCGCTGAATGTCTCAAGTAGGTAGCTCTTTACTTGAGATGGATTTACCGGTATTATAGCAGTGGTGCAGACGTATTTGAAGGAATTTCAAATTTGCAAGGGCTTCTCTCCTTTATTAGACGAGGAATGAAGTGCCTTTAGTTTTGTTCAGTCCCAGAACAAATTTATATGGACGTGTGTCTGACATTGTATTTTATAATATATTGATTTGTCTTTACTAAACCTATTTCTATTAGTGGCGGATAGGTTATCACTTAGCTTGACACGTTTCTTTGAGACATACGAGCTCAAAGGTGATATGGTTAGTAGTGATTAGTTGTATATTATGAAATGACAATGCGCCATACTAATTGATTGTGCTATTGATGATCAAAGTGAAGATGTGTGCGTGTACTTGCTGAGTAATATAGTACACTCACGGATCGTGTAATATGACAAACAATATTCAAGTATGAAGTAATAGATAATCACAGAACTGTATAATAGTAAATGCAGTAAAAATAGAAAAATCACACCAGGGATTTTTATACTGGTTCGGAGCACAATCCTACGTCCAGCCCCAGACCTCTCTCTGGATTTTCACTAATCAACAACCTCGCTTCAGCCGGAGGAACAGGTTCACAACACCCAGACAGCCGAATGGGATTTCACGCCTCTATCATCACGAGGACTTCACCGCTTGCCTCTTAACAACACGAGGACTTCACAACTTGCCTCTAACGACACGGAGGACTTCAACCAAGATAAATAATCTTGTAGTTTGACAATGTGTGTTCTCAATAACATGAATTTGTCAATTCTTGTACAACCTTCCTATAATCTTATCCTCGAGTATATACTTTGAATGCATAGATTTAAGCAAGTAGAATGCTTATTGAATCAAATGATATTAATTTGATTCAAGGATTCAGCAAGTATTTGAAACTTGGAGAGCTTTTGTTTTGCAAAAAATATGTAAATGCAATTTAAAAATTAGAGAGAATATAGAATGATTTCGTTAATTGAAAAACAAGTTTGAAGATGTTTATATAATAGTAGAAAGGTAGTAATTCTTCATGAAGAGTTTCTATAAAGAGTTATGTCCATTTCCTTTGATTATTGAATAGAAATCTCTTCACAAATAGAAGCAGCCTTTCAGAAAAAGCTTGCTGTTTCAAAAACGATCGACAGGTCAAAAATCACATGTCGCCTGGTTGAATTTATTTAAAATTGAAAATTCTAGAAAAATAGCCGTTATATGCAAAAACACATAAACCGATCGACTGGTGATTTTCAACCAGTCGACTGGTTGATCTGAGAAATGTTTTTGTTTCCAAACAGAAACATAACCGGTCGACTGGTGGTTTTTTGGGCGGTCGACCGTTTTATGGATGTGGACCGGAGGTCCTTGGTCCACAGTCTATATCACTCTACACTCTTTCCTGGTCGGAGCCTGAACCATTTGGCATTTTTTGTGACTTTTCAATTCTTCAAATATACAGATTTTAGTAATGAAGATATGATACTGTTTTGTGCATTCGTGTTATACTTTGTGGATATATTTTAACATATTTCTAACATGATTCAAAGTAAAAAAACCTTATCTCTATGAAATGATCTTCATTGCACCTTTATATGTTGGCATCGATCAAAATCTTGTCTCAACACAAAGCATAGCTTTAATCCATAGCTTTGTGTAACGAGACTTCAACAAGCCTCACACCCCATAAAATGGCCAAAACAGGAACGGTGCGACAAGGTTATGGGTTATCATCTCCTGTCTATATAAAAAGTGTACCATGGTATGGAGCCCGAGTATTACTTATGTGGCAACTTCTACATTTTTTTATTGTTGATGTTGCGGTCACTCTGTTTAAGGTTAGTAATGACCAGGAAGTGATATATCTATGTATCATCCAGTTAAGGGGTCCCGACCTATTGTTGGTTGAGAACTTCAGTTGTTATTGGGGCATTCCTCTAGAGGCGTACCCATCGGTAAGGTTGTTCCTTAGCCTGGTCATTTTTTTGGTAATCCATTCTCCACTAAGAGTTTGTACGGTTTTAGTTGTGAACCTATATGTCGACATAATGGGATAGGGCATTATACCAAATACGATTGATAAATTTACTTATGGAAGGGATTTCCATATTAGACACTAATAATAATATCAAATGTTTAAACGTATCAAGCATGTTTGGTTATCATAAAGGGAAATCTCTCCCAAGTCTGCATTTGCATGGTGTGTGTGCCAAGAGACCTTATGGTTGCATCATTTTCCAAAAAGAATTGCGAGTTTTTCTGCATTGGTATTCATAAGGGAAAAACCCATTCTATGTTTATAAGGCGTGGTCTTATAAATTACCCTACTTTGTAGAGTATAACTATTTTATTTCCCATGCCAGTCTCATGACTGTCCTAGAGTTTATTGTTTTTCCACCTAAACTTTGGGTGCCCTTATTTTCCACATGGGAAGCCTGGTAGTCTAGATTTTGTAGATTTAGTCTTGGAGTCATTTTAGAGCATGTTTTGGATTAAAGTTGGAGCTGTGTCCAAATCAATTTATTTCTTCCACTAAGCTTAGTTATTTCTTTTGTGTATTTTCCATTGTACTCATATATCTATTGTAATCTGATGTAAAAATTATTGTTATGATAATGAAAAAGTTCTTTTGTTTAGTTCCAATGTATAAATACTCATAACCATCCGTCTATGAGAACGTATCGAGTCAGTTTAATTACTAAGTTGAGATGGACTGAAAGGCGGGTCGTTACAGAAGTGGTACTAGAGCTTTGGTTCATTCAAAGCTTTGGGGTACGGCTCATTAGATCACGATGAAAAGACTCATCTGAGCTTGGATTCGTAATATCGTAGAAGAGAAACCCATTAGAGATAGGGTTAGAAATTCACTAGAATGAATTAAGAGCATGAGAAACTAATTTATGACATAGAAATCGGTTTCCAAAAGTTATATTTTGATTATAAAAGGATATGTTTTTAAAAGTATTTTAAAATACACGCACACATACATATATGCATATATATATATATATATATATATATATATATATGGTAGATTAAAAACTAAATGATAAATGAGTAAAATTATTAAAATTTGAATAAAGGCATTTTGTGATTAGAATTTCACAATCATTATAATTAGTTGAAAGAAAATGAACTCAATTTCGTTTAAGTAAACTATTATCATTTACCAACTAATTCGAATTAATAATCCAAATGCAAATAACTAGTGAATTAAATTTCACGATTTTACTATAAGGTATTTTGGATCTTGAAATTCTTTAAGTATGGGTTTAAACTTAATGATTTTCTTTAATATTTGTTGGAAATAAGTTCTCAACTTTGAATTGAGAATAATTATTAAACCATAAATAATCCTTATAAAGAGTTGGATTAGGAATTGAAATTATCGATGATTTTTGGACAGCAGATAAAATTGTGAAACTAGAAATGTCTAAGTACATACGAATATTGTATGAATTAAATTTCACAATTTTGACTAAAATATATTTGGTAAATAATTAGAAAGGGGTTATCTAAAATAGTAAGAGTTATAAAATTCTTGGGTCATTTTGAAGAAAAATGATTTCATAGACTTCTTGAATCAAAACCTATGAGTCTAACCCTAAATTTCTTTATTAACTCTAGGGAGGTTTAACGACATCGCTTTTTGACCGCCTCAACTCGGTAATTAAACCAACTCGAACCGTTCAAAATGACAGATTGTTATTGCTTATGAAGTTGAAATACAAATCATCACAGAATCACAAACACAGAATATCTCATAGTGGAAGTACAATTTATACAATATTACAAAATCTTTACATAATATCCGAGTACAGAATAGATATAAAAACATTAGAAGACTAAGAACCTTACTAAAACATGAATAACTGGTTGAAGTGGGAATAACTACATGAGTGATAACAGGCGGATAACCGGATCTTCAACGAATCTCAAGCTCTAACAGATATATCTCTAAGTTGAAACACTCAGTCTGACCCGAGAATTTTGCATGGAATAAAACAAACAAAATACTTGAGTCGGGATGAACATTCTCATATAAGTGAATTAACTCAAGTGACATATTTAAATGGAATGCAATAGTTACTTAAAGGATGGTTGGGATTTCCAACCCCCCAAGGATCTGTGAAACTAATATATATATATATATATATATATATATATATATATATATATATATATGCTATTACAATAGTGTCTATTCAGTAAAGTAAATATATCAAAATAGTGTAAGCGGGATTACCATATTACCCTTACACCGTTTATAAGCCATGTAGTCTATATAGTACCGTAAATTCACCGCACTGATGTTATCAGAGGGGACTCCATAGAAAACAATGCCAAATCAAAATCGTAGGGGGCTCGATAAGGATAAATATGACAAGGCACTCGAGGCGATACCTTAGGTAGGATTCTACCAGTTGCACTCCCGGACCGGTGGTAACGCATAGCAGCAACTATCGCCCACCTCGGAACACACTTCCATAATCAAAAGGGTGCACCCAAATCAATCACAATGGTAATAGAGATGGTATCGAAGAAGCGTGTCCGATATAAGGTGTGACCTCAATTAGTCACGGTATAGCTCCTGTTTTAGTCATTTTATTTATGACCCGAAGGTAAGGCCATTTCGTCACCGTTCACAATCTTCAATCCAGTAGTCGCCTCCAAGTCATCCTACTTCGTTCCGGATACTCCATCACGTACACAGTTGTTAAAGTGGTATCGGCACTGATAGAGAGTAGGCCACTTACCAACTTCGGTCTCTTTAACAACCGACGCTTACATTTTTTTCACATCGTGGCCATTATATTTGAAATCATATTTTCAAGTATCGTAAATCAATTTATTTCAAATATTACCATAAATCGATTACTCAAATCATTTATTATTGTTTCGATTAAGATTATAAAACCAAAATTCACCATTATCCTTTGTCATACATTTGGTTTTAAAGTTCCAATTTCCCTGAAATATCCTGATTGCTCGAAATCCCCTTTTTCAACCTTTGGAGACACTAGAATGGACTGAACATAGACTTTATTCAGATTATAAAAATATATTTAGAAAGGTTAAGATTGAAAATATAGTATAGGTATATAAGTTTGAAAAATAATGTATATACATATACATATATATATATATATATATATGTATATATAGTTGGAAGACTATTATGAAATTTATATAGTTAAAGTGATCAAATTATTTTATAAAAGAATATGTACAAAACCATGTAATGTGGAAAATTGTTTTTACGTAATTATAGTTTTATTCAAATACTATTATTCCAAATCCAAATCTAAATCCCTGCTCACAATTTCTTTTCCATCAAGATTTCACAATTAACTCAAATTCCCATTTGTTGGTTCAATTCAATGCTTCATGATTAAACGATTCTCAAAATCATTATCTATCTTTGATTTCACATACCATTTCATATAATAAACCCCAAACAACTTTTACCGTTAGTTGTTAATCAAAAATCTGATATCTTAAATTCTAACTCCTTAACAAAACCCGTATTGAAGCATGTTTCTCTTATGTTTGAAATCCAACAAATTTACATTTTTGCCACAGATCCTTCTTACATTAAAATGGTGGGAAAATCATTTACCAAAATAAATTTCTAAACATTTAACAAGTCTTTGAAACTTTTTATACTAAATTGCCAAACTTAGATTTTCATGTTGTTAAATTTATTATATAAAACACAAAGTATACGAAAAATTTATTTGAACTAAATCTAAATTTAAATTTTAACTTGTATGATTACTTCTTTAAAATTATTTACATATAAATTGAATTTCTCATAAAAATTCAAGTAAAATTTGAACAATATTTCTTTTAAACATTTCTTTATGCTATATGGAAAATTTCATTAATATTTTTACTTTCAAAACCAATAAAAATACTTTTAAAAGTATTTTTATTTTATTGACAATGGTATCCTTATATAATTTTCTATCCTATGGTCAAGTGGTACAGATATTTATCATTTCAATCTGTTCTTCAAAATATTCGAATCCCGGGTATGTATCATTTCAACCCGTGTAACAACCCGGAAAATCAGAACCAATTTAAAAATTTTATATATACTATTTTAGTGAATTTTGAATAGTTGAAATAATTTATTTTGTATAATAATGATTAAAAATTTATTTTAATCGAAGTTAGAGCGAAAATATTTATTTTAATTTCAAAAGGAATCGGAAATAGTACGGTAATTTGAAAAGTCAAACCTGAACTTTGACTAAATGTACAGGATTCAAAATTAAACAGATTTTGGTGAAACCAAAAATATATAAATCTGTTTAAAAATATCTTTCCAACGAATCCTAGAAATCAAAATTTCATAACGGGAATCAAAAGTTATGGCCAGTTCAATATTCAGAATAGTCGCTATAGTATAATTTATAGCCCGTATAAAAGGTCATTTTACAAACAACCTCTGTTTTTTACAAAACCACTTTTGTTGGATTCGGAATGTCAAATTACTACTAGGTTTCATTTTTCGGAATTTTCTGAATTAATATGTGAGCGTGGCAAAAGAAAACGTTTTTTGTCAATTTTAGTCAAATTTGATCGACTTGAAAATGACCATTTTTCAAACGGTCTCGAAATTCGATGAAATACCGTATCTTCAAAACAAAGCCAGAAATAATTTTTCAGGAAGTTTTAGAGTCCTTATGTGGCTCCGGTGAATTTAAATGTGTGATCGAATTATTTTAAATAAATGATTTAAATTTTAAATTAAAGAAAACAGGCTAAAGAAGATGGTTTGGGATGACAGGACCTAGCCCATTGCGTCCGGAATGGGGGCATTTGGGTAAGGACAACTTTTGCTGGGCTGAGATTGGAACTATTAAGGGTAAACGAGCTAAAATCACTAACTAAGATAATTAATATTGTAATATTATAAATATCACAAGCCAAAACCCTAATGACCATTACAGAGCCGCCGCCATATCCTACTTCTCAAGGCCGAAATTGCTCCCTCCATTCACCATTAAAATACCTCAATCCATTCACCAAAACCCATCCCTCCTTTAGACTTTATTGTTGTACTTTTCCTTCTCTACAAATCCATACGGTGAACCCTACCTGAAACTGCAAATTTCAAGCACACCAGACCCGAGAACCCAACCCGTTTAAACCACCGCCCTCCCCGCTAGGTACGTGCGACTTGGCCAAGGGTGGGACCCTTCTGTGCGCCGTTTTCCCCCCGTCGAAGTGCCACCGTTCGATCATCCTGAAGCCTTGTAATTTGAACGTGAAAAGGAACCCCAGGTTCGAAGATATTGGGTTTAACGTTGGCCTTGACTGTAAAAGAGGAAGAAAGTGGAATCTTATGTAATTATTTTAAATTAATTTATTTTAAATATTAACAATGTAAATTAAAGCATATCTTATTCATTTGAACTCGAAATTGAATGATTTCAGATCCTGTACGATCGTGAAACCGAGATCTACGCTACTGTCCTAACTAGAAACGATTCCGAGCTGACTGAATTTTGGCCAAAAAAAAATTGCAGATCTGAACAATTCAGATTCAAACTATAGTGAGAAATCCTATTTTATTTTATTATTATTTATTTTAAAATAATTAGAATAAATCAGAATTGTATTATCATTGATTCGCTGTATATTTCTTCATCCTATGCTATGTGATTTGTCTGTATGTGATGTGTTAATGTAGATCTGTAATTTGGGTGATATTGTGTTATTGTTAAATTTAACATAAAAATAAATCAAACATTTTTTTTGATATTTTGTTGAATCAAATATATTCAACAAAAATGGAGCATCACCTTTATTTTATTTGGTTGGAATTAAACTTGCCATAAAAATAAAATATATCACCTTTGTTTATTTGTTTGATTGAATTAGAATTTTCAGTCAAATAAAATATATTACCTTTGTTTATTTGTTTGATTGAACTAGAATTTTCAATCAAATAAAAATATCACCTTTGTTTATTTGTTTGATTGAACTAGAACTTTCAATCAAACAAAAATATCACCATTGTTTATTTGTTTGATTGAACTAGAATTTTCAATCAAATAAAAATATCACCTTTGTTTATTTGTTTGATTGAACTAGAATTTTCAATCAAATAAAATTATCACCCTTGTTTATTTGTTTGATTGAACTAGAATTTTCAATCAAATAAAATGTCACTTTTGCTATTTTTGATTGAACTAAAATTTTCAATCAAATAAAAATGTCACTTTTGTTATTTTGATTGAACTAGGATTTTCAATCAAATAAAAAAAGCCACTTTGGTTATTTTTGATTGAACTAGAATTTTCAATCAAATAAAATTGTTACTTTGGTTATTTTGATTGAACTAGAATTTTCAATCAAATAAAAATGTCACTTTGGTTATTTGGATTGAACTAGGATTTTCAATCAAATAAAACAATGTCACTTCAGTTATTTTTGATTGAACTAGAATTTTCAATCAAAATAAAAATACACTATTATTATTGTTTGATTTAATTAGAATTTTCAATCAAAATAAAATATCACTTTTGTTTGTTATTTGATTGAGTTAGAATTTTCAATCAAAGGGAAATATCAAATTTTGTCATTTTGTTGAATTAGAATATTCAACAAAAATGAAATGTAAATTTCTATCATTTTATGGAATTACTATAAAAATAGGAATGTTCATGCTTTAGAAAAATAATAAGAGCATTACATTCAAAAGTTTACATTTTTACTGTAATGTTGAAAGTAGCGGAAAATGTACATGTTTTTAATCAAAACATGATTTCATTAAAAATAGACATTTTTAATGTAAAGAAAAAATGTACATGTTTTTAATCAAAACATGATTTCATCAAAAATAGACATTTTTAATGTAAAGAGAAAATGTACATGTTTTTAATCAAAACATGATTTCATTAAAAATAGACATTTTTAATGTAAAGAGAAAATGTACATGTTTTTAATCAAAACATGATTTCATTAAAAATATGCAATTTTAACATGATAAGAAAAATGTTCTTGTTTTCAATCAAAACATGATTTCATATGAAAAGTTCACATTTTTAATGTCATTTATGAAATTAGAAAATGTACATGTTTTAGGAATATAAACATGTAGTCATTAAAAACCATATTTTAATGTCATTAAGAAAATTACAAATTGTTCATGCTTTGAACAAAAACATGATTTCATTAAAATCTACAGTTTAATGTTCAGAATATAAACATAGGAAAGATTCATGTTTTAAAATTAAAAACATGATTACATTAAAAATATACATTTTTAATGTAATGTTGAAAATAGGAAAAATGTACATGTTTTAATCAAAATATGATTACATTAAAAACATACAATTTTAATGTAATGTTAAAAATAAGAGACAAGATTCATGTTTTAAAATGGAAAACATGTTATACATTAAAATTACACTTTTAACGAGATATTAGAAAACTTGACAAAATTCATGTTTTAAATTGCAAAACATGTTATACATTAAAATTTCACTTTTTAATGTAATAATAGAAATGTAGAAAAAGATTTATGTTTTAAAAAGAAAATATGTTTTACATTAAAATTTTACTTTTTAACGTTATAATAGAAGTTGGACAAACATTCATGTTTTTAAAATAAAACATGTTTACATTAAAAACTTTGTTTTTATAATGAAATGGATAAAATTAGCATTTATAATTACATCGCATATATTAGAATTTATATGCGCTGTTGATTTCGCATTTATAATTATATCGCATATATTAGGATTTATATGAGTTGTTAAAGTAACATTTATAATTACATCGCATATATTAGAATTTACATGCGTTGTTAAAATTACATTTATAATTACATCGCATATATTAGAATTTATATGCGCTGCTAAAATAACATTTATAATTACATCCCATATATTAGAATTTATATGCGTTGTTAAAATTACATTTAAAATTACATCGCATATATTAGAATTTATATGCGTTGTTAAAATAACATTCATAATTACATGGCATATATTAGAATTTATATTCATTGTTTAAATAACAATGATAATTACATTTGCATATATTAGAATTTATATGCAAAGTTGACTCGTCATTGTATAAATTTTCATGTGAATGATATATGTTGTTTGACAGTACATAGATGTGGTATGCCAATAAAAACATTCTTTTATTTGGCATATTAAAAACGTTAGTGAATTCATCGAATAGTTTATATATATATATATATATATATATATATATATAATTAAATATATAAATATAAATTAAAATTTAACGAATCTCGCGCGGTAGTTCGCGTTTCGGAATCGAAACTTTAAACGATTATACCGAAAGATCCAACCGTCTGATTTTCCCAAAACTGGAACCGTTAGGACCATTTTGGGAAGATCTTTCCAACGATATAAATTTTGTTAAAATCCAACGGTTAGATTTTGTAACACCCCATGTCCATTAATGTCACTCGCAAAGGGAATGCATTAACTTCCATGGAGCATTTTAAGTGAATATAGAACAGAAAATCACAACAAGACAGATATAAAGCAGTACTTGAAAATTTAAAATTTTATTTATTGCAGCAGAAGGTATATATGTTTGGTTACATCATCAAAAACCATAAACCAAAGTCAAGTACATAATATCCATCTTGATAAAACAAAGTACATAATCCCACTACTACAAATAGCCATAAAGAAAATGATAGGCTGAACTTTACTTCAGCAATCCAAATCCAAGTGCTCCCAAAGAGATCACAATCAAGCTCCACTAGTCTAGTCCCACCCTTAGAACCTGGGAGGGGGGGGGGGAAGGAAGAAAAGAGGTGGAAACAAAGGGGGTCAGACATAAAGTTTGGCGAGTCCGACAAATCTAACAACATAATTATTAAAGCAATATGATAAGATATAAGATGGAGAATAAGGTAATGACTGTGTGAACCACATGGGTATGGCAAGGCAATCAAGAGAAACAGAGATAACGTTAATGGCGCTTCCTAATCAATATAGGATAATTACTATACTCTACCGTACTGTACCGTACTGTACTGTACTGACACTAACTGCACCCCTACTAGTCACTCTAGAAATTTGATCCCTCTTGGCTAAATAGAACGATGATAGCTTCGTGTACTACTAGATGTACCCACTATCCTCATGTTTGACTTTATATCTCTTGTTGCTATCATAGGTACCCAGCGTGTACCTATCCCCACTAGATGTACCCCTTCAATAAGTAATAATGGTAATTCCATGTACTCCTAGCTGACGTCATAGTTGCTGCCTGCTCCTATCTCCACTAGGTGTACCCCCTTAATAATTATTAATAATAGTGGTAGCTTCGTGTACCCCTAGCTGACTACATAGGTGTCGTCTGCTCCTATCTCCACTAGGTGTACCCACTACCCTACCCCATCTGATCGGCTCCCTAACTCGTAGATACCCGTGCAGGTCCCACAGTGGGGTGTATCACTCCCCAATATGGCAACCTTATACCATGAAAGGAATGCACGGCTTATAACTACACGATGCAACAACGTCTTACCTACCAACCCGGACCCACGCACGCACGTGACCCCGTTGGACTTGCGTTGCCACCGCTAACCCGTTTTGGCCTATTACAATCAGACCAAGTAGGCGTGTCCCGTCCTCGATTTGGGTCGAGCTCACAAAGATACCTAATGGGCTACTGGACTGAAAAGGGCCCCCCATGCTTGACACAAGCTTTCCACCTAGGCTTGGTCCCCTCTAGTACATCCCACTTAACCCCCTTCATGTCCACTTACATGTTTTAAATTTGGTTAAGGGTTTCTGTTAGTAATTCCACATGCCACCCAAGGCACCCACTTAACCCCTATGTCCCACTTACATGTTTTACCTTGGTTAAGTGTTACTAATCGTATTTCCTCATGCCACCCAAGGCACCCACTTAACCCCCATGTCCCACCACATGTTTTACTTTGGTTAAGTGTTTCTTAATTTATTACTACCGTAACCCCTGTAGGACCTCTCACATTAAACCGGCATTTGTGGCTGCTGGATTTGCCTGGCGGGTCCGGGCAGTCTTACACCACAAACGAGCCTAACCTCGTGTCCATACAATTGTTACGCATTTAGTTTGGGCCTTTGACCTCTCACATTGGGCTACCATTTGTGGCTGCTGGATTTGCCGGGCGGGTCCGGGCAGTCTTACACCACAAATGAGTCCAACCTAGTGTCTTAGGCAATTAATTATACATAAATAATTTTCCCTAAATTTGAATTACTTTCCCTATTCAAATTTCCATATTCATTTATGTCCATAATTTATCACCTAAATTATGCTCATCTATTTATGGTATATAAATTATACCAATTTCATCACCAATTAATTTTATTCCTTAAAATTAATTACATGCCTTTTTAGGCCATTACATGCAAAATTCACAATATGTGTGTATTCACTATTATCCCCATCGTACCCCCGTCATTCGTTCGGTTAACATGACATATACATATTAGACTAGCAAATAGTCTATTACTTAAAAAAGGGAATAAACCTCACAAAGTCACATACACACAATAGTAGATCTAATTTGCATCTAACTTGCAATTAAGAATTACAACATACTTGCATAGTCTTTGTATTATCAAGGATCCAAAAATCATAGATCTAAAAGGTGTGAACTTGCATGTATGAACATAGTTTTACACCCAACTACATTAGGTAATTATCACAAACTTACATAAACTATGTATGTCGTCAACCTAAACATAAAGGTGTCATCTTGCATAACTATGGATCCAATAAAAGGTGTTAACCTGAGTAAACTATGGATCCACATAAAGGTGTAAACTTGCATAACTATGCATGTCATAGTTTTAACATAAAAATGTCAACTTGAATATGGATCTAAACTTTAAAGGTGTGAACTTGTATATATGTGAATCCAATTATCACTCAAACTTGCATATGAACATAATACTTATACGAACTAGCATATGTTCCACATCCATATTCGCATAAAAACTGATGTTATAAACCTAGTTGATTGGATTATAAAAAGGGATTCATTGACACAAGTTAACATCATGAATTACTAGCATATAATTTAGATCCAAACTTACATAACATCATATAACTCGCATACAACTTGCTTGATCCTATTAACTTGCATAACATCATATGTACAACTTGCATAATCATATTAACTTGCATAACATCATATATGAAACTTGCATAATCATAGTAACTTGCATAATCATATTAATCTTGCATAACATCATACATGAAACTTGCATAATCATATTAACTTGCATAATAATATTAATTTTGCATAACATCTGTGACGGCCCGCCCCGTACCAACCGACATTTACTCCAAAAGTGTGCTGTACACATGTCCAGTTAGCACGGAACGGGTCGTGAGAAGGAAATGAACATACAAAGAACCTGTAGAATGTCTCACAGCGCATAGAACAAAATATAATAATAACATACTTGACATAAAACAGGAGAGAGTGTGCATAAGCTGAAAATCAGAACTAAACATCATAGCAGCGGAAATCCAAAATACAGCTTATTACAACTTTCAAACTGTCTCAAAGCAAAAGTAAGATAAAGGAGGTACACTACTAATGCCCAAGTAGCGACCACCAACGACACAGGGAGAATGTGTATATATATATATCATACGTGGAAGCCTCCTGCCCGCCTCCGAATCAGCTACTCGCGCATCACCAGCTAACCTGTCTCTAGTCTGCTCGTGTGAGCACCCAGAGTAATAAGAGGAGACATAAAACTCTGGGTCAGACATAAAGCCTAGTATGAGCGATAAGCATCTAAAGTGAACAATAACAGGTAGACTAAAACATACCTGAACCTAAACCTGCAACCGAAGAGTTAGCACTACATACTGTACAACACTCTAAGGTACAATATCAAACAGTGTAGAGATACGGAGGTGGGGGAGGTGTGCATGTCATAGGGATGGCAAACAATCAAGCATAGCATCCATCCTCACATCTCTCACTTAGTGCGTAAAGCATACGATGTTCACCACTTCGATCACCCAACATACCTTGCTACGATCACTATGCCCCATGAAGTCATAAATGGCTTCACTGCACTGATAATGTAGCCACTAATCCTTTGCTATGTCCACTTTGCCCCATGGAGTCACAAGAACCCCACTGCACTGGCTCATAGCCTTACCAATCCTTACTATGTCCACTTGCCCCATGGAGTTATTCACCCCATCTGCGCTGGCTCATAGTCTTACTACGCATCACCTTGCCCCTCAGGTCATAATGACCCTACTGCACTGATAACGTAGTCTTGCTACCATCACCTTGCCCCTCAGGTCATAATGAACCTACTGCACTGATAAGTAGCCCATCATTCATTCTTAGTGGTGGATCGAAGTTATGAACGTCGACAACTCCTTAGCACACGTCCCGCAGCAAAGTCGAACCATGAAGTGAACTCATCGGTTCCCAACTGGATCCTGAGCTCTAACTTCCCATATTGGACTACCTTTGCATCTCGGGTTATTGGTCAATACTGGGTCGGGTCGGGTTCCTTCTCAAGCCATCGGTTCGGGTCGGGTATCCTCCATCTGTTCGGGTCGGGTCTTCTTCTAGTGCAGTTCGGGTCGGGTGCCACTCCATCGGTTCGGGTCGGGTGTCATCTCCCCTCCAGCTCCTGCCTCCGTTCCGATCCGTCTCCTCGTCCTTCACATGCTCCTATCCGATCCATCCTCATGCCTCCGCTCTGATCCGTCCTCCTTAATCCGATCTGATCCCAGTTCAGTTAGCGTGGCCTTCCTTTTTGCCACTTTTCCCAAGTGTTGGGTTCCGATCCGATCGAATTCCTTGCTCAGTTCTACATATCCGATCCGAGCCCCATATCCGATCCGATCCGAACCCTGCACTGTTTTCTGAAACTGTTCCAGCAAGTGTTTACGCCATTCGACGACGTTTTCGACCATTCTAACTATTGAAATCGATCACAAAGCATTTCATACAGTCATAGCAACATGCATAATCAACCACAAACATCAAAACATCAATATAATAGGTTAAAATGGATCAAACATACCCAAAACCCCATATTTCCCCTTAAGCATGTTTAGGTGAAACTAATGATAGGATTAGCAAAACTTAACCAAATTAACCCAAATTCATATCAGAGGTCTAAAACATCATTTAGGAATTTATGAACATTTTTCCCGAATTTATTAGTGTATAAATTCGCTAATTAACACTAATCACCCCTAATTAGCCATAATTAGTGCAAAACTATGCAAATCACTCACCTTAGCCACAAAATAAACTAAGATCTGAAATAAATCTCTGATTTGATGTGAATCCCAAAGCTAAACAGCAGCTCCAATGTTGCTTTGGTGTAGATCTCCCTTGATTAGATGTTGCTAAGCTTAATCCTTGACCAAAAGATGATTTGGAGGTGATTTAGAGGTTAGAGGCCATTTTTAGGGTTCCTTAGTGATAAGTGGAGGCTAGAAAACTAAAATGGAATGATCCTCTATCTCATTTCAGCCTCCCCATAACCCTAATCCCGAAATGGGTTATAGGCCTACTCACTAATCACCCGATTTGGCCCGGTTAAGCAGTTTTTCACCCTCCAAACCTTATTTCAGCCATATCTCCCAAACGGTAAGTCCGTTTGGCTATTATGACCACTCAACGGAAAGGTAAACCATCAAACAAATCCAATGGAAGTGGTTTCAAGTCATAATTCCTTTCCAATCAAAAGTTATGTCCAAAACAGTACCAACTAGGGGCAAAATGGTCATTTAAAAATCGACAAAAATCATGAACATGGGAAATGACTCTTTTGGATGTTTCTCAAAATTACATGACCATACGACTTCACATGGGAAAGAAATAAATATTCTACAATCCTATGATGTATAGAATACGAGTCGTTACACTCTCCCCCCCTTAAGAAATTTCGCCCCCGAAATTCCCTAATCCAAACACACACAACGGCCCCGCATGCCTATCAATCATAAAACAACCATCAAACATGCAAAACAAGTAAAATAAGTCTATCCTAGCATGTGGAATAACTAAATCGCAAAGTAAATCTTACCAGGCAAGGAGTTCTGGGTATGCCTTCCTAATGCTCTCCTCTGTCTCCCAAGTACAGTCACTCTCGTCCTCGCCCCACTGAACTTTGACTAGCTTCACCGTCTTCCTTCGAAGTTGCTTCGTATCGTGCCCCACAATACGAATCGGCTTGCGGTTCCCAACCGCCTCGGGTTCTACTTCGAAGTCCTCTAACTGATCAGGTGAAATAGTCATATCTGAGTCGTGAACGAACTTCCTTAGTTGGGAAACATGAAATACATTGTGAACTCTCGCCATTTTCTCTGGTAAGCCAACTCTATATGCCAAATTCCCGACTAGTTCAAGAACAGGGAATGGGCCAACAAATCTTGGTGCTAATTTGCCTCTCCTGCCAAATCGTATCACGCTCTTCAACGGAGAGATCTTGACAAATACCAAGTCACCAATGGAGAATTTCAAGTCTCTTCTCCTCTTATCAGCATAACTCTTCTGCCTATCTTGGGCAGTTTTCATTCGTTGCTGAATGATCTTGATCTTATCCGAAGTTTCTCTCACCACATCTGGTCCAAGCACAAACTTCTCGCCAGTCTCTATCCAACATGATGGTGAGTTGCACGGTCTTCCGTACAAAGCTTCATATGGAGCCATACCGATACTGGATTGGTAGCTATTATTATATGCAATCTCTACTAGATGCAAATGGTCATCCCATGATCCACCAAAATCCAATATACAAGCTCTCAAAAGATCTTCCAATATACGATTCACCCTCTCCGTCTGACCGTCGGTCTGAGGATGATATGCGGTACTGAAATGTAATCCTGACCCTAGAGCCTCTTGTAAGCTCTTCCAAAACCCACTAGTGAACAATGGGTCTCGGTCACTCACAATGCTTTTGGGTACTCCATGAAATCTCACTACCCACTTCATATACAATTCTGCCAACTTGGCTGCCGTTCTGGTCGATTTGACTGGTATAAATCTTGCGCTCTTAGTCAAACGATCCACAATTACCCAAATGCTATCATGTCCCGATCTAGTCCTTAGTAAACCATCGAAGAAATCCATCGAGACTTGCTCCCATTTCCATTCGGGAATTTCTAATGGTTGCAACAACCCACTAGGCTTCTTTTGCTCGGCTTTAACTAGCTGGCAATTCATGCATTTGGATATAAATTCCCAACGTCTCTTTTCATCCCTTCCCAGTAGTAAGTCTGCTTCATATCTCGATACATCTTATTACCACCGGGAAGTATAGTCAGTTTTGAGTGATGGCATTCTCTAAGCACTTCATCCCTCAAACCATTCACGTTGGGCACAACTAGTCTTCCATTCTTCCGAAGCCATCCATCTCGACCAAACCCATACACATTCATCTCCTCACCGTCGATGTTCATCTCTAACTTGGAGATGATTTCCAATAGATTAGGATCCTCCCTCTGACTAGAACCAATCCGCCCTATCAAAGTGGGTCTGATCGTCAAACTAGCTAGCATAACTGGATCCAATTCGCACTTTGGTCTGAAAGCAAACCCCGCGATATACTCCAGTTGCTTCCATTCAAGAAACATTGCCCCTAAGCTGGCATGTCTCCTACTCAAGGCATCGGCTACCGCATTACCGTTCCCAGGTGTATGTGCGATATCAAAATCATACGAAGCCAAGAACTCTAACCATCTCTGCTGACGGAGATTCAGATCCTTCTGAGAGAAGAGATACTTCAACGATTTATGATCGGTAAACAACTCAAATCTTTCTCCCAAGAGATAGTGTCTCCACATCTTTAGCGCAAACACAATCGCTGCCAATTCCAAATCATGGGTAGGATACTTCTTCTCATGCGGCTTTAGCTGTCGACTAGCATAAGCTACAACCCTACCTTCTTGCATCAATACTGCACCCAGTCCGGTACCACAAGCATCCGTGTATACCGTCATCTCTTCATTCCCTTTAGGAATGACTAACACTGGCGCACGCGTCAACTTCTCCTTTAGACTCTTGAAGGCATCCTCACACACTTCGTCCCAGACAAAGGACTGATTCTTCTTAGTCAACTGAGTCAACGGTGCTGTTATCTTGGAGAAGTCCTGGATAAACTTACGATAATATCCAGCTAATCCCAAGAAACTTCTTACATCTGTTGCATTCTTGGGCGTAGGCCAATCCTGTACTGTAGCCACCTTCGCAGGGTCCACGGCAATACCACTCTCTAAAACAACATGACCCAAGAATCTTACTTCCCTTCTCCAAAAATGACACTTAGAGAATTTCGCTTTCAGTTGGTGTTTCCTCAACACCTCCATCACTATCCTCAAGTGTCCCTTGTGTTACTCTTCTGTCCTTGAATAAACAAGGATATCATCCACGAACACAAGAACAAACTTATTCAACTGATCTCTGAATACTCGATTCATAAGATCCACAAAGTAAGCTGGTGCATTGGTCAACCCAAACGACATGACCAACCACTCATAAAATCCAGACGGCGTCCTAAATGCCGTTTTCGGAACACTCTCATCCGCTACTCGAAGCTGATGAAATCCTGTCGCGAGGTCCAACTGGGAGAACACTCTTGCTCCTTCCAGTTGATCAAACAAATCATCTATTCGTGGTAGAGGATACTTATTCTTCCTCGTCACCTTATTCAACTCGCGATAGTCCACACACAAACGAAGGGAACCATCTGCCTTAGTGGCAAACACAACTGGTGCTCCCCCCTCGGAGACACTCCTAATAAATCCCTTCTTCAAAAGATTGCTGACTTGCACCCCGAGCTCTCGCTGCTCCCTTGGTTCCATACGACGAAGTGGCATCACTATAGGTCTGGCATCTTTCACTAAATCAATACGGAACTCAATCTCTCGGTGTGGTGGAAGCCCGGTCACCTCCTCGAAGACGTCCGGATACTGGCCAACCACGGGCACATCTGACAACTCATCCTGCGGGATGTCGAGGGAATTTACAAAACTAGCCATAACCCCATCACTAGGTAGACTACCAAACACTACCCTCCGCCCATCATCCGCCCTCACTGTCACCAAAAAGCCCTCACAGTCAACCACCACCCCGTATCTTTGGAGCCAATCGACTCCCAATATAATGCCATACCCAGTAAAGCCCAAAACAAAGCAATCACATACAAACATACATCCATGACTCGATATGACCAAATTCCTGCAAATCATACTAAGGCTAGTCGAACCACCAATCGGGTTCGTCACAACCAATGGTCTATCGACTATCTCGGGTTCCAGTCCCAACCTATCTACCAGGTCACTAGATATGAAGGAACGGGAAGCCCCAGTATCAAACAAAACTCGAACTGGTACATCATAAATAGAAAGCATACCTTGAATAACAACATTCTTTCCTTTCTCTGCCGCAGTTGGGGCATTCGACGAAGAAGGAACAACATCAATAGCATATGCTTTCACAATCTGCTTCTCCTTAAGAGGTTGCGGACACTTATCCTTCTGATGTCCCACTTGACCACAGTTGTAGCACTTCCTTTCCGCTGGCTTGGCCCGACATTCTTTAGCATAATGGCCCTTCTTTCCACAGCTGAAGCACTCAACGTCCTTCTTATTCTTTTTCTGGCCACCCTTAGATTGGTCCTGCTTCCTCTTATTCTGAGAGTTATTCTTGCCTCCACCGCCTGCTTGCAGCTTTGGCCCTTCTGCAGATGCAACCGCAGTCTTTGACTTAGGGTAAAGACTCTCTGATCTCAAAGCTTTCCCCACAATCGATTCAAAAGTCTCATCGATGTGGTTGATAAGCCTTTCCCCCAAGTATCCATCCAAACCAGTAATGAACTTCTCATTCTTCTTCTCAGGAGTATCGATGAGAGACAGTCCATACTTCGACAAAGTGTCGAACTCAGCAATATAATCAGAAACTACCCTCCCATTCTGCTTAAGTTCCAAGAACCTCTTAAACAACACTGACTCTTGGGCAGCTGGAATAAACTTCTCGCTAAAGCGAGCCTTAAACTAAACCCAAGTAACCTGATCTTCTGGAGTAGCTGTTCTAATGGCATTCCACCAATTCATCGCTCACCCTTGCAGCTGACGAGACGCTAGCCTTCTCTTCATCGCATCCTCAAGACCCAAGTCATCAAAGATACGATCACAGCTATCCATCCAATCTTGAACATCTGTGGCCGACTCCGTTCCGTGGAACGGCTTTCCACCAAGATCAGTGTAATCCTTGCACAACTTGGCGAAATCGACCCTAGGCGCCTGCACTACTGGGCCAACACCAACCCCGTGATTGGGAACTTCCCCTTGCACTTCTCTAAGCATGTCTCTCATGAGGTTAGTAAACATTGCCCTCATGTCAGCGGCATTCCCTTGGTTGGTTCCTCTACCAGCACCCCTCGTGTCTCAGCTCATCGTCAATCTGAAAAAGGGAAACGATTAACGACCCCATAGTGGTGCTAGTGCAGTGCGACTTCATTCTTATACTACTAATAGTATATATAAACATAGCTTTTGAAAACCAAAGTAGTCACAAATACGTGCTCTCATATACGTACTAACTCTCCCTAGTTTCTTTCCCTAGGTTAACCACGCAACCTAGAGCTCTGATACCAAGTGTGACGGCCCGCCCCGTACCAATCGACATTTACTCCAAAAGTGCGCTATACACATGTCCAGTTAGCACGGAACGGGTCGTGAGAAGGAAATGAACATACAAAGAACCTGTAGAATGTCTCACAGCGCATAGAACAAAATATAATAATAACATACTTGACATAAAACAGGAGAGACAGTGCATAAGCTGAAAATCTGAACTAAACATCATAGCAGCGGAAATCCAAAATACAGCTTATTACAACTTTCAAACTGTCTCAAAGCAAAAGTAAGATAAAGGAGGTACACTACTAATGCCCAAGTAGCGACCACCAACAACACAGGGAGAATGTGTATATATATATCATACGTGGAAGCCTCCTGCCCGCCTCCGAATCAGCTACTCGCGCATCACCAGCTAACCTGTCTCTAGTCTGCTCGTGTGAGCACCTAGAGTAATAAGAGGAGACATAAAACTCTGGGTCAGACATAAAGCCTAGTATGAGCGATAAGCATCTAAAGTGAACAATAACAGGTAGACTAAAACATACCTGAACCTGGACCTGCAACCAAAGAGTTAGCACTACATACTGTACAACACTCTAAGGTACCGTATCAAACAGTGTAGAGATACGGAGGTGGGGGAGGTGTGCATGTCATAGGGATGGCAAACAATCAAGCATAGCATCCATCCTCAAATCTCTCACTCAGTGCGTAAAGCATACGATGTTCACCACTTCGATCACCCAACATACCTTGCTACGATCACTCTGCCCCATGAAGTCATAAATGGCTTCACTGCACTGATAACGTAGCCACTAATCCTTTGCTATGTCCACTTTGCTTCATGGAGTCACAAGAACCCCACTGCACTGGCTCATAGCCTTACCAATCCTTACTATGTCCACTTGCCCCCATGGAGTTATTCACCCCATCTGCGCTGGCTCATAGTCTTACTACGCATCACCTTGCCCCTCAGGTCATAATGACCCTACTGCACTGATAACGTAGTCTTGCTACCATCACCTTGCCCCTCAGGTCATAATGACCCTACTGCACTGATAAGTAGCCCATCATTCATTCTTAGTGGTGAATCGAAGTTATGAACGTCGACAACTCCTTAGCACATGTCCCGCAGCAAAGTCCAACCATGAAGTGAACTCATCGGTTCCCAACTGGATCCTGAGCTCTAACTTCCCATATTGGACTACCTTCGCATCTCGGGTTATTGGTCAATACTGGGTCGGGTCGGGTTCCTTCTCAAGCCATCGGTTCGGGTTGGGTATCCTCCATCTGTTCGGGTCGGGTCTTCTTCTGGTGCGGTTCGGGTCGGGTGCCACTCCATCGGTTCGGGTCGGGTGTCATCTCCCCTCCAGCTCGTGCCTCCGTTCGGATCCGTCTCCTCGTCCTTCACATGCTCCTATCCGATCCATCCTCATGCCTCCACTCCGATCCGTCCTCTTTAATCCGATCCGATCCCAATTCAGTTAGCGTGGCCTTCCTTTTTGCCACTTTTCCCAAGTGTTGGGTTCCGATCCGATCGAATTCCTTGCTCAGTTCAACATATCCGATCCGAACCCCATATCCGATCCGATCCAAACCCTGCACTATTTTCTGAAACTGTTCCAGCAAGTGTTTACGCCATTCGACGACGTTTTCGACCATTCTAACTATTGAAATCGATCACAAAGCATTTCGTACAGTCATAGCAACATGCATAATCAACCACAAACATCAAAACATCAATATAATAGGTTAAAATGGATCAAACATACCCAAAACTCCATATTTCCTCTTAAGTATGTTTAGGTGAAACTAATGATAGGATTAGCAAAACTTAATCAAATTAACCCAAATTCATATCATAGGTCTAAAACATCATTCAGGAATTTATGAACATTTTTCCTGAATATATTAGTGTATAAATTCGTTAATTAACACTAATCACCCCTA
The DNA here is from genome assembly GCA_030737875.1 of Allium sativum. NCBI lineage: Eukaryota > Viridiplantae > Streptophyta > Magnoliopsida > Asparagales > Amaryllidaceae > Allium > Allium sativum. The sequence continues at coordinate 587,658,386 of CM060924.1, read as the reverse complement.
ATTAGTGCAAAACTATGCAAATCACTCACCTTAGCCACAAAATAAACTAAGATCTGAAATAAATCTCTGATTTGATGTGAATCCCAATGCTAAACAGCAACTCCAATGTAGCTTTGGTGTAGATTTCCCTTGATTAGATGTTGCTAAGCTTAATCCTTGACCAAAAGATGATTTAGAGGTTAGAGGCCATTTTTAGGGTTCCTTGGTGATAAGTGGAGGCTAGAAAACTGAAATGGAATGATCCTCTATCTCATTTCAGCCTCCCCATAACCCTAATCCCGAAATGGGTTATGGGCCTACTCACTAATCACCCGATTTGGCCCGGTTAAGCAGTTTTTCACCCTCCAAACCTTATTTCAGCCATATCTCCCAAACGGTAAGTCCGTTTGGCTATTATGACCACTCAACGGAAAGGTAAACCATCAAACGAATTCAATGGAAATGGTTTCAGGTCAAAATTCCTTTCTAATCAAAAGTTATGGCCAAAACAGTACCAACTAGGGGCGAAATGGTCATTTAAAAATCGACAAAAATCATGAACATGGGAAATGACTCTAATGGATGTTTCCCAAAATTACATGACCATACTACTTCACATGGGAAAGAAATAAATATTCTACAATCCTATGATGTGTAGAATACGGGTCGTTACAACATCATACATGAAACTTGCATAACATCATATATAAAACTTGCATAACATCATATAATATGAATCAAGTTAACATACATGATTAAACATATGAATTAGATTCACAACCACAACTTATAATCCAACGTATATCACATCATAATTAATATAGCAATTATTTTGTTAAAGTGATCGAACTCACAACACAAAAGCGGTCTTGAGTTCTGAATTCTGATTTCTGCAGTTGTATTAGCTCTCCTTTGAAGAAGATTCGTTGTTAGGGTTGAATAGAACTGATTTGATTTGCTGTTCTTCCTCTCTAATTGGTGGCGGCTGCTCTAGGGTTCAAGACGATAGCATGACGGCCATAGTTTTTGTAACACCCCGAAAATTCTATAACTGTGAAATTAACAAATTAAAGTATAATTAATTTGAAATCAAAGAACCAAGGGAAACGGGATACGCCATTGCGTTCGTCTCGGAAAAATACGCGAAATAGAGTCCGAGTTTTCGAAAAACGGAGTCCGTATGAAGAAGATATGGCCTTCGGAAGTTTTGAATTAAATTTAAAATTCAAACAGAATAAAATAATTAAAAATCGGGCCCAGTGGGCCAGGGCGGATAAACATCCGCCTAGGCCACCCAGGTCGACTGGGCTGTCGACCTGGGCTACCCATGTCGACAGGGCTGTCGACAGCCCTGTCGACCTGGTCGAGCCCAGTCAACCTGGCTGGCCAGGTCTGTGTTTGGTCGAATTTCTGTGGTCTGCTTTGTCATTAGGGCTAGGTGGCAAGTTCTAATTGGTCTCTCTATCTAATGAATGGCTACGATCTAACCTAGCAACATCAATGGTCCTAATCAATTCCTAACCTCTATATAAACAACCCTAGACTAAACCCTAATCTATTCATTCAAATTAAGAACATAGCCGCCATGTTGCTGAGGAACGACTAAGAGTAGCCGCCGACTAGAGAGAGAATTAGAAAGAAAGTTCTAAAGCCTAAAGCAATTCAAGCAACCTAAAGCCAATCAATTCAACAAAGGAATCATATCTCCTAATTAGAGAATTCGCCGCAACCATTGTAAGTAGAGTATTACTTTGGTATGAATAAACAACTGTATTGATTTGTATGCTTGAATTGGGATAATAAAGTAGTTCCTATTTGTGCAAAATTATGTTATTCATTATAAAGAACTACATGCGGTAGTTCTATGCAAGTATACGTTTGGAATATTGCGCAAATTATGTAATCTATGTTGAAGCTACATGTATGTAGTTGAGTGAAATTCATGCAAGTTTGGGGGCTTTGTTATTATGTCGTCATGATGTATATTTTGTGCATAAATCATTTTGCAAGTAATTGAAACAAGTTTGGTTGTTATAGTTCATATGAAACTATGTTGGAATTTTGACACCATAATCCATGTATTAAGTCATGCTTTTGCAAACTTATGAATATGGCTAGGCTATGAATGATATTTGGCATAATTGAAATCCATGATTAAGTCTATCTTGTTTACAAGAATTATATGATGACATATGTGAGACATGGCTAGGTTAGACTCAAAAATCCCTTTTTTGCAAGTTTAAAGCAAACACCATGTTTAGGAATACTTATGCATAAGTATGTTTATACCATCGTTATGTGATTAGACTTAAACCATGATTAAGTTGAACTATGCTCTTGGGTTAGTAACAAAGTATTCCCTTTGTAAACATGTAGAAACCTTATAAACATGACTTGTTTATGTTTATGCCATGAACAAATTTAACTTTACTTATGCCATGCTTATGTTTGACATTATGCCGTGTTTATGCTAAAAGTATTCATGCCATGCTTATATTTGACATTATGCTATGCTTATGCTAGAAATATTTATGACATGCTTATGTTTGACATTATGCCTAAATAAGAATATAGGTTCATGTTGTAGTTAAACCTATGCAAGTTCACATGCTTTGATTCATGTCATCTATGTTACCACTATGCAAGTACACCAATTTCTATTTTGTATTTCCAACGTCGTATTGCAAGTTCATGCGCTCACCTTCCCCTCTTTGTGTATACGCCATAAGCCTCCCCTTTTCGCATGGCTAAATTGGGCTTTAAAAGGCTAAGCCCAATATATATATAAACGGACGTGTAAAACGGGGGAAAATAACATTGGGTTAAAATTAATTAATGAATGAAAATATAAAATAGAAGGGCCCAAATTCAAGTATGGGTTGGGCCCGTGATTGGTGTAATCTTTACACCATTAACTTAATAATGGGCCGCAAATATTTACATATAAGAAATAAAGAAGAATGACAAAATATGTAAATGTAGAAAATACGATATGTTTAACCCGAGGTTGGATTGAGTTGTGATGTAAACCTGCCCGGAACCGCCCGGCTGTCCAGTAGTCACAACAATACCTATCCGATGTGGGAGGTTAAACATGGAGCCCAGCAAGGACCCGAGGTTAGACTGAGTTGTGGCGTAAGACTGCCCGGAACCAACCGGCAACAGGCAGCCACAACAATACCTGTCTAATGTGAGAGGTCTGGGCCTTAATATGACAATTAAGGCTGAGTCAGGATTGATAGGATTAAGTGAACTAAAGACTTAATCAAAATGGAACATGCTAAACTAAACGGACTGGTGGGGGTTAGGTAGGAAACACTTAACCAACTTAGCATGTTGGCTAGAGATAGAAAACCTAGTAACGGGGGACCCTTTTCAGCAGTAACCCTAAAAGGTGTATCAGGATACCCTGAAACTAGGCAGGGTGGGGCATGATTACTGGGCTGATTGTAAGAGGTCAAAGCGACGGCGGTGGTGTAGCAGTGTAGGTTCTAACGGAGTGCGGGCGTGCACACACTCCGGCGCAGAAAAATAAGGCACTGGACACCAGTAGCATACCTGTGCACTCTAAGGTTGTGTCGGGTTGCCACTATGGGACTTGATACACCCCATGGTGGGACCAGCATAGGTAACTACAGACATCGGGGGCCGTAAGACACATGTAACTATGCGAGTAGGAGCCGATCATCATAGAATGGATCACATCACCCTGATTATGGGGTGCAAATTGGAAACTAGTTTATATGGGTTCAGAGATCAACATGGGGTACGATAGTATATTCGACCCTAGACAACTTAACCAAGTTTATAGTGCATGCCCACTTCTTGTTTGTACTTATCATACCCAGTTCTTTATTCATAGACAAAATAGTACTAGACTTACTCAGGCTTTATGCCTGACTCTACTTTTCTTTCGTCTTCTTTCTTCCGTTCCCCCCCCAGGTCCACAGGGAGGGAACACAGCAGCTTGATCAGCCTTGACATCCAGCTTGAAGAAGAGAAATGTATTGCTTGGACTTTCCTGTTTTGAACTATGGCTTTGGACAATCCACTATGGGGCTTTTGCAGTTCATCTATGTTTTATTTATGCTTCTTTAAAAATAATGTACTCAAGACAGATTATGAAAGTGTTATGTTATGTTTTTGGAAAGGATGTTGTTGTAACACGTATTTGACTTTATGAAATAAAATTTGTTGTTCTTCCGCTGTTTACAAATATGTGTTCTTATATCTGTCTTGTATATCTGTGACTTGTACTTATAAACCTCCACCAAAATTAGGGCATTCCCTTTGAGAGTGACCCTAACGGAGGTGGGGTGTTACACTTGGTATCAGAGCACAGGTTTACCAGATAAGATAAAAAGTTTTGAAAATTATTTTCAAAAAGGAAATTTAAAGAAGCATTTTTAAAAGAAAAATATTATTTTATTTTAAAAGGCAAAGTCCACCCCCAAAGCCATAGGAACTATCTCTTATCCTTCGTTTTGAATCTATCCTTTTTGTTTCAGCATGTCCCAAGATCTTAACTTGCCAGAAGGGGTGCCAATACCTGGTTGGTTTAGACGGTTCTTAGAAGCAAGGGCCACTCAGCCAGGTCCTACCGTTCCTCCTCCCCCAGCGGAAGGAAATCATCCAGCTGCAGCAGCACCTTTTCCTCCACCTCCTCCTCGGGGAAACACGTTTGCTAAGATATGTAAAGATTTTAAAGCTATGGGAGGAAGGGATTTCCATGGAACTGAGTCCTTCGTGGCAGCTAGAAATTGGCTGAAGGAAACGGAGGACCTATTCATCATCTTTGAGGTAGAGGATAGGCAAAAATTACAACTGGCGGTGTGGCTATTGAAGGGCGAGGCTTCCTACTGGTGGGAAGTCACTAATGCTGAAAGACCAGTGGAGACGTGGGAGGACTTTAGGGCAAGGTTTGAGACTAAATTTCTCTCAGATGCAGAAAGAAGTTTGCAGTTGGAAAAATTCTTATTTCTTAAGCAAGGGGACAAGACAGTCAGAGAGTATGTGAATCAGTTCGATGAGCTGGCTAGGTTTGGGCTTGACCTAATCAACACCCCGCACAAGAAGGCTCTCCGTTTCGTCAAAGGGTTAAATGAGCCATTACACAGTTTGGCCATGACCCATATACCCATGGGAGCCACGTATGAAAGATTGGTGCAAATGGCATTGCTGAATGAAGAGGATAAGGGCAAGAAGAAAGAGGGTTTGCAGCCCAAGAAGACAGACTTTAAGAAAGGCGGGAAAGGCAACAAAGAGAAGAGGAAGTGTAATTTCTGTGGCAAAGTGGGGCACTTAGTAAAGGACTGCCGGAAAAAGAAGGCCAAGGAGAATGGTGGGTGCTTTTCTTGCGGTGAGACAGGCCACAGGGCTAAGGACTGCCCAAAGAAACGAGGACAGGGGCAGAGGGCTGGATCCACCCCAGGGGCACAGGTCCATGTGCTAGAAGCGCCACCTCTGCAACAGCGAGGTATAAATACTTCTGTAGAAAGTGTAGTTTATCTTTATGATCACCCCGTTCGCACTTTATTTGATTCTGGCGCATCACACCCCTTTATCTCGTCTGCTTTAGTAGAGTCTCTGCACCTAGAAACTAGTATGGTAGAGGACCCCTTAATTGTTTCAAATCCAATTGGGGGCCCAGCTCATTTGTCTATGATCTGTTTGGAATTGAAAATTTCTATCCTAAGCGTAGAGTTTCAATGTAGTGCCTTTGTTTTGGGCTTTTCGGGGTATGGTTTGATTTTGGGTATGGATTGGCTATCCAGTAATGGGGCCATCCTTGATTGTGAGAAAAGGGTTGTTAGGCTCCTAACCCAGCTCGGTAATACTTTGGAAATTTCTTGTAATCCCTCGCATGCGGTTATGCTTAGTTATCTTGAATCGCTAGATGCCTCTGTTGAAAATTTGCAATCAGTTAAAGTGGTCCGGGAATATCCGGATGTCTTTGAAGAGGTGAAGGGCTTGCCTCCGAAGCGGGAAATAGACTTCCGCATATATCTCGTAGATAATGCAAAGCCTGTTGCGTTGCCCGTTAGACATATGGCTCCACGAGAAAGGAAAGAGCTCAGTAAACAGATTAAAGAGCTTCTAGAAAAGGGGTTCATTAGGAGGAGCATTTCAGAATGGGGCGCTCCAGTGGTGTTCGCTACAAAGGCGGATGGTTCGCTCCGTCTATGTGTTGACTATAGGGAGCTCAACAAGCTAACGAAAAAGAATAGGCACCCTCTCCCTAGAATTGACGATTTATTTGACCAGCTTGTAGGAGCGTCTGTTTTCTCCCAACTCGATTTAGCAACCGGTTTTCATCAGCTAAGGGTGGCTGAAGATAGCATCGATAAAACGGCGTTCAGAACCCCAGACGGTTTCTTTGAATGGCTTGTCATGCCTTTCGGCTTGACAAATGCACCTGCTTACTTCATGGACCTGATGAGTAGGGTATTTAGAGATTTCCTCAACAAATTCGTAGTGGTCTTCGTAGATGATATCCTTATCTTCTCAAAGAGTGAAGAGGAACATGCTCAACACTTAAGGGTAATCATGGAAACTTTGCGAGTCCATCAACTAAAAGCCAAGTTCTCCAAATGCCACTTTTGGAGAGAAGAGGTGAGGTTCCTTGGGCACATAGTATCCAAACAAGGGTTAGCGGTGGACCCTGCTAAGGTAGTAGCGGTACAGGATTGGAAGACACCAAGGAATGCAACCGAGGTCCGAAGTTTTCTAGGACTAGCAGGTTTCTATCGGAAGTTCATAAGGGATTTTGCGAAAATCTCAGCCCCGCTCACGAAATTGACTAAGAAGAACCTAGCGTTCAATTGGGACTTGGATTGCGAGTTTGCTTTCCAACGACTAAAAAGGGCTCTCACAACAGCCCCAGTTTTGACGCTGCCAGATGGGAGCAAGATGTTCACTGTTTATACGGATGCATGTGGGACAGGGCTAGGCGCCGTCTTAATGCAAGAAGGAAGGGTAGTAGCTTATGGCGGGAGGCAGTTGAAGGTGCACGAAAAGAACTACCCAACCCACGATCTTGAGTTAGCCGCCATCGTCTTTGCACTCAAGTCTTGGCGACACTATCTCCTAGGTGAGAAGTTCGAACTTTACACTGACCATAAATCGTTGAAATATCTTTTCTCGCAGAAAGATCTTAACTTGAGGCAACAAAGATGGATGGAGTTTCTTGCCTCGTACGATTTCGAAATCTCCTATACTCCGGGCAAAGGCAACGTAGTGGCAGACGCGTTGAGCCGAAAGAAATTGACCCTAAGCCCGTTGTTTGTTGAAAGACAAAGCGTAGAGTTTATAGCCAGCTTCGACTTTAGGCCTTCCTCCGATTTCGTACCAGGCTTGCTAGCATCTCTCGAAGTGCGCCCAACTTTAGTGGATTCAGTAGGGGCAGCACAACGCGAAGACCCTCAGCTTGTGGAAATAATTGATAGGTTAATTAGGGGTGAGACTTCAAGTCACCTCAACCGATACTCCATCGACGATAAGGGTTCGCTAAGGCGAGACGGAAGACTATGCGTCCCACAGACAAAAGATTTAATAAGGAAGGTTCTCGAGGAAGCACATCACTCCAAGATGACGATACACCCAGGCGGAGATAAAATGTACAAAGACATAAAAAGGACTTTCTTCTGGAACGGCATGAAAAAGGACGTGGCAGAGTTCGTTTCTAAGTGTATGGTGTGCCAACAGGTTAAGGCGGAACAGAAAAAGCCTGGCGGACTGCTACATCCTCTGGAGGTCCCGCAGTGGAAGTGGGATAGCATCTCAATGGACTTCATCGATGGGCTGCCTAGGTCTAGGAGAGGCAACACTAGCATTTGGGTAATAGTGGATAGGCTTACCAAAAGCGTCCACTTTTTACCTGTCAAAAGTAAAAGGACTGCCTCATCCCTAGCATCACTTTACCTCAAGGAAATCGTTCGACTCCATGGAATACCATCTAGCATTGTTAGTGACCGAGACCCCATCTTCACCAGTGAGTTTTGGCGGAGTCTGCAAGAAGCAGTAGGAACGCAGTTACGCTTGAGCACAGCCTATCATCCCCAAACCGACGGCCAAACAGAGAGAGTGAACAGAGTTTTGGAAGACCTCTTAAGACTATGCGTCCTTGACTTCGGAGGGACATGGGAAGACCACCTTCCTTTAGTAGAATTCGCCTACAACAACAGCTATCAAGCAACCATCGGAATGGCGCCCTTCGAAGCTTTATATGGAAGACCGTGCCGATCGCCCACTTGTTGGTGGGAGTCCACGGATAAGCTCATACTTGGACTAGATATGATCCGAGAGACCTCAGAGAAAGTAGACTTAATACGAAGAAGGATGAAGACGGCCCAAGACAGACAAAAGTCCTACGCCGACAAGAGGAGGACCGACCTTGAATTCGAGGTTGGAGACAGAGTTTTCCTCAAGGTATCACCGCTAAGAAACGTTGTTCGTTTTGGAACCACAGGAAAGCTAGCACCAAGGTTCGTAGGGCCATTCCCTATTATCGAGAAAATTGGGAAAATGGCTTATAGATTAGAGCTACCCGAGAAGTTGGCTGGAGTCCACAACGTTTTTCACGTTTCACATCTCCGAAAATGTCTACATGAGTCTACTGAAGTGGTAGAGCCAAATATACTCGAAGAGGCCGAAGTGGAACGCGAAGCAACCATAAGAAAAGTTCCAACCCGCATCTTAGGAACAGAAGTGAAGAAGCTACGCAACCGCGAAGTCAAGCTCGTCAAAGTTCAGTGGAGCGACGCCGAGGGAGACGCGACTTGGGAAACTGAAGCTAGAATACGTACTGCCTACCCTTTTCTGTTCGAGGGTACATCCTTGATCTTTCTTTTTCCTTAAGTTGCGCTTTTATCTATCTTTTTAGGTATATTTCCTCGACCGTATCTTTTAGGTAGAATCTTTTTGGATGGAAACATGTAGTTGAAACATGTTATGTATGATGGTTGCAAGTGGTTGCAAGTGATTGCTAGTGGTTGCTCGTGGTTGCATATACACACACAATCTAGGTTTTAGATCGGCTCAGTCACTTCATATTGCATATGCATATATGTTTGTATTCGTATGTGATTGAACTTTAATGTGTTGTCATGTGGATGCTGCATTTGTATTGAATGATTGTGCACTCATGTAGAATCAAGAATAGGAAAATTTGCATACATAATGGATTCATGGCACTTACATAATTCGCATCAAGGAGGTCAACTGAATCAGTAGATCGCCTGATTTTGCATTAGATAAGTACATGTACACACACACTTCGCATATAATCATGAAGCATTAGAAGTCTTTTAAGGACAATGGATGCTCGTGTTTGATGGATGAGTAGATGGATGATTGGATGTTAGGATATACATTCCTCCTAACTTGAAGATTTCGGGGACGAAATCCTTTTAAGTGGGGGAGAATGTAACACCCCGAAAATTCTATAACTGTGAAATTAACAAATTAAAGTATAATTAATTTGAAATCAAAGAACCAAGGGAAACGGGATACGCCATTGCGTTCGTCTCGGAAAAATACGCGAAATAGAGTCCGAGTTTTCGAAAAACGGAATCCGTATGAAGAAGATATGGCCTTCGGAAGTTTTGAATTAAATTTAAAATTCAAACAGAATAAAATAATTAAAAATCGGGCCCAGTGGGCCAGGGCGGATAAACATCCGCCTAGGCCACCCAGGTCGACTGGGCTGTCGACCTGGGCTACCCATGTCGACAGGGCTGTCGACAGCCCTGTCGACAGGGGTGTCGACCTGGTCGAGCCCAGTCAACCTGGCTGGCCAGGTCTGTGTTTGGTCGAATTTCTGTGGTCTGCTTTGTCATTAGGGCTAGGTGGCAAGTTCTAATTGGTCTCTCTATCTAATGAATGGCTACGATCTAACCTAGCAACATCAATGGTCCTAATCAATTCCTAACCTCTATATAAATAACCCTAGACTAAACCCTAATCTATTCATTCAAATTAAGAACATAGCCGCCATGTTGCTGAGGAACGACTAAGAGTAGCCGCCGACTAGAGAGAGAATTAGAAAGAAAGTTCTAAAGCCTAAAGCAATTCAAGCAACCTAAAGCCAATCAATTCAACAAAGGAATCATATCTCCTAATTAGAGAATTCGCCGCAACCATTGTAAGTAGAGTATTACTTTGGTATGAATAAACAACTGTATTGATTTGTATGCTTGAATTGGGATAATAAAGTAGTTCCTATTTGTGCAAAATTATGTTATTCATTATAAAGAACTACATGCGGTAGTTCTATGCAAGTATACGTTTGGAATATTGCGCAAATTATGTAATCTATGTTGAAGCTACATGTATGTAGTTGAGTGAAATTCATGCAAGTTTGGGGGCTTTGTTATTATGTCGTCATGATGTATATTTTGTGCATAAATCATTTTGCAAGTAATTGAAACAAGTTTGGTTGTTATAGTTCATATGAAACTATGTTGGAATTTTGACACCATAATCCATGTATTAAGTCATGCTTTTGCAAACTTATGAATATGGCTAGGCTATGAATGATATTTGGCATAATTGAAATCCATGATTAAGTCTATCTTGTTTACAAGAATTATATGATGACATATGTGAGACATGGCTAGGTTAGACTCAAAAATCCCTTTTTTGCAAGTTTAAAGCAAACACCATGTTTAGGAATATTTATGCATAAGTATGTTTATACCATCGTTATGTGATTAGACTTAAACCATGATTAAGTTGAACTATGCTCTTGGGTTAGTAACAAAGTATCCCCTTTGTAAACATGTAGAAACCTTATAAACATGACTTGTTTATGTTTATGCCATGAACAAATTTAACTTTACTTATGCCATGCTTATGTTTGACATTATGCCGTGTTTATGCTAAAAGTATTCATGCCATGCTTATATTTGACATTATGCTATGCTTATGCTAGAAATATTTATGACATGCTTATGTTTGACATTATGCCTAAATAAGAATATAGGTTCATGTTGTAGTTAAACCTATGCAAGTTCACATGCTTTGATTCATGTCATCTATGTTACCACTATGCAAGTACACCAATTTCTATTTTGTATTTCCAACGTCGTATTGCAAGTTCATGCGCTCATCTTCCCCTCTTTGTGTATACTCCATAAGCCTCCCCTTTTCGCATGGCTAAATTGGGCTTTAAAAGGCTAAGCCCAATATATATATAAACGGACGTGTAAAACGGGGGAAAATAACGTTGGGTTAAAATTAATTAATGAATGAAAATATAAAATAGAAGGGCCCAAGTTCAAGTATGGGTTGGGCCCGTGATTGGTGTAATCTTTACACCATTAACTTAATAATGGGCCGCAAATATTTACATATAAGAAATAAAGAAGAATGACAAAATATGTAAATGTAGAAAATACGATATGTTTAACCCGAGGTTGGATTGAGTTGTGATGTAAACCTGCCCGGAACCGCCCGGCTGTCCAGTAGTCACAACAATACCTATCCAATGTGGGAGGTTAAACATGGAGCCCAGCAAGGACCCGAGGTTAGACTGAGTTGTGGCGTAAGACTGCCCGGAACCAACCGGCAACAGGCAGCCACAACAATACCTGTCTAATGTGAGAGGTCAGGGCCTTAATATGACAATTAAGGCTGAGTCAGGATTGATAGGATTAAGTGAACTAAAGACTTAATCAAAATGGAACATGCTAAACTAAACGGACTGGTGGGGGTTAGGTAGGAAACACTTAACCAACTTAGCATGTTGGCTAGAGATAGAAAACCTAGTAACGGGGGACCCTTTTCAGCAGTAACCCTAAAAGGTGTATCAGGATACCCTGAAACTAGGCAGGGTGGGGCACGATTACTGGGCTGATTGTAAGAGGTCAAAGCGACGGGGTGGTGTAGCAGTGTAGGTTCTAACGGAGTGCGGGCGTGCACACACTCCGGCGCAGAAAAATAAGGCACTGGACACCAGTAGCATACCTGTGCACTCTAAGGTTGTGTCGGGTTGCCACTATGGGACTTGATACACCCCATGGTGGGACCAGCATAGGTAACTACAGACATCGGGGGCCGTAAGACACATGTAACTATGCGAATAGGAGCCGATCATCATAGAATGGATCACATCACACTGATTATGGGGTGCAAATTGGAAACTAGTTTATATGGGTTCAGAGATCAACATGGGGTACGATAGTATATTCGACCCTAGACAACTTAACCAAGTTTATAGTGCATGCCCACTTCTTGTTTGTACTTATCATACCCAGTTCTTTATTCATAGACAAAATAGTACTAGACTTACTCAGGCTTTATGTCTGACTCTACTTTTCTTTCGTCTTCTTTCTTCCGTTCCCCCCCCCCAGGTCCACAGGGAGGGAACACAGCAGCTTGATCAGCCTTGACATCCAGCCTGAAGAAGAGAAATGTATTGCTTGGACTTTCCTGTTTTGAACTATGGCTTTGGACAATCCACTATGGGGCTTTTGCAGTTCATCTATGTTTTATTTATGCTTCTTTAAAAATAATGTACTCAAGACAGATTATGAAAGTGTTATGTTATGTTTTTGGAAAGGATGTTGTTGTAACACGTATTTGACTTTATGAAATAAAATTTGTTGTTCTTCCGCTGTTTACAAATATGTGTTCTTATATCTGTCTTGTATATCTGTGACTTGTACTTATAAACCTCCACCAAAATTAGGGCATTCCCTTTGAGAGTGACCCTAACGGAGGTGGGGTGTTACAGTTTTAGTTTTAATTTTGATTTAGGGCTTGAGTCTATGGGTCTTTTTATAGAGTTTTGAATTTATTTACAGCCGTCAGATCACTCTAGAATCCATCTAGGCCTTAGAAACCAAGTAATGATGGCAACAGACCAACCAGAAATCGCCACCTAAGCCCTAAAACATAAAATTTCGTCATAGACCATTTAGGGCCGACTGGACCAATTCCAAACCTCCTGAGTCGACCCTGGGGTCGACCCAGTGGGTCTTGGGTCGACCCATAAAATAGGTCGGTTTGGTGTTTTGCCTTCCCGCTTCCGCTGTTTTGAATTTTTTTCGAAAATTTTAGGTTGAATTTTATTTTATTTTTATAAATATATCTATATATATTTCTATCTTCCTAATTAACCATTTTCACACTAAACTACTTTTTGAATCGCATTCACACTAAGCCGCTTTTTAGCCATTCCCCTGAAACAAAAATATGGCGTTCGCGGGGATCGAACTCTGTACCTCTTGTATGCAAGTCACATGTTCCAACCAAATGAGCTACTTAGTCTTTTGTTTACAAACCTTAGAACAATGCTAAACATTTATTCTTTAATTTAGTTAATTCGATTACTCAAAAATCCGGAGTGTTACAGATTTTGAAATAAGCATAAATCAAATTTCGATAAAAACAACGCCATGGCCGCCCATCGACCCGAAGCGTCGTTAAATAATTTTGGCTATTCTTATACATATAAAAATAGTGATTAATCGTTATTAAATACCATTAATGATTTTAAATTATATATATGCGAGAATCATTTGAAAAGGCCGACTTAAATCTCATTTCAAATGATTATACGACTATATAAATTGAAGATCTTAAAGGCATCGATTGAAGACCGACGATCTTCACATCGAAAGGATAACTGCTAATGCCAGGCATTGGTTAGCTACCAGTAAAGGGTTAAAGTGGTAGTTGTCCGAACGTACTTGTTGATTGTCCGGATATGCGTGCACCTCTCTTCCGTATTAGACATACGGGACAAGGAATAAGGTGACTACGGTTTCGTTCAGACCCAGAACGGACTTGTAAATGGATGTGTGTCCGACATTGAATTTCATTCTATGTAATTAAATTGATTTTTATTTAATACATATCTGTGGTGGCGGAGAATTTATTCTCTTGCTTAACACCCTTCTTTGAGACACATGAGCTCGAAGGTTACGTATTAGTAGTTATCGATCGCATGGCGTGAATTGTCAATGTGACATGCCAAGATGCAATTGATCGAGGCTTTTGTTGAAAATCAGAGCCTTATGGATGATGATCAAAGCATAGCCTATTTTCGGCATAGCTTTGTGTATTACGTTACCTCGCGAGCCTCACACCCCGATGGAGTCAAAAACAGGACAAGGGAACGCAGGGACTGCCCACGTTTCTTTCTAGCTAGAAGTGGTGTTTGGGTTTTACAAGGCCCGAGATATTTACTTATGTGGTTGATGGAATGAGGCGCCTCGTTTTTATTGGTCGATTGTGACCATTTTATAGGTTCAATAGGACCAGGAAACGTGTGTTCAGGAATTGCCAATCCACTAACATTATTTGTGGATCGGCCCTGTAGGATCCAAGGGTTCACCACGGGGGATCCGGAGACATTGCTAGAGTGTCTCGAATTGGTTAGGAGATCGTCCCTAGCCTTGACTCATGAGGGAAATCCAATCTCCAATACGACATTACGGTTTTGACTGTAAACCTATATATGGCGACATAGTATATTGTAGCTATGCCGTCAAGGATTGATACATTTTCTTTGAAGTATTTTAAAACTGATTAGACACAAATAATAATATTAGAAATATTATTTTCTGCATATCAAGCATTTTTTATCATTATAAGGTAAAACTCTATCCTCCGGCTCGCGTTGCATTGTGTGATGGGACTTGAGTCTTATAATGATTTCATTTTCTAAGAAAAAGCAATGCGTTGTTTTTAAATAAAATTTATTAAATATATGCACTGGCAGTCCAATGGAGCAAACCCCTTCAGCGTTTGCGGCGTGGTCCTGTGATCATCCATATTGTTAGTTAAGAAAGATTTCTCATACAGTCCCATTACTGACTCGTAGTTTATTTCACTTTGCAAATTCGGGTGCCCTCTTTCCACACGGGCAGCCAAATGACAGGTTTTAGGTATGGACGCATTCTGGACTGGAGCTTTTCTATGGAGAAGATGAAGAACTCTTTTTTTATCTTTTTATAGTCTTCTTGAGACATTTATACATTATTGATCTTTGATTTATTTTGGTGGAGACTGAGACTTATTTCTATCCTTGTTGAAACTTCTATTTTGCTAAGTGTATCCTGTACTGCGTACTCTGATGTCTGTGACGTTATGTTGTGATGACATTTCCATTTTCGCTGCAATGATTTATGTGTTATGCTATTATTTGAGATCTGTTATTGTTGTATTTATGTTATACTCCTATGATTATCCTTACTTTCGTACCACGGAAGTTTGGGGTCGTCACAGTTGGTATCAGAGCTAAAGGTTAACCTTAGCTTCGAAGTATAACATTTTTAGAACAATTCATCTAGATAGAATCAGCAGTATTCTAAGACGAGTAGCTCATTAGAGATAGGATTAGTAATGTCCTAGAATGAGCACAACAGAATAACACATATTAATCAGTCATTACATCATTATCATCTTATCATATGTTTCTACTTTTAACCTTTTCTTTAAAACTATCATTTTTGGAAGTCTGACTCTTTCCTTGATGGTACATAACTAACTAAGAAATGAGCACCAGAGCATGTACTAGAGCCTGAGGCAGAGGTGGGGCTAGAGGACTCGCTAGAGATGAGACTCTTATTGCTCAGAGACAGTCCTCTCCAGAGGCTGTGACACTACCTCCTCACCCGCAGCCATTTGATTTAGACAAAATGTCCATGAAGTACAGAAATCTAGGGGGCATATCCTTTACCGGCCGGGAGTGTGATTAAGGAACAGGCATGGCTGAAGAACTGTGAGAAAATCTTTGAAGGTTTGGAATTGGAAGATCAATGCAAGCGTTTCTTGGCAATATGGCCATTAAAAGACCAAGCTGAAATTTGATGGGACACCATCAAAATAGGCAATGATGTGGCCAACATGTCTTGGGCCAGGTTCAAAGAGCTTTTCAATGATAAGTATATCTTTCTGCAGGAAGTTGAGAGGCTCCATGATCAATTCGCAAATCTGCAGCAGGGAGAGAAGACCATTTCAGAATATGTGCGGAAGTTCGAGGAACTTTCCTGCTAAGCTCCAGAGCTAGTTCAGGAACCAGTGCAGAAGAACAAGAGATTTATCAACGGCCTCTCCAAGAAGTACCTGAACGGTGTAACTTCTCACATCAAGCTCCCCTTCAATGAAATGATCGAGGTGGCTAACCGTTATGAGGATAATGATAGGAATGCACAACAGGAGCGTGAACAGAACCAGAACAACAACAAAAGAAAGAAGGCTGATAAGAAAGCAGAGGGGAGTGATTCTTCTATAGCCAAGCCCCAGGGGAAAAAGAAGAGAGACAAATCTAAGGTCAAATGCTTCAACTGTCATAAGATGGGGCACTTCGACTATGAATGTCGAGCTCCCAAGAGGCCAAGGAGAAATGAGTCTGGACCTAGCCAAAGTTCTCAGGAATAGAGGGAGTGCTATAATTGTCACCAGAAGGGGCACATCAAGCATGCCTGTTGCTGAAAAGTTCTCAGGTGGTACATGTCTATGATGGAGCGGCTGCACCGGCTTCTTCCAAAGGAGCAGGTAAACCTGATATTTTAGGAGGTACTCTTAAAATTAAGAACATTCCTATTAGAGTTTTGTTTGACACTGGTGCATCAAGAAGTTTCATTTCTAACGACACGATTAAAAAGCTTAAATTAAAATCAAGAAAACTTAAAGAACCGATTAGAGCCCATAGTCCGATAGGAGGTTCACTTATCCTCGATCAGTACTGTAGAGTGCTTATTTCTTACTCTTACTTCCAGTTCCCTTTTGACTTGATCGATATGAGTTTTTATGGATACGATATCATACCTGGGCGAGATTGGCTAACAAAGTATGAGGCTGAGTTACTATGCACTGAAAGAGTAGTCAAAATCAAAACCAAATTTGGAGATATTATTGCTATTCCATACCACAGCTCAACCACAGATAGGAAAGAATTTTGGTCTTCTCTAGAAGTCACTCCTGCTTCTATTGAGGGTATTCCTATCGTCAGAGACTATGCGGATTTGTTTGAAGAAGTTGACAGCTTACCCCCACGTAGAGAAATTGACTTCAGGATTGACTTAGTTCCCAATGCTAGGCCCGTTGTGTACCCCATTCGGAGAATGAAACTGAAAGAAAAAGACGAGCTGAGTAATCAAACTAAGAAACTTTTGTGGAAGGGTCTGATCAGGCCTAGCTTCTCGAGCTGGGGTGCAGCAGTGGTGTTTGTCCCAAAGTCAGACTGTACCCTCAGGCTATGTGTGGACTACCGTGACCTCAATAAACAAACGCTAAAAAATAAATACCCACTGCCACGCATTGATGATCCGCTAGACCGCTTAAATGGAGCACGAGTATTCTCTAGGATTGACCTAGCTATAGGTTTCCACCAATTACGCATTGCCGAAGAATGTGTGCCTTTGACAGCTTTCAGAGGACCGGACTTATTTTATTAATGGCTTGTGATGCCCTTCGGCTTATGCAATGCTCCAGCATACTTCGTTGATCTGATGAATAGAGAAATGTTTTAAATAAATTCGTGCTAGTTTTCATCGATGACATCCTAATCTTTTCTAAAACCACTACTGAACACGAGAAGCATCTAAAAGAAGTCTTGGAGATTTTGCATAGAAATGTGTTGAAAGCCAAATTCTCCAAATGCATATTCTGGCAAGAAGAGGTGAAATTCCTCGGCCACGTTGTATCAAAGGAAGCCATTTCATTAGATCCAGGAAAGATCTCAGCCATCCAAGATTGGAAGCATCCTAGCACGCCCACAGAAGTCAGAAGTTTCTTAGGACTGGCTGGCTATTATCGAAAATTCGTTAAGGATTTTTCGAAATTATCTTGCCATTGACAAAGCTGACTAAGAAACATACAAAGTTCATTTGGACACCCGAATGTGAGGCAGCTTTCCAAGAGCTGAAACGGAGGTTGATCACTGCTCCTATGTTGACCATTGTTGATGGAAATCAGGATCTGAAAGTCTGGACAGACGCTTCTAGAGAAGGTTATTCTTTTTATCTAAATGAACACGTTTGAAATGACATTTTTCTAATGTCAAATCTTATTTTAACATGTTATCCTTCTATCTATTTAATGTATTGGTGCGGTGCTAATGCAAAGGGACAAAGTAGTCACATATGCAAGCCGTCAGTTGAAACCACATGGAAGAATTACGCCACTCATGATCTTGAGCTAATGGCCATCGTATTTTCTCTAAAGATATGGAGGCACTATCTCTTGGTGAGAAATTGGAGCTATATACTGATCACGAATCCTTAAAGTATCTGTTCACCCAAAGGGATTTGAACTTGAGGCAGCAGCGTTGGGTCGAATTCTTCGCGCCCTATGACCTGGACATCTTATATACTCTAGTAAAAGACAATGTAGTAGTCGATGCACTCAGCAGGAAGAATATGGCAAACACCAATCTTATCCTCGCCAATCTCATAATTACACCTTCCTTGATCGATAAGATCTCTGCTCTTCAGAAGAATAATGAATTTATTCATAGAATCAAGAAAAGAGTTACGGAAGGCGAACCCACGAGTTTCCAAACTGACGATAAAGGGGTTCTGAGGCTATCAGGCTGAATCTGTGTTCCGAACCATCCTGAGCTCAGAAAAGAAGTAATGGATGAATGTCACAAATCTAAGCTTAGTATTCATCCAGGGGTGAGCAAGATGTATCATGACCTAAAGCGCACTTTTTGGTGGAGGTCTATGAAGAGAGACATTTCTATATGTGTTGCTAGATGTCCCACCTGCCAGCAAGTCAAAAGCGATCAGCAGAAGCCAGCAGGATTGTTGCAACTACTAGATGCTCCAGGTTGGAAGTGGGACCAAATTTCTATGGACTTCATTGACGGATTGCCCCGAACTAGAAAAGGCCATGACAGCATATGGGTGATTATAGACCGCTTCACAAAGACTGCCCATTTCATCCCTGTCAATTCTAATAGAACGGCTCGAAGTTTGGCACAGCTTTATTTTAGATAGATTGTCAGACTACATGGAGTTCCTAGTAGCATTGCCAGTGACCGCGATCCGATATTTGCTAGCAAATTCTGGGAAGCTTTCCAAGAGGAGCTAGAGACCAAGTTGAATATGAGCACTGCTTATCATCCTCAGACAGATGTCCAGACTGAGAGGGTGAACCGCATATTAGAAGACTTGTTGCGAGCATGCATTCTAGATTTTGGTGGGTCATACGAAGATCATTTGCACTTGGTTGAATTCTCTTATAATAACAGTTACCAAGCGAGCTTGCAGATGTCGCCATTTGAAGCATTATTTGGCAGGCCATGCAGATCTCCCGCATGTTGGGTGGAACCTGACAATCGATTAGTATTGGGTCCCGACATGATTCGTGAAGCAGCAGATAAAGTTGATTTTATTAAGAAGCGATTACTAGCCGCTCAAAGCCGAAAGAAGAGCTATGCAGACGCACGAAGAAGGGATTTGGAATTCTCTATTGGTGATCTTGTATACTTGAGGTTTTCCCTATCGAGAGGTAATTCGATTTGGGAAGACTGGGATGTTGGCACCGAGATTCATTGGTCCATTCCCTATTCTTGAAAGGATTGGAACTCTCACTTATAGGGTGTAGTTGCCTGACTGGCTGCCAGGGGTTCACGATGTGTTCCATGTGTCCCAACTCCGAAAGCATGTTCATGATCCAAACTTAGTTGTGGAGGAAGCAGCACTACAAGATTTGGAGATTACCTGAGCTTTGAGGAGGGAGCTAGTGAAAATAGTTGGGAAAGAAACCTGAGTTCTGAGTAATAAGAAGATCCACTTAGCCAAGGTGCAGTGGAGCGGAGATCCTAGAGACTGTACATAGGAGACCGAGGATAGCATCAAACAAGCTTATCCCAAGTGCAGAGTGGACATCTCTGAGTGACTCTTGTGTTGAGGTACATTTACAATACCATGCATTTTCCATTTTGTTTCCTACTTTACTATTGTTTCCTTTTAGGGGACAAAAAGCTTTTAAGTGGGGGAGATTGTAACAACCCGGAAAATTAGAACCAATTAAAAATTTTTATTTTGACTATTTCAGTGAATTTTGAATAGTTAAAATAATTTATTTTGAATAATAATACTTTAAAATTTTATTTTAATCGAAGTTAGAGAGAAAATATTTATTTGAATTTCAAAGGGAATTGGAAATAGTACGGTATTTTGAAAAGTCAAAACTGAACTTTGACAGAATGTATAGGATTCAAAATTAAACGGATTTTAGTGAAACCAAAAATATCTAAATCTGTTTAAAAATATCTTTCCAACGAATCCGAAAAATTGAAATTTCATAGCGGGAATCAAAAGTTATGGCCATTTGAATATTCAGAATAGTCGCTATAGTATAATTTATAGCTCGTATAAAAGGCCATTTTACAAATGACCTCCGTTTTCGATGAAATCACTTTTGTTGGATTTGGAATGTCAAATTATTGCTAGGTTTCAATTTCCAGAATTTTTCAAATTAACATTTGAGTGTGGTAAAAGAAAATATGTTTTGTCAATTTCAGTCAAATTTGATCGACTTGAAAATGACCATTTTTCAAACGGTCTCGAAATTCGATGAAATTAATTTTGTTAGGACCATATCGTCAAAACAAAGCCAGAAATAATTTTTCTAGAAGTTTTAGATTCATTATGTGGCTCCGGTGAATTTAAATGTGTGATCGAAATATTTAAATAAATGATTTAAATTTTAAATTAAAGAAAACAGGCTAAAGAAGATCGTTTGGGCTGATGGGACCAAGCCCATTGCGTCCAGAACGGGGGCAATTGGGTAGGGACAACTTTTGCTGGGCTGAGATTGGAACTGTTTAGGGTAAACGGGCTAAAATCACTAACTATGATAATTACTATTATAATAATATAAATATCACAAGCCAAAACCCTAATGACCATTACAGAGCCGCCGCCATCTCCTACTTCTCATGGCCTAAATTGCTCCCTCCATTCACCATTAAAATACCTCAATCCATTCACCAAAACCCATCCCTCCTTTAGACTTTATTGTAGTACTTTTCCTTCTCTACAAATCCATACGGTGAACCCTGCTTGAACTGCAAATTTCAAGCACA
Organism: Allium sativum; assembly: GCA_030737875.1. NCBI lineage: Eukaryota > Viridiplantae > Streptophyta > Magnoliopsida > Asparagales > Amaryllidaceae > Allium > Allium sativum. The sequence continues at coordinate 587,637,361 of CM060924.1, read as the reverse complement.
CCAGACCCGAGAACCCGACCCGTTTAAACAACCGCCCTCCCCTAGGTGCATGCGAGGTTTCCAAGGGTAGGACCCTCCTGTGCGCCGTTTCCCCCCCGTCGAAGTGCCACCGTCCGATCGTCCTGAAGCCTTGTATTTTGAACGTGAAAAGGAACCCTATGTTCGAAGATATTGGGTTTAACGTCGGCCTTGACTGTAAAAGAGGAAGAAAGTGGAATCTTATGTAATTATTTAAAATTAATTTATTTTAAATATTAACAATGTAAATTAAAGCATATCTTATTCATTCGAACTCGAAATTGAACGATTTCAGATCCTGTATGTTCATGAAACCGAGATCTACGCTGCTATCCTGACTAGAACCGATTATGAGCTGATTGAATTTTAGGTAAAAAAAATTGCAAATCTGAACCATTCAGATTCAAATGATATTAAGAAATCCTATTTTATTTTACTATTATTTATTTTAAAATAATTAGAATAAATCAGAATTGTATTCTCATTGATTCGCTGTATATTTCTACATACTATGCTACGTGATTTGATCTATATGTGATGTGTTAATGTAGATTTGTAGTTTGGGTGATATTATGTTATTGGTAAATTTTCCATAAAAATAAATCAAACATTTTTTTTGATATTTTGTTGAATCAAATATATTCAACAAAAATGGAGCATCACCTTTATTTTATTTGGTTGGAATTAAACTTGCCATAAAAATAAAATATATCACGTTTGTTTATTTGTTTGATTGAATTAGAATTTTCAATCAAATAAAATATATTACCTTGTTTATTTGTTTGATTGAACTAGAATTTTCAATCAAATAAAAATATCACCTTTGTCTATTTGTTTGATTGAACTAGAATTTTCAATCAAATAAAAATAACACCTTTGTTTATTTGTTTGATTGAACTAGAATTTTCAATCAAATAAAAATATCATCTTTGTCTATTTGTTTGATTGAACTAGAATTTTAAAATAAATAAAAATATCACCTTTTTTTATTTGTTTGATTGAACTAGAGTTTTCAATCAAATAAAAATGTCACTTTTGTTATTTTTGATTAGAATTTTCAATCAAATAAAAATGTCACTTTGGTTATTTTGATTGAACTAAGATTTTCAATCAAATGAAAAATGTCACTTTGGTTATTTTTGATTGAACTAGAATTTTCAATCAAATAAAAATGTCACTTTGGTTATTTTGATTGAACTAGAATTTTCAATCAAATAAAAATGTCACTTTTGTTATTTTTGATTGAACTAGAATTTTCAATCAAATAAAAATGTCACGTTGGTTATTTGGATTGAACTCGGATTTTCAGTCAAATAAAAAAATGTCACTTCGGTTATTTTTGATTGAAATAGAATTTTCAATCAATATAAAAATATCACTTTTATTATTGTTTGATTTAATTAGAATTTTCAATCAAAATAAAATATCACTTTTGTTTGTTATTTGATTGAGTTAGAATTTTCAATCAAAAGGGAAATATCAAATTTTGTCATTTTGTTGAATTAGAATATTCAACAAAAATGAAATGTAAATTTCTATCATTTTATGGAATTACTATAAAAATAGGAATGTTCATGTTTTAGAAAAATAATAAGAGCATTACATTCAAAAGTTTACATTTTTAATGTAATGTTGAAAGTAGTGGAAAATGTACATGTTTTTAATCAAAACATGATTTCTGTGACGACCCCAAACCCCGTACTGACGGCGGCAAGGGTAATCTTTGGAATATAACACACAAACAGATAATAGCTGAACAGAAAAAATAAATACACCAGATAATGAACAAATAGAATATACTGGATAAACGTAATCATCCGAGTTACACAGTATACAGGATCATACTTAGTGCAAACACAGTTCAGCTATACATAAATGTCTACAGCGGAAACAAACATAATATGTACAATTGGAGCTGAACAGCATAAAAAGAGATAAATGATAGAATCCATCTTCAGCTCCAGCTATCCGGATAAAGCCAGCTAAACCTGAATATAAGGCTGCCCGTGTAGAAAAAGGGGCACCCGAGTTTGAAAGTGAAACAAACTACGAGTCAGTCATGGGACTGGTATGAGAAATCTACTCAACACATTTAAAATATGGCCAATCACAGGACCACGCCACTTTCGTGGAACGGGTTTACTCCATCGGATTGCCAGTGCTTTAAACAAATAATTCTTTTAAACATCGCAATGCTTTTTATAAAAATGAAGCCATTATAAGACTCAGTTCCCATCACACAATGCAACGCAAACCGGAGGATAGAGTTTTACCTTATAATGGCCAAAATATGCTTGATACGAATAAAACAAAAGCATTTGATATTATTACTAGTGTTTATAAGTTTCAAAAACAATTTCAATCATAACTATCAATCATAGACGGCATGGGTACCATATATCATGTCGCCATATATATATATACACAATCAAAACCGCATAGTCACGTATTTGGAAATTGGATTTCCGTCATGAACCAAGGCAAAAGATAGTCCTTACCGACTTCGAGACTCTCTAGCCCAAGCCTCAGGGTCAGAGCGCATCGACCCTTGGAGCGATAGGGCCGGTCCAACGATGTGGATTAAAATTCCTGAACACTACGTTTCCCCGCCCTTTGGGGCGTAAATGAGCCAATGAATGACTCCATCGGACCCGGATCGTCCGATCTAACCGAGGCGCCTCGCAACAGTAACAACCACATAAGTCAAACTTGTCAGGGCATGTAAAACCACTGACGCCACTTCTAGCTAGAAAGAAACGCATGTCCACCCTGAGTTCCTCTCCCGTTTCTGGTTCATACCGGGGTGTGAGGCTTGCGATTTCACGTTATACACAAAGCTATGCCACACAGGCGGTGCTTTGATCATCACCATAAGACTTTGCTTTTCAACATAAGCCCTGATCACTGCATCTTAGCATGCCACACAGGAAATTCACACCGTGCAACTGATGGCTATCAATCACACAGAATAAATTCCAATGTCAGACACACTGTCCATTTGCAAGTCCGTTCTGGGTCTGAACGAAACTGGAGGCACTATATACCTCGCAAACCCATCAATCACCACGTACGTCTGGACGATCACCGCTCATTATCCATATTTCGGGATGCCTCCAAATTAGGACATCAGTTACCATCCAGACGAGGTGAAGATCTCCGGTCTTCGACCACCGTCTTCATCTTCGATTTCTTATCGTCGATTCAGTTATTCAGAATGGGATAAACCCGGTCTTTCTGAGCAACTCGCGTATATAATTAACAAGTGCTACACAAACACTAATACGCATCAATTCAATTCATTAGTCACTAACCGTCAATCAGTAAGAGAACGATTTCCCAAATATTAACCCCGAAGGCCAAAACCAACATCAGATCAATACCCAAGAAACCATTCGACTTAGCCAACCTTCAGTTAGTTTCTAAATTTCACATACATATCGTTTATAATATTTTATAACGATTTATCGCTATTTTTATTTATTTTAAAATAGCCAATTTATTCAAAATGACGCTTCGGGCCATAACGCGGCCGTGGCGCTGTTTTTCTTCAGATTTGATTTACACATATCTGAAAATCTAACCGTTGGATCTTCACAAAATTTACATCATTAGAAAGATCTTTTCAAAAGGAATCCAACGGTTCTAGTTTCGGGAAAATCCGACGGTCGGATCTCCCGGTATAATCGTTTGAAGTTTCGATTTCAAAATACGAACTGCAGCGTCGTTATTCGATTTAATATAATTATATATATATATATATATATATATATAATCGATTCTGGCGCTGTTTTTCTTCAGATTTGAGTTAAACATTCCAGACAATCCAACCGTTGGATCTTTACCAAGTTGGCGCCGTTGGAAAGATATTTCCAAAGCGGACCCAACGGTTGCGGTTTCGGGAAAATCCGATGGTCGGATCTCCCGCACTAATCGCTTGAAATCACGGTTTCAAAATACGAACTGCAGCTTCGTTATTCGATATATTTCAATTCTATATATATATATATATATATATATATATATATATCCATTCTTCGATTACAAAACTATATGATTTTCATACTTTTGATAAAAATGATATTTTTATCTAACTGTCTTCTATTTCAACACTTCACTATTTTTAACAATTCATGTATATAATAAAAATGTAATTTTTATTGTAAAACGATTTATTTCAAAACACGACTATTTTATATAGTTCATATAGATGATAAAAATATGTTTTTTATTATAAAACAATTTCTTTCAATACACGACTATTTTATATAGTTCATATAGATGATAAAAATATGATTTTTATTATAAAACAATTTATTTCAAAATGTGAATACCATTCAACACATGAATTTCAATTCAACACATGAAGGTTTTCTATAGTTTGTATATATAGATAAAAAGGTGATTTTTATATTTAAAACACGAATACCATTCAACACATGAATTTCTATTCAACGAATGAATTTCAATTCAACACATGAAGGTTTTCTATAGTTTGTATATATAGATAAAAAGGTGATTTTTATATTTAAAACACGAATACCATTCAACACATGAATTTCTATTCAACGAATGAATTTCAATTCAACACATGAAGGTTTTCTATAGTTTGTATATATAGATAAAAAGGTGATTTTTATATTTAAAACACGAATACCATTAGCCACATGAATTTCTATTCAACGAATGAATTTCAATTCAACACATGAAGGTTTTCTATAGTTTGTATATATAGATAAAAAGGTGATTTTTATATTTAAAACACGAATACCATTCAACACATGAATTTCTATTCAACGAATGAATTTCAATTCAACACATGAAGGTTTTCTATTCAACAGACGAATATAGTTTCAACACAGGAAAATAATTCTAACACATGAATATTATTCAAAATTTCGGCAGCATAACGGCAGGGTAGTTAAAACCGGGACCGTCCCTAGTACGGCTCCTCGCTCTAACTTAAAGCCTCACAGCTTTTGACAATGGGGAATCATGCATCTAGTTCGCACGCAGGCGGCATGTATATTTTTTTTCATTTCCACAAACTAATCCTATGTGGTTTCAACCAAATATTTCTCAAACACAAACGGGTATTTTTCAACCACAATCAATCAATTTCAACCACAAATAATTTCAATCAACCATTCGCTATCAATCAATTTTCACACCAATCACAACCAATAAATATCGTCCATGGTTTGTGGATGAGGGGCGTATATATATATATATATATATATATATATATATATATATATATATAGCATTTCACTTCTATTTCAACACATATATAATTTTTACAACGCATATACAACTTATACATCGAACGTACAACTTATACAACGCTTATACAAGAGGTGTACAACGCTTATATAACTCATACATTGATTATATAATTTATACATCGTCATTTTCCATATCGTTTATAATTTAGAAATCTCACATTGGGTTCCACTCCACCAAAAATAGCAGAAGGCTCACAAAAATATGCGGTCTCTTCTAGAATGTAGAAGACGTCCACACGAGTCCACTGTCTCTTGTTTCACTAAATTTCGATCACACATGAAAAAGATATGATTTTTCAAAGTTTGCAACGGTTTAAAGGTGTTAAAACAGTTGAAAAATAAACAAAGCCATATACCTTTCAGAATCCTTCAAAACTAGGTTTGGATTTTCACGCAAATACGTGTAGCTATATGACGATCGGCCATCGCCACTCGAAAGGGCTTGGAACCAGCTCCCTGCGCCAGGTCGTCTCGCCCAGTTCGGTGGTCCCCACCAGTCACGGCGGCAGCTGGAAGTTAATAACTTCCCGGCGTTTGTTCTCCCAAAATACACAATGAAAATTCCAAACTATATATGGATTTGAAGGTGGTGAGGAGCACTACAAAATTCTCCAAAGGGGGATGGGTTTTTATTGAGCGGATTAGAAGAAATCGAGGAGAGAAGGAAAGAAAGGGGATCCGCCGTGCGATATGGATAGGTTACGGGGAGAGAGAAAATTTATGAGCCAATGAATTTTTTTATTAATTTATAAATTTTTAAATCTCTAAAATACCCTCTTACACACACGAGCACCGATCCAAACCCAACGACTGTCGTCCCTAGCGTTTTACCCCCATTCCGAACACAATAGGATATGTTTCGTAGGCCCATTCGACTATTTTAGTCAGTTTTTATACAATTTAAAATATATAACATTCAATATTCGATTTGAACGTACATTTCAATTTTCCAGGGCCACAAACTGATTCAAAAAATTCCCAAAAAATAAATCTAGCTATATAAACTAGTTTCGTCGAATTCTGAGATTGTTTGAAAAATGGCTTATTTCTGGTCGATCCAATTTAACTGTAATTGACCAAAACACGTTTTCCTTTGCTACACCCACATACTAACTTCAAAAATTATGAAATTTGAAACTTAGCAATAGTTTAACATCCCGGATCCAACAAAAGTGGTTTTGTCGAATTCCGAGGTCGTTTGCAAAATGGCCATTTTCACGGGCTATATAAACTCCATAGCGACCTTTCAGAAAATTCATTTGGCCATAACTTTTGCATCCTTCTATGAAACTTCGATTTTTCAGATTCGTTAGAAAGGTATTCACTAACAGATTTAAATATTTTTGGTTTCACTCAAATCCGTTTTGTTTTGCACCCGGTACAGTCAGTCAAAGTTTGAATTCAAATTTTGAAACTGCCGCGCCATTTCAGGCCTTGTTTATAATTCAAAGTAACTATATTTATTTTCAAACATCGATTCAAACTCACTTTTCATTGCTATCATTTAAAAATTTATTTTAAATATTTAAAATCCACTATCTTAGCCAATTAATTTTTTTTAAATTGGTTCAAATTTTCCGGGTCGATACAATTTCATTAAAAATAGACATTTTCAATGTAAAGAGAAAATGAACGTGTTTTTAATCAAAACATGATTTCATTAAAAATAGATATTTTTAATGTAAAGAGAAAATGTACAAGTTTTTAATCAAAACATGATTTTATTAAAAATATGCAATTTTAATGTAAAAAGAAAATGTACTTGTTTTAAATCAAAACATGATTTCATATGAAAAATTCACATTTTTAATGTCATTTATGAAATTAGAAAATGTACATGTTTTAGGAAAAAAACATGTAGTCCATAAAAACCATATTTTAATGTCATTAAGAAAATTAGTAAATTGTTCATGTTTTGAACAAAAACATGATTTCATTAAAATCTACATTTTAATGTTAAGAATATAAATTAGCAAAGATTCATGTTTTAAAATTAGAAACATAATTACATTAAAAATATACGTTTTTAATGTAATGTTGAAAATAGGAAAAATGTACATGTTTTAATCAAAACATGATGACATTAAAAACATACATTTTAATGTAATGTTAAAAATAAGAGAAAATATTCATGTTTTAAAATGCAAAACATGTTATACATTAAAATTACACTTTTAATGTGATATTAGAAAACTAGACAAGATTCATGTTTTAAACTGCAAAACATGTTATACATTAAAATTTCACTTTTTAATGTAATAATAGAAATGTAGAAAAAGATTTATGTTTTAAAAAGAAAATATGTTTTACGTTAAAAATTTACTTTTTGATGTTATAATAGAAGTTGGACATGTTTTTAAAACAAAACATGTTTACATTAAAAAACTTTGTTTTTTTTAATGAAATGGATAAAATTTGCCTTTATAATTACATCGCATATATTAGAATTTATATGCGTTGTTAAATTTGCATTTATAATTACATCGCGTATATTAGGATTTATATGCGTTGTTAAAGTTACATTTATAATTACATCGCATATATTAGAATTTATATGCGTTGTTCAAATTACATTTATAATTGCATTGCATATATTAGAATTTATATGCGCTGTTAAAATAACATTTATAATTACATCGCATATATTAGAATTTATATGCATTGTTAAAATTACATCACAAATATTATAATTTAAATGCACTGTTAAAATAACATTCATAATTACATTGCATATATTAGAATTTATATGCATTGTTTAAATAACATTAATAATTACATTTGCATTTATTAGAATTTATATGCAAAGTTGACTCGTCATTGGATAAATTTTCATGTGAATGATATATGCAGTTTAATAGTACATAGATGTAGTATGCCAAAATAAACATTCTTTTATTTGGCATATTAAAAACATTAGTGAATTCGTCGAATAGTTTATATATATATAATTATATATATAAATATAAACTAAAATTTAACGAATCGCGCGCAGTAGTTCGCGTTTCGGAATTGAAACTTTAAACGATTATACCGAAAGATCCAACCGTCCGATTTTCCTAAAAATGGAACCGTTAGGACCGCTTTGGGAAGATCTTTCCAACGATATAAATTTTGTTAAAATCTAATGGTTATATTTCGAAATAAGTGTAAATCAAATTTCGAAAAAAATTGCGCTAGGGCCGCCCATCGACCCGAAGCGTCGTTAAATAAATTTGGCTATTTTAAATCATATAAAAATAGCGATTAATCGTTATTAAATACAATTAATGGTTTTAAAATATATACATGCGAGAATCATTTGAAAAGACCGAGTTATATCTCATTTCAAATTATTATATGACGATCTAAATTGAAGATATTAAAGACGGCGATTGAAGACCGGCGATCTTCACATCGAAAGGATAACCACTGATGCCTGGCATTGGTTAGCTACCAGTAATGGGTTAAAGTGCTATTTATTCGGACGTACTTGTTGATTGTCCGGATATACGAGCACCTCTCTTCCGTTTTGGACATACGGGACGAGGAATAAGGTGAGAACGGTTTTGTTCAAACCCAGAACAGAATTCTAAATGGATGTGTGTCTGACATTGGTAAGCATATGTTTTTTTTTCTAGCTTGAAGTGGTGTTTGGGTTTTTAGAAGGCCTGACATTTTTACTTATTTGGTTGATGGAATGAGGCGCCTCAGTTTTATTGGTCGATTGTGACCATTTTATAAGTTCAATAGGACCGGGAAACATGTGGTCAGAAATTGCCAATCCACTAACGTTATTTATGGACCGGCCATGCAGGATCCAAGGGTTCACTGCGGGGGATCCTGAGACATTGCTAGAGTGTCTCGAATCGGTTAGGAGATCATCTCTAGCCTTGACCCATGATGGAAATCCAATCTCCAATATGGCATTACGGTTTTGATTGTAAACTTATATATGGCGACATAGTATATGGTAGCTATGCCGTCTAGGATTGATACATTTACTTTGAAGTATTTTAAAACCGATTAGACACTAAAAATAATATTATAAATACTATTTTCTGCGTGTCAAGCATTTTTGATCATTATAAGGTAAAACTCTATCCTCCGGTTTGCGTTGCAGTGTGTGATAGGACTTGAGTCTTATAATGATTTCATTTTCTAAAAAAAGCATTACATTTTTTTTAAATAAAATTTATTAAACATATGCACTAGTAATCCAATGGAGTAAACCCATTCCGCGTTAGCGGCATGGTCCTGTGATTAGCCATATTGTTAGTTAAGCAAGGTTTCTCATACCAGTCCCATGACTGACTCGTAGTTTGTTTCACTTTCCAAAATCGGGTGCCCTCTTTTATTTGCTTCTTGAGACATTTAGACATTATTGACCTTTGATGTATTTTGGTGGAGATTGAGACTTATTTCTTTCCTTGTTGAGACTTCTATTTTGCTAAGTGTATCCTGTACTTCGTAATCTGATGTCTGTGATGTTATGTTGTGATGACATTTCCATTTTGGCTGTAATGATTTATGTGATATGCTATTATCTGAGATCTGTTATTGTTGTATTTATGTTATACTCCTATGATTATCCTTACTTTCGTACCATGGAAGTTTTGGGTCGTCACAACCTGCATCCCAAATCGATTCGAATATGCAAGGGGTTCGGATATATATCATTTTAACCCGTAATGGTTTTCTAATCTAGAGGGAACTTGCATGGTGAGAAAATAAACATAACATATCATGCATACATCCATATTGTGTCATATGATATAACCGTGTGTGTCACACGTGCACAATCACAAAGCAAACAAATATAAAGCGCCCTAACATTTTATTCAACATCTCAATTCTTTAATTCACTTAATAAAAAATTATTTTGTGAGTGAGGGAAACTCACCTTCGAGGTGAAGGAGACGAACTTGAAATTTGACTCGAAAGTGGGGATAAAACGTCATAGCCAAACGACAACCATACATCCAATGAAAGTTGTATAAATATATACATATATGTGTGTATATATATGCACTGAAACGTGATATTGGAGGAACCCAAACCCCATTCCGACTTGATTCTTGCCAAATTTGACAGGTGAACGCAAATCCTTTCAAAATAGTTAACAAAGCGGAATCAAAATGGAGTTTCGAAAAGGAATTGTAACGACTCGCACTTCCACCTACTTCAAACCGACCAAAGATCAAAACCCACGTCGATTCAAGGTAAGCAAAAGTACGTTTCATTGTGATTTATCAGAGCAAACACAATGGAATACAATGCTCATAGTAGAACAGATAAAATATAATAAGAATATATTATTGCAGCGGAAACATTTTTGAATACAAATCTGATTTTACATACCATTACTCCATAAAGACTTAACACAATATACCGATAATAGAGTACGTCCGGTCTTCATATGAAACTCCAACTCTCTCTGGAACTGCAAGTCATCAAGCTTGAACTCGATCTCGAAAATTGAAAAACAAACTAACCGACTGCCCGTCTGAAAATTGTGGGTACCCGCAGTTTGCATGGGAAAACAAACTACGAGTCAGTCATAGGATTGGTGTGAGAAAACTATATTAACTAATCTTATACTTAGCCTTATTTTGAATAAGGTATCTCGGGACCACGCCGCATGTCGCGGAACGGGTTTCCTCCCAATAATACATGCACAATCATAAAAACCAGAACCAAATTATAGCAACCATAAACCAAATTTTGAAAACATGAATTTAGAAAAATGAACGATTATAAGCCCCAAGTCCCATCACACAATTTTGAATATCTCTAATTCGATTCACTTCTTCGAATAACTAAATTCGATTAACTCATTTCAACTCTATTCGAATAAACTAAATTCGATTAACTCCATTTGAATAACTCTAGTTCGATTTAACTCTATCGATTAACTCTAACTGGTTTAACTCTAACTGTTTAACCCAAACAGTTTTACTCTAACTGGTTAACTCTAACTGGTTAACCCTAATGGTTTTACTCTAACTGGTTTTACTCTAACTGGTTAACTCTAACTAGTTAACCCTAATGGTTTTACTCTAACTGGTTAACTCTAACTGGTTAACCCTAATGGTTTTACTCTTACTGGTTAACCCTAATGGTTTAACTCTAACTGGTTAACTCTAACTGGTTAACCCTAATGGTTTTACTCTAACTGGTTAACCCTAACTGATTAACTCTTTGTCCTTATTCAGTTTCAAACATCAATGTTGAAATCGATTTTTCAACTTCATTATATAAGTCCTGACTTATATATTCTATTTATCCAAATGATAAATATTTAACTTAATTTATAAATATCATTTATAAATCAATCTGCTCCTTTTATCTGTTTACTTCTTCATATATAAGTTCAGACTTATATATATCTATTTATCAAAAGATAAATATTTCCTTTATAATCTATTTGATTTCTAAACAAATATTTCCTTTATAATCTATTTGCAAATAGTTTGCAAATATTCCCTATATAATCTCTTATTTATTTATCCTAAATGAATAACCCTTTTCATTATCTTATTTTCTAAATAAATAAATAATTCACTTAGCATATCCTGTTTATTTAACAAATAAATATCGCATTTAATATCTCCTATTTATTTAACAAATAAATATCTCATTTATAAAATCTTATGATTTTATACATATTTCTTTTTATAAATATTCCATTAATGACACTATTTATTTTCTAATTAAATACTCCTTTGCTTTAATCCTGTTTATCTTCCAAAGTAAATAATTCCTTTATAATATCTAATTTATTTACCAAATAAATAAACCATTAAATGTCTTATTTATTTATCTTAAATAAATAATTCACTTTATAAGTATTCCACGTATAAATATCCTTTTTATAAGTATTCCCTATTATAAATATTCCTGTTTATAAAATCTTCTTTGATTTTATAAATATTTTCCTTTTATAAAAATCCTTTGATTTTTACAAATAAATTTTCTTTTATAAAATACTTTGATTTTATAAATAATTTATTTTCAAATATCACTTTGAAAATTCCCTTATCAACATTCCGGTATGTTATGGTATTTAATCATATCAAATCACGATGGCCAATATCGTCTAAGCACACATAATCGACAACAGATTATAAATCACATCATATATTTCAATATATGAAACAAACAATAAATTAAATATTGAGGGACCCAGTTGGGTCCCTCCAACTTGTTTTCCTACATCACAGATGTTACACAATATAATCAACATCACTTTCAGAATTTAAGGGTTTTATATATATATATATATATATATATATATATATATACATATACATATACATATATATGATTTCCACTAACTGACTAGCCGTTCAATCAAACAGTCAACACACAGCAAACCGTCATTATTTATCAGTTCTAAATATACGTTATAAAAATAGAACTGTTCAGAGTTGATGAGATTTACTCACTTTGGCAATTCATCGTTAAAGAACGATAAGCTGTTGTTTGATTTGAATCAAACAATTTATTTTTCCATAAATTCATGCAAGCCCCAATCCACTTCCAGTCAGCTTCATTGTGAAGCTCTCGTCCATACGGTCCTAACGGATCTTGTTTTGCTGATTTTCGTTCACAAATGAAAAAGATATACTAGTTATAAGTTTACACTCTTATTTAAATTTAAATAAACTAAACTTTTATTAGAAGATGGGCCTTACTACTTCATGGCAGCCCAACACTCACGGTTAAAACCTGAGCCCGCTATCTTCTATCGTCCTCCAGATTCAATACTCCCGTATACCAGCTCAACGGTCTTCCCAATGGCCAAGACCCATTCAAAACCACTTATTCTCCCTCTCCCATTCAATTAAATCCCAAAAAAAATCACGAAGAACCCTCTCTTCAGATACTGAACATCCCAAGCCCAAAATCACGGCTTTCGAACTCCCGAAGTACCTCACGTCGAACAGCTCAGGAAATGGGTTACAGTGGCACACATCGACATCTTTCTGAACGGAATCCACCAACCAAGTTCACGCAGGTGTTATGTCGTATGCTAATCCCAAATCCAACGCCAGAAATCCAAATCGATGCTCCTCCTTCACGATTCCGCAAACCCTAGGACCTCAAAAACTGGCATCAAACGTATTGAAAAGAATATAGACTTAAAGAAAAAACTTTGGTGAATTCAAATATGTACTCAGGATGATTTTAGGAATTTGATTTCTATTTTTTTAATGATTTTAGAAGTGGATGTTTCTTCACGTTTTACTGAAGAACAAAAAGGAAGAAGTAACGGCGGAATTTTTCCTTGACCAGAGGAAATAAAGACTTAGGTTTAGAGAGGATATGGTTAGGGTATTTATAGGATAGGTTTTATTATTATTTTTATTCGAATTTTATTTTAGATATTTTCATTTATATATTCATTTTTCTTTCTAAAAATTCGTGTGATTACGCACGATACCCAAAAATCACCAAACTGGACATGTACCTAGAGTTCGATATTGCGGATCCAACGAAACTAGTTTCGTCGAATTTCGACTTCGTATGCTCACACAGCATATTTTTAAATGTCAAAATACTGACTGTTTTTCACTCTAAAAATCCGTACGGCCACACAGTGACTCTAAAAATCATGAAACTGGAAATCTAACAACTATTTGACATTGCGGATCCAACAAAATTAGTTTCGTCGAATTCCGACATCGTTTGCAAAAGTGGCTATTTTTAAAGCTCTGGACGACCCATTTACATATATAAATATATTTAAATATAATTAAATTAAATATTTATAAATAAATATTATCGTGTATATTCACAGTGGAATACCATACAGCTCTAGAATATTCCTCTACGAATTTCTAACTCGATATTCACTTCTGGGTCAACCCGATATTCGATTTATATTGAAATTCCTTTTTAAAATATAACTAATTCCTTTATAAATTATAAAGGAATTCCACAGCGACTTTTCTAAAATTTGATTTGGACATAAATCAAAATCTACACAACGAAATCCCTGTTTTTCTCTTCCATTATAAAGATATACTCCACCAGCTCCTAACGTTTCTTGTTTCACAGAAATCCGATTTAAAACGACCCCTGTACATTCAGTGTAAGTTCGAATCGCCAAATTACGAACTGCAGCGCCATTTCGAGCTCGATTTTAATTATAATATAATTATACGTTCAAACTGTCGTTCAAATAATATATTCATTATTCTAATTCAATTCTAAACTGAATTAAATATCACAGATGATCTAGTTCACACCATATCACCATTTCTGCCAATTCTGATTATTTCAGAATTAAATATATTATTTAAATTTATTATTTTAATTAAATATTCACCATTATTTAATTCCACGACCATTAAATCCTTTTAATCACCTTTTAAATAATTAAATTAATTAATTAATATACCGCTGAAAATGCGGGTTATTACACCTCTTTATGGCAATTATACTGCAAACACCTATAAATTTTCCTTTATTCTTATCCTTCCTTGAGTAACTATGAATATAGTTGCTTAGGTCCAACCTATTTCCTTCTTCGATCTGCTTGTAAATACTTTTCGCTTGTTTTCGACTCATTATCTAGGCTAGACCATAGTTATCCATACCCTACTACATTTAATATTTTACCAAAAAGTTTTATAATCTCTTTAACAAATACCTCGACTGTCCAAAATCGTCTAGACTAAAACTTCATGTCGCTACATTCTCCCCCACTTAAAATGATTTCGTCCTCGAAATCGAAGTCGGAACTAATGGTTATATACTTAACCAATACCTTGATTATTAACCCTAGAGCTTTGTTGATTAACTCCACCATTTAACTTTATCTATTTATTCATTGGGCATAGGACTACATAATGTTCCTCTTTATGGCATTTATAACTGCAAATACCCATAAAATTTTCTTTATTCTTATCCTTCCATGAGTAACTATGAATATAGTTGCTTAGATCCAACCTATTTCCTTCTTCGATCTGCTCATAAATACTTTTCGCTTGTTTTCAACTCATTATCCTAGGCTAGACTATAGTTATCCATACCCTACAACATTTAATATTTTACCAAAAAGTTTTATAATCTCTTTAACAAATATCTCGACTGTCCAAAATCGTCGAGAATTCAAATTTCTTAATTTTTTATACTAACTGTTATCTCTAGCAATCAATTAGTGGATTAAATTTTCCAAAACATAATTTTCATCAAAACATATATCCTTTTTACGAAAATATACTTTTGGACAAAATTGTTTCGTTTGTCCAAAAAATTGGGTTAGACAATTCTGTTTAAGTGTTTAGAAACACTTATCGATACAGCGAATCCTTACTGTACTGACCAATGTTCATAATCCACTCAACAAATTAATTCAACACAAAACCATTTGTATACCAAATTACAAATACGTCTCTTATATATATATATATATACACACACACGCACGCACACACACACTCACACACAACTCATTCTAGGGTATTACTAACCCTATCTCTAATGAGTTACTTGTCCTAGGATAATACTGATCCTATTTCTGACAAGTCTGTATCCCACAGAGACAAGGTTTATCTAACTTAAGCTCTGATACCAACTGTAATAGTCTGGACTTTTTCAACCATCTGACAGCGGCTCCCCTCCGTCGTGGCATTACAATGGTACCCCAGCACCTAGTTTTATGGCCAGCCTCTCGACTATCTCGGCCTTATGCCTAACCAACCCCTCTTAGGATGTGTGGAGGTAAGAGTCCCCCGCTCGCCACTAAAACAAGAGCGAGAACCCCCTATCTCGCAGCCTCATGCAAAACAAGGACTGATTTGAGAAAACTTTATTAACTAATCTTATACTTAGCCTTATTTTTAATAAGGTATCTCGGGACCACGCCGCTTGTCACGGAACGGGTTTCCTCCTAATAATACGTATACAATCATAGCAAATAGAACCAAATTATAGCAACCATAAACCAGATTTTGAAAACATGAATTTAGAAAAATGAACGATTATAAGCCCGAGGTCCCATCACACAAAGCAAGCGCACACTAGAGGATAGGGGTTTGCCTTATAATCGCAAAACATTCTTGACATAGCTTAAAAACTAAACAATTTGATATTATAATAATGTCTAGGGTATGGAAAAATCCTTTTAAAATATAAATTTATAAATTTTAGCTTGCATAGTGCCCCATCCTACTATGTCGGCTACATAGGTATACAACTGAAAATCGTAAAGGGTTTCGTATTGGAAGTTGGATTTCCATCAATGAGCCTGGGCTAAGGATCTTCGCAGTTCGATTCGAAACCCCCAGCTAGGTTCCAGGATCCCGTCTGGCTCCTTTAGAGCGGCATGACCAGTCCACCATACATCGTGGATTAAAGTAACAACCTGAACATAACGTCCCTCGGTCTGTGTGCAGACTGTCATCTAGGTATATTGACGTAGTCCGAGTATCCTTATCCGACAAACCACATAAGTAAATGCCTGGGCTCCATACCATGGCATTTCTTTTTGCTATATGGAAAGTTGAGTCCCTACCCCTACGGTCTATAATCCTATTTCAGCTCATTCCGGGTTGTGAGGGCCGCGATGTCATGTCATACACAAAGCTACGCATTTAAGCCATGCTTTGGTCTTCAACCACAAGGTCCTGCTTTTCAACAAAAGCCTTGATCATTTCCACTTATCATGCCACACTATCATTCCTTAAAACACAAACTGCTATTCACCAACATACAACCTTTGAGCTCGTACGTCTCAAAGAAGGGTGTTAAGCAAGAGAATAAATTCTTCGCCACCAAACAGAAGTATGTTTAGTAAATGTCAGTCTACATTTTATAAAATACCGTGCCAGACACGAAGTCCATCAACAAGTACATTCCGGGAATAGGAATGAAACTGAAGGCACTTGATTCCACGTCCCCGCCTGGGAGTGCAAGTCCTTGCGACCAATTCGCTTCAAGTACGGTCAGATAATGCCGTCACTTAAATCTCATATGGGCCGTCGCTCAAGGCATCAATAGGTCATCCATCCAATGTGAAGAAATCTGGGTCTTCCACGATCGTCGTCAATATCTTGACATCAGCACCATGTCATATAATTATTCGAAATGGGTAAAAACCCGTCCTTTCCAAATAATTAGCGCATCTTCTAAAACCAATAGGTATACAGGATTCCATGAACCTCATTCCATTTTGGAATGTTTCTCAATCCATTTGTAAAAACTGTAACAAGCTTTAATATGTACAAACCATTTGTTATTGATTTCTTAACTTGAAATCCATTTTCAGATTATCCAATCAAACTTTTTGACTATTTAGTCATCACTATATGTGAATACACATTTATTCCAGCGCCTTTATCCATTCCAACCTTTTATTCAAATGTTTATTAAAACTATATTGAGTTTTAATATATCGAAATTCTTCATTCCTATATCATGGAATAAAACTGGTAATACTCCATTTTTAATCATCTTATGTTTTGGTAATTCCCATTACCTTTTAAATTCCATTCCTTCAAATCTTATTGAAAGATTTCAGACCAATTATTCCGATTACTTTACTTTAAATTCCAAGTTAAATATTTCCAATAATCCTTATCGATTATACACCATTTGCCTCCTGTAAAACATGTTCATTTCTTTCCTGAAAGTCTTTATCAATAAAGATTTCATTTGCTTCACTTGGAAAATATGTTACCTTTTCATCGGCCAAAGAACAATGTTGTTGAAGACATCATTCACAACAAACCCAAAATCATATTTCCTTTTATTTTGGAATCTCTACAGAAATCACATTGTTTTATAATTGATATAAACCTTCATATCCATCAAACACTATAAGCGGGATAACGGAATAGCCTTTTAAAATCCCTCAAATAGTCTAAGTCATCATCTATAGAGATTTATCTCAGTCAATGACCAATCTGGTTTCTATTCAATTCCAATTTAAATTTTAACCATTGGAAACTCTAGTTGATCCGTATTGACGATTCGATTATTAAATAGAAATCTAAATACCCTTATCTTTAAATAAAGGTTTAGATAAATATCAAATCTGGTTTTTCCCCAAATGGGTTCATAAATCTTCAAAACTTGATATTTCCTTTCGAAACCTTTGAAATCATTTATTGTTGATTTCAAAATTCGACAAGAAATAATTTGTTTTTAACTTCTTCAAACACAGTTCTTTCTTTTGTAAAAGTTTATCGTTATTAACTAAATTTCATATCCAAAGGGTATTAGAACTTAAATTCAAACTATGACTATTTTATTATCAAAATTATCATTTAAAATCCAATTTCTAGAATGAGACACATTCAACTCCTATATGCCCAAGAATTTGGTTATATACAAACATCCAATAAACATAAACAAGATGTAATGTGTCTAACAAGTTGTAACTAAGCTCATTAGTTATTTAAGATCTGATGTCGGTGTCATAATTGGGTTCCATTTTATTAACTAACAACCAAACAATATTCATAACCATTAATCAACCAAATCAAACATCCAAACTAAATCAAATTCATCCAATATCTTCCAAACACGAATAATAATTTCATATTTACTAGCTAGAGATTCACATCTTAACATAAGCATGTTATGGTGCTAAAACCCATGTTATAAGTTTCTAATATCCATAACCCAAGCTTTCAACCCAAGCAATATTCAATTAAGATCTAACTTCATGAGTCTAAATAAAAGGTCTCGATTCCCCTTATGATTTGTGAATATACACCTAAGATTTTACAAATATATGTAATTACATATATGGGCCAAGCCTAAGAGGATTTAATCTCTCTTTTACCAGCTTAAACCATAGTTATTAACTCACAAATTTTTCACATAAGATCCAACTACTTGAATTTCAATTAAAGGTCTAACCTTTTCATGTATAAAGACAAATTTACACCTAAAGATCATATCATTATGTATGATTTTACATAAAGGCCAAATCTTTAGGGATTTGATGCCCTTAACCATATCAAGTCATTTACTAATAACCCAAACATATTACCAAAATTAAATCAAGGCATCTATATTGATGATATTCCATAAAAGTATGATTTTTGTGAACTAACATAAGGTCTTACATTTCCAAATCTATGCAAGATGTCATTTTAACTTTATGAATCTACTTAAGGTTATTAGCAAACATACACCATCAATAAAACCACAAACATACTATAATTTTTTTAAGAAACTTTCATCAAACATCATATGTGCATCACATAAATAAGCAACCAAAACCCTTAACACGTTTAGATTTACTCACGCAGTGAAGTCCAAGCTTTTGCCTAACGATCTCTAGCTCCAAGATCTACCTCCTTTACTTCTTTTTCTTCTTTTTTACACTTTTTTTATATTTAAAGAGCGGTTCGGCCAAAAGGTATAAAGGTGGAGGAAGGAGATGAAGGAAAGAGGATGAAATGAAAATGTAGGGGTGTAGGTGCCTTTATATAGGCTTGTTTAAGGGCATTTATGTCGTTAACCTATGGACACTTATCATGCTCCTACCATTACTTAACATGTAAGTGTACATGTGTTAAGGCTTCCTTAAGAAGCCATAAGCTTAAGGAAGAAAAATCCAATTTGTCTTCTAAGGCTTCCTTAAGAAGACATCTAAAGCTTCCTTGAGAAGCCACAAGCTTAAGGAAGAGAAAAAAAAATGAAATTTTCTTCTTACACATATTACTCTCTTTAGCTTTTTTTTTTTGAAGCCACTAGGCTTCGAAGATAAGCAATTAATAATTGACATCCAAGAGAAGCCACAAGAATTGGATCTCAAGAGAAGCCACTAAAGGAAGGCACTAAGCATAAGATAAGTTTCGAGAAGCTTAAGGAGAAAGGCACTAAGAGTTGGCCTCCAAGAGAAGCCACCAAGAATTGGCTTCTAATGGAAGCCACGTAGATGTGACTAAGCTTCTAAGAGAAGCTATTAATGCTTTGGCTTCCATGAGAAGCTATTAAGGATTAGCTTCCTTGAGTAGACATCTTTGGTTTCCCAGAAAAGACACTAAAGATTGGCTTACTTAAGAATCCAATAAGGATTGGCTTGGCTTCCAAGAGAAGCCACTAAAAATTAATTTAGGAATTGTTTTAGTTTAACGTAATCTTGACTTAAGTACTTAATTTAAATGTCACAAATTAAAATACTTAGTTACTTACTACATCATATTTCAATATCGACAAATATTTTCAAAGCTAAATATTTTGTTAGTCCGATATTTAATTAAATCGAAATTCAAATGGTATATTTTAAAATTGTAACCATATATACATTTAAAAAATTCATTCAATCTTACTTAAATTCTTATTTTTAAATTGACTAAAACTTTAGGTCATTACAGGAATGCTGACATGCAAAGGAATACTTCGAAATTCGAATTAAACTCATATTGAATTAAAACTCATATCGGATCGGATAGATGAGCCAAGCAGCGATAAATCCAAGCTCAGAACTGAACCACTACCTTACATATCCAAATAGCGAGCCCCAACCAGCACAACAGCCTCAATGGCATTTATACAAGCACTTGGGTGATATTTCAACTGATTTGGCACATTTACTACTGGTTTGGAAGTTCCGATGACTGGAGTTGCTTAGGTTTGGTCGGTTGTGTGCTGGAATTGGAAGACTCACGGTTGAAGGGGAAGTCGGGACTAAGGAGAAACCGTTGGTTTTTCTCAAACTATGACTTTAGTCATACAACAAGGAGGAGCTCGAGAACTCGAAGGTTGAGAAGTGAATGATGGTGTGCCTCCAGCGGCGGTGACCTAGTCGTGGTTGACTCGTGGTGGGTTATGACTGATGGAGGAGCGTTGATAGGTGGTGATGGTCTCGGGTTGCGTGGATTTCAAGTCACAGTTCTTCATGAAGATAGCAGCGCTTGGATTTGAAATGGCCTTCCCTAAATGCGACGTCACCACTGGAGAGTTGCCGCATCTGGGAGACATGATCAACTCTGGTGAAGCAGTTGGTGGCAAAGACGAAAGAGGCGAGAGCGAAGGTGGCCCATAGATGCGGTATTAGGAAGAAATCGTAATTTTGGGTTTAGAGATTTTGGGACTTCGTTCTTTGATTTGTTTACTGGGGAAATAGAAGTAATTAAAGAGAGGAAGCATTTCCTTCAGCTGACGTTTGGCTGACACGGTGAGGAAAAGAAAGTGATTTGTGTTAAACAGAGAGAAAGCAGAGAACGAATTTTGTAACATTGGAATTATAGACAGAAGGAGATTTCGAAATCTTCTACAGTGTCGAAATCTTTGTATTACTATTAGAACTAGATTTTGAAATCCTGGTTCACTGTAGAAGGAGCTGTGTATAACACAGGAAGAGGATGCAACATGGTAAAATATTTCAGAGGGAGGAATGACATTTGTCAAATTTGTTCAGCATAGAGATAAGTGTTAAATTGGCTGAACATTGTCAACCGTTGTGGCATAGCTTAAATTCAACTTTTTGCATTCACCATTAATCTTCTTCCTTTATTTTGGTTAACGTGTTTAGTAAATTGTATTTACCTTATAAGGACCCAACATTTGGCGCAACGAACGTACTGACAACACTATTTGTTTTCACGCGCGCTACGGTAAGGCAACACTGAGAATTAAAGAAACAAAGCCATTGA
The DNA here is from genome assembly GCA_030737875.1 of Allium sativum. NCBI lineage: Eukaryota > Viridiplantae > Streptophyta > Magnoliopsida > Asparagales > Amaryllidaceae > Allium > Allium sativum. Next base: position 587,615,463 of record CM060924.1, on the reverse strand, counting down.
ATATTTTTCCCAGATATTAAATATTTAGAAATTAAATTAAAATAATTTTTGTTTAGAAATTCATTTCTAATTTATCAAATCTGCGAAGTCGTCACTAGTGAACGGACCTCGACTGTATTAGACAACGTTGTTACTTGTTTAAATACGTTATAAATTTCAAATTTTATCAACAATGAAATAATTTATCAAACCTAACATATATTGAAATTTAAATTTACATTTACCAATTTGATATCAAAATTATATTAAAATAATTCAGCTCTTTAATTGTAAACAACTTCCAATCTTACATTTTGAAATAAATTTTTCCTGAAATAGATTGTAACTTAAATTAGATTAAAACATTTGATTTATTTCCAAGTTAAGATTTCAATGTTTTAAATAAATTCAAATCTATTATAAAATATTCTCTTTTGACAAAACCATTCAAGTTGAGAATAAATTTATGAAAAGAATTTCCATTTAAAATAAATTCAAACTTGGTTCAACATAAATAAAATTCCAAATTCTATGTCGAAATCCAAATATAAATTTCTATATTTAATGTTAGATCTTAATTTAATTTATATTTTAAATGTCAAAATTATCGGTTCGTTACAGGAGGCAGAGGTAAGCAGTTAAGTGTTAAACTGTATTTAGCACAGTTTGCCCCTAATAGCAGCAACAGTAGTAGTTATGGACCAGACGATTCCGATGATTGGATGTTTAGCGATTGTAAAGACCCGCAACTTCCCCGTAAGGGAAAGCGTCGGATAGTTCGAGAACAAGCCACAACATAACGCATACATAAGAACATCTCATCGTATATTACAACAATGCATCAGATTACAAGAATATACAGAGTATAAATGAATAAATATTACACAGAAATATCAGAGATTAACAATAAGTTACATAGCAGCGGAAAAATAATACAATACACAACTAGAAGAGATATACGGATACAAAGCTTTCCGGATATCGTTCCAGCTGTAAACCAGGATCCTGTGAATATAAATCTGCAAAACCAAAACTACTAGCTGCCCGTGTCAAAAATAGGGGCACCCAGAGTTTAGGTTAAAACAATAAACTCCAGGTCAGTCATGTGACTGGTGTGAGAACTAAAACAGTTATTAATCTTTATTCTAAATCATTAGGTAAATCAAGGGACCACGCCGTATAACACGGAACGGGTTTCCTCCCAAGAATACCAGTGCATAAAACAAACAGCGCAATGCTAAATAAAGAAAAATGAAGCTGTTATAAGACCCAGGTCCTATCACACAATGCAACGCAAGCCGGGGGATAGGGTTTTCCCTTATAACAGCCAAAGAATGCTTGATACGTTTAAAACAAATCATTTGATACTATAATAAGTGCATATTGTATAAAACAACTTCAAATCATAAGTATCAATCATAGGCGGCATGGGTACCATATATCATGTCGCCATATATAGGTTTACAAATAAAACCGCAAAGTCACGTATTTGGAAATTGGATTTCCGTCTATGAACCGAGGCCAGGGATCGTCCTCTACCGATTCGAGACAATCTAGCCTACCATGTCTCAGGAACAGCCGCAACTGCCCCCTGGATCGTCAGGGCCGGTCCACCGATGTGGATTATTATGCCTGAACAATACGTCTCCCCGCCCTTTGGGGCGCAAACGAGCCAACGAATGACTCCATCGGTTCGAGAACGACCGATCAATCCGAGGCGCCTCGCAACAGCAACAACCACATAAGTCAAACTCGTCAGGGCGTGTAAAACCACTGACGCCACTTTTAGCTAGAAAGAAACGCAAGTCCTCCCTGAGGTCCGTCTCCCGTTTTTGGTTCATACCTGGTGTGAAACACGCGAGGTAAACGTTACACAAAGCTACGCCACAAAGGCCGTGCTTTGATCATCACCACAAGACTTTGCTTTTCAACAGAAGCCTTGATCATTTGCATCTTAGCATGCCACACAGGCAAACCATCCTATGCAACCGATATCAGTCACACAGAATGAAATCCGATGTCAGACACACAGTCCATTTACAAGTCCGTCCTGGGTCTGAACGAAACCGGAGGCACCTAGTACCCCGCATATCCATCGATCTCCAAGTACGTCTGGACGATCACTAACTGTTTCCATCTTCTTGGGTGTACAGCCCAATCAAGATCATCAGTAATTACCCAAAACGACGTGAAGACCTCCGGTCTTCGACCATCGTCTTCATCTTCGACTTATCGTCGTATCAGTTATTCAGAATGGGATAAACCCGGTCTTTCCGAATAACTCGCGTATATATTATAAAAGTGTTACACAAACACAACATACGCCTCATTCCAATTCATTAGTCACTAACCGTAAATTAATCAAGAGAATAATTTCCCAAATATTAACCCCGAAGGCCGAAACCAACATCAGATCAATATCCAGAAAACCATTCTGCTTGGCTAACCGACAGTTAGTTTCTAAATTTCACATTCAAATCTAATTAAAGATTTAACTATCGCCTGGAGCAAAACTGGTGATACTCCATTCTCGATTCTTTTCAATCTAATTAAAGATTCATTAAAACTCCACTTAGTTTTAATCTGTGACTGGGTTAAAGAATCAGTGTCATTTAAAACACGGTTCACGATAAACCCAAAGTCACATCCCATTAATTATCGGGTTAAAGAACAAGTGTTATTTAAAACACTGTTCACGATAAACCCAAAAATCAATATTCATTCAATTCCAATTAAATATTATTTAATTGGTACACTTCATCAAATCTAAATCAAAAGATTTAATCTTTTCTCAACTGGGTTCAAGAACAGTGTTAGTGAAGACACCATTCACGACAAACCCAAATCACATTCATTAATTATCGGGTTAAAGAACAAGTGTTATTTAAAACACTGTTCACGATAAACCCAAAAATCAATATTCATTCAATTCCAATTAAATATTATTTAATTGGTACACTTCATTAAATCTAAATAAAAAGATTTAATCATTTCTCAACTGGGTTCAAGAACAGTGTTAGTGAAGACACCATTCACGACAAACCCAAATCACATTCATTAATTATCGGGTTAAAGAACAAGTGTTATTTAAAACACTGTTCACGATAAACCCAAAAATCTACATCGATTCAATTCCAATTAAATATTATTTAATTGGTACACTTCATTAAATCTAAATAAAAAGATTTAATCTTTTCTCAACTGGGTTCAAGAACAGTGTTAGTGAAGACACCATTCACGACAAACCCAAATCACATTCGATATTCAATACAAGGCTCTGAATAGAAAATATATCGGCTTATATTCAATATCGAATTCTACGACTAACAAATGTCGTATTGGAAATAACGATATAAATATATATCTTTCAAATTTCCATAACCACACCTGTATAATCACGAATTCCAACATCGAAATATTCCGAAGACAATTTCGATTCAAATCCACTCCAATGCAATCATTGGAAATTTTGGTTATTTTCAAAACCCTTTTCAAATTCAATTTATTTATTTAAAAATAAATAGAATTATAATTCTAGTTCAAAACTAGTTCATTTCGATAAAAATCTATTTTTATCTTTTCAAATATGGAGTTTTTCATCCCAAACTTTCACAAATCATTTCTTATGATTTTACACAAATTATTACTATTTTTAATAATTTTATCAAGGCCCGTACAGTCGATTTCCAACAACGGCCATCGAACTGCACTTACAGCGACCTTTTTCGAATTTGATTTGGACGTATCTCCAAATCCAACCGTTAGATTTCAAATTTCTAACATTCATTAGAAAGCTCTTTTCGATACGAACCCAACGGTTCCGGTTTTAGGAGAATCCGACGGTCGGATCTCCCGCAATGTCCGTTTGAAATAAATGGTCGAAATTCACGAACTGCCGCGGCGCGGCGCGTTCTATTCAGGCCATTATATTATATATATAATATATATAATATATACTTCGTCGATTTCTATTTAAAACGAATTATATAAATAGTTTTAAATTCGTTTCAAAAGCAATTTCAACCTCCTTTTCAATTCAAATCAAAATTGAATTCTTCTTTATAAATTCGTTTCAAAATTCATTTCTATTCAATTCAAATTTCAATTCAATTTGAATCCATTTCAATTCGTTTTCAATTCAATTCTTTTCGAAATCGTTTTCAATTCAATTCATTTCGAAATCGTTTTCAATTCAATTCATTTCGAAATCGTTTTCAATGCAATTCATTTCGAAATCGTTTTATTTTCAATTCATTTCGAAATCGTTTTATTCAATTCATTTCAAAATATTTGATTTCAATTCATTTCAAAATATTCGATTTCGAAATCACTTTTCAATATTCATTTTAAAATGAATAAAATCGATATAAATATCGTTCACGTCAAAATGGCGTCAATCTAATCCTCACGGCTTCACATATTTCTATTTTCAAATATTCTATTTCAAATATTTCTATTTCAAATATTTCTATTTCAAATATTTCTTTTTTTTTTTTTTTGAAACTGGAATGAGGCCCAATCAATTACCATATAATGTTAATTATATGGATTTTCTACAACACATGTATATATCAACAACGATGAATAATCAACCATCAACCAAAGTGCACTACACTGTATAAGCATCAAATATAGACATTTAACGCTTATAGCAGCTTGTCAATCAATCGATCGACATATTTAATCAATCAGGATGAGTGAACTTCAAATTTCATCCTAACACCCGTGTGGGGTTTCAAACAATCAAACACATATTTTATTTGTGCAGTTAGGCGATGTGAAAAATTTATCGACCCAATCAACGTCATTCAAATAGGTGTACATAAACAAACCGTCTGGTTTGTAAATGAATATTTATTTATTCACATTCACGTTAAAAATTATATTTTTAACGATAACACATTTTATTTTAACATATGAATTTCTATTCAGTTCATTCGTTAAATAAAATGCTATTTTTATTTTTTATTTTCTAACTTATTTTAGAAAATTTCGGCGGCATAACGGCACGATACTAGAAACGGGACAAGGCCTAGCCTTATCCCCGGTCTAGTGAAGGCCCACGCCATTCACACATCAATCAAATCAATTCGTTATGCAAACCACAAACTTTGAAGTAAGGATCTAACCTAGCCTTACTCCTTCGCCTTATAACGGCGCACGTCTAATCCTAACCAATTTATCGATTCGATTTTTCACACCACAAACCACATTCAAACCAATATCGCAATCAATCACCAAACAGTCAAACAAACAAGTCCATGGTCTGTGGACGATTGTGTCGGGTGCTACTAAGCACCGTCTGCATCCTAGTATATATATATAACTAGAAATAAAATAGAAAGGTGAGAAATTCTCACTTTTAGCTATCCAACCATCTCGACTCTTCTTTTGCAGAAGTCTTCGTCGTTTCGCCTTTTTGTCACCTTCGTTGCCCAAGGCCACTATATATATAAAAACGAATTTTTATTTCAAAGTTCAATATATAAAAATCGAATTTTTATTTCAAAGTTCAATATATAAAAATCGAATTTTTATTTCAAAGTTCAATATATAAAAATCGAATTTTTATTTCAAAGTTCAATATATAAAAATCGAATTTTTACTTCAAAGTTCAATATATAAAAATCGAATTTTTATTTCAAAGTTCAATATATAAAAATCGAATTTTTATTTCAAAGTTCAATATATAAAAATCGAATTTTTATTTCAAAGTTCAATATATAAAAATCGAATTTTTATTTCAAAGTTCAATATATAAAAATCGAATTTTTATTTCAAAGTTCAATATATAAAAATCGAATTTTTATTTCAAAGTTCAATATATAAAAATCGAATTTTTATTTCAAAGTTCAATACTTAAAAATCGAATTTTTATTTCAAAGTTCAATACTTAAAAATCGAATTTTTATTTCAAAGTTCAATACTTAAAAATCGAATTTTTATTTCAAAGTTCAATACTTAAAAATCGAATTTTTATTTCAAAGTTCAATACTTAAAAATCGAATTTTTATTCCGCTAATATATAGACAATAATCTCATTTCAAAAATATTGATTTCGCCTTTATAAAAATAAAGTTTTCACCATTTTAAATTAAAGTCTTCACCTTTTTAAATTAAAAGTTTTCACCATTTTAAATTAAAGTCTTCACCTTTTTAAATTAAAAGTTTTCACCTTTTTAAATTAAAAGTTTTCACCTTTTTAAATTAAAAGTTTTCACCTTTCAAAAATCAGTTTCAAATTACTTTTAAAATTTTGATTTTATATTTTCCTTAAATCAGTTTTAAAATGAATACAAATCAGTTTTTAAAATGAATAAAAATCAGTTTTAAAATGAATAAAAAATCAGTTTTAAAATGAATACAAATCAGTTTTTAAATGCTTTAAAGAATTAAAATAAAAACGAAATTAAGAAAAAAACTTACTGTTATTGTACGAAGAGGGAGGAGGAGGGGTGGAGCGGCTTCCAGTGCGGTGGCGCGGGGGGGGGGGGGGGGGGATGAAGGGGTTGCGTCGGCTATTTCGAGGGGGAAAGGGGACTGCGGAGGAGAGGGGGGTTCGATCGGGGGTTGCGGCTAGTGGGAGGAAGCGGCGCCGGAGGTTGACTTGGGGGAGGGTTGTCGCGCCAGTGGCGGCGCGCTGAGAGGAGGGCGGCGGCGGAAGTTCGACGATGTCTGGGGTTTTTTTTTTTTTTCTTTTTTATCCTTTACAGAAGAATGATCGGGGGGGGGGGCCAAAAGGTTTTAAGGGAGAGAAATTTTTTTTTTTTTTTTTTTTTTTTTTTAATTTATTTTATCCTAAAGAGTTGACTTTCAAATACGACCTCTAAACGAGGCCCACCGCCTGTCGTCTATAGCGTTCTACCCCCATTCCGAACACAATGGGATATGTATCGCAAGCTGATTCGACTGTTTGAATCAGTTTCCATTAAATTTACATTTAAAACTTTATATTGAATTTTAAACGTACATTTCAAATTACCGGGGTCACATACTAACTAGAAAAATTCCAGAAAAATATTTTCTAGCTTCGTATTGACGATACGGTCCTAACAAAACTAGTTTCGTCGAATTCTGAGACCGTTTGAAAAATGGCCAATTTCCAGTCGATTAAAATCAACTGAAACTGGTCAAACGCGTTTTCCTTTGCCACGCTCACATATTGATTCGAAAAATTATGAAATTTGAAACCTAGCAATAACTTAACATCACGGACCCAACAAAACTGGTTTCGTCGAAATCCGAGGTCATTTGCAAAATGTCCATTTTTAAGGGCCTGAATTCCATAGCGACTATTCAGAATTTTCAACTAGACATATCTTTTGATTCTCGCTACGAAATCTTGATCTTTCGGATTCGTTGGAAAGATATTCACAATTAGATTCCATTATTTTTGGTTTCACTAAAATCCGGATTGTTTTGCACCCGGTACATTCAATTGAAGTTTGAAATCGAATTATCGAACTACCGCGCCATTTTCAATTCTATATAAATAATTATATATAATTATTTATATTCTAACGACGACGCGTATACTATATACGTTCGAATTCTATTCAAAATAAATTTCTCGTCGATATTATTTAAAATAATTCATTTTAAATAATCAAAACTCGCTATAATTGCCAAAATAAAATTTTAAACTGGCCCAGATTTTACGGGTTGTTACAATCTCCCCCACTTAAAACTTTTCGTCCCCGAAAAGGAACAAAGTCGAAAGTGGATTGATTAATCAGCTCTACGCTCGATTCGGCCTCCATTCTCTAACTCTTTAGTTTCTGAGAATTTTCAAAATTTCAAAAATTTGGCTAACACCCTAAATTTTTGAAAAATTTCGCCATAACCTCCCCTGCACCGGGAGCATCGGGGAATTTCAAATAGCTTCCCCGGTCCTTCAGATCTCAAAAAGAAAAAGAAAAAGCCAAGCGGCTAGCCAATAGGCTCACAAAATCATCATCACCCAAACAAAACAGGAAATTATGTAGTAAACATGTACCTATTTGTCGGGCAAACAAATTTTATTCTCTGCTCTAGCCTCCTTGCTATGACCTGTTCAAAGATATATATGTATATGCAAGCAGATGCGACCAATTTTCAATATCGTTCAATATTTGATATAATTAGGCTAAACGGTTCAAAATTATCAAAAAATTAAACAAACAACCCAAACATCAATCAATTAGTGAATTAGAGTTTCAAATTCATAACTTTGATACATAGTCAAAAATCAGATTTTTGATGCCAAATCACAACAAATAAATCTAGCTATATAAGTTTTGGTTCTCACACCAGTCTAATGGAAATATATAGAAAATCACACCTTCGAAACTCGAATACCAATTCTGATGATGTCTAGACTATCATCAGAATCGTCTCCGGGCGACTAGAGTGTGGCTCTATATCTATCCAGTATATTAAAACTTCAAATACACGTGGATCAGACGCATACGCAAAGACTATATATATACTGGACTGTCCAAATTCAATATAAATAGATAATCAGATACGAATAATTGATTTAAATTTTCAAAACAAAATTTGTTTTCATTTGAAAAATATACTCTTCACACTCGTTCTAGGATACTACTGATCCTATCTCTAACGAGTCATCCCCATTGGATATTACCAATCCAACATCTGATGAATTCTTTCGTATGGTTCTAATGTGTCTTGTTCTCTGAGCTTTGTAAACCAAAGCTCTGATACCACGTGTAAAGACCCGCAACTTCCCCGTAAGGGAAAGCGTCGGATAGTTCGAGAACAAGCCACAACATAACGCATACATAAGAACATCTCATCGTATATTACAACAATGCATCAGATTACAAGAATATACAGAGTATAAATGAATAAATATTACACAGAAATATCAGAGATTAACAATAAGTTACATAGCAGCGGAAAAATAATACAATACACAACTAGAAGAGATATACGGATACAAAGCTTTCCGGATATCGTTCCAGCTGTAAACCAGGATCCTGTGAATATAAATCTGCAAAACCAAAACTACTAGCTGCCCGTGTCAAAAATAGGGGCACCCAGAGTTTAGGTTAAAACAATAAACTCCAGGTCAGTCATGTGACTGGTGTGAGAACTAAAACAGTTATTAATCTTTATTCTAAATCATTAGGTAAATCAAGGGACCACGCCGTATAACACGGAACGGGTTTCCTCCCAAGAATACCAGTGCATAAAACAAACAGCGCAATGCTAAATAAAGAAAAATGAAGCTGTTATAAGACCCAGGTCCTATCACACAATGCAACGCAAGCCGGGGGATAGGGTTTTCCCTTATAACAGCCAAAGAATGCTTGATACGTTTAAAACAAATCATTTGATACTATAATAAGTGCATATTGTATAAAACAACTTCAAATCATAAGTATCAATCATAGGCGGCATGGGTACCATATATCATGTCGCCATATATAGGTTTACAAATAAAACCGCAAAGTCACGTATTTGGAAATTGGATTTCCGTCTATGAACCGAGGCCAGGGATCGTCCTCTACCGATTCGAGACAATCTAGCCTACCATGTCTCAGGAACAGCCGCAACTGCCCCCTGGATCGTCAGGGCCGGTCCACCGATGTGGATTATTATGCCTGAACAATACGTCTCCCCGCCCTTTGGGGCGCAAACGAGCCAACGAATGACTCCATCGGTTCGAGAACGACCGATCAATCCGAGGCGCCTCGCAACAGCAACAACCACATAAGTCAAACTCGTCAGGGCGTGTAAAACCACTGACGCCACTTTTAGCTAGAAAGAAACGCAAGTCCTCCCTGAGGTCCGTCTCCCGTTTTTGGTTCATACCTGGTGTGAAACACGCGAGGTAAACGTTACACAAAGCTACGCCACAAAGGCCGTGCTTTGATCATCACCACAAGACTTTGCTTTTCAACAGAAGCCTTGATCATTTGCATCTTAGCATGCCACACAGGCAAACCATCCTATGCAACCGATATCAGTCACACAGAATGAAATCCGATGTCAGACACACAGTCCATTTACAAGTCCGTCCTGGGTCTGAACGAAACCGGAGGCACCTAGTACCCCGCATATCCATCGATCTCCAAGTACGTCTGGACGATCACTAACTGTTTCCATCTTCTTGGGTGTACAGCCCAATCAAGATCATCAGTAATTACCCAAAACGACGTGAAGACCTCCGGTCTTCGACCATCGTCTTCATCTTCGACTTATCGTCGTATCAGTTATTCAGAATGGGATAAACCCGGTCTTTCCGAATAACTCGCGTATATATTATAAAAGTGTTACACAAACACAACATACGCCTCATTCCAATTCATTAGTCACTAACCGTAAATTAATCAAGAGAATAATTTCCCAAATATTAACCCCGAAGGCCGAAACCAACATCAGATCAATATCCAGAAAACCATTCTGCTTGGCTAACCGACAGTTAGTTTCTAAATTTCACATTCAAATCTAATTAAAGATTTAACTATCGCCTGGAGCAAAACTGGTGATACTCCATTCTCGATTCTTTTCAATCTAATTAAAGATTCATTAAAACTCCACTTAGTTTTAATCTGTGACTGGGTTAAAGAATCAGTGTCATTTAAAACACGGTTCACGATAAACCCAAAGTCACATCCCATTAATTATCGGGTTAAAGAACAAGTGTTATTTAAAACACTGTTCACGATAAACCCAAAAATCAATATTCATTCAATTCCAATTAAATATTATTTAATTGGTACACTTCATCAAATCTAAATCAAAAGATTTAATCTTTTCTCAACTGGGTTCAAGAACAGTGTTAGTGAAGACACCATTCACGACAAACCCAAATCACATTCATTAATTATCGGGTTAAAGAACAAGTGTTATTTAAAACACTGTTCACGATAAACCCAAAAATCAATATTCATTCAATTCCAATTAAATATTATTTAATTGGTACACTTCATTAAATCTAAATAAAAAGATTTAATCATTTCTCAACTGGGTTCAAGAACAGTGTTAGTGAAGACACCATTCACGACAAACCCAAATCACATTCATTAATTATCGGGTTAAAGAACAAGTGTTATTTAAAACACTGTTCACGATAAACCCAAAAATCTACATCGATTCAATTCCAATTAAATATTATTTAATTGGTACACTTCATTAAATCTAAATAAAAAGATTTAATCTTTTCTCAACTGGGTTCAAGAACAGTGTTAGTGAAGACACCATTCACGACAAACCCAAATCACATTCGATATTCAATACAAGGCTCTGAATAGAAAATATATCGGCTTATATTCAATATCGAATTCTACGACTAACAAATGTCGTATTGGAAATAACGATATAAATATATATCTTTCAAATTTCCATAACCACACCTGTATAATCACGAATTCCAACATCGAAATATTCCGAAGACAATTTCGATTCAAATCCACTCCAATGCAATCATTGGAAATTTTGGTTATTTTCAAAACCCTTTTCAAATTCAATTTATTTATTTAAAAATAAATAGAATTATAATTCTAGTTCAAAACTAGTTCATTTCGATAAAAATCTATTTTTATCTTTTCAAATATGGAGTTTTTCATCCCAAACTTTCACAAATCATTTCTTATGATTTTACACAAATTATTACTATTTTTAATAATTTTATCAAGGCCCGTACAGTCGATTTCCAACAACGGCCATCGAACTGCACTTACAGCGACCTTTTTCGAATTTGATTTGGACGTATCTCCAAATCCAACCGTTAGATTTCAAATTTCTAACATTCATTAGAAAGCTCTTTTCGATACGAACCCAACGGTTCCGGTTTTAGGAGAATCCGACGGTCGGATCTCCCGCAATGTCCGTTTGAAATAAATGGTCGAAATTCACGAACTGCCGCGGCGCGGCGCGTTCTATTCAGGCCATTATATTATATATATAATATATATAATATATACTTCGTCGATTTCTATTTAAAACGAATTATATAAATAGTTTTAAATTCGTTTCAAAAGCAATTTCAACCTCCTTTTCAATTCAAATCAAAATTGAATTCTTCTTTATAAATTCGTTTCAAAATTCATTTCTATTCAATTCAAATTTCAATTCAATTTGAATCCATTTCAATTCGTTTTCAATTCAATTCTTTTCGAAATCGTTTTCAATTCAATTCATTTCGAAATCGTTTTCAATTCAATTCATTTCGAAATCGTTTTCAATGCAATTCATTTCGAAATCGTTTTATTTTCAATTCATTTCGAAATCGTTTTATTCAATTCATTTCAAAATATTTGATTTCAATTCATTTCAAAATATTCGATTTCGAAATCACTTTTCAATATTCATTTTAAAATGAATAAAATCGATATAAATATCGTTCACGTCAAAATGGCGTCAATCTAATCCTCACGGCTTCACATATTTCTATTTTCAAATATTCTATTTCAAATATTTCTATTTCAAATATTTCTATTTCAAATATTTCTTTTTTTTTTTTTTTGAAACTGGAATGAGGCCCAATCAATTACCATATAATGTTAATTATATGGATTTTCTACAACACATGTATATATCAACAACGATGAATAATCAACCATCAACCAAAGTGCACTACACTGTATAAGCATCAAATATAGACATTTAACGCTTATAGCAGCTTGTCAATCAATCGATCGACATATTTAATCAATCAGGATGAGTGAACTTCAAATTTCATCCTAACACCCGTGTGGGGTTTCAAACAATCAAACACATATTTTATTTGTGCAGTTAGGCGATGTGAAAAATTTATCGACCCAATCAACGTCATTCAAATAGGTGTACATAAACAAACCGTCTGGTTTGTAAATGAATATTTATTTATTCACATTCACGTTAAAAATTATATTTTTAACGATAACACATTTTATTTTAACATATGAATTTCTATTCAGTTCATTCGTTAAATAAAATGCTATTTTTATTTTTTATTTTCTAACTTATTTTAGAAAATTTCGGCGGCATAACGGCACGATACTAGAAACGGGACAAGGCCTAGCCTTATCCCCGGTCTAGTGAAGGCCCACGCCATTCACACATCAATCAAATCAATTCGTTATGCAAACCACAAACTTTGAAGTAAGGATCTAACCTAGCCTTACTCCTTCGCCTTATAACGGCGCACGTCTAATCCTAACCAATTTATCGATTCGATTTTTCACACCACAAACCACATTCAAACCAATATCGCAATCAATCACCAAACAGTCAAACAAACAAGTCCATGGTCTGTGGACGATTGTGTCGGGTGCTACTAAGCACCGTCTGCATCCTAGTATATATATATAACTAGAAATAAAATAGAAAGGTGAGAAATTCTCACTTTTAGCTATCCAACCATCTCGACTCTTCTTTTGCAGAAGTCTTCGTCGTTTCGCCTTTTTGTCACCTTCGTTGCCCAAGGCCACTATATATATAAAAACGAATTTTTATTTCAAAGTTCAATATACAAAAATCGAATTTTTATTTCAAAGTTCAATATATAAAAATCGAATTTTTATTTCAAAGTTCAATATATAAAAATCGAATTTTTATTTCAAAGTTCAATATATAAAAATCGAATTTTTACTTCAAAGTTCAATATATAAAAATCGAATTTTTATTTCAAAGTTCAATATATAAAAATCGAATTTTTATTTCAAAGTTCAATATATAAAAATCGAATTTTTATTTCAAAGTTCAATATATAAAAATCGAATTTTTATTTCAAAGTTCAATATATAAAAATCGAATTTTTATTTCAAAGTTCAATATATAAAAATCGAATTTTTATTTCAAAGTTCAATATATAAAAATCGAATTTTTATTTCAAAGTTCAATACTTAAAAATCGAATTTTTATTTCAAAGTTCAATACTTAAAAATCGAATTTTTATTTCAAAGTTCAATACTTAAAAATCGAATTTTTATTTCAAAGTTCAATACTTAAAAATCGAATTTTTATTTCAAAGTTCAATACTTAAAAATCGAATTTTTATTCCGCTAATATATAGACAATAATCTCATTTCAAAAATATTGATTTCGCCTTTATAAAAATAAAGTTTTCACCATTTTAAATTAAAGTCTTCACCTTTTTAAATTAAAAGTTTTCACCATTTTAAATTAAAGTCTTCACCTTTTTAAATTAAAAGTTTTCACCTTTTTAAATTAAAAGTTTTCACCTTTTTAAATTAAAAGTTTTCACCTTTCAAAAATCAGTTTCAAATTACTTTTAAAATTTTGATTTTATATTTTCCTTAAATCAGTTTTAAAATGAATACAAATCAGTTTTTAAAATGAATAAAAATCAGTTTTAAAATGAATAAAAAATCAGTTTTAAAATGAATACAAATCAGTTTTTAAATGCTTTAAAGAATTAAAATAAAAACGAAATTAAGAAAAAAACTTACTGTTATTGTACGAAGAGGGAGGAGGAGGGGTGGAGCGGCTTCCAGTGCGGTGGCGCGGGGGGGGGGGGGGGGGGGGGATGAAGGGGTTGCGTCGGCTATTTCGAGGGGGAAAGGGGACTGCGGAGGAGAGGGGGGTTCGATCGGGGGTTGCGGCTAGTGGGAGGAAGCGGCGCCGGAGGTTGACTTGGGGGAGGGTTGTCGCGCCAGTGGCGGCGCGCTGAGAGGAGGGCGGCGGCGGAAGTTCGACGATGTCTGGGGTTTTTTTTTTTTTTCTTTTTTATCCTTTACAGAAGAATGATCGGGGGGGGGGGCCAAAAGGTTTTAAGGGAGAGAAATTTTTTTTTTTTTTTTTTTTTTTTTTAATTTATTTTATCCTAAAGAGTTGACTTTCAAATACGACCTCTAAACGAGGCCCACCGCCTGTCGTCTATAGCGTTCTACCCCCATTCCGAACACAATGGGATATGTATCGCAAGCTGATTCGACTGTTTGAATCAGTTTCCATTAAATTTACATTTAAAACTTTATATTGAATTTTAAACGTACATTTCAAATTACCGGGGTCACATACTAACTAGAAAAATTCCAGAAAAATATTTTCTAGCTTCGTATTGACGATACGGTCCTAACAAAACTAGTTTCGTCGAATTCTGAGACCGTTTGAAAAATGGCCAATTTCCAGTCGATTAAAATCAACTGAAACTGGTCAAACGCGTTTTCCTTTGCCACGCTCACATATTGATTCGAAAAATTATGAAATTTGAAACCTAGCAATAACTTAACATCACGGACCCAACAAAACTGGTTTCGTCGAAATCCGAGGTCATTTGCAAAATGTCCATTTTTAAGGGCCTGAATTCCATAGCGACTATTCAGAATTTTCAACTAGACATATCTTTTGATTCTCGCTACGAAATCTTGATCTTTCGGATTCGTTGGAAAGATATTCACAATTAGATTCCATTATTTTTGGTTTCACTAAAATCCGGATTGTTTTGCACCCGGTACATTCAATTGAAGTTTGAAATCGAATTATCGAACTACCGCGCCATTTTCAATTCTATATAAATAATTATATATAATTATTTATATTCTAACGACGACGCGTATACTATATACGTTCGAATTCTATTCAAAATAAATTTCTCGTCGATATTATTTAAAATAATTCATTTTAAATAATCAAAACTCGCTATAATTGCCAAAATAAAATTTTAAACTGGCCCAGATTTTACGGGTTGTTACAGCGATACAGAGCAAAGCGATGATGAGGCATAGGCTCTCCACCTGGAGAGCCTAAACAAGTAGAGCTTGTACCTTCGGAGGAGGACTCAGAGAGGATGATAGTGGATGATGTGAGGGATGGCGATGAGGTAGACATGCACATAATATAGGAGATAAGCAGTCTGATTTCCGACGATCAGGAGTTAGAGATCACAACGAGGAGTTAGGAGATCACAATGAGGAGTTAGAAGACCACGACGAAGAGACTGGAGATTACACCAATGATATACCAATTCCTAATGGATTAGACGATGCGATATGGCATGAGGTAATTGCTGATCTAGATGGATTTAGTGATCCGATAGAGCACATTCCCGAGATTGAGGGTCAGGAGTGGGACCTAGGCTCTAAGTTTGATGATGATATGATAGAGGTTGATGATAGAGAGGATGTAAATGAGGATGGGTATCTAGCGAATGATGAGGGAATGTATGAGGATGACAAGGATTTTGTGCATGACTAGCCTGAGGAGATGAGCATGTCAGGGCCATCAAATGGTGATTCAGACATGTCTAATAATTAGATTAGTGGGAGCATATTATTTTGAATTTATAGCAGATATTGTGTATATGGTTATCTTAAGTTCTTAGTTTGCACTAAGATACATATGGGCTAGGATATACATCCTGATGGACTATGATATTTTACCTTTTTGACAGACATACCTTTTTCTGTATATAGACCGCCTCAAGTACGTAGTATGTACTCAAGTTAGCAGTAGGATCATGTATATTACCACAAGTGCAACCTGCACTCAGGTATAGATGCAAACTATGACACTTTAGGCTGAGTACCGCGTTATCACTTATTGTTATTTATGCATATTGTTTATTTTCATTAAAAAGACGAACTCTCTTTTCAAAGATTTTTTGGTATGATGACTTTTAAAAAGATTTGGAAAATGAAATTATATAAGTCACTTTCTAAAAAAAGTTGCTTGTATCTTTTTTCCTTTTCGAGGATGAAAAGTTTTAAGGAGGGGAGAACGTAACAACCTAGATTTTTGAGCCGGTTTATTCAAAGGATTTTTGAATTTTAAATATAATTTCAAAGATACTTGGAATATTTATCAATTTAAAGTAATGGTCAAAAAGTGTCAAAATAGGATTTCATAACTTATCAATATGAATATTAATTCAATTTGATTTATTTGAAACTTGTTAGATATTATTTTTTAAACTATAAAATAATTTATTTTTAATGATAAGAAAAGTTAATTGGGAATATAAAATATAACTGTCAAATTTTTGTAAGAAAACATATTCGTTTTGGTACAATGAATTTTCCTTATATATTTAAGTAGAACCATTTTTACTATGACCTATATTGGTTAAATATGAGTATTTAATAAAAGTTATTAAAAAAAATAACTTGTTTGAATCAAAAAAATTATTTGTAAGCATCATCAAGTTTTATCGACAAAAGGTGTTGTTTTTTTGGGTAAATCTGACCGGTTTTTAAAGTGATCTGTAATACTTTATTATTGCAAATAATAGAAAGTTAATACAGAAGATGGACATACTGTCCAGCTACTAATGGTTTTTAAGGTGGCCCATCCGCCAAATAAGCTAGTTAAGTCCAGGCATACATACTACATGATGAAATACATAGGAACCAGAATTTTTAAAAGTTTCATATTAGCATACATACTACAAGAGTATAAAAAGAGTTGCAGCCAACTAACAATATTTTAGTCATTGTCGAAGATGCTTCCCACACCCATAAGGCTCTCCTTACTCCTCGTATTATAGCCTGCGTGTGAAGTTGATTTATGCGAGTGGGTAGAAGGTCCAGCGTTGTCAGTCCATGGTGGCGGGTCCTTGTGTCCAGGAGGGGGTGGAATATTGGCATAAGGATGGCCTGGTTCCAATCTAAATACATTATTATCTCTGTTGTTCATTTATACAATTCCAGATACATCACCATAACTTTCATCAAGAACAGTGGACTTGGTAGAAGCAAGCACTGCTTTTTCTTCATTTGGTCATGATGGGGACTTGTTCAAAAATCTAGGCTTGATGGAAGTTGTTTTAATTTTACTGCTAATGGTACCAGAAGGTGCATCAACCTTACTTCCAATTTCATGCATAGTTTCATTGTTTTGCACACTAGCACTTTGATTATCGTCTTCAGTTCCTACATCATCCAGTGAGCATACAACATCAGAACTTGGGTTGAAAACAACAGTTAGCATTTCACAAATTCTATGTATTTCCCCTCCTCATACTCTAAATCTATGCCATTTATCTTACCAGGATCAAAACTGTGGTTAACTGCATTGATCCAATTATCACTTTCATTTGCCTTATTCAAATCTATGATCTTATCATTCTGAAGCCTAGAACTACTTGCTATTTCATGATTCTTGTAACGACCTGAGAAGTTCCGATCGTGATTATCGATACTAATACATATCTTGCATCACATATCGACTAATCAAACATCATAAATTAATAGATCGTTAATAGAAAGAAGTTAGAGGATGAGAAATAGAAAGAAAGAAAGTTAGAATAGAAGAAAAAGAAGAACTGAACACAATAGAATATAACGAATCTCATAGGGAACTGAATAAAATATATTACATTACATCTTGAAATACAAAACTGTATTTACTTACATATATCATCAGAATACAACTCATACATAACACAACGGAAATAAACTCGATATATCTAATGTTGAAAATCCTACTCCAAGCTCCTTCAAGTGAATCTGTAAATTCCTGAAACCACTTGACTGCCCGTACAAGTTTGGGCGCCCAAGAGTTTAAGGAAACCACAGAAAATAAACTCTGGGTCAGTCATGGGACTGGTATGAGTAAACGATTTTAAATTACTTGATTTTAAAGTTCAAAAATCTTTTCGAAAGAAAGGATAATCGTAAGACCAAATCCACACATAAATACAAACGGTTTTTACCTTACGATAACCCAAAACACCTTTGAAATCATATGTATCATCTGATATTATAATAGTGTCTAAATACAAATAAATATCAATCTAGCGGAACGCTTGCATCTCACGCTCCACATATATTTAGACGGGGTAACGTTGGGAAAAATTGGTAATTATAGGAAACTTGGTATGAAACTCGCCATGAAACTTGACATGAATCTTGAAACATGAACATTGTTATAACTTGAATCTGGATGTGGGCATGAAACTTGCCTTGAAAACTTGACATGAAAATTTGGACATGGACATGACACTAGAATGAACTTGAAAATGGCCAACTTGAGGTTGGGTTGAGTTTGCAGTGTAATTCTGCCTGGAACCGCCCGGAAAATCCAGTTACTGCAAACAATAGGATTCAATGTGGGTAGTTGGTCATATCGCACCTGAAAACCTGAGGTCAGACTGAGTTGTGGTGTAATTCTACCCAGAACTGCCAGGCATATCCAGTGACCACAATGATAGGTCTGATGGGAGAGGTTTGGGTGCACTAATGAATTAATGCCACATGATAGTGTTAAGCCATAAACATGAAAGACAACACTTAACCAACATGATACATGATTCGTAGGCGGTTTAAGTCACGAACTTGAATGACAACACTTAACCAACTTGACATGCTAGACTGATAAGGGTTAAGTCACGAATTTAAATGAAAACACTTAACCTATTGGACGAAAACCCTAGTTACGCGGTCCATTTCAGCAGTAACCCACTAGATGTATCATGGTACCCTGGAACTAGGCAGGGTGGGGCACGATTACTGGGCTGATTGTAAGCGACTAGAACGACGGTTGTGTTGGTGCGCCAGTGTAGGTTCAGGCGGGCTATGGTCGTGCACGTGTTGCGGAGTTGAAAAAGCAGGCATTGGGCATCGGTAGGTTTATCTGTGCATGCTTGATTCGTGTCGGTGGTTGGCACCCTAGAGCTTGATACACCCTATGGTGGACCTAGCACAGGTGACTACATTCGTGATAGGGCCGTATGACACAGACACACAACAAGCTAGAACTTGTAGGGAGCCGATCGATTAGTGGATCGTTCCGTTGGACCTAGTAATGGGTCATTTCATGATATTGGGCCAAGGGATCATTTCATGATTTATATAAGACATTGGTTTGGGATTCTAATACAGTTGATGCAGCGAACCTTGAATATGTGATGCTATACTTGATTTATCATGTTATCTTAGTCTATCTTGCCCATCTTGTCATCATCCTTATGTTTACTTCCAGTTTATACATGTCATGTTACATTTACCTGTTTTAATGCTGAAAGTCACCAGGACTTACCAGTCTTTATGACTGATCTGTTTTCTTTCGCCTCTTTTTATTCCGTTCCCTCCCCCCTAGGTTCTCAGGGAGGAAACTCTAGCACTTAGCTTGGATTTCGCTTGCTTTCGGTTCAGCTCATGTACGGTTTGATCTTGAGCTATGCTATGGCTGCATTTCTGCTGCCTTTGGGGAATTAAGCTACTTTTGATGTTTTAAGTTTATGCTTCTTTATTATGCAAGACAGAATTTGTTGTAATGGAAAATAATGACTTGGCTATTTGATGTAAAAGGTTTTGACTCTTTTTGAAAGTAACGAAATTTATCTTTTGATTCTTCCGCTGTTTTATCTATGTTCTGTCTTGTAATATTCCTGTGTTTGTTTACCTTGATAACACTCCTCCAAAATTAGTGCATTCCCTTTGTGAGTGACCCTAGCAGAGGTGGGGTGTTACAGCCATTAACAAGAAAAAAAAAAGGAAAAAAAATGATTAGTTTTTAGCTAAGGAAGATTTGGGAATGCAGGGATTTTTAGCTGAAGAATTGGGGAAAAACTGTGCGACGTTATAGAAGCAGAAACCGTGGGTACCAAGTTTTCGTGGGAGCCAAGGAATCAATAGTGGGCTGAAACGGGACGGGTTGTTTCTGTGTATGGATATACGTGGGGTTGAAGGAATTAAACATATGAACCCTATGTAATTTACTTCTACTACCATTCACGTTACACGTTTTATTTTTGTTTCGTTATAAACGAACTCCAAACGCTACGTAACTTGACGTGCTGCTACGTTTTCATATTCTGAATCCAATAAAATTTATTTGGTCAAAATTTCCCCGTTTACACAATGTTACTATTTTAAATTCAATTTATTTGTTGGTTCATATTTGAATTACGCCTACCGCCAAAATAACTTCGATTGGCTTCAATTTCTAAATATAACAACAATCAATTATACATATTCAAATAATATTCGTTTCATTACATACCAAGTTTGTTTAAAAGTTGTTTATTTATAATGCTTATATTTTACTAATGTAATATCTATATTTCAGATAAAATTTCCAATTCGTTTAACGTTTAATAACGTTTATTTTAAATTCAACCATTTATATTTTCCAATCGAATTTCAAATCCAAATCCAATATCTAACCCAATTAAGTTTGAATATTCAACACTATATATTTGATTTCCAACCAATCATTCTGAATTAAATATTGAATTCAATTCATCCTCGAAACCATATATTTAATTTTAAATTTTCTAACACAAGTGTCAATATAAAATTGATCGTTCATAGTTAAATCTTTAATTAATTCCATTTCAAATTGCCCATATTTCTGGGACGTTACAATCTTTCCCCTTTAAAACTTTTCGTCCTCGAAAAGGAAAGATCATTAGAATTATATTACTGTATACTTCACATTTTCATATGTAAGTGAAAATTTCCCACAACGACTTTTAATATCGATATTTAAGCCATCTATCATATTTAATTTACTCAGAAAAAATTTCTTTTTAAAAGCAATCTCTTCTCAAATTTCAATTTCTGCATTAGTTGGATTTATACATCTCAAACTATTCCAGATTTCATTATAAACATCAATCCATCGTTGTGACTGTAATGGGTCTAGGCTTAGCAACCCTCAACCCAGTCTCCTCACATTCAATTCATTTAATCTTTTCCAACACCCATTAAAGAGTGTAAATAGCACCTCCTCTTCAAGTTATAAATTGTCGACTTGAAAATTTCCAAAAATCCGAATTTTTTATATAACATGAAATTCGTGTCGACTTGAAAATTTCCAAAGATCCGAATTTTTTATATAACAAGAAATTCGTGTAGAAAATACTTGTATTATTATTTCAAAGCTAGTTCGAAATCATCTTTCTTAATTTATAAGTTAGGTACATCTTAGTTTCAAATTATTAATTTGAAAATACTTGATAACTCGAAGTCCGAAAAGTTTGTTGTTGTTCTCACAGATGTTAGGCATACGCTGGCCAGGCGCAGGACTAAAATATCGAAGTACTAAACATCTTTGCTTTGACTTCCAGTGGAAATATTTCAAAATTCTCTTTAAAAAATAAATACGGAATGTACCAATGTGATATTGATAGGTTGATTGTTCATGAATCGCAGATACACAATGGTTTCTTCTGGATCCCTCAGAAAACATATGTATCCATAGGAAATCACTTCCTTGCGAATTTCGTCATAGACAGATCAATGTAAGATATTTAAAGAATCAAAAGAAAATATGAGGTCATTGAGCGTTGACTGCTCTATCTCAAGGTCATAAAAACAAATTACCCGATTACAAAGATAACTCAAATCATGAGGATCAATCAAGTCACCAGACAAATAAAGTCATGAAGGAAAAATCTGGTCATGAAGACACATCAGGTCACGAAGACACAGTGCTGCATCAAACAGGTGGCTCTAAATCACTAAGATATCTTAAACATCGCATGGCTCCATTCTACCTTTAGTAACTCTTAGTGGTTACATTTCTTTCACTTGTAGATATGCCATGTGGACCGCAGGTATACAATGGTTATGCCTGATTTCCTCAGAAAATATCCATACCCGTAAGCTTTCATAGCTCTGCGGATTACGCCATTTTCACGACTGTGGATCGCAGCAGACACAATGGCTACGCTTGGTTCCCCCAAGAAACATCCGTCCGCCGTAGGCCATCTACAGCCCTGCGAATTACGCTATACGGTCGTGTTCTTTCAGATAACTCGAGTTTTATGTCCAAACAACCTACTACCACTAGCAGAATATCTCACTAAGCTCGAAATTCAGAGGAGAAGGAAGGTACTTTCCTTAATTTACTGTAAAAACATATAATACTATATACATATAGTACTTCATTTCATAAAATCCTCATAAATCATACCTATTTAAATCTTTCTCTCCAAATCAAATCTCAAAACATCTCATTTTTATATAAATTTTGTTATATAAATTTCAAATCGATCACCTTCCAATTCAGAATTTTCAAATTTACCATGTTCTTATATATCTCTCAGATAAGTTTCGAAACTTCTGTATCCAATGTCTAAAATCGAATATCCTCAAATTCCCATTCAAATTTCAGATTTCCAGTTTGATCTCTTTATCAATTCAGATATTTGATATGCTTCAAACTCAGATTTATGAATCAATTAGTTATAAACCAAAATCTATTTCAATTTCCCCATATTCACATTCTCCGACCGTAAATTAGAAAGCGAACAACTCTCTAAGCATCAATCTCGAAGGCCGAAACCAACATCAGATCAATACGTAGAAAGTTATCCAACTTGACCAATCTCCAGTCAGTTTTTAACTCTCTAGACATCGTTTTTTTTAAGAAAGTATATTTCATTCTCATGGGAAACATTTCTGAATTTGTTATTTGGAATTAATCAGATATTAAATAAAACATCGTTATTCCCACTTAACTGTTCCCACTCATTAACTTACTTTACTTAACCAACTCTCAATACCGAACCTAAATCATTTCTCAGTCCACAATGAAGTTAATCAAGTTGGGGTATAATTACCTCCCAGACGTTAACTTAACAACATTATTAACTTTGAAATAGATAAAATTCACAACTTCAAATATCAATAAAAATTCATTTTTGTAACATTCGAATTCCAGTTAAGGATTCGCTTCTTTTACGAAAATTGTTGATTATAACAATAATTCACCCTTTTGAAATACTTAATTTTAAAATATACTTTATTAATTAATCTGAATACATAAATGACTAATTAATAATATATTAAATTTAAATCTAAAAATGGAAAATACATAGTCGATTGATCGATTCCCATGAATAACTTTCTTTCGAATAATCTCTTATTCGATAATATATATTCCGAACTTCGGAAAAATCTCACCGCCCTAATCAACTTCATTTTCTTTTATCTCCAATTTCATTCGCAACAGTTTTTCTTTCACATGTCATCCACTTCTAAAAATGAATATAATTCCTTTTTATAGGAATTTGAACTCATCACATCAAACTAGTTTTGATTTCATTAAATATAAGTCTGAATCTTTTTAAAATCTTCATCCATATTTCGCTTCATTTATAACTCTCATTTACACTTCACTTCTTATTAACTAATTCACAAGTTCCTAATTTACTATCGAATTCATATATTCAATCATATATTATTGGTTCGAAACCAATTATACTTTACCTGACGAAGTTCTGAATAATCTAAATAATTTAGTAATAAATTTTGACATCGTCGGCTTCCAGTTATAACCCTTTTCGATTAATTTTCCATTTATTTCTATTCTGAACATCAAAATAAAATTCATCGTTTCATCTTTGAGACGATTTCATATTTCCTCTTTCGTTCAAATTCGCATCTGGATTCTAATTCTTAATAAATTTCGATTATCTCTGATTTGCTAAAACTTACGCTAAAATGCACGATTAGAAAATTTTATTCGTTGATCCCTTTATACTTATCTTCCTTAGATATCATTCAATGATGGACTCATCTAAGGAGGCTTATTGAAGACTAATTTTCGCAAACTGGATTCAAAGATTTTCCGAAGACTGGGGATTCCGAACAAAATTTTAAAATTTCAAAATATTTTTTTTTCCGCTTTACTGGTTTCAAAATAATATTTTCCAAAATAATTCTTCTTTCCAAATATATTTCCACTTTCAAAATTTATGTTTCAAAATCACTTTATTTCCAAAATTCGCTCTTTCTAGTGTCGATCCTATTTATTTAAACCCGATAAGCTAAGCTTTGAATAAACCAAAGCTCTGATACCACTTGTAACATCCCGCCTTTTTGACTGTTTCAAATTGGTAATTAAACCAATTCAAAACGTTCAAATCGACGGATCGTTATTTAGCTTACAGGGTTTAATAACAGAATCAACACAAAAAACATAGCATAAAATAATAACATAGTATTGAACAATAAAAATAACTTTTATATATAATCAGAATTTTTAATACAAGGGTGTTACATATAGCAGAACTAAAATATAGTTTGAATACAGAAAAATATTTACTGTTAAAGACGTCAGAGTGCGCCGTCTTTGGAATCCCCAGCTTCGCCAACCTTTGAATCCTAAGCTGTGATCTTTAAATCTATGTTGCTCGGGTCTGACCCGAGTATTCTATGCAAAACATAAAACACTCGAGTCAGGATTAAATCGTAGTTCAAGTAAATTGTCTTCAATATAAACTAAATATTGTGCTTAATTCTAACATCAAATATATCTTTATGTGCTTATCAGTTTTTATTTTAGGGACCACGGTCACGGAAGCTTGCATGTACACACATGTACAAGTACACTTGTGCACTGCCCCAGCATCCCGCAACCACAAATAACATGTACGGTGACATTCATAGGGCGCTCGCAATGTGCTGCAAAAACCACAGCTTTAGGCATGGCAACTAGCAATAAAACATGACACATGCATATAGGCAAGAAAACTCCAACATGACGTCTTCAAGTACATATGGTCGAGACATCATACACATGATTCAAGTCAGAAAGAAGCTCAAAGGCACCAATCAAAGGACGAAAAATACCCAAGCATACATGTGGATAGTTACATGTGCAGGTGTATCAGTTTTACAAATGGGTAGCAGTGTAAGAACATAGTGTTCAATACTCAGCAAGGAACAAAAGCGTACACATGATTGAGTGCATGAAAGCATGTACATATGGTCCAGGCATTTATTAACATGACAGTTGCAATTGGATGGCAAGTGATCCACAAAATTCACTTATAAAAATAATGGATTCAAATGTAATAACAGGTGGAGACCAAATGGGTAAAAGCATGGATACACGAGCATATGGAATGACACAAACATGTGATAACAGGACATGATCAATATATTTCATTTTTTTTAAGATAGCATATTGTCAATATATATTTCTATTCACAGAAAATAGAATAAAGGTAAGCAAGATTTCATATTACAAAAAAACTACTATACTTAATACAAATAGAAAAAGCCATAACCATATCATATTAATCTACCTGCAAGTTCTTTCTTTCAAACCTGCATGGTCGTTTTACATGTACAGGTCAAAATCACATAACAAGTTGTTACAAGTTCCAAACTAACCAGCAAGACACGTATTTTCATTTTATAAAAACAGCACACACATGAACACAATCCCATTTTATGGAAAACAGGTCACACCAAAGTTACAGGATGATAATTGTTCCCTAAACCAGAATTAGACGGACACGTACAGGTGTGCACAAGGTAACCTATTGCTATATATACTGGGTTTAGCTCAATATGTGCACTATTTTACATAGGTGTAACATCGTTTTTAATCAATGAGTACAGCATGCATAACAAGGTCGGTAGCATAGAATAGACATATAGGTCAACATACCCTTCTTCAATATATGAGTTAAGAAGAATAGTTCGTTTTGGAATAAAATTTGCAAAACCACCAAATACTTCATTGGCACAAATATTCAGTAGTGGACAACAAATTCTGCTGTTTCACAGAGAACTGGTTTTTGGTGAAAAGACATGATAAGGTACAAACAACATCACTAGTAAAATATATAAGAGAAAATTTTGTTTTCCATTACTGTCTCTTTTGGGGTTTGACCTTGCTTTTTCTTTAGATAAAATTTTATCTACAGCTTTATCCTTATATCTTAACCACATTTCTGTATTGTTCTAAGAATTAAAAATACATGAATGCATTTCTAAAGGTTCTATCGGAAGTTCTGTGTAAGATTTAAACATGCTAAACAATATATGAGCATATCAAAATAAGAATGTCTAAGAATGTCAAATTATTTACATGCAGATCATTCCATATGAAGACCAGTTTGGAAAAACATGGTTAAACTTGGCAGTGACAATTTAAACTGTACACTAGGAAAAATATGTGTATTAGTAAACCAGTCGAACCAATTTTAGAATACACGGGCAACTCAAGTGGTTCATCATAAAAGTAAATGTATACGGGTAGTGTGAAAAAAACTGGGGTGGCTAAGTCACATAACAAAGAGTTCCAGAAATTCACAAACAACTCTGGGAAGAATATAAATTGTTGGTTCCAGAAAAAAAACTTATTTTTTTTCTTTTCTTTTTGAATAAAAATCAATTCAGTGATCTCCAAAATTACACTGGGAAATTTCTAAGATCCACAAAACTAAGTCAATGTGTTTTGATAGTTTATTTACACACCGTCACAGCAAAGAATCAATCACAAAATATAATCAACCAAATCATTTTATTGACTAAAATTGGAGTTATCAGGGGCATTCCAATCCTATGTAAAACAATTTACCCTTGGCAATCATGAAAAACATACAACAACCCTCACTACTAAGAACAACCACTATACTCAGCTTAATCAAGTCAAGATACCTGGAGTAAAAGAAATCGTGAGTTTTAAAACTCACCTTTAACGGAAGAAAGGAGGTGCAAGGCACAAGCGAGTACTGGCGGTGAGACAGTGCTTTTAGGCGATGAATCAGAGACAGTTGCAACAGCTTCACGGTGGTGGCAACTCAGAGGAACGAGGAGGAGAGGCGCTGTAACACCCCGTATGTTGAATAACTTGTTATAATATAAATCAGGGCAGAATTAAATTTTAAGATCTGAATCGGGGGAAATGGGCTATGCCATTGCGTTCGTCTCGGAAAAATACGCGAAATAGAGTCCGAGTTTTCGAAAATCGGAGTCCGTATGACCCAGTTAAGGCCCGAAGAAGTTTTCAGAAAATTCAAATTTTGAAAACAGATTTCAAATGCAGAAATGGAGCTAGGCGGGAAAATTCCCGCCACACCCCAAGTCGACTGGGGAGTCGACTTGGGAGTCGACACCACAAGACCCAAGTCGACTGCCCAGTCGACTTGGGAGTCGACACAGGTGGCCGAGCCAGTTTGGCCTGGGTGCACTGTTTTGGCTGTTGGGCTGTGTTTTGGGGCTTGTGACGAAATCTGACGGCTCTAACCTAAATTAGGGTTAATCTAAGGGCCTAAACTACATCCTAAATCTATAAATACACCCTAAGACTACCCTAATCCATACTAAAAATAGATACAACATCGTCATGCCGTCAAAATGCAATTAGAAGGAGCCTCCATCAAATTTTAGAAGAAGATAGCTTCTCAAATCAACTCTAGCAACTTAATCTTCATCATAGGAGTGCTAATCAACAATTTGTGAGTTTCTATGCCTTTAGCAAGCAATTGCTAAACTAATTATAATAGGATGTAATGAGGTTATGGTTATGAATGTGCATCAATGCAAGTTATGTTATCATATGCTATGTGCTCATGATGTTAGTTATGCAAGTTTTATGCTATATGTTCATGATGCTAGTTATGCAAGTCACTATGATAAACATTGATCCATTATGACACCATGTTATGCAAGTTTGATGTTTGATTATATGCAAGTTCATATATGACATATTATGCAAGTTTGGTGTTTGATTATATGCAAGTTCATATATGACATGTTATGCAAGTTTGGTGTTTGATTATATGCAAGTTCATATATGACATGTTATGCAAGTTTGGTGTTTGATTATATGCAAGTAACATGTGCAAGTTTACACCTTTGTATGATATGCATACATATGCAAGTTTACCCCTTTGTATGTCATGCATATATATGCATGTTTACCCCTTTTTATGATATGAGTAACATATGCAAGTTCATCCCTTTTTAGACCTATGACATGTATGCAAGTTTATCCCTTTATGATAGGTCTATGACATGAACATCTATGCAAGTTACCCTCTTTATGACATATGTGATTCATGCAAGTTTGGGTTGGTTATTTATGCTGGTTGGGTTTGATGCTATGGTCATATATGCAAGTTGTCACCTTTAAAACCCATGTTGATGCTAATGTTATGCAAAGTGGAACCCATTGTGTTTGTGAGGAATCTTCCCTTTTAAGTATGTCATGTTAGCGTATTAGGTGGGTAACGATGGGGTTAATATTCATGTTAACAAAATTGTGGTGAAATTGGTATGATGTTGCATACCATGAGTGGATGTACATAATTAAGTCAATTATGTACATCATTAAATTGGAATTAATTAGGGAAAATTAATTCAAAATATGGGGGTGATTAATTAGGTGTAATTAATCGACTAAGACACGAGGTTGGACCCTTTTGTAGCATAAGACTGCCCGGACCCGACCGGCAAATCCAGCGGCTACAAATGATTGGCCCAATGTGAGAGGGCTTAGGCATAAACTAAATACGTGACAAGTGTAAAGACACGAGGTTAGACTCTGTCATGGCGTAAGGCTGCCCGGACCCGACCGGCAAATCCAGCTGCCATAAAAGACAGTCTAATGTGAGAGGTCTTTACAAAGGTTACGTTCTTAATCAATTAAGAAACACTTAACCAGATAAGCATGTTGTGGGGCATGAGGGGTTAAGTGGGTGCCTTGGGTGGCATGTGGAAATTAAGTAAGTGCCTTGGGTGGCATGTGGAAATCTAGTGGTTGCCTTGGGTGGCAATAGAAAATACGATTAGAATACTTAACCAAAAGTGGAAACATGTAGTTAAACATGATTAAAGGGTTAAGTGGGATACACTAGAGGGAGCAAGCTTAGGTGGGTAGCTTGTGGGGGCCCATTTCAACCAGTAACCCATATGTATCTTTGTGGGCTCGACCCATGTCGAGGACGGGACACGCGTACTGGGCTTGACTATAAGAGGCCAAAACGGGTTAGCGGTGGCAAAGCAAGTCCAACGGGTTTCATATGCGTGTGTGGACCCGGGCTGGTAGGTAAGACGTTATTGCATCGTGTAGGTATAAGCCGTGCACCGTTGGTTGTATCGGGTTGCCACTTTGGGGAGTGATACACCCTACTGTGGGGACAGCACGGGTATCTATGTTAGGGAGCCGATCGCTTGGGGAGTAGTGGGTACACCTAGTGGAGATAGGGGCAGACGGCACCTATGTGGTCAGCTAGGGGTACACGAAACTACTAGTTATATTTTCTAAGTCCTTGGGTGGGATCAACCTTTAAGTAGGAATGACTGGTGTGGTGCAGTGTAGTAATTATCCTTGGCTGGGTAGATGCGTCTTTACCGTTATCTTCGTTCTTCCTACGTCTAGTTGGCTGCTTAGTGTAGTCATTTATCCCCAGTCGTTACCGTACCAAGTTTATATCATACCTTAATTACTTTAATGATTGTATTGTTAAAGTTGTAGGACTCGCTCAGACTTATGTCTGACCCCGTTGTTTTTATCTTTTTTCCCAACCCTCAGGTTCTCAGAGTGGGCCTAACACTAGTGGGCTTTGATCAGATTTCTTTATCTATCTTTTGGAGCTTGGACCGTTGATGTAAAGCTCAGCTTATCTTTTCTATTATGGCTATTAGTTATGTAGTGGGATTATGTACTTATGTTTTTATCAGGATGGATATTTAGTACTTGACTCTTTTTTATGGTTTTGTAACCAAACATGTTTACCTTCTGCTGCAATGAAATGATGTTTTAGTCAACAAGTATTATTTATATCTGTCTTGTTGTAATTTTTCTGTTCTATATTCACTTAAAATACTCCACCAAAGTTAAGGCATTCCCTTAGTGAGTGACCTTAGCGGGTGTGGGGTGTTACACGTGGTTTCAGAGCTGAAGGTTACCAGAACAAATAAAACTTTTAGAAAAACTATTTTTCTAAAAACATTTTCGAAGGAGTATTTTCAAAAACATGTCTTTGAGAGAAAAGTTTTTGAAAGAAAAGCATAATCCACAATAGCCATATCTTTATCTTTCGAATTCTCCGTTTTGAATCTTTCCTTTTTCGTTTCAGCATGGCTGAAGATCTTAACTTTCCGAAGGGTGTAGCGATACCAGTATGGTATAGGAGATTGATGGAGGCTAGGGCCGCCGCTGCGGGTCCAACAAATGTTCCTCCACAACCAGTTGCACCGATCTTCCTCCCCCTCCTCTTCCTCGCGCGGATACTTTTGCTAAGACTTGCAAGGAATTTAAGGCTATGGGAGGGAAACCTTTTCAAGGATCAGAAACTTTTGTGGAAGCTAGGGATTGGCTTAAGCAAACAGAAGAGTTGATAGACATCTTTGAGATGGAAGAAGGAAAGAAAGTCAAGTTAGCTGCTTGGTTAATGAAGGGAGAGGCCTCGTTCTGGTGGTAGGTCACTACTGGAGAGCGCCCTGTTGACTCTTGGGCGGATTTCAGACAAAGGTTTGTGGCAAAATTTCTCTCAAGAGCGGAAGAAAATCTGTATATGGAAAGGTTCTTGACTCTAAAGCAAGGAAACCTATCAGTGAAGGAATATGTCAACAAGTTTAATCAGTTGGCAAGGTTTGGCATAGACATGGTGAATACACCGGAGAAGAATGCTTTGAGGTTCGTTAAAGGCTTGAATGAACCGATGCATGGATTGGCTATGACTCACATCCCTATGGGGGCCACCTTTGAGAAGCTGGTAGACATGGCACTTATGCATGAGGAAGAGAAGGGTCCCAATGCTAATAAGGCACCCGAGAAGAAAGGAGATCAGAAGAGACCTCAACAGCAACAACAAAACAAGGGTGGGAAAGGCAACGGTGGCAAGGGAAAGAAGTGCTTCAATTGTGGGACACCAGGCCACCTAAGCAAAGATTGTCGGAAGAAGAAGAAGACTGGCTGCTTCCACTGTGGCGAAGCAGGGCATCTAGTGAAGGACTTCCCTAAGAAGGGGCAGAGGACGGGATCTACCTCAGGAGGACAGGTGCAGGCTCTTATGGCACCAGGTCAGGCAAGGGGGCAAGTTCAGGCTCTCGCGGTTCCACCGATCCAGGAAAGAGGTAGAACTAATTCCGTTGAAAGTCTGGTTTTTCTGTTTGATCATCTTGTCCGTACTTTATTCGACTCTGGCGCATCGCATTCGTTTATCTCATCATCATTAGTTGAGTCACTGCACTTAGACACCAGTCTAGTAGATTATCCCTTGGTTGTTTCAAACCCAATTGGGGGCTCCACTTATTTGTCCATGATATGTTTGGGTTTGAAGATTTCTATACTTAGCGTTGAGTTTAGATGTGATGCTTTTGTTTTGGGCTTCACGGGCTATGGGTTAATTTTGGGCATTGATTGGTTATCCAGTAATGGTGCCATTCTTGATTGCGAAAGGAGAGTTGTTAGGCTCATGACCCGCTTGGGGAACACTCTCGAGATCTCTTGTAATCCCATGAATTCTGTTATGCTAAGTTATCTTGAATCGCTTGACGCTTCGGTCGAGAGTTTGCGATCGGTTAGAGTGGTCCGGGAATACTCGGATGTGTTTGAGGAGGTGAAGGGCTTACCTCCGAAGCGGGAAATAGACTTCCGAATATATCTGGTAGACAATGCTAAACCAGTATCTTTGCCAGTGCGCCACATGGCTCCTCGTGAGAGGAGGGAACTCAATAAGCAAGTAGGGGAGTTGCTTGAGAAGGGGTTCATAAGACGAAGTATATCGAAGTGGGGTGCTCCAGTGGTTTTTGCCACGAAGGCGGATGGGTCTCTCAGACTTTGTGTAGACTATAGAGAACTCAACAAGCTTACAATAAAGAATAGACACCCATTGCCGAGAATTGATGATCTCTTTGATCAGTTGGTTGGCGCCTTAGTGTTTTCGCAGTTGGACTTAGCCATGGGGTTTCATCAGTTGAGAGTGGATGAGGATAGCATAGACAAGACTGCCTTTAGGACTCCGGATGGTTTCTATGAGTGGCTGGTGATGCCCTTTGGTTTGACGAACGCCCCTTCATACTTTGTTGATTTGATGAGTAAGGTGTTCAGGGAGTACCTTAATAAGTTCGTGGTGGTCTTTGTGGATGACATCTTGGTCTTTTCTAAAAGTGAAGAAGAGCATGCCCTACATCTTAGGGAAGTGTTGGAGACTCTTCGAGCGCATAGCCTTAAGGCTAAATTATCTAAATGTCACTTTTGGAGGAAGGAGGTGCGGTTCTTAGGGCACGTGGTCTCTAAGGAAGGGATAGTTGTGGAACCCGCTAAGGTAGTGTCCATCCAAGATTGGAAGGTTCCGAAGAATGCTACCGAGGTGAGGAGTTTCTTGGGGTTGGCTGGCTACTATAGGAAGTTTATCAAGGACTTCGCGAAGGTATCAGCCCCATTAACTCGCTTGACGAAGAAGAATCTAGTCTTCACATGGGACGTAGATTGTGATGATGCGTTCCAACGGTTAAAGAGAGCTTTAACCACAGCTCCAGTCTTAGTGTTGCCAGAAGGGAGTAAGCCATTTGTTGTTTACACCGATGCTTGTGGGACAGGACTAGGCGCAGTCTTAATGCAAGAGGGAAGGGTAATAGCCTATGGGGGAAGGCAGTTGAGAGCGCATGAGAAAAATTACCCTACACATGATCTAGAGTTGGCCGCTATTGTTTTTGCGCTTAAGACTTGGCGCCATTATCTTCTTGGCGAGAGGTTCGAATTGTTCACCGACTATAAATCTTTGAAGTACTTGTTTTCTCAGAAGGATTTGAACTTAAGACAGCAAAGGTGGATGGAGTTCTTAGCATCCTATGATTTCGAGATAGCGTATACCGCTGGCAAGGGTAACGTGGTGGCGGACGCCTTAAGCAGAAAAAGGTTGTCCTTGAGTCCATTGTTCGTTGAACGACGAAGCTTGGAATTTATCTCGATGTTTGACTTTAGACCTTCTGTTGACTTTATACCCGGTTTGCTAGCATCCTTAGAGGTCAGATCTACTCTTTTGGGACGGATCGGTGAGGCACAGCGGGACGACCCACAGTTGGTTGAGTTAGTGGAGAAGCTCATAAGGGGGGAGTCGTCCAACCATTTGAGTAGGTACACCCTAGATGATAAGGGGTGGTTGCGTAGAGACGGTAGACTTTGTGTACCGCAAGACGAGGGTTTGAAGAAGGCTGTTCTTGATGATGCACATCGTTCGAAGATGACCATTCATCCCGGTGAGGACAAGATGTACCAAGACATGAAGCGAGTTTTCTTTTGGGCCGGTATAAAGAAAGATGTGGCCGAGTATGTCGCTAGATGCTTGGTGTGCCAACAAGTGAAAGCGGAGCAAAAGAAACCCGGTGGGTTGCTTCACCCATTAGAAGTTCCGCAATGGAAGTGGGATAGGGTCTCGATGGATTTTATTGATGGGTTACCGAGATCGAGGAAGGGTAATACGGGAATTTGGGTTGTGGTAGACAGACTTACTAAGAGCGCCCATTTCATACCCGTGAAGAGTAAGAGGACTGCTCCATGGCTAGCTTCAGTTTACCTTCGAGAGATAGTTCGATTGCATGGTGTACCTTCTAGCATGGTGAGTGATCGAGATCCCATCTTCACTAGAGAGTTTTGGAAGAGTTTGCAAGAGGCGGTAGGGACTCAGTTGTGTTTGAGCACCGCATATCATCCTCAGACGGACGGCCAGACCGAGAGGGTGAATCGTATTCTAGAAGACCTTTTGAGGCTATGTATCTTAGATTTTGGAGGTACATGGGAAGAGCATCTTCCATGGGTGGAGTTCGCATATAATAACAGCTTTCAGTCTAGTATTGGCATGGCTCCATTCGAAGCTCTTTATGGAAGGCCTTGTCGATCACCTACATGTTGGTGGGAATCTACGGATAAGATCTTGCTTGGGCCCGATATGGTTAGAGAGACTTCGGAAAAGATTGATTTGATTCGAAGAAGGATGAAAGCGGCGCAAGATAGGCAGAAATCTTACGCGGATAAGAGGAGGATGGAACTTGAGTTTGATGTTGGGGACATGGTCTTTGTCAAAGTATCTCCATTACGGAATGTTGTTCGCTTTGGGTCCGTTGGGAAGTTAGCACCAAGGTTTGTAGGACCGTTTCCTATTAAGGAAAGGATTGGACAGATGGCATATAGAGTGGATTTACCCGAGAGACTTAGTGGTGTACATGACGTATTCCATGTGTCACATTTGAGGAAGTGCCTACATGAGACCGCAGAGGTGGTAGAGCCGAGCTTGCTTAGAGAAGTGGAGGTAGAGCGTGTTGCGACGATTCGACGAGCTCCTACTCGCATCCTTGGGTCAGAGATTAGGAAGTTGAGAAACAGAGAGGTTCAACTAGTCAAAGTGCAATGGGAAGATGAGGAGAGCAATGCTACTTGGGAGACCGAAGTGAAGATGCGTTCACTGTACCCATTTCTTTTTTAGGGTATGTCTTTTAACTTCTCCTTTATCGTTTGTCTAGTACTTATCTTATCTTTAGTATGTCCTCTCATTAGTACCTTTGACCTTTATATAGGGTAAACCTATGGTTGAAACATGTGTTTGAGACATGTTATGCTTGATGGATGCGTGTGGATGCAAGTGTTTGCTAGTGGTTGCTCGTGGATGCATATACACACACTTTAGACACTAGATCGGCTCAGTCACTTCATATTGCATATTGCATATAATTGTGTGTAGGTAGCTATATTAATGGATGTATAATGGTTGTGTTATCATATGGATGGTGCATTTTGGTGTATGGTTGTGCACACAGGTAGAGATAGTATGTGTCGATAGGGTTCTTTCGCATACATATTGGATGCATGGCACTATCATGGTTTGCATTAAGGAGGTCAACTGAATCAGTAGACCGCCTGATTTTGCATTAGACAGGGAACATATACACACACTTTTTGCATATGTTCATACGTCATTAGAAATTTTAAGGACAATGGGTGCCAATGTTTGATGGTTTAGTAGATGGTTGTTTGGTTGGTAGGATACGTTCTTCTTGACTTAGAGATTTCGGGGACGAAATCCTTTAAGTAGGGGAGAATGTAACACCCCGTATGTTGAATAACTTGTTATAATATAAATCAGGGCAGAATTAAATTTTAAGATCTGAATCAGGGGAAAGGGGCTATGCCATTGCGTTCATCTCGGAAAAATACGCGAAATAGAGTCCAAGTTTTCGAAAATCGGAGTCCGCATGACCCAGTTAAGGCCCGAAGAAGTTTTCAGAAAATTCAAATTTCGAAAACAGATTTCAAATGCAGAAATGGAGCTAGGCGGGAAAATTCCCGCCACACCCCAAGTCGATTGGGGAGTCGACTTGGGAGTCGACCCCCCAAGACCCAAGTCGACTTGGGAGTCGACACAGGTGGCCGAGCCAGTTTAGCCTGGGTGCACTGTTTTGGCTGTTGGGCTGTGCTTTGGGGCTTGTGATGAAATCTGACGGCTCTAACCTAAATTAGGGTTAATCTAAGGGCCTGAACTACATCCTAAATCTATAAATACACCCTAAGACTACCCTAATCCATACTAAAAATAGATACAACGTCGTCATGCCGTCAAATTGCAATCAGAAGGAGCCTCCATCAAATTTTAGAAGAAGATAGCTTCTAAAATCAACTTCTAATCAACTCTAGCAACTTAATCTTCTTCATAGGAGTGCTAATCAACAAGTTGTGAGTTTCTATGCCTTTAGCAAGCAATTTCTAAACTAATTATGATAGGATGTAATGAGGTTATGGTTATGAATGTGCATCAATGCAAGTTATGTTATCATATGCTATGTGCTCATGATGTTAGTTATGCAAGTTTTATGCTATATGTTCATGATGCTAGTTATGCAAGTCACTATGATAAACATTGATCCATTATGACACCATGTTATGCAAGTTTGATGTTTGATTATATGCAAGTTCATATATGACATATTATGCAAGTTTGGTGTTTGATTATATGCAAGTTCATATATGACATGTTATGCAAGTTTGGTGTTTGATTATATGCAAGTTCATATATGACATGTTATGCAAGTTTGGTGTTTGATTATATGCAAGTAACATGTGCAAGTGTAATGTCCCGTATTTTCAGCTATTTAATATGGTATATTTAAATTTATTTGAAATAGTAATATGAATTTTTATACCAATTTTTTCGATTTAATGGTCGATATACGAATTTTTATCGAATATAGTAATACGAAAACAGAATACAAATTGAATTTAGTATTTAAAACTGAATCGAAACGATACAGTCGATTAATATAAATTCTGTTTGAAATAGAACGATAATAATAATTTATTATCGATGAATTTAATGTTTAAAATCAAGTTATATTTTAAATCGTATTTAATATAATTCGTTAATTTAAAATAGTTCTCTCTTCTATACAGTCGAAATAAAATTCAAAACCAGATCCATTAAATTCAGAATAGCAGTATGACTTGAAGATGTCGTTCGTTAAGTTAAAATAGGGGTTTGTGTTTGAAATTGGGAACCGTAAAATATCTTAGAATAGAAAACTAATTAAAAATTCAAATCAAATTTAATTACTGTTTGTACTTAATCCAGCATACGTTCTTCAGGCCGACCTATGGATTTATCGCACAGACCTATGTATCCTTCGAGCTGTAGTTTTTGCTTCATTTCTTCCCTACAAAGAAAAGCAAGAAATTATTGGTGAGTACATTTTTGTCTACTGCTCGCAACTATAAAACAGGCATCCACCTTCATATTTTATAAACCCTCTTTCTGAACTCAACCGAAGCCACTCTCTCCGTTCCATTTTCCTTTCAGTAACCAAATTGAAAATCGCGATATGAATCAACGGGCTTTTCTTGGAGCTCGCCCGAGGACTGCATCGCTTGCGAACTGGGATTGGAGGGGCTCGATTTTTGGGTTGCTGAGGCTAGGTCTCATCGCGATTTTAGGAGAAGAAGGGGAGCGAAATCGAGAGCCGACGTTGTGAACTGGGGTGGTGCGATGTTGAAGAGGTCGATGACTAGTGTGAGTGCGATGGGGTGGTTTGAGAGAGAGTGAACGACGTGAAGTTAGAAGTTGATACTGTGAAGAGGCGACTGAAGCAATGAACTGGAGTGGTGTTCGAAATTGTCTGATGTTGAACCGAGGTGGAACTAGGAAGTTCGATGGTGAGATGTAGGAGTTCGAATCTGTTTTGGGATGATGGATGAAGGTGTTTGCTGAAATGTCAAAGTGGAGAACCATAGTTTTGGGAGCCATTCAGAAAGGTGGAGTTAATCGGCAAGTTGTGTCGCCGGTTAATCGAGATTCCAAGAAAATAAGGTATACACACCTTTTCGAAATTTAAATACATAAAAAGATTAATTCGTTATTTATTTTAAGATGTTTAGTTAACTAAAAATAGTTAATCAATAAATAAATAAAATCATCGTAGGTAAGAAGTAAATTTATTCGAGATGATTCGAGAGAAATTCGTTAGCCGCCAATGCTGAATTTAGATGGATATTCAACAAAGGAAAAATCAAGGTGAGTAAATCTCACTCACCTTTTATTTATAATTATTTTTATTTCGTTAAAAATAATTGTTGTTGCTTGTTTGGATTTTTCTGCTTGTTATATATATTAGTTATTTAGGCTATTATATATATATATATATATTGGGTTGATTGATTGGTTGAATTCCCGCAGTCTCATTAGCGGATGCCCGCAGTTTCATAGTGGATGATTACCCTATACGCCCTACGCTATGATTAGTGGATGACCTTCTATACCGCGATATTCTGCCACGAAGCAGAATGGGTATTATTTATGTGCTAACATCTGTGGATGCAGGAAAACAGGTTGGAGGAATCCAACTGGATTCCTCAAAAATATATTATCCGTTTGTTTATTTGTTTGCATATATATTGTTATATATGATGTGTTAGAAAAATAAATAATTGGTTGCTTTGTGTGTTTTATCACTGGGCTTAAGTGTTAATGTATTTAAAATATCGTGGAAGGATATTTGAGATTTAAAAGGGAAAATTCTATTTTTAAATAGAATTTGAAATTTTAATGGAATAAAAATATAAACTTGTTTTGAAAAATAAACAAGTAGTTTCTTTTTAAATGAAGTTTATAAATAGTTCTTTTATAACGAAGTTATAAATG
Source organism: Allium sativum (assembly GCA_030737875.1). Classification (NCBI taxonomy): domain Eukaryota; kingdom Viridiplantae; phylum Streptophyta; class Magnoliopsida; order Asparagales; family Amaryllidaceae; genus Allium; species Allium sativum. The sequence goes on along the minus strand of CM060924.1, from coordinate 587,576,714 downwards.
AAGTGAAAAGAATTATCATTTGATAATTCAGAAATAGAAATACAAGTGTGAAATTGGAATTTGAAATGAAATTTCAAAATAGGATGTGAAATGAAATCTTTAAATATATAACTCAAATGAAATTTGAGTATAACATTTGAATAGTAGAATTAGAAAAGTAGTTTAAATATTTGAATTTTAAAAGGAGATTGAATATTAGAAATTCAAATAGAAGTTCAAATAGAATTTGAATAGACGAGATTAGAATGAAAAATAGAATTTGAATTCAAGGAATTAAAAATAAAATTTGAATTCAAAGGAATTCGAATAAAGAAATTCAAATAGGGATTTGAATGTAGAATTTCAAAATAGAATTTGAAATAAACTTTGAAATAGGATTTTCAAAGTAGAATTGGAAATAGAATTTCAAATAGGATTTCAAAATAGGAAATCCAAATGGTTTTGAAATGGAATTTGAATTCAAGGGAATTCAAATAGATTTGAGTGAAGAAATTCAAATGGTGTAAAAAAAATAAGTTTGAATATTAGAATACAAATGGGGTTGGAAATGAATTTGAATATTAGAATTCAAATGGAAATGGAAAATGAAATTTGAATATAAGAGATTCAAATTGAATTCAAATAGGATTTAATCTATGGGATTTGAATATGAAATTCAAATGGGTTTTAAACTATGGAATTTTGAATATAGAATTTAAAAAGGAGTTTGAATATTTGAATTCCAATAGAATTCAAATATAGAAATAGGAATATAGAAGTTCAAATGGAATTTAAATATAGAGTTTGAATAAGAGAATTCAAACGAATTCAAGTATTGAATTTGAATATGGAATCCAAATAGAAATTCAAGTATTGAATTTGAATATCAAACAGAAAAGGAATTTGAAATTTGAATATAGAATTCAAATAAAAGTGAGATTGGAATTTGAATCAAGGAATTCAAATAGAATTAAAATGGAATTGAATTCATTTTAAGAAGTTTAAAGGTTTATATATATATAAATATAATTAAAACGAACTCGCCACAGCGCTGCAGTTCGTAAAATAGCGATTCGAACTTCAATCGAATATACAGGACTCAATTGGAGTCGGATCTCTTTGAATCAAGAAACGTCAGGACAGGTTTGATAATAGTTTTCTAATGAAAGAGAAAAATATGAATTTCGTCGTATAGATTTTGAGTTATGTCAAAATCAAATTTTCAGAAAAACAGCGCCAGAACTATTTAAAAACCATAACGGTTTATTTCATTTATAAAAGGGATTTTAAGCAAATAAAATCCGAATTTCTATTTAGAAAATTTCAGATTTGAGTTATAAAATATATGTGAACTCAGGTGGAGTAATGAATTGATTTTTGAAACAGAAATCAGATTTTTGATTATTGAATAGAATTAACTAATTCGGATAGTAATTAGTAAATGAGATGTTGAATTGATATTGGGCCTTAAATAAGTGAATTCGATTTGAGAATTTATATTCGAAATAGAAAAAAAAACTAGAATTGAAATTGAAATGAAATTTGGTTATGAGCAAGTTAAATATTTTGTTTGAAAATGCTATGTTCAAACAAAGAAGTGAAATAGGCAAAAAGGGCTAATTAAAGAATAATTGAGCGAAACTGAATTCGAACGATTCAAATTTGAATTCAAACGAATGGATTGAGTTGAATTGAATTGGAAACAGGTGAACAGGTATTAAACAGATATGGGATGGAGTATATGAAGATTTTTATTTATGTGCCCGACAAAAAGGTACATGTTTAAATTCATATATGGGTTTTATGCGCCGTATCGGCAAGCCGCTTGGCTTTTTTCTTTTTCTTTTTGAGATTAGAAGGACCGGGGAAGCTATTTGAAATTTCCCGATGCTCCCGATACAGGGGAGGTTATGGCGAATTTTTTCTGAAAATTTAAGGAGTTAGAATATTTTTAAGAAATTTGACAATTAGAAATCTATATATCGATATATATAGAATTCGATAAGGAGACGAAATCAAAAATAGAATATTGTAAACAAAAAGGGAAATCTATAAATTAGAAATAGAAAGCGAACTTTATACATGTTTTTAAAAATGAACAATTGGATTGTATAGTGTGTTTATTCGAGGTTAGTGGTTTTGCGGTTTTGAAGTTGAGGATGTTTTCAGTTAAGGTCTGAGAGGTAATTTTACCCCAACTTGATTGATTTCATTTTTAATGGATAAACAGCAAGATCCAGTCTCGAAGAGAAGTGTTTGAAAAAGAGTTAGTTGAATAAAATATTTTGGGTTGTTGTAACGATGTTTTACACAACATTCGTTTTAAACCCAAGTGATGGAATTTTGGAAATATAACAAGTAAATATTTCCTGAGTATAATTAAAATAGTCGGGATAGAGATAAGTGATTGGAATTGTTTCCAATTGCAAATAGAGATATTTTCTAATATATAGAAAATAAAAGGAGTTGATATTGGGAAATGCTTTCCGAATAGCATAAAGAGCCAATATGGCTATTGAAAATATTTGGGTAACAAATATTGATAAGGAAATGGAGAAGAGATTTAATTAATGAAATATTAATTAAAGAGCCCAGTGATTTGTTTGATATGTTGGATGAACACTTGTTTTTATTCGATAGTTAAATCACAGACTATCGAAGTTTTTGACCATCGTTGTCAATATGGAGAGACCGGTTGGATTATTATCCGAAGAACCACTCCGTATCGGCATTAGCGTTACGAACCAAGTATGCTGAATATATTGAAGACGGAGTAAAGTGCAAGGACTCTTTCTATTAATAGAAATAGTGCCTTCGGTTTCGTTCAATCCCAGAACGAACGTAAATGGACGAATGTCTGACAGAGTATTTCCAATAATCAAATGGGTTGGTCTGTATAAGTATATATGGTTGCAACGGATTTATCCCTTAGCATAATATCCAGAATATTTGTGCAAACTCAACTAGTGATTAACGGATCTGACAATGTGGCATTCAAAGTGATTGTGTTATCAATGAATGGTAAGTAATCATAGCCTCAGGCCTCAACAACCGGGAAAGGACAAAAATCGGACAGGCAGCATGGCTATGTGGGTCGCACCCATTAGGGTGTATAATCACCTATCTAGAGAAATTCCTTTTGTTTCTAAATCTATCGATTCTGTCCATTCGGGAAACGGTGGTTTGAGTCCAACCGTTGGTGATATACATTCGATACACTCAAGCGAAATGAGTGGTCGGTCATGTGTGGGCCGGGTTACAAGATGTTCTTGTTGAACCCAGTGTATTCCTCTCTAGAGATACACCAGCAGAAGGTGGTTCCATACCTTGTCATGTTGGAAATCCAATCTCCAATAAGCGCCATGCAGTTTTTGATTTTATAATATATATGTGGAGCGTGAGATGCAAGCGTTCTGCTATTTGGTTATTTACTTGATGTAGACATTATTATAATATCACTGGATTTTCGTATCAAAGTGTTTTGGGTTATAGTAAGGTAAAAACTGTCCATGTTTATGTGTGGGCTGGTCTTACTATTACCTTTTCTTTTGAAAGGATTTTAAAAGTTAAACAAGTGGTTGGAGTTTACTCACACCAGTCCCATGACTGACCCAGAGTTTATTTTGTTTTGTTTTCCCTAAACTCTTGGGTGCCCAAATTTGTACGGGCAGTCAAGTAGTCGGGATTTTTCAGATTCCCTTGGAAGAGCTAGAAGCAGGAGGCTTCACCAGTTAGATATAGACTATCATATATTCCGCTGTGTACTACGAAACAGGTGTTTATAACTGTTCCAGAAATGACTATTGTGCTCTGATGATGGTATGTATATAAAGTTACTGATTTGTATTTCAAAAGTTATGTTATATAATATATTTTATTCATTCCGCTGTGAGTTGTGATCTTCGTTCTTCTTCTATTCTAATATTTCTTTCTTCCTATTTCTCATCTTCTAACTTCTTTCTATTAATGGTTCGTATTTCTGTGTTATTTGGGTTGGACGTGTGGTATATTTAGTCAACTCAGATAGCTCGGATTTGCGGGTCGTTACAGCAAGTTTACACCTTTGTATGATATGCATACATATGCAAGTTTACCCCTTTGTATGTCATGCATATATATGCATGTTTATCCCTTTTTATGATATGAGTAACATATGCAAGTTCATCCCTTTTTAGACCTATGACATGTATGCAAGTTTATCCCTTTATGATAGGTCTATGACATGAACATCTATGCAAGTTACCCTCTTTATGACATATGTGATTCATGCAAGTTTGGGTTGGTTATCTATGCTAGTTGGGTTTGATGCTATGGTCATATATGCAAGTTGTCACCTTTAAAACCCATGTTGATGCTAATGTTATGCAAAGTGGAACCCATTGTGTTTGTGAGGAATCTTCCCTTTTAAGTATGTCATGTTAGCGTATTACATGGGGAACGATGGGGTTAATATTCATGTTAACAAAATTGTGGTGAAATTGGTATGATGTTGCATACCATGAGTGGATGGACATAATTGAGTCAATTATGTACATCATTAAATTGGAATTAATTAGGGAAAATTAATTCAAAATATGGGGGTGATTAATTAGGTGTAATTAATCGACTAAGACACGAGGTTGGACCCTTTTGTAGCATAAGACTGCCCGGACCCGACCGGCAAATCCAGCGGCTACAAATGATTGGCCCAATGTGAAAGGTCTTAGGCATAAAATAAATACGTGACAAGTGTAAAGACACGAGGTTAGACTCTGTTATGGCGTGAGGCTGCCCGGACCCGACCGGCAAATCCAGCTGCCATAAAAGACAGTCTAATGTGAGAGGTCTTTACAAAGGTTACGTTCTTAATCAATTAAGAAACACTTAACCAGATAAGCATGTAGTGGGGGCATGAGGGGTTAAGTGGGTGCCTTGGGTGGCATGTGGAAATCAAGTAAGTGCCTTGGGTGGCATGTGGAAATCTAGTGGTTGCCTTGGGTGACAATAGAAAATACGATTAGAATACTTAACCAAAAGTGGAAACATGTAGTTAAACATGATTAAAGGGTTAAGTGGGATACACTAGAGGGAGCAAGCTTAGGTGGGTAGCTTGTGGGGGCCCATTTCAACCAGTAACCCATATGTATCTTTGTGGGCTCGACCCATGTCGAGGACGGGACACGCGTACTGGGCTTGACTATAAGAGGCCAAAACGAGTTAGCGGTGGCAACGCAAGTCCAACGGGTTTCATATGCGTGTGTGGACCCGGGCTGGTAGGTAAGACGTTGTTGCATCGTGTAGGTATAAGCCGTGCACCGTTGGTTGTATCGGGTTGCCACTTTGGGGAGTGATACACGCCACTGTGGGGCCAGCATAGGTATCTACGTTAGGGAGCCGATCGCTTGGGGAGTAGTGGGTACACCTAGTGGAGATAGGGGCAGACGGCACCTATGTGGTCAGCTAGGGGTACACGAAACTACTAGTTATATTTTCTAAGTCCTTGGGTGGGATCAACCTTTAAGTAGGAATGACTGGTGTGGTGCAGTGTAGTAATTATCCTTGGGTGGGTAGATGCGTCTTTACCGTTATCTTCGTTCTTCCTATGTCTAGTTGGCTGCTTAGTGTAGTCATTTATCCCCAGTCGTTACCGTACCAAGTTTATATCATACCCTAATTACTTTAATGATTGTATTTTTAAAGTTGTAGGGCTCGCTCAGACTTATGTCTGACCCCGTTGTTTTTATCTTTTTTCCCAACCCTCAGGTTCTCAGAGTGGGCCTAGCACTAGTGGGCTTTGATCAGATTGCTTTATCTATCTTTTGGTGCTTGGACCGTTGATGTAAAGCTCAACTTATCATTTCTATTATGGCTATTAGTTATGTAGTGGGATTATGTACTTATGTTTTTATCAGGATGGATATTTAGTACTTGACTCTTGTTTTATGGTTTTGTAACCAAACATGTTTACCTTCTGCTGCAATGAAATGATGGTTTAGTCAACAAGTATTATTTATATCTGCCTTGTTGTAATTTTTCTGTTCTATATTCACTTAAAATACTCCACCAAAGTTAAGGCATTCCCTTATTGAGTGACCTTAGCGGGTGTGGGGTGTTACAGGCGCTGCCTTCGATTGAACAGGGCGGCGACTCCTAGAGCGAGACGGACTGGAGTTGAGACGTTGCTCGATTAGAATTGGTGGTTTTCGATTTTAGGGCTTCTGCCATTAATAAGAAAAAAAGAAGGAAAAAAAGATTGGTTTTTAGCTAAGGAATATTTGGGAATGTAGGGATTTTTAGCTGAAGAACTGGGGAAAAACAGTGCGACTTTATAGAAGCAGAAACCATGGGTACCAAGTTTTCGTGGGAGCCAAGGACTCAATAGTGGGCTGAAACGGGGTGGGTTGTTTCTGTGTATGGATATACGTGGGGTTGAAGGAATTAAACATATGAACCCTATGTAATCTAATTCTACTTCCATTCACGTTACACGTTTTATTTATTTTTCGTTACAAACGAACTCCAAACGCTACGAAACTTGACGTGTTGCAACGTTTTCAGATTCTAAATCCAATAAAATTTATTTGGTCGAAATCTGCCACCGTTTACACAATGTTGCTATTTTAAATTCAATTTATTTGTTGGTTCATATTTGAATTACGCCTACCGCCAAAATAACTTCGATTGGCTCCAATTTCTTAATATAACAACAATTAATTATACATATTCAAATAATATTCGTTTCAGTACAAACCAAGGTTGTTTAAAAGTTGTTTATTTGTAATGCTTATATTTTACTGATGTAATATCTATAATTCGAATAAAATTTCCAATTCGTTTCATAAATAATGTTTATTTTAAATTCGACCATTTATATTTTCCAATCGAATTTCAAATCCTAATCCAATATCTAACCCAATTCAGTTTAAATATTCAACACTATATATTTGATTTCCAACCAATCATTCTGAATTAAATATTGAATTCAATTCATCCTCAAAACCATATATTTAATTTTAAATTTTCCAACACAAGTGTCAATATAAAATTTATCGTTCATAGTTAAATCTTTAGTTAATTCCATTTCAAATTGCCCAAATTTCCGGGACGTTACACTAGTCAACATGTGATGCTTGTTAACCCTAGTTTGTTGCGCATGATCTTTTGAACTGTCTGTGTTTGCACTGCTTGCCTTTTCACTGTTATCACTCTTTGTTTGATTTCCACTAAGCGTAGTATCTCCCTCATTGTGACACTCACCAACATATGAATTTCCTTGAGTAGCAACATCATCATCATGATACATATTGTTCAGAGAATCTGATGAGCTGATGCTTGATCTAGTGCTGGGCATAATGCAGTCATCATATGTGCTGTCCTTGCCTTCCTGATCTGGTTTTCTGGCATCCCACTCAGTTAACCCTGGTGGTGACATGATCAGTTTCTTTATCCCAATTATTCTTTTTGTTGTTTTGATGTTGTTGTCTGCAAAAGGAAATGCAGCTTCATTAAACTTCACATGCCTTGAAATATAAAGCATGCCACTTCCATCTAAGCATTTAAAACCTTTCTGATTACTTGCATAACCCAAAAAGGTGCATCGTGTGGACCTTAGGCTTAACTTATGTTTATTGTAGGGTCTAAGATGTGGAAAACATAAACATCCAAAAGTTTTTAATTCTAGGTAATTTGGCTTAATTTTATGTCTCATTTCATAGGGACATTTTCCTTTAAGTATGACAGTGGGTAATCTATTTATCAAGTACCCTGGTGTTACAAATGCCTCTATCCAAAATTTTATTGGCACTGATGCTTGTGACATCTGTGTCAACCCTGTCTCTACAATGTGCCTATGTTTTTGCTCGACTAAGCCATTTTGCTCAAAAGTATGTTGACACGTAGTCCTATGTTGTAACATCCCAAGATTTTGTGATAATTTATACTATTAAATTTAATATGATTTTGGATATTATATGGTTATAAATTAAAATTAATAATTTATTTTGTATATTGATAATGTATGAACTAAAATTTGAATTCATAAAAATTGAAATTTTTCACAATAAATAATAATTGATTTGTAAATTTATCTGAATTTTTTTTTGATTTGAATAGGAATTATAAATCTTTGAATTTGATTTAATGGGGAATAAAAAAAAACGAATATTTTATTTTATTAATGAACTGGTTAAATTTGTCATTTTACAAATGATATCAGAATTCAATAAAATTAATTTTAGTTTATCCAAATTTGTTAATTATTGTAATATATAAAATTTCATAACCGTTGGAATTATAGTTTGATCATAAGAAATTAAAATGCGTATAAATTTATATGTACAGTTTAATTAAATAATCGATTTTTAGAATGAACTGCTAGAGACTTTGGAATTCGGCTGTGAAACCTATTCCATTGTTTTCAGAAGGCGTCAAAACATATTGTTAGGCAATAAGCATGCCTTATTTGAAGTCAGTTGTAACACCCCACGTCCATTAATGTCACTCACAAAGGGAATGCATTAACTTCCATGGAGGTTTTAAGTGAATATAGAACAGTAAAATTACAACAAGACAGATATAAAATAGTACTTGGAAATTCAAAAACTTTATTTCATTGTAGCAGAAGTCAAAACATGTTTGATTACATCATAACACCATATTCAATGTCAAGTACAATATCTATCTTGATAAAACAAGTACATAATCCCATTACATGAATAGCCATTAAAAAGAAAGATAACAAGCTGGACTTTACTTCAGCAGTCCAAGCTTTCCAGAAGATAAGCGATCCAACTAGACTCCACTAGAACTTGGCCCAACCTGCGGACCTGAAGGGAGAAAAAGGATGGAAAAGAGGGGGTCAGACATAAAGTCTGGTGAATATGATAATTCTACAATACTATTACCAAAATAACTGGACTAAGGCATAAGCTGGAAAACAAGAAAATGTCTATGAAGAGCAGATTAAGGACATAGACAATCGCTAAAGGCAACGTTATAGGCGCTCCTAAATACTAAAGGATAAACACTATACTGCACCACACCAGTCACCCTAAAGATTCATCCCACTTAGCTTCACTTAGAAACTTTCCCAATGGCTTTACGTACCCCTAGCTGACTACATAGGTGCCGCCTGCCCCTATCTCCACTAGGTGTACCCTACTTCCCATTATTCGATCGGCTCCCTAACTCGTAGATACCCGTGCTGGCCCCACAGTGGGGTGTATCACTCCCCTAAAGTGGCAACCTGATACAACGGACATGCACGGCTTATACCTACACGATGCAACAACGTCTTACCTATCAGCCCGGGTCCACACACGCATATGAAACCCGTTGGACTTGCGTTGCCACCGCTCCCTGTTTTGGCCTCTTATAGTCAAACCCAGTATGCGTGTCCCGTCCTCGACTTGGGTCGAGCCCACAAAGATACGTTTTGGGATACTGGTTGAAATGGGCCCCCACTATTTACCACAAGCATTCCACCTAAGCTTGTCCCCATTAGTCCATCCCACTTAACCCACTTAGTCATGTTCATTTACATGTGTGTTTGGTTAAGTCTAATCGTATTTCAAATGCCTCTAAAGGCAACCACCAGATTCCTCATGCCACCCAAGGCACCTACTTAACCCCCGTGTCCCACTTTACATGATTATCTGGTTAAGTATTTCTTAGTTCATTAAGGCCATAACCTCATAAAGACCTCTCACATTAGACTGGCATTTATGGCAGCTGGATTTGCCGGGCGGGTCCGGGCAGTTTTACACCATAAAAGAGTCTAACCTCGTGTCTTTACAACTGTTATGCTTTAGTTTGGGCCTAGGACCTCTCACATTGGGCCGACATTTGTGACTACTGGATTTGCCGGGCAGGTCCGGGCAGGTTTACATCACAAACGGGTCCAACCTCGTGTCCTAAGCATTGATTATTAATAATAATCCACTTTCCCCCAATTTTAATAATTCCCTACTTGAATTATTAATTACTTCCAATTTTTAACAATGTCCATAATTGACTCAATTATGGACATCCATTCATGGTATGCAAAATCTTACAAAATTGCACCCAATTTATTAATTCCTAATATTACCCCTACCCCACGTTTGAACGTTTATTCGCAAAATATATGTTAGACTCGAATAGCCTAACTCATAGCATAAAAGAGATTATCATAATAACAACATGTATATGTGACCAAATGAATCATAATAAGGGGTGAAACTTGCATATGTCCAACTTGCATAGATTATACATGTCATGGACCTAAAGGTGTCAACTTGTTCAAAATTCACCTAATATAATCTCAATCAATTTTCATAAACTTACATATGAACATGTGTGAATCAACATCATCTAATTTTTTTAACAACATGGTTTTATATGGGTACACCTAACTCAATAGGCAAATTCCCATAATCAAGTTTTATTTAATTATAGTTTCAAGTTTATGGGTACACCTAACCTAATAGGCAAATTCCCATAAACAAGATCCATTTAAATTAAGAAAAAAAAACATAACTTTAAGCATGATCCAACAGCATGATTTTTCAACATAATATAGCATGATTTATAACATGGCATAGTATGACAGTATAACATAGCTTGACATGATTCTCAACATAGCACGACATAGCATAAGAGAATTTACAACATAGCATGACATAGCATATATAATTTACATTATACGACAACATAATAACATAATAAGAGATCCACAATATATAGAATTTACAATTACAAATCACATCACTTTCTTGTGATCCATTCATAACTGAGTCAAATTAGTTTGTAATAGTCTTGTGAGAATCATCATACTCACCAACAAAAGAAAAGAATTAGAGAAAGAGAGATCTTTTGATTTGATTTGTGTAGATTTAGTTGTGGATGATTAGGCTTCCTCTTCTTAGTTTGTGACGGCTACGCTGAACTCCATGGCAGCAGCATGACGGTAGCTTCTCTAATTTTACAAGTGATTTAGGTTTAGGGTCTACCCACTTATTTATAGATTTTAGAATGCATTTAGGCCATTAGATTTAACCTAGAAATAACCGCAGCCGTTCAGACAAGATGGGGTTTATCTTGTTGACTCAGCAATGAGTCAGAAGTGACTCAGCAAACACTCAGCAATATATATATATATATATATATATATATATATTCTACAATGTACACATTAGATACATCCCCCCCCCTTTTACACACTTATTATTGTTTTTATATACATATTAGATACATCCCCTCTCTTACACACTTATTAATATTTTTATATTCATATTAGATACATCCCCTCTCTTACACACTTATTAATATTTTTATATTCATATTAGATACATCCCCTCTCTTACACACTTTTATATTCATATTAGATACATCCCCCCTCTTACACACTTATTAATATTTTAGCAACTTTAGTGTTAATAGAAAATTCGGGGTGTTACATTCTCCCCTCCTTTCAGGATTTCGTCCCCGAAATCTTCAAGTCTGGAAGAATGTATATCCTACCATCCAAACGTCCATCTACTCATCCATCATACACAGGCATCCATTGTCCTTACAGACTTCTAATGCTTTCATGTTTAAATGCACAGTGTGTGTATATGTTCGTATCTAATGCAAAATCAGGCGGTCCACCGATTCAGTTGACCTCCTTAATGCAACTATGATCGTGCCATGCATCCATTATGTATGCAAAAGATTCTTAATGCTACATAATACTTCTATATGCGTGCACAACCATCATCTGAATGCAGCATCCACATGATAATACTACCATCGTTCATCCATTTTACTAAATACATCCATATATATGCAATATGTAGTGACTGAGCCGATCTAGTGCCTAAAGTGTGTGTATATATGCATCCACGAGCAACCACTAGCAAACACTTGCATCCATTTTGCATCCATCATACATAACATGTCTCAAACACATGTTTCAACCATAGGATTATCCTAACTAAAGGTCAAAGATACTAATGAGAGGACATACTAAAGATAAGATAAGCTAAGCGATAAAGGAGAAATTAAAAGACATACCCTTAAAAAGAAAAGGGTACAACGAACGCATCTTCTCTTCTGTCTCCCAAGTTGCGTTGCTCTCATCATTTCCCCATTGCACTTTAACCAGTCTGACCTCTCGATTCCTCAACTTTTTGATCTCCGACCCAAGAATGCATGTAGGAGCTCGTCTAATTGTTGCATCACGCTCTATTTCCACCTCTTTAAGCAAGCTCGGCTCTACCACCTCCGCGGTCTTGTGCAAACACTTCCTCAAATGTGATACATGGAATACGTCGTGTACTCCACTAAGTTTCTCAGGCAACTCCACCCTATATGCCATCTTCCCAATCCTGTTTTTTACAGGAAACGGCCCTACAAACCTTGGTGCTAATTTCCCCATGGACCCAAAGCGAACAACATTCTGTAACGGAGATACTTTGATAAAAACCATGTCCCCAATGTCAAACTCAAGATCTGTCCTCCTCTTATCAGCATACGATTTTTGCCTATCTTGTGCTGCTTTCATCCTCCTTCGAATCAACTCAATCTTCTTCGAGGTTTCCCTAACCATATCGGGCCCAAGTAGGATTTTATCAGTAGATTCCCACCAACATGTAGGCGAACGGCAAGGCCTTCCATAAAGAGCTTCGAAAGGTGCCATGCCAATACTAGACTGAAAGCTATTGTTATATGCGAATTCTACTAACGGAAGGTGCTCTTCCCATGTACCCCCAAAGTCTAGGATACAAAGCCTTAAAAGATCCTCTAGAATGCGATTCACCCTCTCGGTCTGGCCGTCTGTCTGAGGATGATATGCGGTGCTCAAACATAGCTGAGTCCCTACCGCCTCTTGTAAACTCTTCCAAAATTCGCTAGTAAAGATGGGGTCACGGTCGCTTACTATACTAGAAGGAATACCGTGCAAACGAACTATCTCCTTAATGTATACAGAAGCCAACCACGGAGCAGTCCTCTTACTTTTCACGGGAATAAAATGGGCGCTTTTAGTAAGTCTATCTACTATAACCCAAATCCACGTGTTACCCTTCCTTGATCTTGGTAATCCATCCACAAAATCCATTGAGATGCTTTCCCATTTCCATAGTGGAACTTCTAATGGGTGAAGCAACCCACCGGGTTTCTTTTGTTCTGCTTTAACTCGTTGGCACACCAAGCATCTAGCGACGTACTCGGCCACATCCTTTTTCATACCGGCCCAAAAGAAAACCCGCTTCATTTCTTTGTACATCTTATCCCCGCCGGGATGAATGGTCATTTTTGAGCGATGAGCATCATCAAGAATGGCCTTCCTTAAGTCTTTGTCTTGCGGTACACAAAGTCTATTATCCCTTTGTAACCAACCCTTATCGTCTAGGGTATACCTACGAAGATGGCTTGACGACTCCCCCCCTTTGAGCTTTTCTACTATCTCAACCAACCGTGGGTCGTCTCGCTGTGCCTCACCAACCCGTCCTAGAAGTGTAGGTCTAACCTCCAAGGATGCTAACAGACCGGGTACTAAGTCAACGGAGGGTCTAAATTCAAACATAGAGATGAATTCTAAGCTTTGTCGTTCAAAAAACAACGGACTCAAGGACAACCTTTTCCTACTTAAGGCGTGTGCTACCACGTTACCCTTGCCCGGGGTATATGCTATTTCAAAATCGTAGGAGGCTAAGAATTCCATCCACCGTTGCTGCCTTAAATTCAAATCCTTCTGAGAGAATAAGTATTTTAATGATTTGTGGTCAGTGAACAGTTCGAATTTCTCACCAAGAAGATAGTGACGCCAAGACTTAAGCGCGAAAACAATTGCGGCTAGCTCTAAGTCATGCGTGGGGTAATTCTTTTCATGAACCCTCAACTGCCTTTCGCCATAGGCTATTACTCTTCCCTCTTGCATGAGGACCGCGCCAAGTCCCGTCCCACAAGCATCAGTATAGATGGTAAACGGTTTATTCCCGTCTGGCAGCACTAAGACTGGGGCTGAAGTTAAGGCTCTCTTTAAACGTTGGAACGCATCATCGCAATCTTTGTCCCACGTAAAAACCAGGTTCTTCTTCGTTAACCGTGTTAATGGAGCTGATATTTTTGCGAAGTCTTTGATAAACTTCCTATAATAGCCAGCCAACCCCAAGAAACTTCTTACTTCGGTTGCATTTTTAGGGACCTTCCAATCTTGGATGGCCACCACCTTTGCGGGATCCACTGCTATCCCTTCTTTGGAAACCACGTGTCCTAAGAACCGTACTTCCTTCCTCCAGAAGTGACACTTAGAAAATTTTGCCTTAAGGTTATGCGCCCGAAGGGTTTCCAACACTTCCCTAAGATGTAGGGAGTGCTCTTCTTTATTCTTAGAAAAGACTAAGATGTCATCCACAAAGACTACCACGAATTTGTTAAGGTATTCCCTAAACACCCTACTCATCAAATCAACAAAATATGCAGGGGCGTTTGTCAAACCAAAGGGCATCACTAGCCATTCATAGAATCCGTTAGGAGTCCTAAAAGCAGTCTTATCTATACTATCCTCAGCCACTCTCAGTTGATGAAAGCCAGTGGCTAAGTCCAACTGCGAAAACACTGAGGCGCCAACTAACTGATCAAAGAGATCGTCAATCCTCGGCAGTGGGTGTCGGTTCTTTTTAGTAAGCTTGTTTAGTTCTCTATAGTCCATACAAAGTCTAAGAGACCCATCCGCCTTTGTGGCAAAAACTACTGGAGCACCCCACTCCGATATACTACGTCTTATGAACCCCTTCTCAAGCAACTCCTTTACTTGCTTATTGAGTTCTCTCCTTTCACGAGGAGCCATGTGGCGCACTGGCAAAGATACAGGTTTAGCATTATCCACAAGATAAATTCGAAAGTCTATCTCCCGCCTTGGAGGTAAGCCCTTCACCTCCTCAAACACATCTGGATATTCCCGGACCACTTCTACCGATCGCAGGTTCTCTACAGACGCGTCAAGCGATTCAAGATAACTTAGCATAACGGAATTTATGGGATTACAAAAGATGTCGAGAGCATTACCAAGGCGAGTCACAAGCCTAACTACTCTCCTTTCACAATCAAGAATGGCCCTATTTCTAGACAACCAATCCATTCCTAAAATTAGCCCATAGCCCGTGAAGCCCAATACATAAGCATCACATCTAAATTCAACGCTAAGTATAGAGATTTTCAAATCCAAACATATCATGGTCAAATGAGCCGAACCCCCAATTGGATTTGAAACGACCAAGGGATCCTCTACTAAACTGGTGTTCAAGTGCAGTGATTCAACTAATGATGCAGAGATAAACGAATGAGATGCGCCAGAATCGAATAAGGTACGGACAGGATGATCAAACAGAAAAACTAAGCTTTCAACAGAAATTGTTCTACCTCTTTCTTGCAGCGGTGGGGTCGCAATAGCCTGAACTTGCCCCCTTGCCTGCCCTGGTGCCATAAGAGCCTGCACTTTTCCTCCCGAGGTAGACCCTGCCCTCTGCCCCTTCTTTGGACAGTCCTTTACTTAATGTCCCGCATCTCCACAATGAAAACAACCAGTCTTCATTTTCTTTCTACAATCTTTGCTGAGATGGCCAGGCGTCCCACAATTGAAGCATTTCTTCTTCCCTTTGCCATTATTGTTTTTACCACCCTTCTTATTTTGCAGTTGGGGTTTCTTCTGATCCCCTTTCTTTTCAACTGCCTTATCCTCATGCATAAGTGCCATTTCTACTAGCTTTTCAAAGGTGGCTCCCATAGGGATGTGGGTCATAGCCAACCCTTGCAACGGTTCATTCAAGCCTCTAACGAACCTCAAAGCTTTCTTCTCTGGCGTGTTCACCAACTCCAAGCCAAACCTTGCTAACTGATTAAATTTATTGACATATTCCTTTACTGATGAGCTCCCTTGCTTTAGTGCCAGGAATTTTTCCATATTTAAGTTCTACTCTGCCCTTGAAAGAAACTTTGCCTCAAACCTTCGTCTGAAATCCGCCCATGAATCAACTGGACGTTCCCCGTTAGTGACCTCCCACCAAAACGAGGCCTCTCCCTTCATTAACCAAGCAGCTAAACGGACTTTCCTCCCATCTTCCACTTCAAAGATATCCAACAATTCCTCGGTCTCCTTAAGCCAATCTCTGGCCTCCACAAACGTCTCAGTCCCTTGAAAAGTTTTTCCTCCCATAGCCTTGAATTCCTTGCACGTCTTTGCAAAAGTGTCAACACGAGGAGGAGGAGGAGGAGGAGGAATGGGTGCAACTAGGGGTGGAGGGGTATCCGCTGGGCTTGCAGTGGTGGCCCTAGCCTCCAAGTATCTCCTAAACCACCCTGGAATCGTCATGCCTTCTGGGAGATTAAGATCTTCAGCCATGCTGAAACGAAAAAGGAAAGATTCAAAATGGAGAATTCGAAAGATAAAGATAAGGATGTGGCTATTTGGGATTATGTTTTTCATAAAAACTCTCTTTAAATAACATTTTTTTTTTTTGAAAGCACTTCTTCCAAAAATACTTTAGAAAAAAATATTTTTCTAAAAAAAAAAATTTATCTGTTCTGGTAACCTTATGCTCTGATACCACGTGTAACACCCCACGTCCATTAATGTCACTCACAAAGGGAATGCATTAACTTCCATGGAGGTTTTAAGTGAATATAGAACAGTAAAATTACAACAAGACAGATATAAAATAGTACTTGGAAATTCAAAAACTTTATTTCATTGTAGCAGAAGTCAAAACATGTTTGATTACATCATAACACCATATTCAATGTCAAGTACAATATCTATCTTGATAAAACAAGTACATAATCCCATTACATGAATAGCCATTAAAAAGAAAGATAACAAGCTGGACTTT
Organism: Allium sativum; assembly: GCA_030737875.1. NCBI lineage: Eukaryota > Viridiplantae > Streptophyta > Magnoliopsida > Asparagales > Amaryllidaceae > Allium > Allium sativum. The sequence goes on along the minus strand of CM060924.1, from coordinate 587,559,906 downwards.
ACTTCAGCAGTCCAAGCTTTCCAGAAGATAAGCGATCCAACTAGACTCCACTAGAACTTGGCCCAACCTGCGGACCTGAAGGGAGAAAAAGGATGGAAAAGAGGGGGTCAGACATAAAGTCTGGTGAATATGATAATTCTACAATACTATTACCAAAATAACTGGACTAAGGCATAAGCTGGAAAACAAGAAAATGTCTATGAAGAGCAGATTAAGGACATAGACAATCGCTAAAGGCAACGTTATAGGCGCTCCTAAATACTAAAGGATAAACACTATACTGCACCACACCAGTCACCCTAAAGATTCATCCCACTTAGCTTCACTTAGAAACTTTCCCAATGGCTTTACGTACCCCTAGCTGACTACACAGGTGCTGCCTGCCCCTATCTCCACTAGGTGTACCCTACTTCCCATTATTCGATCGGCTCCCTAACTCGTAGATACCCGTGCTGGCCCCACAGTGGGGTGTATCACTCCCCTAAAGTGGCAACCTGATACAACGGACATGCACGGCTTATACCTACACGATGCAACAACGTCTTACCTACCAACCCGGGTCCACACACGCATATGAAACCCGTTGGACTTGCGTTGCCACCGCTCCCTGTTTTGGCCTCTTATAGTCAAACCCAGTATGCGTGTCCCATCCTCGACTTGGGTCGAGCCCACAAAGATACGTTTTGGGATACTGGTTGAAATGGGCCCCCACTATTTACCACAAGCATTCCACCTAAGCTTGTCCCCATTAGTCCATCCCACTTAACCCACTTAGTCATGTTCATTTACTTGTGTGTTTGGTTAAGTCTAATCGTATTTCAAATGCCTCTAAAGGCAACCACCAGATTCCTCATGCCACCCAAGGGACCTACTTAACCCCCATGTCCCACCTTACATGATTATCTGGTTAAGTATTTCTTAGTTCATTAAGGCCATAACCTCATAAAGACCTCTCACATTAGACTGGCATTTATGGCAGCTGGATTTGCCGGGCGGGTCCGGGCAGTCTTACACCATAAAAGAGTCTAACCTCGTGTCTTTACAACTGTTATGCTTTAGTTTGGGCCTAGGACCTCTCACATTGGGCCGACATTTGTGACTACTGGATTTGCCGGGCGGGTCCGGGCAGGTTTACATCACAAACGGGTCCAACCTCGTGTCCTAAGCATTGATTATTAATAATAATCCACTTTCCCCCAATTTTAATAATTCCCTACTTGAATTATTAATTACTTCCAATTTTTAACAATGTCCATAATTGACTCAATTATGGACATCCATTCATGGTATGCAAAATCTTACAAAATTGCACCCAATTTATTAATTCCTAATATTACCCCTACCCCACGTTTGAACGTTTATTCGCAAAATATATGTTAGACTCGAATAGCCTAACTCATAGCATAAAAGAGATTATCATAATAACAACATGTATATGTGACCAAATGAATCATAATAAGGGGTGAAACTTGCATATGTCCAACTTGCATAGATTATACATGTCATGGACCTAAAGGTGTCAACTTGTTCAAAATTCACCTAATATAATCTCAATCAATTTTCATAAACTTACATATGAACATGTGTGAATCAACATCATCTAATTTTTTTAACAACATGGTTTTATATGGATACACCTAACTCAATAGGCAAATTCCCATAATCAAGTTTTATTTAATTATAGTTTCAAGTTTATGGGTACACCTAACCTAATAGGCAAATTCCCATAAACAAGATCCATTTAAATTAAGAAGAAAAAAAACATAACTTTAAGCATGATCCAACAGCATGATTTTTCAACATAATATAGCATGATTTATAACATGGCATAGTATGATAGTATAACATAGCTTGACATGATTCTCAACATAGCACGACATAGCATAAGAGAATTTACAACATAGCATGACATAGCATATATAATTTACATCATACGACAACATAATAACATAATAAGAGATCCACAATATATAGAATTTACAATTACAAATCACATCACTTTCTTGTGATCCATTCATAACTGAGTCAAATTAGTTTGTAATAGTCTTGTGAGAATCATCATACTCACCAACAAAAGAAAAGAATTAGAGAAAGAGAGATCTTTTGATTTGATTTGTGTAGATTTAGTTGTAGAAGATTAGGCTTCCTCTTCTTAGTTTGTGACGGCTACGCTGAACTCCATGGCAGCAGCATGACGGTAGCTTCTCTAATTTTACAAGTGATTTAGGTTTAGGGTCTACCCACTTATTTATAGATTTTAGAATGCATTTAGGCCATTAGATTTAACCTAGAAATAACCGCAGCCGTTCAGACAAGATGGGGTTTATCTTGTTGACTCAGCAATGAGTCAGAAGTGACTCAGCAAACACTCAGCAATATATATATATATATATATATATATATATATATATATATATTCTACAATGTACACATTAGATACATCCCCCCCCCTTTTACACACTTATTATTGTTTTTATATACATATTAGATACATCCCCTCTCTTACACACTTATTAATATTTTTATATTCATATTAGATACATCCCCTCTCTTACACACTTATTAATATTATTATATTCATATTAGATACATCCCCTCTCTTACACACTTTTATATTCATATTAGATACATCCCCCCTCTTACACACTTATTAATATTTTAGCAACTTTAGTGTTAATAGAAAATTCGGGGTGTTACATCAGTCCAAATTTTTAGCTTTATAACACGTAAAACGATAAATTAATTAATAAAATAATCTTTAAAACCCTATTTTCAGAGCAGCCGCCATGTATATTTCGAAGGCCAACACTTCTCAATTCTTTTTCCCTTAATTTCTCTCCATCCGATCAGTGAAATCATAAACTACCAAAGCGAAAATAGTAGCTCGTCTCGAGTTCTATGAATCCATAAGGTTGGATCGGATTATCGTGATTTAGATTCGCCAGAATTTGGATCATATGGGAGCGGTTTTAGGTGCAGATTTCTAGGAGAGGGTGCGACCGAGGGGTCCCCACTTCTGGGCGGCGGCGGAGTTGATGACGGCTGTCACGGCGGTGGAATCTGATCACCTTACAGTGGCATTCATGGAGGGGCATGATCAATTGTTCCATTGCATTTTGGGTTCCAAGAAAAAAGAAACGCATTGAAACGAGATATGAGATGGAGAAGACGATTCCTTAGGGCGCTGACGTGGCAAAATGATATTGGTGAGGGAATGTTATTTTATTTTATTTTTAATTTGAACTTTCGAATGTTTAAACCGGTATAACTTTCTGCTACGAGGTCGGAATCGGGCGAAATAAATTGCGTTGGATTCGTATTGATGAGCTGTTCGCGATGCCGCTGACTTGGGCTAATTTTGAGACTGTTTGATTTTTTTCCCTAAATTGGATTTCAAACGAGTTCGAGATGAAGGTGAGTGATTAAACCCACTCACATCCAACTGAAATATTCTAATATTAGTTAAATTAATATCATGTGATAATATGATTGTATGTTTGCTATTTGATAGTTAAATTACATATTATGTTGATTGACACCGATAATTTAATTTAATTTAATTGGACTGTTAGTATGAAATTTTCAGTTAAGTTGAAATTCTATATAGTTGCTAGTAAAAAGAAAGAAAAAAAACAAATACCTGATATCTGATAACTGGAAAAATTATGAACTATTGGAATGTATTGACATGATATATGGATTTATTTTGATAATTTTGCATATTAAGGTTTATTTATGTGAATTGACCTGTTATTCACCTTGAATTTATATGACCAGTGTTTGTATTGATTAATCCCAACCATTACCCTAGATGTTACGGGCATCAAATAAACCCGGGAATTAATCATTAAAATAAATTAAGAATGCAGGTTGAAATGGTAAGTACGTATGACCCTGATTTGGATCGAAATGATATATATCCTTTCCCAAAATACTAAATATTAAATTTTGTGTATTACTTGGCCATAGGATAGAAAATTATATACAGATACCGGTTGGTTAAATAAAAATTGTTTCTAACCTTGAATTTTTTAATATTGTTTTAATGACAAAAAATGATATTATTAATCTATTTTCTTTAAATTTGAAATTTAAACCATGTAATTAAAATTTTCAATTTTAAAGAATTCGTAAATGTGGATAACTGGAATTAAAACTCAATTGAATATGAACTAAATTTATCAAAATTGAATTGTTTATCCATCTTTGATATTACTTTAAATTAACCTGATTTATAGTAATAATTAAACTGTGAACTCGATATTTTAATAAAGTGAGAATTATAATTGAAATTTAATTATTAAATCGTATTATTAAATCGAATTATTTGAAATCGAGTTGTTGAATTGAATTGAAATATAAATGGGAAGTCAAATCCTTTTGAGTTAAGATATCGAAATTTAGTCGATTAATTTGAGATTGAAATATGACTTCCTATTTGGTTAAATTTTGAAGATATGATTCTAATTCCAACTATAGTATTTTTAAACTATTTTACAAACTATTTTATTTTATAATGATAATTTTCTCTATAAACTATTTACCTTATAACTATTTTATTTTATTATTTATCTTAAATTAACTATTTTAATATTACTATTTATTTTATAAACTACTTTATTATTATTAACTATATATTTTTCTAAATTTGAAAATTTTATTTTAAATACGAATTATTTATTTTCAAACTATTTAAATTATATATCTAAACTATTTTAATATTTAAATTATTTTAAAGTTGGAATTATTTTGAGATTTTCTAAATTGCTTTAAATGAAGATTTTATTACGAATAATATTCTATCTTGAATATTGAAGTGATTTTTAAGAAAATCTAATATTTTGATATGAAGTACGAACCTCTTGAAATGTAAAATAATAGACCGATGTGAAAAATGTAAACGATTGGCAGTTAAAGTGATCGGGATCGGATATTTTCATACTCTCTGCCAATACCGAAAACCACTTTAACAACTGTGTACGCGGTGAAGTTCCAGAATGAAGTAGGATGGATTTAGAGGCGATTACTGGATTTGAAGAAAGAGAATGATGGTGGATAGCCTTGACCTTCAAGTCATAAATAAAATGACTAAAACAGGAGCCATACCTAGGTTAATGTGAGCTAGCTCCTCTTAGCAAACATGCTTCTTCAATACCATATATATTTCTTTGTAATTGATTGGCGCCTTTAATTTTTGGAGTATTGTCTGGGGTGGGCGGTAGTCGGGCTATGCGTTACCACCGGCCTAGGTCCGCAATCCGGTAGAATCCTACTGATGGGTATTGCCTCGATGCCTTGTCATATTTATCTTGATTGAGCCCCTAAGACTTTGATTTGTACCGTACCTATGGAGTGCCATCTGATAGCCACTACGTACTGTGAACTTTACGGTATCTGTATAGACTACGGTATTATAAACGGTGTAAGGGTAAAAATGTAATCCCGCTTATACTATTATAATATTTTATATTTAACTATAGACATTATTAGAATAGCGTATTATATTATATAGTATCTAGTTTGACGGATCCTTAAGAGATGGAATTCCCCGTAACATCTCTTAGGTTATTGCACTCATATTATCGCATGAATTTGATTTAACTAATTTGAGAATATTTTAGTTCTGATCCGAGTGTTTTTGTCTTTTCATTTATGCTCGGGTCAGCCTGAGTTTTTTAGTTATTGAAGATACCATTATGGAGATGAAGATGAGCTCAACAGACATATTTATTACTATTTATTCCGTTGCAAATATGAGTATGTTTATGATAGTTAACTCTAAAAATCGTCATAAAATAATATCAAATGTATGTTTTAACACCTTCATGAACTGTTATTTAATTATTATATTTTGTCCTTCCGCTGTGGGATTTTGTGTTTGTTTACTACTTCCCTTCTTTTTCTTATACAAATCCCAATAACTATCCATATTTTTTATTTGTTTATGTCGACATTGAGGATCATTATCGATTTGAACGGTCAAAAATCTCGTGTGTTACATTTGGTATCAGAGCTTTGGTTTAGCGAAACCTTGACTCTATTTGGGAATAACTCATTAGAGATAGGGCAGAAATAACCTATGATGAGTTTGAGTGTATATGAGAGAGCATACTTATAATTTTGATAAAAACGATTTTGTATTTTGTTGGTTTGTCCCGCTGAGTATTTATGAATTTTGGTCGGTACTTGGGATGCCAAGGCATCGATAGGGATTCCTAAACACTTGAATAGAACTCATTGACATAATATTGTTTAATTTTATATTTTATTTATATATAGAATTATTTGAAAATATATGAGTTTGATTTTGTTGATGATAACATTAAATTTTCATCATTTATTACTCGATTAATCAATAATTTAAAACTATTGGTTATTGAATGGGTTAAGAAATAAATATTGAAAATAAACTGATAATGGAAGGTTGAAATTCAATTGGTAATGAGATAAGAAGTAAAATATGAATTTGAGAATTTAATGTCGGGTGGTTTAGTAAAATGGTTTTGCAAATGGTTTAAAATAATATATTTATATTTTAAAGGTTGTTTTATATAGAAATTGTTTTCAAATGAATTTTGAAATAAGTGTATACTTTCCCTTGCCTTTGGAAATGATCTCGGTAATGAGTGCACACATTGTCGACATTATTTTCAAGAGACTAAGTGGGGAGAGACCACTTAGAATATTTATACTTTGTTTGGAAATTTAGATTTCATTTAGACCCTTTAAATTATGGTTTGATATAAAAGATAAAAATATATATATAATATTTTAAAATTGATTTGGAAACGAACCCGAAGATGAAAATTTTATTTTCTTGAATAGTTAATGAATTTCAAATTGTTGAAATGAACTAAAATTGAACTTATAGAAATTCTAAATTGTATAAAAAGAAAATAAATCCTAGAGAGCTATAATTAAAATAAAAATCTTAATAGTTTGAAATAAGGAATTCAAAATAAACAGAAACTATTGAAATTGTATAAAAATCGAACATTTCATAGCATATATATGGCTTACCAATTAATCAAAAGTTAACATGTTATTTGAATAAAATTGGATAATATACTTGCACTGGTATGAATAATGAAAGTTGGAAAATTTGAGGGTTATAAATACGAGTGAAATTTAAGTTATGGAATGAACGATATATACTTGGTTATGCTTGAAATTGAATTTAACTAGGTAACGAAGATAAACCAAATCAATGAAATAAACTACTAAAATAAATTGTTTGGTTATGATTTAAATTGTATAGCTATTAATGGTTAGATATTCGACGACTTAGGTTAATCGATAATTTGAAGTCGAAAATAAATGTTTAACTTGTTTTGTGAAAATTAAAGTGAATTGTAATTTATAAATTTAACGATGGTTAAGCGAATTAATTAAATTTAACTTAAACGAGCTCGTCGCGAAGCTATAGCTCATAATTTTATGGATTGAAGTTTAAATGAATGTATAGAATCCAAAATAAGTAAGAATTCTTTGAAACAAGGATCTTTTGGATATTTTGGAATATAGTTTTCTAATGAAAGAGAAAATTTTAGATTTTGACTTGTAGATTTTAAGATATGTGTAATTCAAATTTTCAAAAAAATCGTGGCTTGGAACAATTCAGAATTAAATTGTTAACGAAATTAGTTATGTAAACTAACGAATGAGACAAGTTTAATAAGAAATTATATGGATAAATATATATATATTGACAACTTTCTTACTACGCCTTTTCGAGTACGAAAAGGTTTAAGTGGGGGGGGGGGGGGGAATGTAACATCCCATGATTTTTCGATAATTTATATTATTAAATTTAATGTGATTTTGGATATACATATCACAACAAAAACTTTTTCCTCTTTTTAATTTTAATGGCTGCTAAGCCAAATTCCGCTCTTTCTATCCCAAACCCTTCTTTTTCTCTCTCCTCCAAATCCAAATTGCCTGCCCTAATTCCTGACCATCCGCCACCAATACGTCCTCCAGACCCTCCTTTAGCACAATCCACCCCTTTTGTTGACCCGCAACCCTCAAGTCAAACTGTGAACCCAATTTCCTCTGCGCCTCCTCCGTACCGCCTTCAAGCAAACAACCTATTGAACAAGCATGGACTTCAGATCGACTTTTCCGCCATCTCCCTCAAAACAACAATAAGTACACGCTGTTCAGTACTAGATTACATACAAAGATGGGAAGATGGTCCCCCCAGCTGATATTGTTGGAGCTGGAGTGGAAATATGGAACAACTATGTTGTTGGGTTTTTCATTGATAAATCGCTACCATACACCATGGTGATCAAAACCCTAAAGCAAAGATGGCACTTGCGAGGCACATTTGAAGTTAAATCAGATGGAACTTTTTTTTTGTTCAATTTCACAGACGACTCCGACGGAGAGAGAATAATAAGAGGTGACCCAATTGTCATAAGAAACAAACTGTTTACTATGAAACAATGGGACTCTAATGTAAGCAACGTCTGCGGATCTATTAAAGCAGTTCCTATTTGGATGAGCATGTCAAATATCTGATGTACTTATAGTCCCAACCTGAATTAATTGGCCAGCAAATCGTTTGAGGAGACTGATATGTTCAGGAAGTGCTACGGAAGCCATGACAAGAATAACGGATGCAAAATGTCTCATAGAAATTACACCTAGTTGTGAACTCATGAATGAATTCCAAGTTGAAAATCCAAATGGATCGACACAAAATATATAAATTACATTCTTGTGGCAACCGGGCATATGTGTGCACTGTAAAGTTTTTGGACATAAGAGTGTCAAATGCAAACTAGGAAATGAAGCAAAGGAACTGGAAATGAGTAATGAAGTGAAACAAAAGGAGAACAAAAAATATGGTAAAGAAGTAGAGAAAAAAGGCAACAAACAAGTGCAGAGTGAAGCACAAAAGAAGACATGGACAAAAGTGATGACAAATAGAAGGAAGATGTATCCAATACGAACTAGAATTGGTTATGTAAAGAGAAATGAGATAGGGAGAAGCAACAATACAAAAACAGCTGAAGATAATGCTACAAAGAAAATGACAAGAACTGTTTCAAGCACTGCAGTGTATAATAGATTTACTACACTCACCTCTCCTGGAGAAGAAGTCATTACAGTAGAAGAAGACAATGCTAAAATGGAATCAAATGTGAATGAGGAAAATGAAAAAAAATGATAGAAATGAAGAAAACAACAACGTCAATAGTGAACAACAAAAGAATGAAATGGAAAAGCAAAATGGAATCTCAGGTAACACAACACATGACAAAGTGAAAAAGAAAGATGATGACAAAGGAAAGAATACAATGCAAAAGTGCAAATAGAACAATGGAATAATAGCAACTGAAACACGTGAAGACTCAATTGTGCATGGCTCCATAAATGTTTCTGCATGCATAAGTGCTAATCATGCTCTTCAAGAAACAAATATAGTAAGCAACTCTGTTGTGTCACAAACAAACAAATCCCTACACCAATAAGCACCCTTCACATCCCCTACCACCATGATGATGTCAACTAAACCTCTACCTCCCCAACCTAGCAATTCAAAGCCATAGAACAAAGATACTTCATCACCCCCACCTCAATTAGTCACGGCTACTTCAAAAAAATAGAAAAAATCCAAAAAAATAGAGAGCCAAACCCACCTCAAAGTCCAAATCAACTCCTACCTCTGATATCATGCCCAACCACATTGCATACCCTCCATTAGACCCCTAATCTCCTCCATTAGCTGATCTTTTCTCGAAAAGAAAATCCGGACTCCTCAAGATACAAATAGAATCAGAATCGGTGACAAACCCTGCAAAGAAGAAAAAGAAAAAAAGATCAAAATAAATAGTATAGAAACAATGGAAGCAATGCATGATGATATAAATTTATCACCAATTGACTCAGAATACTTCTCTAATGAATCACCCCAGTTTTTTCCATCTAAATCTCCAACATCTTCTCCCAGAAGAACTCGAAGTTCAAGCAAAACCCCAATTGTTTAATCCATGCGGTGCAACGTTGCTGCATGGAACATTAGGGGTGCACACAAATCCTCAAAATTAGACCAAATTAAAACTTCATTAATGAACACCATCTCTCCCTCATCTCCATTTCAGAAACTAAACTCAATACCTCCCTTTCAGCTAAAGCCGCAGCGTACATAAATCCTTGTCGGTCCTCTCTTACCAACCGTGATCAAGCATCCTATGGTAGGCTTCAAGTCATATTTGACCCTACCATTTTTCAGCTTACTCCCATCCTCCAAGATTACCAGTTCATCCACACTAAAGCCCTTCAGATTCCGTCAGCCTCTACCCTCCTTCTAACCTTCATTTATGCTAGTAACACTCTTTCAGTTAGAAAGCATATGTTGGATGCACTACCAAACCTCAATCAGCTTTCTCTCCCTTGGGTAGTTATTGGAGATTTTAATTGCTCCTTTCAATCTTCACATAAGCATGGTGGTCCTCCTCTAAGCCTATCTGATCTTACCTCGCTAAATGAATCCATGCACAGATCCTCTCTAATTGACATCCCAACCTCTGGCTCGGATTTTACTTGGTCTAATAAAAGTATTCGTGGTCCAAAAACGCTGATCAAAATTAATCACGGCCTAATGAACTTTAATGCCTTAACCTCATGGCCATCCATTAATATTAAGATAAACATGCCCCTCTTGTTAGACCACTTCCCTCTAATCCTCTCCTTTGGCTCAGCTCCGTCTTCATATCAAGTGAATTACAAATTTTTTGACGTTTGGACTTCGAATGTGTCTATGCTGTAGGTTGTAGTAGATGCATGGAATATACGAACACACGGCAACCCTATGTTTATTCTACAGCAAAAGCACCAAAACACAAAGGAGGCTTTAAATAAGTGGTCGAAGGAAATATATGGAAAAGCTAGTAAAAGATCAACAGCACTAACTGAAATAATTGAGCAAATACAACAGTAAACCTTACAACCGAATGCGGATGTAATCAACTTTCAAAGAGAAAAAGAACCGTCGAAGCAACTGGAAGAAGCACTTGAAACTGAAGCAAAGATGATAAGGCAGAAAAATAAGCAACAATGATCGGTCCATGGCGACGAAAATACAAAAATCTACCATGCTTCTTTGAAGATAAAACTGGCAAAACAATTCTTACAACAAATTGATGGTGAGCAAGGGAGAAATCACTCTAATCCTTCTGATGTGGATCATGCTTTCATGAAATGCTACACGAAGCTACTAGGAGAAGATAATGCAGAACCCAGCCATGTTTTCTTCGATAATCTTCTAATCAACACGGTCTCTAATGACAAACAAGAATATTTGATAAGTCATGTCTTGGATAATGATATCAAGGAAGCTACTTTTTCTATGAGAAAAGCAGCTTCTCTAGGTCCAGATGGATTTATTGTCTCCTTCTACATACGTTGCTGGAATATCATATCTCCTGTTGTCCTTAAAGTAGTGCGCGAGTTCCTCTCTAATAGCAGTCTTCTTACATTTATAAACTCAACCAACCTTACATTGATTCCTAAATGCCAAAACCCGACCAATGTCACTCAATTCAGACCGATCGCATGTTGTAACGTTATTTACAAAGAAATATCAAGGATCCTCACTAAGAGACTAAAAAATGTGCTACAGCCTATAATATCAATGAATCAAGCAGCCTTTCTTCCTTCTCGTAGCATTTTGGACAATGTTTTGTTGACCCGTGAATTGTTGAATGGATACTCTGGTTCTAATGCTTCCCTTAAAGCCATGCGGAAAATTGACATTAAGGAAGCTTTCGACTCGGTGAAATGGTCATCACTCATAAGCATAATGTTAAAAATGAGGCCTCGGTTAAATTTATTTACTGGATATACCTATGTATCTCCACAGTCCAATATACACTCGCGTACAACGGTCATTCTGCTAGATACTTCAAAGAGAAGAAGGGGCTGAGGCAAGGTGATCCGATATCGACGTACCTTTTAATCATGCTAACGGAGACACTAACCAAAGTATTTGAGCGACAGGTCTTCCTAAAGAACTTCACTCTTCATCCCAAATGTAAATCTCCTATGACTACATCTCTAGCCTTTGTCGATGACCTTCTCATATTCACCAAACCAACTGTCTCATCTATACATTCCATTGTGCCTTCCTTACCGGCTTTCAATGACTTCTCTGGCTTACAAATCAACTGCAAAAAATCTCAAATATTATTTGCAGGTCTAACTTTGTCGCAAGCACACACAGTTATATCCGCAATTAGCATGACAACAATGGCTTCCAATATGTCATATCTGGGGATTCCATTAGCAACTAAGCGTATCTCTATGTCATAATGTGTTCCATTATATGAGAAAATAACATCTGTTCTTACTCATTGGGAAAATAGATATCTATCGCAATCGGGTAGACTGGTGATCCTAAATGCTATCATATTTTCAATGATGGTTTACTGGTGTCATACGTTTATGCTTCCAACAAAGCTGATAAACATGCTGAAAAAGGCAATGCGCAAATTCCTATGGTCGGGTTCCATTTACACTGTCAAGCTTGCTCCAATAGCATATAAAAAAATTGAACAACCAAAGAAATATGGTGGACTGGGTTTGAAGAATATCAAGCAATGTAATACGGCTGCTTTATCTAACCACTTCCAGTCCCTAGTTTTGAAGAAAGATACCCTATGGGTTAAGTGGAGCCTTAACAATAATTTGAAAATTGATGATATATGGAAAGCAACTACAAAACAGATACAGGGCTAGGTTTGGAAATCTATGCTAAAGGTAAGAGAAAAAGTTCTACCTTTTTCAAAGATAAAATTATCTGTGAACAATAGCGTAAAGTTTTGGCAAGCTCCTTGGATTGAAACTGGTGTGATACTGCAAAGAAGCCTTGGATATACTAAAATTCAAAACAACGGAATACTTTTGAATGCAAAGGCAGCAAACTACATTCGAAAAGGGGTAATCACTCTGCCTTGTACCACCAGTACTGTTGTAAATTCTATATGGAGTCAGTATGATCGTAAGGTGTATATCTACATGCAAAATGATGAGTACAACTGGATGAGAAAACAATTAAAACATCAAACATTTGTTGTTTATAAAGGCTTAATGAGAGAGTACGAGTTAGGCGCATTCCAGTGGTACTGACAGATATGGATTAAAAACACCAATGAAAGGCTGAATTATATGCTATGGATGGTGAACGCCAATGCATTACATACATTGTCCAATCTTGTTCGTAAAGGCATGAATGTATCGAAGTCGTGTGTTTTCTGTAGATCACACGAAGAAGATACGAACCATTTATTCTTTACATGCTCCTTTACGCACTTTTTGTGGAAGAAAATCAAAGAACGAAGAGGATATGCAACGCCAATGATCGATAATAAGAAGGAATTGCTGACTGTTTATAAGGCAACTAGGTGGAAACAAGTTTCAACATATGAGTTGTTAATTATGCTCAATGCCTCGATAAATGAAGTTTGGAAAGAAAGGAACCAACAAATTTTCAATGGGGAGAAGGAAAGTAGGCTGCGGATTTTTCATACAATCTACAATGGCATCTTCAGAGAAATTATGTTGTCTCCTGTTGGTTTTGACATCACTGTTGAAAACAAATAGAGCTAATTTCTTTCCTTTTTCTACTCTTTTGTTTATGTATTTTTCTTTGCTGCTTTTCTTGCACACGTTTGTATCGTAAGTCTTTTCTTATAATACAAATAAAATGGTAGGGGCAATTTAACCATGCAGGCTTTGCCAAAAATAATAATATGATTTTGGATATTATATGGTTATAAATTAAAATTAATAATTTATTTCGTATATTGATAATATATGAACTAAAATTTGAATTCGTAAATATTGAAATTTGTTCACAATAAACTGTAATTGATTTATAAATTTATCTGAATTTTTTTTTGATTTAAATAGGAATTATAAATCTTTGAATTTGATTTAATGGTGAATAAACAAAAATGAATATTTTATTTTATTAATGAACTGGTTAAATTTGTTAATTTGCAAACGATACCAGAATTCAATAAAATTTATTTTATTTGATCCAAATTTGTAAATTATGTAATATATAAATTTTTATAGCCATCGGGATTATAGTTTGATTGTAAGAAATTAAAACGCGTATAAATTTATATGTAAAATTTAATTATATAATCGATTTTTAGAATAAACTGCTAGAGACTTTGGAATTGGGCTGTGAAACCAATTCCATTGCGTTCAGAAGGCGTCAAAACTTATTGTTAGGCAGTAAGCGGACATGTTTGGACTCAGTCCAAATTTTTGGCTTTATAACACAAAAAACAATAAATTAATTAATAAAATAATCTTTAAACCCCTATTTTCAGATCAACCGCCATGTATATTTCGAAGACCAACATTTCTCGATTCTTTCTCCCTTAATTTCCCTCCATCTGATTAGTGAAATCATAAACTACCAAAGCAAAAATCGTAGCTAGTCTCGAGCTCTACGAATCCATACGGCTGGATTGGATTATCATGATTTAAATTCGCCAGAATTTGGATCAAAAGGGAGTTGTTTTAGGTGCAAATTTCCAAGCGAGGGCGCAACCGAGGGGGGCCCACTTCTGGGCGGCGGCGGAGTTGACGACGGCGGTCACGACGGTGGAATCTGATCAATTACGATGGCATTCATGGAGGGGCGTGATCAATTGTTCCATTGCGTTTTGGGTTCCAGGAAAAAAGAAACGCGTTGGAATGAGATACGCGATGGAGAAGATGATTCCTTAGGGCGCTAACGTGGAAAAATGATATTGGTGAGGGAATGTTATTTTATTTTTAATTTGAACTTTCAAATGTTTAAACGGGTATAACTTTCTGCTACGAGGTCGGGATCGGACGAAATGAATTGTGTTGGATTCATATCGACGAGCTCTTCGCGACTGGTGGTTTGGACTGATTCTGAGATTGTTTAATTTTCGGCCTTAAAATGGATTTCGAACGAGTTCGAGATGAAGGTGAGTGATTAAACTCACTCACATCTAACTGAAATATTCTAATATTAGTTAAATTAATATCATGTCATGATATGATTGTATTATTTGCTGTTTGATAGTTATAATTGCATGTTATGTTGATTGACACCAATAATTTAATTTAATTGCACTGTTAGTATGAAATTTTCCGTTAAGTTAAAATTCTATATAGTTGCTAGTAAAAAAAGAAAAAAAAACAAACACCCAACATCTGATGACTGGAAAAATTATAAACTGCAAGAATGCGTTGATGTGATATATGGAATCATTTTGATACATTTACGTATTAAGGTTTATTTATGTGAATTTACCTGTTATTCACATTGATTTTACATGACCAGTGCTTGTATTGATTAATCCCAACCATTACCCTAGATGTTACGGGCATCAAATAAACTTGGGATTAATCATTAAAATAAATTAAGAACAAAGGTTAGAATGATAAATACCTATGATCCTGATTTGGATTGAAATGATATTTATCCTTTCCCAAAATACTAAAAATTAAATTTTAAGTATTACTTGGCCATAGGATAGAAAATTATATACGGACACCGGTTGGTTAAATAAAAATTGTTTTTAACCTTGAATTTTTGAATATTATTTTAAAGACAATAAATGATATTATTATTCTATTTTCTTTAAATTTGAACTTTAAGCCATGTAACTAAAATTTTCAATTTTAAAGAATTCGTAAATATACATAACTAGAATTAAAACTGAATTGAATATGAACTAAATTTATCAAAATTGAATTGTTTATCCATCTTTGATGTTACTTTAAATTAACCTGATTTATAGTAATAATTGATCTATGAACTCGAGATTTTTATAAACGAATAATTCAAAGTGAGAATTATAATTGAAATTTAATTATTAAATCGTATTATTAAATTGAATTGTTTGAAATCGAGCTGTTGAATTGAATTGAAATATAAATGGGAAGTCAAATCCTTCTGAATTAAGATATTGAAATTTAGTCGATTAATTTGAGACTGAAATATGATTTCCTATTTGGTTAAATTTTGAAGATATGATTCTAATTCCAACTATAAAATCATTTTATAAACTATTTCATTTTATAATGAGAATTTTTTCTATAAACTATATACCTTATAACTATTTTATTTTATTATTTATCTTAAATTAACTATTTTAGTATTTACTATTTATTTTATTAACTACTGTATTATTTTTAACTATCGATTTTTCTAAGTCTCAAAATTTTATTTTAAATACAAATTATTTATTTTCAAACTATTTAAATTATATATCTAAATTATTTAAAAAATATATTTTTTGACTATTTTAATATTCAAATTACTTAAAAGTTGGAATTGTTTCAAGATTTTTTAAATTGCTTTAAATGGAGATTTTGTTATGAATAATATTCTATCTTGAGTATTGAAATGATTTTTAAGAAAAATATGATATTTTGATATGAAGTACGAACCTCTTGAAATGTAAAGGAACTAACCGGTGTAAAAAATGTAAATGATTGGTTGTTAAAGAGACCAAGATGGAATATTGCTATACTCTCTGCCAATACCAAAAACCACTTTAAGAACTGTGTACGCGGTGGAGTTCCATAATGAAGTAGAATGGATTTGGAGGCGATTACAGGATTTGAAGAAAGAGAACGATGATGGATAGCCTTGACCTTCGGGTCATAGTTAAAATGACTAAAACGGGAGCCATACCCAGGTTAATATGAGCAAGCTCCTCTTAGCAGACATGCTTCTTCGATACCATATATATATTACTTTATGATTGATTGGCACCTTTGATTTTGGGAGTATTGTCTAGGGTGGGCGGTAGTCGTGGCTATGCGTTACCACCGGCCTAGGTCTGTAACCCGGTAGAATCCTACTAAAGGGTATTGCCACGATGCCTTGCCATATTTATCCTAATTGAACCCCTAAAAATTTGATTTGTACCATACCTATGGAGTGCCCTCTGATAGCCACTACGTACTATGGACTTTACGGTATCTGTATAGACTACGGTAATATAAAAGGTGTAAGGGTAAAAATGTAATCCCGCTTACACTATTTTTATATTTTATATTTAACCATAGACACTATTATAACAGCGTATTATATTATATAGTATCTAGTTTGACGGATCCTTAAGAGATGGAATTTCCCGTAACATCTCTTAAGTTATTGCACTCATATTATCGGTTGAATTGATTTAACTAATATGAGAATATTTTAGTTCAGATCCGAGTGTTTTTGTCTTTTCATTTGTGCTCGGGTCAGCCTGAGTTTTTCAGTTATTGAAGATACCATTATGGAGATGAAGATGGAGCTCAACAAACGTATTTATTACTATTTATTCCACTGCAAATATGGGTATGTTTATGATAGTTAACTCTGAAAATCGTCATAAAATAAAATCAAATGTATGTTTTAACAGCTTCATGAACTGTTATTTAATTATTATATTTTTTCCTTCTGCTGTGAGATTCTGTGTTTGTTTTTTTCTTCTCTTCTTTTTCTTATACAAATTCCAATAACTATCCGTATTTTTTGATTTGTTTATGTCGACATTGAGAATCATTATCGATTTGCATGGTCAAAAATCTCGAATGTATGTTGGATGCCTTTTTTCCTAAATATGCTTTTAAGGGCTTAAATTCAGACCCCCCATCAGTCTGAAGTATTTTAACCATGCAATTTGTTTACTTCTCTATGTATGTGATAAACTGCTCGGTTATTTTACAAGTTTTTAACTTATTTTTGAGAAAGAAAATCCATGTGTATCTTGTAAAAGCATCAACAAATGAGAGGAAGTACCTATGTCCATGATCTGAATTCATGGTTGCTGGACCCCATAGATCTGCTGCAATTAATTCAAGAGGTGCAGTATATATAGTATTGGAGTCACTAAATGGAAATTTGTGGCTTTTGCCAATTTGACAGTGTGTGCAAATATAAGAATCAGGTATGCATTCAGAACTAATATCATTTTCATTCAATACTTGTTTTACAATTTTCAAATTTGGATGACCTAATCTGTTATGCCAACACTCAAATTTAGCATAACTGTCAACATGGAAAATTTCAGCATTATTACAACAATTTTCGTTACTAATTCTGTAGCCAGGTTTCATGTAACGACCCTGATTTTCGAACAAATTATTTTAAATAATTTATATCGTTTTAAATATTGAGTTGATAATATAAATGAATTTTTATATTTAGTTATCGATTTAAAAATCGATTTCGATTTAATACTGAATATATTAAATTATCGTAATACGGAGTATATTGAAATCAAGTTAAAACTGAATCGAAATGATGCAGATGATCAGTGTCAGTTCTATCTGAATATGAACGATAATAATTTATTATCGAGAAAATGATTTGTTTTGAATTTAAATTATATTATATCGATTTAATATGGTTATTTTGTATATACGTTCAAAGTAAATTTTATAGTCTATTCTGTTGAGTCCAAAATAGTGTAATTATACTGAAACGTCGGTCTGTACGTTAAAATAGCAGTTCAGAATTTTAAATTAAAGGACCGCGATATAGTTTAGTTTTTAATTAAAGAAAAATCAGATCAAAACTTTAACCAGCCAACCTACTTCTTTTAACGCCACCCTATTTCCTTCCTTGAGCACAAAAATTTGCCTCCCCTGTTCAGTATGAAGGCAACAACGATTTAATGGAAGAGTACTTCTGTCTCCTCTTCACCACTATAAAACCGTATTTTCCCTTTTCATTTCTTCTCATCGCAGAAAAACCAAAACCATTTCATTTACTCATTTTTCCCAATTGCTAAAAATCAAATCCCACCGATAAAAAAAAGGGTAATTGAAAGAAGTAAATCGCGAATCCAAATCATGTTTCTAAACCGCGGTTACTTCTGAAACTCAACATCAGTGAGGCGCGTGTGTGTTAAGGTATTACTGGTTGCTCGACGTTGTGGCAATGGAGTAAGGTTACCGCGATTCGGAATTTAGGGCGGGCCAAGAAGGGTTTTCGAAGGACTATAAGTCGATTTCAGTGGGGGAGTTGTATTCGAGAGGAGGAGCTGGAGAAGCCCGATGGTTTGAATCAGAGAGCGGCAGTGGTTTTTGTAAAGGAAAGTGAAGGAAGTCCTATTTTTGGTTCCTGTGACACTACAGGAAGTTCGAACAACATGACTATAAAAAAAAGTGGGTTTAGGAATTGATCTCCAAAACTGAGCAGCGGATTGCATTTTAGGAGGAGTACTCGGACGCAGTAAGGTGCTGATGGAAGTTGAGGCTTGATAGTAGGGTTTGGTAGTAAGAATGATGGGTTGGTGGTTGTCGTTGGAAGAGGGAGTTTGGTCTGAGTGGATTTGGGTAGTGAGGCAACAGTAGTTCGGTAAGGAGAAGCTAGATAAGCGGGTCTGGGATATGTATTAATGCAAATAGTAACATGAGAAACAATGGGTATTAGTGACAGGAAGGAAATGGAGCTGTCTACCAAGTGTTCGCTGAAATGTCAAAGTGAAACAGTGCAGTTTTGGGGCTGTTTTGATCAGCGATTGTTGAGTTGGTTCGCGATTGGTCGGATAATTGGAATGGCAATAAGGTATACACCTTTTAGAAATATAAATCTAATAATTCGTTTATTTATTTTAGTGTTTAATTTAAATTAGTAAATCATTTAATCGACAATTAAATAAATAATTATAGGTGATAGATAAATTTATTTGAGACGATCTATAGCCGCGATGAGATGATATTAAGCGGAATATTCGACAGATTAAATCAGGTGAGTAAATCTCACTCATCGTTTTATATTTAAATTTATTTTTATTGTTAAAAATAAATTTGTTGGTTGCTTGGGTGCATGAATGAATTGCTGAATTATTGTGGTTATTGGATATTTCCCGCAATACTATTAGCGGATGCCCCCAGTATCATTAGCGGATGACCCTACGCCCACGTATATAAGTGGATCCCCTTTTATACCGCGATATCCTGCCTTGGAGCAGGATTGGTATCATTTTTGCTGACTAACATCTGTGGATGCAGGGAAAACAGGTTGGAGGGATCCAACATGATTCCTCAAAATTTATTTATTACTGTTTACATGTTTGTGTGATGTGTTGAATTGGATTGATGATTTGTGTGTTTGGATATTAGAATATCACTGGCCCTAGATATTTATATTATATAAATAAATATATATATATATATATATATTGAAAAAGGGGTTTTGTGATTTAAAAGGGAAAGTCTACTTTTCGAAATGAAAATGAAATTTCGAATGGATTGAGAGGTATTATAGTTGAATGTATAAACAATGTTATAAATAAATGGTTAGAAAATTACCGTTTGAAAATATTGGCTTTTTAAATTCATGTTTGAATTTAAAAAGGAAATTTTATTTTCCAAAATGGGAATTGAATTTCAAATAAGATTTGAAATAAGGACTTATTTTAAATAATCTAAAACAAGAAGGGGAATGTATAAACGAGGTTTATAAATGAATAAAATTTTTATTATCATTGGATATTCTAGAAATGTAAATTCTAGTATGATTTTTGAAAAGGAGAATTTATTCTCCAAAAATAGAAAGAGGGAATTCAAATGAAATTTGAAATAGAGAATTTGTTTTATATATTTAAAACAAGAGGTGTTAATTATAAATAATTTTTATAAATAAAAGAGGGAATTTTATTGGATAATTTATTTAAATCCAGGTATGAACTTAAAAGGGTTTATTTTTGGAAAGGAAAAGAAAGGAAAATTTTACTTTCCGAAATAAAAATGGTATTTCGAGTAAATTGAGAAATATTAACTTGTTTTTAAGTAAAAACAAGATCCTGGAAGTATAGACGCGGTTATTAAGGGAAAGAAATATTATCATTTGATAATATTAAACTTTAATTTCAAGAAAGGGATTTAAAGAAGGAAATTTATCTTTCGAAGTGGAAATTTGAATTTCAAATAGAATATGAAATACAAACTTGTTTTAATATTTAAAACAAGAAGTAAAATTTATAAATGATGTTTATAAATAGAAGGGGATAATCATCATGGGATGATTTGGGTATTTAAATTCAAATTTGAATTTAAAAAGAGATTTATACATTGAAATCGTTTCAAAAGGAAACGATGGAGTTTATTCCGATATTCGGAATGTAAACTGAATTTAAATAAATCCACACGGATTTATGATTGTAACTCGACTATGTCGAACACCTAGAATAAAATTATATTTCAAAAGATATTGGAATTGTATTAAAAGTGAATTTAAGTTTTAATATGAAAATAGATTATGTAAATATAAGTGATGGTAATTAAGTATTTTCAAATCCACTTGAGATTCAAAAGGGAAATCAAATACTCCAAATAGAAATCGAGTTTCAATAGATTATTTAAATGGAAGTTGAATCTAATAAAGAAGTGAATTTATAAACAAGGTTTATAAATGTGATGAAGTAATGTTCATCGTGTAATTTGGAAATAATTTTCCAAATGTAAGAAATGGGGTAGAAGGCGAGACTTAAATCGAGTTTATGTATTACAAGCTTTTATTCGTCTCAAGATAAGAACGTCGTCGATCAAGGTCTGAGAGGTAATTAAAATACCCCAACTTGAACGATTTCACTATTGTCAAGAGATGATATAGGTTTGAAATGGTGAATAGGGTTGAATAAATTGATTTTCCCCATAAAGGAAAATTATAATTTGAATTCGATTATATTGTGTTTTATAAAATAAATTATATCCAATGGAATTGGAATTTTAAATGTAGAGGTTGAGCTTTGAATAACTAATAACCAAGTTATGGAATCAGAAAGAAGTATTCAATGGTTTTTGGAAAATCGAGATGTTAAGTTAGATTTGGGGAAATTGTTTTCCAATATTAAAAAAATGGAGTCGATTTATTTTATAGACGAAGAGTTTAAACATTTATATTTAATTTAATTAAAACGAACTCGCCGCAGCGCGGTAGTTTGTAAATTGGCGATTTGAACTTCAATTGAGTATACAGAGCTCGATATAAGACGGAATTCGATGAAACAAGAAATGCCGGACCGACTAAATGATAGTTTTCTAGTGAAAGAGAAGAATCTATATTTCGTCGTATAGATTTTGAGTTATGTCAAAAATCAGATTTTTAGAAAAACAGCGCCATAATCGTTTTAAACCATAACGGTTTATTTAACTGAATAAAAAGGATTTTAAGTGAATAAAATCTGAATTCGTATTTGAAAAACCCAGATCGAGTTATCAAACATATACGAACTCAAGTAGAGTGAACGAAATGATTTTTGATATAAAAGACCTGATTTTAGGTCGTGGAATGATATTAACTAAGTAAAGTTAGTTAATGGAATTTTGAACGGAACTTAACATAAGTTAAGTAAATTGGATTTGTAAAGAAGAATTTGAAATCGAATATGAGGTTTGAATTATAAACGAAATTCTATTTGTTTATAAGTGGATTAAAATATGTTGGAACGCTACTGTTTCAAAACTATAAGTGGATTAAGCGATTTAACTAATTAAAGAATTAATTAGTGGGATTTAATGCGATTGAATCTAAATAGTGGTATGAATTGAAGTAAAGTGAAAATGTAGATGATAAACAGGTATGGGATGGAGAATATGAAGAGAGTATGAAGAATATATTTAAGTGCCCGACAAAAAGGTACATGTTTAAATTTCCATATGAGGTTTTATGCGCCGAATCGGCAAGCCGTTTGGCTTTTTTATTTTCTTTTTGAATGAAAAGGGCCTAGAGAGGCGAGTTGAGGTTTGAAATATTTGCCGGTACAAAGGAGTTTATGGCGAATTTTTCTGGAAATTTAAGGAGTTAGAATATTTTTAAGAAATTTTGATAACAGAAATCAATATAACAATATATCTAAAATCCGCTAAGAAAATGAATCTAATATAAAATATTAGAAAGGGCCAGTGATTGTGAAATTGTTTGATGGATGTTTATTTTTCCTTTGATAGTTACAACACCGGCTATCAAATATTTTTACCATCGTTGTCGATACGGAGAGACTGGTTGAATTTAATATTCGAAAACCACTCCGTATAGGCATAGGCGTTGCGAATTAGATTATGCTGAAGATAATCGAAGACGGAGTGGAATTCAAAGAGCTGTTATGTTTGTCCAGTCCCAGGACAACTTGTATGGACGAATGTCTGACAGAGTATTCCTAACGGTCACATAAGACGATCTTTTCAAGATATTACGTTTGGTGATGGAGAAATTCGTTTCTCTTAGCTTTTATACCCGTAATATTTTTGGGAAGGTCAACTAGTGATTTGACGATGTGACATTCAAAGTGTATGGTGGCCAGAGGGTCTAAAGGATAGACGTATCCTCAAGCTTCACAACCGGGAAATGACAAAAATCGGGCAGGCAGCATGGCTATGTGGGTCGCTCCCATTAGGGTGCATAATCACCTATCTAGAGAAATTCCGTTTGTTTCTTACTCTATCGATTCTTCCCATTCGGGAACAGTGGTTTGAGCCCAACCTTTGGTGATATACATTCGATACACTCAAGCGTAATGAGTGGTCGGTCATGTGTAGGTCGGATTGCAAGACGTTCTTGTTGAACCCAGGTGTATTCGCCTCTAGAGATACACTATCGGAAGGTGGTCCTATACCTTGTCATAGTTGGAATCCAATCTCCAATAAGCGCCCTGCGGTTTTTGATTTTATACTATATATGTAGAGCGTGAGATGCAAGCGTTCTACTATTCGGTTTTTATTTGATTAGACATTATTATAATATCACTGGATTTTGATATCAAAAATGGTTTGGGTTATAGTAAGGTAAAAACCGTCCATATTTATGTGTGCACTGGTCTTACTATTATCCTTTTCTTTCAAAAGATTTTTGAAGTTGAATCATATGGTTGGAGTTTACTCACACCAGTCTCATGACTGACCCAGAGTTTATTTTGTTTTGTTTTTCCTAAACTCTTGGGTACCCAAATTTGTACGGGTAGTCAAGTGTTTCAGGATTTACAGATACACTTGGAGGAGCTTGAAGCAGGAGGGTTTACCGCTAGTTATTTTAGAGTTATTTCCGCTGTATCAAATATTGTATTGTGCTCTGATGATGACATGCATCTATGGTACAAAATTTTGTATTCAAAGTTATGTTATCTAATATATTTTATTCGTTCCGCTGTGAGATTCGTGTTTACTCTGATTATGCTCAGTTGTGTTCTTCTTCTTCTATTCTATTAGTTCTATCTTTTCTATCTCACCCTCTAATTTCTTTCTATTAATGATCCAATATTTTCGATGTCTGAACAGTCGACGCTGGGTTTTGTGTCGATTTTCAGAATCGAAAATCTCGTGGTTGTTACAGTGGTATCAGAGCTTAGGTTTTGCGAACACCTAGGCTTTGGTGGGGGTTTACCCATTAGAGATAGGGTCAGTAGTACCCTAGAATGAGTATGAGAGTGTATAGATACGAGAGAGCATATTTGTATATTGATATAAAAAAATTGTTTTATATTCTGTTAGCTTGTCTGTTGAGTAGTTTATGAATTCTGGTCGAATCGTGGGACGCCACGACGTCGATAAGAGTTTATAAACACTTGAATAGAGGAATTGACATAATATTGTTTTAAAGGGGGTAAATGAAATAATTTTACCCAAAAGGATATTTTGATATAAAAGATAAATAATTTTCTAGAATTATTTATATATGGATGAGTTGGTTGTTATTACTATCATCAGATGTGATTATAAGAATTGAAAAGGTTATGGATAACCAAATAAAATTTGTGAATACAAATGAGATGAAATAAAATTGGATTGAAACCAGGACTGGAATTTAAAATCCCGGGTGTTAGGAAAATATTTTTTCAAAGTATATTAAAATCATATAGCTTTGTTTTAGAAAGATTTTTGAATAAAAATCATTTTAGATTGATTTTGAAAGTGATAAAGCACTGAACTCACTTCAGTGGCTGGAAAATAATTCTGATGATGATCGCGACATCATCAGTGTTCATTTTCGAGTTTCTAAGTGATGGATTGATACCTTAGAAAGGTTTTTGATGGAAATTTGTTTGAAAGTAAACAGGTTTGGTTTAAAATTTCAAATATTTTGGATTTGAAATGGTTATAAATATATGGATATATTTATGTGAGTTCAAAAAGGATTTGAAATAAAAACCCGGGTATTTGAATTCTGGCATTTAAATTTAACTTAAACAAGTTAAATGGATCAAAGTAAATAAATGGAAACCAAAAGTTTTGGTAGAACTAAAGTGTGGAAATATGAAAAGTCAATTTTCAACCTAAGTGATTTTTTTTTTGGAAAGTAAATGGTTTAGTACCATTTTTCCTACCTTAGTAATTTCGGGGACGAAATTCTTTTAAGGGGGAAGAATGTAACGACCCTGATTTTCGAACAAATTATTTTAAATAATTTATATCTTTTTAAATATTGAGTTGATAATATAAATGAATTTTTATATTTAGTTATCGATTTAAAAATCGATTTCGATTTAATACTGAATATATTAAATTATCGTAATACGGAGTATTTTGAAATCAAGTTAAAACTGAATCGAAATGATGCAGATGATCTATGTCAGTTCTATCTGAATATGAACGATAATAATTTATTATCGAGAAAATGATTTGTTTTGAATTTAAATTATATTATATTGATTTAATATGGTTATTTTGTATATACGTTCAAAGTAAATTTTATAGTCTATTCTGTTGAGTCCAGAATAGTGTAATTTTATTGAAACGTCGGTCTGTACGTTAAAATAGCGGTTCAGAATTTTAAATTAAAGGACCACGATATAGTTTAGTTTTTAATTAAAGAAAAATCAGATCAAAACTTTAACCAGCCAACCTACTTCTTTTAACGCCATCCTATTGCCTTCCTCGAGCACAAAAATTTTCCTCCCCAGTTCAGTATCAAGGCAACAATGATTTAATGGAAGAGTACTTCTGTCTCCTCTTCACCACTATAAAACCGTATTTTCCCTTTTCATTTCTTCTCATCGCAGAAAAACCAAAACCATTTCATTTACTCATTTTTCCCAATTGCTAAAAATCAAATCCCACCGATAAAAAAAAGGTAATTGAAAGAAGTAAATCGTGAATCCAAATCATGTTTCAAAACCGCGGCTACTTCTGAAACTCAACATCAGTGAGGCGCGTGTGTGTTAAGGTGTTACTGGTTGCTCGACGTTGTGGGAATGGAGTAGGGTTACCACGATTCAGAATTAAGGGCGGGCCAAGAAGGGTTTTCGAAGGACTGTAAGTCGATTTCAGTGGGGAAGTTGTATTCGAGAGGAGGAGCTGGAGAAGCCCGATGGTTTGAATCAGAGAGCGACAGTGGTTGTTGCGATGGAAAGTGAAGGAAGTCCTATTTTTGGTTCCAGTGACACTACAGGAAGTTCGAAAAACATGACTATAAAAAAAAAGTGGGTTTAGGAATTGATCTCTAAAACTGAGCAGCGGATTGCGTTTTAGGAGGAGTACGCGGACGCAGTAAGGTGCTGATGGAAGTTGAGGCTTGACAGTAGGGTTTGGCAGTAAGAATGATGGGTTGGTGGTTGTCGTTGGAAGAGGGAGTTTGGTCTGAGTGGATTTGGGTAGCGAGGCAACAGCAGTTCGGCAAGGAGAAGCTTGATAAGCGGGTCTGGGATATGTATTAATGCAAATAGTAACATGAGAAACAATGGGTATTAGTGACAGGAAGGAAATGGAGCTGTCTACCAAGTGTTCGCTGAAATGTCAAAGTGAAACAGTGCAGTTTTGGGGCTGTTTCGATCAGCGATTGTTGAGTTAGTTCACGATTGGTCGGATAATTGGAATGGCAATAAGGTATGCACCTTTTAGAAATATAAATCTAATAATTCGTTTATTTATTTTAGTGTTTGATTTAAATTAGTAAATCGTTTAATCGATAATTAAATAAATAATTACAGGTGATAGATAAATTTATTTGAGACGTTCTATAGCCGCGATGAGATGATATTAAGCGGAATATTCGACAGATAAAATCAGGTGAGTAAATCTCACTCACCGTTTTATATTTAAATTTATTTTTACCGTTAAAAATAAATTTGTTGGTTGCTTGGGTGCATGAATGAATTGTTGAATTATTGTGGTTATTGGATATTTCCCGCAATACTATTAGCGGATGCCCGCAGTATCATTAGCGGATGACCCTACGCCCACGTATATAAGTGGATCCCCTTTTATACCGCGATATCCTGCCTTGGAGCAGGATTGGTATCATTTTTGTTGATTAACATCTGTGGATGCAGGGAAAACAGGTTGGAGGGATCCAACAAGATTCCTCAAAATTTATTTATTACTGTTTACATGTTTGTGTGATGTGTTGAATTGGATTGATGATTTGTGTGTTTGGATATTAGAATATCACTGGCCCTAGATATTTATATTATATAAATATATATATATATATATATCGAAAAAGGGGTTTTATGATTTAAAAGGGAAAGTCTACTTTTCGAAATGAAAATGAAAATTCGAATGGATTGAGAGGTATTATAGTTGAATGTATAAACAATGTTATAAATAAATGGTTAGAAAATTACCGTTTGAAAATATTGGCTTTTTAAATTCAAGTTTGAATTTAAAAAGGAAAATTTATTTTCCAAAATGGGAATTGAATTTCAAATAAGATTTGAAATAAGGACTTATTTTAAATAATCTAAAACAAGAAAGGGAATGTATAAACGAGGTTTATAAATGAATAAAAAATTTATTATCATTGTATATTCTAGAAATGTAAATTCTAGTATGATTTTTGAAAAGGAGAATTTAATCTCCAAAAATAGAAAGAGGGAATTCAAATGAAATTTGAAATAGAGAATTTATTTTATATATTTAAAACAAGAGGTGTTAATTATAAATAATTTTTATAAATAAAAGAGGGAATTTTATTGTATAATTTATTTAAATCCAGATATGAACTTAAAAGGGTTTTTTTTTGGAAAGGAAAAGAAAGGAAAATTTTACTTTTCGAAATAAAAATGGTATTTCGAGTAAATTAAGAAATATTAACTTGTTTTTAAATAAAAACAAGTTGCTGGAAGTATAGACGCTGTTATTAAGGGAAATAAATATTATCATTTGATAATATTAAACTTTAATTTCAAGAAAGGGATTTAAAGAAGGAAATTTATCTTTCGAAGTGGAAATTTGAATTTCAAATAGAATATGAAATACAAACTTGTTTTAAGTATTTAAAACAAGAAGTAAAATTTATAAATGATGTTTATAAATAGAAGGGGATAATCATCATGGGATGATTTGGGTATTTAAATTCAAATTTGAATTTAAAAAGAGATTTATACATTGAAATCGTTTCAAAAGGAAACGATGGAGTTTATTCCGATATTCGGAATGTAAACTGAATTTAAATAAATCCACACGGATTTATGATTGTAACTCGACTATGTCGAGCCCCTAGAATAAAATTATATTTCAAAAGATATTGGAATTGTATTAAAAGTGAATTTAAGTTTTAATATGAAAATAGATTATGTAAATATAAGTGATGGTAATTAAGTATTTTCAAATCCACTTGAGATTCAAAAGGGAAATCAAATACTCCAAATAGAAATCGAGTTTCAATAGATTATTTAAATGGAAGTTGAATCTAATAAAGAAGTGAATTTATAAACAAGGATTATAAATGTGATGAAGTAATGTTCATCGTGTAATTTGGAAATAAATTTCCAAATGTAAGAAATGGGTAGAAGGCGAGACTTAAATCGAGTTTATGTATTACAAGCTTTTATTCGTCTCAAGATAAGAACGTCGTCGATCAAGGTCTGAGAGGTAATTAAAATACCCCAACTTGAACGATTTCACTATTGTCAAGAGATGATATAGGTTTGAAATGGTGAAGAGGGTTGAATAAATTGACTTTCCCCATAAAGGAAAATTATAATTTGAATTCGATTATATTGTGTTTTATAAAATAAATTATATCCAATGGAATTGGAATTTTAAATGTAGAGGTTGAGCTTTGAATAACTAATAACCAAGTTATGGAATCAGAAAGAAGTATTCAATGGTTTTTGGAAAATCGAGATGTTAAGTTAGATTTGGGGAGATTGTTTTCTAATATTAAAAAAATGGAGTCGATTTATTTTATAGACGAAGAGTTTAAACATTTATATTTAATTTAATTAAAGCGAACTCGCCGCAGCGCGGTAGTTTGTAAATTGGCGATTTGAACTTCAATTGAGTATACAGAGCTCAATATAAGACGGAATTCGATGAAACAAGAAATGCCAGACCGACTAAATGATAGTTTTCTAGGGAAAGAGAAAAATCTGGATTTCGTCGTATAGATTTTGAGTTATGTCAAAAATCAGATTTTCAGAAAAACAGCGCCATAATCGTTTTAAACCATAACGGTTTATTTAACCGAATAAAAAGGATTTTAAGTGAATAAAATCTGAATTCGTATTTGAAAAACCCAGATCGAGTTATCAAACATACACGAACTCAAGTAGAGTGAATGAAATGATTTTTGATATAAAAGACCAGATTTTGGGTCGTGGAATGATATTAAGTAAAGTTAGTTAATGGAATTTTGAATGGAACTTAGCATAAGTTAAATAAATTGGATTTGTAAAGAAGAATTTGAAATCGAATATGAGGTTTGAATTATAAACGAAATTCGATTTGTTTATAAGTGGATTAAAATATGTTGGAACGCTACTGTTTCAAAACTATAAGTGGATTAAGCGATTTAACTAATTAAAGAATTAATTAGTGGGATTTAATGCGATTGAATCCGAATAGTGGTATGAATTGAAGTAAAGTGAAAATGTAGATGATAAACAGGTATGGGATGGAGAATATGAAGAGAGTATGAAGAATATATTTAAGTGCCCGACAAAAAGGTACATGTTTAAATTTCCATATGAGGTTTTATGCGCCGAATCGGCAAGCCGTTTGGCTTTTTGATTTTCTTTTTGAATGGAAAGGGCCTAGAGAGGCAAGTTGAGGTTTGAAATATTTGCCGGTACAAAGGAGGTTATGGCGAATTTTTCCGGAAATTTAAGGAGTTGAATATTTTTAAGAAATTTTGATAACAGAAATCGATATAACAATATATCTAAAATCCGCTAAGAAAATGAATCTAATATAAAATATTAGAAAGGGCCAGTGATTGTGAAATTGTTTGATGGATGTTTATTTTTCCTTTGATAGTTAAAACACCGGCTATCAAAGATTTTTACCATCGTTGTCGATACAGAGAGACCGGTTGAATTTAATATTCGAAAACCACTCCGTATAGGCATAGGCGTTGCGAATTAGATTATGTTGAAGATAATCGAAGACGGAGTGGAATTCAAAGAGCTGTTATGTTTGTCCTGTCCCAGGACAACTTGTATGGACGAATGTCTGACAGAGTATTCCTAACGGTCACATAAAACGATCTTTTCAAGATATTACGTTTGGTGGCGGATAAATTCGTTTCTCTTAGCTTTTATACCCGTAATATTTTTGGGAAGGTCAACTAGTGATTTGACGGGTTTGACGATGTGACATTCAAAGTGTATGGTGGCCAGAGGGTCTAAAGGATAGACGTAGCCTTAAGCTTCACAACCGGGAAATGACAAAAATCGGGCAGGCAGCATGGCTATGTGGGTCGCTCCCATTAGGGTGTATAATCGCCTATCTAGAGAAATTCCTTTTGTTTCTTACTCTATCGATTCTGCCCATTCGGAAACGGCGGTTTGAGCCCAACCGTTGGTGATATACATTCGATACACTCAAGCAAAATGAGTGGTCGGTCATGTGTGGGCCGGCTTGCAAGACGTTCTTGTTGAACCTAGGTGTATTCGCCTCTAGAGATACACTATCGGAAGTGTAACACCCCACCTCCGCTAGGGTCACTCACAAAGGGAATGCACTAGGTTTGGTGAAGCATTATCGAGGCAAACATGCACAGAAATATTACAAGACAGAACATATATAAAACAGCGGAAGTAAAACAAATTTCATTACCTTATAAAATAAGGTCTAAAGCCTTTTACATCAGAGTACATCAAAACCTGTCTTGCAATAGTAAAGAAGCATAAAACCTTTTTCATAAATTATTCCCCAAAATAAAGCGGTGAAGCAGCCATAGCCAAGAGAAGACCAAGCTATACATGATGACCTTCAAGCATAAGAGGTCCGAACTAAACAACATCATTTCCTCCCTGAAAACCTGGGGGGGGGGAACGGAAGACAAAGAGGCGAAACAAAACGGGGTCAGACATAAAGACTGGTAAGTCCTATCTACTTCCAGTATAAAAACAGGTAAAGGTAACATGACATGCATAAACTGAAAGTAAACATAAGGATGACGACAAGATAGATAAGCTAAACCAAGATAACTGGATGAACTACTGTAGCAAGATAAACTAAGGTATCATGATAAACTACGTGTCAAGATAAATCAAGGTATCACATCGTCAGGTTTCTATCAAGTATACCATCCCAAGGTATCTATCATGTATA
Source organism: Allium sativum (assembly GCA_030737875.1). Classification (NCBI taxonomy): domain Eukaryota; kingdom Viridiplantae; phylum Streptophyta; class Magnoliopsida; order Asparagales; family Amaryllidaceae; genus Allium; species Allium sativum. The sequence continues at coordinate 587,528,409 of CM060924.1, read as the reverse complement.
ACATCCCAGGGTATTTGTCATGTATATTTGCTCTGCACCTCTCGTACTAGTATCCCAACCCGCGTCATGTGTTAAATATGAATGTCCCTTGCCCAATGTCAAGTAATGGTCCATGTCAACCTAATATATAGCATATGTAGGTTTTCCCAACTCGTATGTTTCTTTCCATGTATAAGTTCAGTCCTTTGTCGTAGGCCGTACGGGCTTTCCCATGTAAATCTATACCACCTCAACGTAGTACCATTTTATCCTTGAAGTTGTTTTGGACTGCTACCCTTGATCTAGTTATGTTTTCTTACCATGAACTATCGCGTGTTCACTTAGGATTTATGCCACCTAGGACCACTAGGGATTATGCTACCTAATGAACGTTTCCGTGTCTCGGTTTGGGTTTTGGCCACCTAGGACCACTAGGGATTATGCCACCCGTCAACCACGCCCTTTGTCCTACGTATATTTCGTGAATCGTTTTCCATGTCTAGGCGCACATGTATCTCAATGTGCCATCCGAGTTCCGTGCCAGAGCAAATCAAGAAATACGGAACTCGGTCGGGAGCTTTAAGTCGTCTGCTGATGTAGATATCAAGGTCTGTTTTTGTACCCGTGGCTATGGTCCCACGTGACCCCTCCCTCAACTACTGAAAGGCAATCCAAGAAAAATCATGTATGAGAACTACATCCCGGTCCCACTATAGCCCCACTTTCCTATGGGCCAACCTCACCCATGACTCGATAGCAAGAACATGGTCTGTTGGGAGTTCTCTGCCTTTCCGTTCGTACACGATTGACTAAAAATGGTAGGTAGTCGGCGACGTGCTATCCCTGGCAAAAACAAGTATCGACGACTCCACGCTAATCCATCCCAGTCTTTAGGTCGCTGCATAGCAACCAAGGCATACCCTTGGCTCTTCTACCGCAGACCTTAACCTCTGTGAGGCTAGGTTTCATGGACCATCTGCCACCTCACAGAGGGATACCAAGGGTACCCTCACGTCCCCCGAAGCTACCGCTTCGTCACCCAGTTCGTTGGAGCCTTTATCTAAATCAGATAATTTACTCCTCCTCGTGTGTTTAAGCGATGACCTACCGTATCGGGTTACTCATCTATCTGTGAACTGGTCCAAATCCCTTGACTAAGAATTATTACTTAGTTTCCTAAACTAAGGTTTACCACTTAGTCTCCTTTCACGTTATCCTTGTTAATCCCGGTTTTCCACCTAGTCCCCGGAACTAGGGTTTTGTCTAATGGTTTAAGTATTGTCCTTTAAGTTCATGACTTAACCTGCCTACGAATCATATCGAGATTTGGCTAAGTATTCAAGTCCAAGACCTAGCCCTACAAGTTGGTTAAGTATACCAAGAAGCTCATGACTTAACCCTATTCAATCATCAAGTCAAATTGGTTAAGTATTTGTTTATCTTAACCCTATCAGATTATCGTGTTAGATTGGTTAAGCATAGATTATCTTAACCTCATCGGATTATCGAGTCGGATTAGTTAAGTATAGGTTAACTTAACCCCATCCACTAGTCGTATTATAATGGTTAAGTATATTTAAACGGTCTTGTGACTTAACCCTATCAAGTCCTCATATTAGATTGGTTAAGTATGGTTGCTTAACCACATCAAATCATCATGTATAATTGGTTAAGTATAAGTTACTTAACCCCATTAAATTATCATGTTAAGTTGGTTAAGTATTGGTTACTTAACCTCATTGAGTTACCAAGTTTAGATTGGTTAAGTGTTTAACTTAACCCCATCGAATTACCGGGTTTAGATTAGTTAAGTGTAGGTTACTTAACCCCATCTAATTACTGTGTTTAGATTAGTTAAGTGTAGGTTACCTAACCCCATCTAGTTACCGTGTTTAGATTAGTTAAGCCTAAGTTACTTAACCCCATCTAATTACCGTGTTTAGATTAGTTAAGTCTAAGTTACTTAACCCCATCCCCTAGTTGTCTTATATGGTTAAGTGTCATTAAGAAATCAAGTCCGGTTCCACTTAACCTACCCATTCGTGTCATATCAGTTAAGTGTCATTAGTCAACATTACTTAACCTTTTCATGTGGCATTGATTAGATTAATGCACCCCAACCTCTCACATTAGACTTGGTTGTGGTTACTAGTTAAGCCGGGCGGGTCCGGGTAGATTTACACCACAACCTAGTCTAACCTCGGGTTTTAAGTGCTATATGACCAACTACTCACATTGGGTCCTATTGTTTGTAGCCACTAGTTAAGCCGGGCGGGTCCGGGTAGATTTATGCTACAAACTCAACCCAACCTCGAGTTGGCCACTTTCATGTTTGGTCTAGTGTCATATTACACTTACAACCCATACATGTCTAGTTTCAAGTCTCATGTTTACCCACATGTCATGTCCCCATTTAGGTGTATCATGTGTGTCATATTTTCATGAAATCCCATGTCAAATTATCATGTCATAATCACGCACGTCTAACCTACCCCAAATCGTGTTTCCAACTCAAGTAAAAGCGAGACTACATAGTAAGGATACTATGCTACATATTTGCCTCAAAACATGCACGATGTCAAAAAGGGATTGGCCACCAACATGCATGGTATCATAAGGGGTTTGGCCTCAAAATATGCATAGCATCATAAGGGGTTTTTGGCCACAAACATGCATAGTATCATAAGGGAATTTGGCCACAAACATGCATAGTATCATAACGGAATTTGGCCACAAACATGCATAGTATCATAAGGGAATTTGGCCACTAACATGCATGATAACATAAGGGGTTTGGGTTCATTTACATGCATAAGCCCCAAAGTCAAATCTTTGCCAATGTTTCACAAGTCAAATGGTTCCCAAAGGTTCATGCTAGCATTCCATAGATAAAGATTCAAACTTGCAAGATAAACTATGTTAAGCATAACATGAGTGGCATGATTAAGTCGCTAAAACTTAGCCCAAGGTCATAGATCATAGAAAAGGGGCAAAGTTAGGTTCACATAGGCTAGCATACTTATGTTTCATCGCATTTTATTCCATGTCACATTAGAACCACCGTTAGAATCTACAAGTAGCTAGAACTTACATAACGAGGCTTAGGGAAAGATCATGAATCGTCTTGACCAAGAAAGGTGGCTCCTTTGCTGAAGAATGTCATGAAACTTGCATAGCAACGTTGATTCACTCCCTTGATTTGATGTAGCAAACTAGCACCTTTGATTCGGATCCGATTTGAATGCATGAGCTCTTGGAGTTGGAGATGGAGGCCATGATCAAGATAGATTTTGGCGGCACTTCGTGGTATGAGTGATTTGTGAGGGTTTAGGGTAGGCTTAGGGGTCTTTTTATAGAGATTAGGAGTAGTTTAGGCCCTAGGATAAACCCTAGGATAGATCTGAGCCCTCAAAATCCGTCACAAACCTCCAAACATGTCTTGAGGAACAAGTCAGGTGCACCCAGGCCAAACTGGCCGACCACCCAAGTCGACAGGGGTGTCGACTGGGCAGTCGACACCACCTGGTGTGTGTCGACTGGGCAGTCGACACCACCTGGTGTGTGTCGACTCCCAAGTCGACTCCCCAGTCGACTTGGGGGTGGCGGGAATTTTTCCCGCCTCTTCTGCTTGGCTGAATTTGAAATCTAAATTCAAATTTGAACTTGTTTTTGAACTTGAAATTTTCTGAAAACTTTGACGGGCCATAACTTGGTCATACGGACTCCGATTTTCGAAAACTAGAACTCTATTTCGCGTATTTTTCCGAGATGAACGCAATGGCGCAACCCGTTTCTCCTGATTCAGATTTTACAATTAAATTCTGCCTTGATTCTTGTCTTAGCATGTTGTAAAAATCCGGGTTGTCACATCCTCCCCAACTTAAAGGATTTCGTCCCCGAAATCTCCAAGTTAGGAAGAACGTATCCTACCATCCATCATCCATCTACTCAAAACATCATCCACAGGCAACCATTGTCCTTAGACGATTTCTAATGCCATATGAACATATGTAGAACGTGTGTGTATATGCTCCTTAGCTAATGCTAATGATCAGGCCTGAATGATCTTTCTAATGCAAAATATGTTTAGTGCCATGAGTCCAACATGTATGCAAATAGTCCTAGTCATATAAGTACTATATGTCTGCACAAACATTCATCCACATGCAACATCCGCATGACAACACATTCAATTTCATCCATAAACAAGTATAAATACTCGTGCATATGCAACATGAAACGTGACCGCGTCAATCTAGTATCTATTGTGTATTCGCGCATCCACGAGCAACCACTTGCAACCATTTGCAACCATATCAATCATAACATGTTTCAAATACATGTTTACATCCATAGAGTTGTATCTAAGGTTCCCAAGATAAGATCGAGGAGATAAACAAGACAAACTCCTTACGGGGTTTGTAACAGAAACAGGACCGAGAGGACATCCACCACGCGATAGCATGCAAGCAAGCTCTACAGGAGAACCAGGGATCAACGATATACTCTTAAAAAGAGACATGATGCGCGCGTCTAAGCCGCATTTCCTTGAGCTTAATTCAATCGTGCCTTGACCGCCTTTGACTTCGTGATTTCGTAGCTCCTTGATTCCTATTTCCAAGGTATGAGTCGGAACTCATTTCACTGTCGCCTCTCATTTCACTTCCACTTATTCATTCCCTAGTATGCTCGGCCCAAACATATCTGCATACTCATGCAAGCTCTCCAAAATTCACTAGTGAATTCTGGATCTCGTTTACCGATGCCAATCCATGTTACCCAGTGTACTTACTAGGGTGATTTCTACAGCCCATGCTTAAGCAGAATGAACCATCTGCCTTATTGGCGAACATTACTCGATCGGATCAGAGATTTCCGATAAATGCATCAAGAGATTCTAGGCAACTAACCATGACAGAACCTAAAAGGTTACACGAGACTTCGAGGGTATTACCAAGGCAAGTTAAGAGTTTAACTACCCTCCTTTCAAAACCGAGAATGGCATCCCTTACTGGATAACCACTTCATCCCTAGAATCCATCCATAGCTCAACAATAGAAGCATTGCTTCTAATCTCAACACTTGGCATTTACACTCTCAATTCCAAACAAGTCATGAATAAATGGACTGATTCTCCAACCAGATTTTGGGACAAAAGTGGGATCTTCTACCATGCTAGTACTAAGGTGCAGAGACTTAACTATCGAGGCAGACTTAAATGATGCGATGATCAAAACAAAGTCTAGACGGGACGATAGAAAAGAAAGGCTAAGCCTTTAACAGAAACAGCACCATTCCTCTTAGGTACGCTAGAAATGAGAGCATACAATTGCCCTCTCGTTGATCTTGTCCTTATCTTCCTTTGTGGATCAAGCCATACCAACAAGTTGCTTATTCTTAAGCTCGTGTCCTTTATCCTTGCTCTTATTATCCCTTCTCATAACTTCGGTAACAGGTCTCTCGAGAACTTCCTCCATCGCACGGGAAAACACTTACGTAGCTAGACAAGGATTAGTCGCAGTTAAAACTACTGTGACTACAGATGGAGGAAAGAAAGGAAAAGAGATTCGATCAAGGAAACAAAGGATAGTGCTAATGGCTTTTGGGGAGTAGCCTTTAAAAACTTTTCTTAAAAAATGCTTCTTTGTAAACGGTTTCTCAATTAGTTTTCAGAAGGTTTTAAAAACTTTTGCCCAGTCTGGTAACCTTCTGCTCTGATACCAAATGTAACACCCCACCTCCGCTAGGGTCACTCACAAAGGGAATGCACTAGGTTTGGTGAAGCATTATCGAGGTAAACATGCACAGAAATATTACAAGATAGAACATATATAAAACAGCGGAAGTAAAACAAATTTCATTACCTTATAAAATAAGGTCTAAAGCCTTTTACATCAGAGTACATCAAAACCTGTCTTGCAATAGTAAAGAAGCATAAAACCATTTTCATAAATTATTCCCCAAAATAAAGCGGTGAAGCAGCCATAGCCAAGAGAAGACCAAGCTATACATGATGACCTTCAAGCATAAGAGGTCCGAACTAAACAACATCATTTCCTCCCTGAAAACCTGGGGGGGGGGGGAACGGAAGACAAAGAGGCGAAACAAAACGGGGTCAGTCATAAAGACTGGTAAGTCCTATCTACTTCCAGTATAAAAACAGGTAAAGGTAACATGACATGCATAAACTGAAAGTAAACATAAGGATGACGACAAGATAGATAAGCTAAACCAAGATAACTGGATGAACTACTGTAGCAAGATAAACTAAGGTATCATGATAAACTACGTGTCAAGATAAATCAAGGTATCACATCGTCAGGTTTCTATCAAGTATACCATCCCAAGGTATCTATCATGTATAACATCCCAGGGTATTTGTCATGTATATTTGCTCTGCTCCTCTCGTACTAGTATCCCAACCTGCGTCATGTGTTAACTATGAATGTCCCTTGCCCTATGTCATGTAATGGTCCATGTCAACCTAATATATAGCATATGTAGGTTTTCCCAACTCGTATGTTTCTTTCCATGTATAAGTTCAGTCCTTTGTCATAGGCCATACGGGCTTTCCCATGTAAATCTATACCACCTCAACGTAGTACCATTTTATCCTTGAAGTTGTTTTGGACTGCTACCCTTGATCTAGTTATGTTTTCTTACCATGAACTATCGCGTGTTCACTTAGGATTTATGCCACCTAGGACCACTAGGGATTATGCTACCTAATGAACGTTTCCATGTGTCAGTTTGGGTTTTGGCCACCTAGGACCACTTGGGATTATGCCACCCGTCAACCACGCCCTTTGTCCCACGTATATTTCGTGAATCGTTTTCCATGTCTAGGCGCACATGTATCTCAATGTGCCATCCGAGTTCCGTGCCAGAGCAAATCAAGAAATACGGAACTCGGTCGGGAGCTTTAAGTCGTCTGCTAATGCAGATATCAAGGTCTGTTTTTGTACCCGTGGCTATGGTCCCACGTGACCCCTCCCTCAACTACTGAAAGGCAATCCAAGAAAAATCATGTATGAGAACTACATCACGGCCCCACTATAGCCCCACTTTCCTATGGGCCAACCTCACCCATGACTCGATAGCAAGAACATGGTATGTTGGGAGTTCTCTGCCTTTCCGTTCGTACATGATTGACTAAAGATGGTAGGTAGTCGGCGACATGCTATCCCGGGCAAAAACAAGTATCGTCGACTCCACGCTAATCCATCCCAGTCTTTAGGTCGCTCGCATAGCAACCAAGGCATACTCTTGGCTCTTCTACCGCAGACGTTAACCTCTGTGAGGCCAGGTTTCATGGACCATCTTCCACCTCACAGAGGGATACCAAGGGTACCCTCACGTCCCCCGAAGCTACCGCTTCGTCACCCAGTTCGTTGGAGCCTTTATCTAAATCAGATAATTTGCTCCTCCTCGTGTGTTTAAGAGATGACCTACCGTATCGGGTTACTCATCTATCTGTGAACTGGTCCAAATCCCTTGACTAAGAATTATTACTTAGTTTCCTAAACTAAGGTTTACCACTTAGTCTCCTTTCATGTTATCCTTGTTAATCCCGGTTTTCCACCTAGTCCCCGGAACTAGGGTTCTGTTTAATGGGTTTGGTATTGTCCTTTAAGTTCATGACTTAACCTGCCTACGAATCATGTCAAGATTTGGCTAAGTATTCAAGTCCAAGACCTAGCCCTACAAGTTGGTTAAGTATACCAAGAAGCTCATGACTTTACCCTATTCAATCATCAAGTCAAATTGGTTAAGTATTTGTTTATCTTAACCCTATCAGATTATCGTGTTAGATTGGTTAAGCATAGATTATCTTAACCTCATCGGATTATCGAGTCGGATTGGTTAAGTATAGGTTAACTTAACCCCATCCACTAGTCGTATTATAATGGTTAAGTATATTTAAACGGTCTTGTGACTTAACCCTATCAAGTCCTCATATTAGATTGGTTAAGTATGGTTGCTTAACCACATCAAATCATCATGTATAATTGGTTAAGTATAAGTTACTTAACCCCATTAAATTATCATGTTAAGTTGGTTAAGTATTGGTTACTTAACCTCATTGAGTTACCAAGTTTAGATTGGTTAAGTGTTTAACTTAACCCCATCGAATTACCGAGTTTAGATTAGTTAAGTGTAGGTTACTTAACCCCATCTAATTACCGTGTTTAGATTAGTTAAGTGTAGGTTACCTAACCCCATCTAATTACCGTGTTTAGATTAGTTAAGCCTAAGTTACTTAACCCCATCTAATTACCGTGTTTAGATTAGTTAATTCTAAGTTACTTAACCTCATCCCCTAGTTGTCTTATATGGTTAAGTGTCATTAAGAAATCAAGTCCGGTTCCACTTAACCTACCCATTCGTGTCATATCGGTTAAGTGTCATTAGTCAAAATTACTTAACCTTTTCATGTGGCATTGATTAGATTAATGCACCCCCAACCTCTCACATTAGACTTTGTTGTGGATACTAGTTAAGCCGGACGGGTCCGGGTAGATTTACACCACAACCTAGTCTAACCTCGGGTTTTAAGTGCTATATGACCAACTACTCACATTGGATCCTATTGTTTGTAGCCACTAGTTAAGCCGGGCGGGTCCGGGTAGATTTATGCTACAAACTCAACCCAACCTCGAGTTGGCCACTTTCATGTTTGGTCTAGTGTCATATTACACTTACAACCCATACGTGTCTAGTTTCAAGTCTCATGTTTACCCACATGTCATGTCCCCATTTAGGTGTATCATGTGTGTCATATTTTCATGAAATCCCATGTCAAATTATCATGTCATAATCACGCACGTCTAACCTACCCCAAATCGTGTTTCCAACTCAAGTAAAAGCGAGACTACATAGTAAGGATACTATGCTACATATTTGCCTCAAAACATGCACGATGTCAAAAAGGGATTGGCCACCAACATGCATGGTATCATAAGGCGTTTGGCCTCAAAATATGCATAGCACCATAAGGGGTTTTTGGCCACAAACATGCATAGTATCATAAGGGAATTTGGCCACAAACATGCATATTATCATAAGGGAATTTGGCCACAAACATGCATAGTATCATAAGGGAATTTGGCCACAAACATGCATAGTATCATAAGGTAATTTGGCCACCAACATGCATGATAACATAAGGGGTTTGGGTTCATTTACATTCATAAGCCCCAAAGTCAAATCTTTGCCAATGTTTCACAAGTCAAATGGTTCCCAAAGGTTCATGCTAGCATTCCATAGATAAAGATTCAAACTTGCAAGATAAACTATGTTAAGCAAAACACGAGTGGCATGATTAAGTCGCTAAAACTTAGCCCAAGGTCATAGATCATAGAAAAGGGGCAAAGTTACGTTCACATAGGCTAGCATACTTATGTTTCATCGCATTTTATTCCATGTCACATTAGAACCACCGTTAGAATCTACAAGTAGCTAGAACTTACATAGCGAGGCTTAGGGAAAGATCATGAATCGTCTTGACCAAGAAAGGTGGCTCCTTTGTTGAAGAATGTCATGAAACTTGCATAGCAACGTTGATTCACTCCCTTGATTTGATGTACCAAACTAGCACCTTTGATTCGGATCCGATTTGAATGCATGAGCTCTTGGAGTTGGAGATGGAGGCCATGATCAAGATAGATTTTGGCGGCACTTCGTGGTATGAGTGATTTGTGAGGGTTTAGGGTAGGCTTAGGGGTCTTTTTATAGAGATTAGGAGTAGTTTAGGCCCTAGGATAAACCCTAGGATAGATCTGAGCCCTCAAAATCCGTCACAAACCTCCAAACATGTCTTGAGGAACAAGTCAGGTGCACCCAGGCCAAACTGGCCGACCACCCAAGTCGACAGGGGTGTCGATTGGGCAGTCAACACCACCTGGGGTGTGTCGACTCCCAAGTCGACTCCCCAGTCGACTTGGGGGTGGCGGGAATTTTTCCCGCCTCTTCTGCTTGGCTGAATTTGAAATCTGAATTCAAATTTGAACTTGTTTTTGAACTTGAAATTTTCTGAAAACTTTGACGGGCCATAACTTTGTCATACGGACTCCGATTTTCGAAAACTCGAACTCTATTTCGCGTATTTTTCCGAGACGAACGCAATGGCGCAACCCATTTCTCCTGATTCAGAATTTACAATTAAATTCTGCCTTGATTCTTTTCTTAGCATGTTGTAAAAATCCGGGTTGTCACAGGAAGGTGGTCCCATACCTTGTCATAGTTGGAATCCAATCTCCAATAAGCGCCCTGCGGTTTTTGATTTTATACTATATATGTAGAGCATGAGATGCAAGCGTTCTACTATTTGGTTATTTATTTGATTAGACATTATTATAATATCACTGGATTTTGATATCAAAAATGGTTTGGGTTATAGTAAGGTAAAAACCGTCCATATTTATGTGTGGACTGGTCTTACTATTATCCTTTTCTTTCAAAAGATTTTTGAAGTTGAATCATATGGTTGGAGTTTACTCACACCAGTCCCATGACTGACCCAGAGTTTATTTTGTTTTGTTTTTCCTAAACTCTTGGGTACCCAAATTTGTACGGGCAGTCAAGTGTTTTAGGATTTACAGATACACTTGGAGGAGCTTGAAGCAGGAGGTTTACCACTAGTTATTTTGGAGTTATTTCCGCTGTATCAAATATTGTATTGTGCTCTGATGACGACATGTATCTATGGTACAAAATTTTGTATTCAAAGTTATGTTATCTAATATATTTTATTCGTTCCGCTGTGAGATTCGTGTTTACTCTGATTATGCTCAGTTGTGTTCTTCTTCTTCTATTCTATTAGTTCTATCTTTTCTATCTCACCCTCTAATTTCTTTCTATTAATGATCCGGTATTTTCGATGTCTGAACAGTCGACGCTGGGTTTTGTGTCGATTTTCGGAATCGAAAATCTTGTGGTCGTTACATTTCACATTACTGAACTTATATAAACCTTTGTCCAATTTACCCTGTAATAAAATATCTTTATTTAGAATATCTCTAATTAGACAGTATTTTGGATGAAACTCAAAGTATACTTTGTTGTCATTAGCAAATTGTGATATGCTGATTAGATCTTTTTCTTATACTGGGTACTCTAAGTAAATTATTCAGATAGTGTTGCCTCTTACCTCTAATGTACCCACAGCCAACATGAGATATACTTGTCATCTCACCATTTCCCATACAAACAGTATGCGTATCTATGTAGCTTTTATTGCCTAGATTAAGGTTTTGTACATTGTTGGTCACATGATTTGTAGCACCGCTATCTAGGTACCATTTATCCAAACTTGTGTCGTCAACCCTACTATTGTCATCATTGCTGGACCCTTGAATTCTTGATCCATCAGAACTGTTTCTTATTTGACTGACTTGAGCCATATTCACATTAGGACCCCTTTGACTATTCTGACTATGCTGGCCAGTATTGAATTCAATGTTGAATTTGAAGTAACATTTATTTGCCACATGTCCAAATTTTTCAGAAATTTGACATTTAGGCCTATTATTATTCCATCCTCTACCCCTTCCTTTTCCTCTCTGATTTGCAATTCCCTTTTATGGTTGAATATCCTTCTGACTAGGATTTCCCTTCTATTGTATCTTGTTTCTTGATTTGGAAGTATAGTTAACTGAAAATTCTGGTTGTGACACTCTTATCTGTTCAATCCTACCCTCGTGAGCCAATAGTGTTGAGTGAACATATTCAAGATTTGGAACATCCTTTTGTGATGCGATAAATGTGACAATAGATTCGTATTCTTCATCTAAACCCCCAGTAATGTATAATACGTGTTCACTCTCTGATATCTTGTGTCCTGTAGCAGCCAAACGATCACAGAGGGTTTTTATCTTGGTTAGGTACTCGCTCATTGTCATGTTTTCTTTACGCATACTATGCAATTGACTTCTATAGTGCATAACTCTCGCTGCAGACTACGAGTTAAAGATTTGTTCTATTGCTTTCCATATTTCAAATGATGTTGTCTTGCCAATAATTTGTGATAGGAGATTTGCACTTATAGAAGAAATTAGCCAAGATGCCAATAAACTGTCCAATTTCTGATGCATAACATAATCTTGATTGCTTACAAGATTTCCTTCTTTGTCTTGAATTGTTGCAGGTGGAACAGATTTGGTGCCTTGTATGTATTCTTGTAATCCATATCCTCTTAATGTAGTTTCCACTTGATATCTCCATAACATATAGTTATCTTCGTCGAGGGGAATAATGTGACTTTTTGGTTTTACGAGGTTAAAGGGTGGCGCTGATAAAAAAAATTCAGATGATGCCCTGCCAGTAGTGGCTGAATTGGAACTCTCATTATCTCTTGCCATGATGGGAGAAATATGATGGGTGAAAGTTTCTTGAATAACACGAGTTTAGAAATCATGTTTCTTGGACAGTGATTTTGTTGTATCCAATGAGTTTTGCAACCAGAATTTCACTAAAAATGATTCTTGGACAGCAAGCTTGTTGAATATAGTGATCTCTGCAACCAGAAACCGAACCCAGATGATGATCACTAACGATCAGATGGGTAAACTGCAGCCACTATGGAAGATGATGAAAATTCTCTGATTCCTCTAGTTGGTGAGGCAGCAGAGGGAAAAGGGAATGACTAAAAAGAGGGGATCTACACACGAGAACGATATTTACGCCGATGATAAAACAAAAGACTGAGGAGAGAAGGCAATGCCAACCTTTCTAACGTGTGTGGATGTTCTTCTGATGCAGCAGTGGTGAATCTTGGAGATGCCGTTAGGCGTTGGGGCTCTGATACTAAAACAGAGTGAAGCGACCCGAACTTCCCCGGTCTCCGAAGATAAGAGAAAGAACGAATTGTTTTGAGGACAAGACAAATCAGAACGCAGACGGGAGAACATTTCATTGTATATTACAACAATGCATCAGATTACAAGAATATACAGAGTATAAATGAATATTACACAGAAATATCAGAGATTTAAATTACATTTAAATACATAGCAGCAGAAAATAATACAATACACAACTAGAAGAGATATACGGATACAAAGCTTTCCGAATATCATTCCAGCTGTAAACCAGGATCCTGTGAATATAAATCTGCAAAACCAAAACTACTAGCTGCCCGTGTCAAAATAAGGGCACCCAGAGTTTAGGTTAAAACAATAAACTCCAGGTCAGTCATGTGACTGGTGTGAGAACTAAAACAGTTATTAATCTTTGTTTTTAAAGTTAGGTAAATCAAGGGACCACGCCGTATAACACGGAACGGGTTTCCTCCCAAGAATACCAGTGCATAAAACAAACAGCGCAATGCTAAATAAAGAAAAATGAAGCTGTTATAAGACCCAAGTCCTATCACACAATGCAACGCAAGCCGGGGGATAGGGTTTTCCCTTATAACAGCCAAAGAATGCTTGATACGTTTAAAACAAATCATTTGATACTATTATAAGTGCATAGTGTATAAAACAACTTCAAATAATAAGTATCAATCATAGACGGCATGAGTACCATATATCATGTCGCCATACTAGGCTCTACAAATAAAACCGCAAATGTCACGTATTTGGAAGTTGGGTTTCCGTCTGCGAACCGAGGCCAGGGATCGTCCTCTACCGATTCGAGACTGTCTAGCCCGAGCCTCAGGAACAGCCGCAACTGCCCCTTGGATCGTCAGGGCCGGTCCACCGATGTGGATTATTATGCCTGAACACTACGTTTCCCCGCCCTTTGGGGCGTAAATGAGCCAACGAATGACTCCATCGGACCCGGATCGTCCGATCTAACCGAGGCGCCACGCAACAGCAACAACCACACAAGTGAAAAGTATATAAATGTCAGGGCTGGTAGGTCGCTGACACCAACCTAGCTAGAAAGAAACGCATGCCCTCCCTGAGGTCCTCTCCCGTTTCTGATTCACAACCGGGGTGTGAGGCTCACGAATTCACGTTACACAAAGCTATGCCACACAGGCGGTGCTTTGATCATCAACCACAAGACTTTGCTTTTCAACAGAAGCCTTGATCATTTGCCACTTAGGCATGCCACACAGGCAATTCACTCTATGCGTTTGATATCCCTCAGTATATAACCCCTGAGCTCGTACGTCTCAGAGAAGGGCGTTAAGCAAGAGAATAAATTCTCAGCCGCCAAACAGATATATATTTAATAGAAATCAATCACACAGACTAAAATCCAATGTCAGACACACAATCCATTTACAAGTCCGTTCTGGGTCTGAACGAAACCGGAGGCACCTAGTACCCCGCGTATCCATCGATCTCCACGTACGTCTGGACGATCACCAACTGTTTCCATCTTCTTGGGTGTACAGCCCAATCAAGATCATCAGTAATTATCCAAACGACGTGAAGACCTCCGGTCTTCGACCACCGTCTTCACCTTCGACTTATCGTCGTATCAATTATTCAGAATGGGATAAATCCGGTCTTTCCGAATAACTCGCGTATATTTTAAATAAGTGTTACACAAACACAACATACGCCTCATTCCAATTCATCAGTCACTAACCGTAAGTTAATCAAGAGAATAATTCCCCAAATATTAACCCCGAAGGCCGAAACCAACATCAGATCAATATCCAGAAAACCATTCTGCTTAGCTAACCGACAGTTAGTTTCTAAATTTCACATTCATATGGAAAGGTTCCCATTAATTTTAGCAAAGATAAATTCCTTGAATTTATTCTTTAATCTTCTTTTGAATTTCGATTCAACTAGTTGGGATTAACGAACCTTACTGAAGTAATCATTTGTTTTAATTTCCCAATCCGAACCTATTCATCCCATGAAGTAAAACTGGTAATACTTCATATCTAACACCACGGTGTTATCGGTAAATTCAATTACCATTTCACGTTCAAATCTAATTAAAGATTTAACTATCGCCTAGAGTAAAACTGGTGATACTCCATTCTCGATCTTTTCAATCTAATTAAAGATTCATTAAAACTCCACTTAGTTTTAATCGTTAACTGGGTTAAAGAACCAGTGTCATTTAAAACACGGTTCACGATAAACCCAAAACCACATTCCATTAATTATCGGGTTAAAGAACGAGTGTTATTTAAAACACTGTCCACGATAAACCCAAAAAATCAATATTAATTCAATTCCAATTAAATATTATTTAATTGGTACACTTCATTAAATCTAAATAAAAAGATTTAATCTTTTCTCAACTGGGTTCAAGAACAGTGTTAGTCAAGACACCATTCACGACAAACACAAATCACATTTGATATTAAATACAAGGCTCTGAATAGAAAATATCCCGGCTTATATTCAATATCAAATTCTACGACCAACAAATATCATATTGGAAATAACGATATATGTAACACCCCACGTCCATTAATGTCACTCACAAAGGGAATGCATTAACTTCCATGGAGGTTTTAAGTGAGCATAGAACAGTAAAATTACAACAAGACAGATATGAAATAGTACTTGGAAATTCAAAAACTTTATTTCATTGTAGCAGAAGTCAAAACATGTTTGATTACATCATAACACCATATTCAATGTCAAGTACAATATCTATCTTGATAAAACAAGTACATAATCCCATTACATGAATAGCCATTAAAAAGAAAGATAACAAGCTGGACTTTACTTCAGCAGTCCAAGCTTTCCAGTAGATAAGCGATCCAACTAGACTCCACTAGAACTTGGCCCAACCTGCGGACCTGAAGGGAGAAAAAGGATGGAAAAGAGGGGGTCAGACATAAAGTCTGGTGAATATGATAATTCTACAATACTATTACCAAAATAACTGGACTAAGGCATAAGCTGGAAAACAAGAAAATGTCTATGAAGAGCAGATTAAGGACATAGACAATAGCTAAAGGCAACGTTATAGGCGCTCCTAAATACTAAAGGATAAACACTATACTGCACCACACCAGTCACCCTAAAGTTTCATCCCACTTAGCTTCACTTAGAAACTTTCCCAATGGCTTTACGTACCCCTAGCTGACTACATAGGTGCCGCCTGCCCCTATCTCCACTAGGTGTACCCTACTTCCCATTATTCGATCGGCTCCCTAACTCGTAGATACCCGTGCTGGCCCCACAGTAGGGTGTATCACTCCCCTAAAGTGGCAACCTGATACAACGGACATGCACGGCTTATACCTACACGATGCAACAACGTCTTACCAACCAGCCCGGGTCCACACACGCATATGAAACCCGTTGGACTTGCGTTGCCACCGCTCCCTGTTTTGGCCTCTTATAGTCAAACCCAGTATGCGTGTCCCGTCCTCGACTTGGGTCGAGCCCACAAAGATACGTTTTGGGATACTGGTTGAAATGGGCCCCCACTATTTACCACAAACATTCCACCTAAGCTTGTCCCCATTAGTCCATCCCACTTAACCCACTTAGTCATGTTCATTTACATGTGTGTTTGGTTAAGTCTAATCGTATTTCAAATGCCTCTAAAGGCAACCACCAGATTCCTCATGCCACCCAAGGCACCTACTTAACCCCCATGTCCCACCTTACATGATTATCTGGTTAAGTATTTCTTAGTTCATTAAGGCCATAACCTCATAAAGACCTCTCACATTAGACTGGCATTTATGGCAGCTGGATTTGCCGGGCGGGTCCGGGCAGTCTTACACCATAAAAGAGTCTAACCTCGTGTCTTTACAACTGTTATGCTTTAGTTTAGGCCTAGGACCTCTCACATTGGGCCGACATTTGTGACTACTGGATTTGCCGGGCGGGTCCGGGCAGGTTTACATCACAAACGGGTCCAACCTCGTGTCCTAAGCATTGATTATTAATAATAATCAACTTTCCCCCAATTTTAATAATTCCCTACTTGAATTATTAATTACTTCCAATTTTTAACAATGTCCATAATTGACTCAATTATGGACATCCATTCATGGTATGCAAAATCTTACAAAATTGCACCCAATTTATTAATTCCTAATATTACCCCTACCCCACGTTTGAACGTTTATTCGCAAAATATATGTTAGACTCGAATAGCCTAACTCATAGCATAAAAGAGGTTATCATAATAACAACATGTATATGTGACCAAATGAATCATAACAAGGGGTGAAACTTGCATATGTCCAACTTGCATAGATTATACATGTCATGGACCTAAAGGTGTCAACTTGTTCAAAATTCACCTAATATAATCTCAATCAATTTTCATAAACTTACATATGAACATGTGTGAATCAACATCATCTAATTTTTTTAACAACATGGTTTTATATGGGTACACCTAACTCAATAGGCAAATTCCCATATTCAAGTTTTATTTAATTATAGTTTCAAGTTTATGGGTACACCTAACCTAATAGGCAAATTCCCATAAACAAGATCCATTTAAATTAAAAAAAAACATAACTTTAAGCATGTTCCAACAACATCATGATTTTACAACATAATATAGCATGATTTATAACATGGCATAGTATGATAGTATAACATAGCTTGACATGATTCTCAACATAGCACGACATAGCATAAGAGAATTTACAACATAGCATGACATAGCATATATAATTTACATCATACGACAACATAATAACATAATAAGAGATCCACAATATATAGAATTTACAATTACAAATCACGTCACTTTCTTGTGATCCATTCATAACTGAGTCAAATTAGTTTGTAATAGTCTTGTGAGAATCATCATACTCACCAACAAAAGAAAAGAATTAGAGAAAGAGAGATCTTTTGATTTGATTTGTGTAGATTTAGTTGTAGATGATTAGGCTTCCTCTTCTTAGTTTGTGACGGCTATGCAGAACTCCATGGCAGCAGCATGACGGTAGCTTCTCTAATTTTACAAGTGATTTAGGTCTAGGGTCTACCCACTTATTTATAGATTTTAGAATTCATTTAGGCCATTAGATTTAACCTAGAAATAACCGCAGCCGTTCAGACAAGATGGGGTTTATCTTGTTGACTCAGCAACGAGTCAGAAGTGACTCAGCAAACACTCAACATATTAATAAACTTCTATTCATGTCATAAATATATATATTTTTTCTACAATGTACATATTAGATACATTCCCCTTTACTTATTATTGTTTTTATATACATATTAGATACATCCCCTCTCTTACACACTTATTAATATTTTTATATTCATATTAAATACATCCCCTCTCTTACATACTTATTAATATTTTTATATTCATAATAGATACATCCCCTCTCTTACATACTTATTAATATTTTTATATTCATAATAGATACATCCCCTCTCTTACATACTTATTAATATTTTTATATTCATATTAGATACATCCCCTCTTCTACACACTTATTATTATTTTAGCAACTTTAGTGTTAATAGAAAATTCGGGGTGTTACATTCTCCCCTCCTTTTAGGATTTCGTCCCCGAAATCTTCAAGTCTGGAAGAATGTATATCCTACCATCCAAACGTCCATCTACTCATCCATCATACACAGGCATCCATTGTCCTTACAGACTCCTAATGCTTTCATGTTTAAATGCACAGTGTGTGTATATGTCCGTATCTAATGCAAAATCAGGCGGTCCACTGATTCAGTTGACCTCCTTAATGCAACTATGATCGTGCCATGCATCCATTATGTATGCAAAAGATTCTTAATGCTACATAATACTTCTATATGCGTGCACAACCATCATCTGAATGCAGCATCCACATGATAATACAACCATCGTTCATCCATTTTACTAAATACATCCATATATATATGCAATATGCAATATGTAGTGACTGAGCCGATCTAGTGCCTAAAGTGTGTGTATATATGCATCCACGAGCAACCACTAGCAAACACTTGCATCCATTTTGCATTCATCATACATAACATGTCTCAAACACATGTTTCAACCATAGGATTATCCTAACTAAAGGTCAAAGATACTAATGAGAGGACATACTAAAGATAAGATAAGATAAGCTAAGCGATAAAGGAGAAATTAAAAGACATACCCTCAAAAAGAAAAGGGTACAACGAACGCATCTTCTCTTCTGTCTCCCAAGTTGCGTTGCTCTCATCATCTCCCCATTGCACTTTAACCAGTCTGACCTCTCGATTCCTCAACTTTTTGATCTCCGACCCAAGAATGCATGTAGGAGCTCGTCTAATTGTTGCATCACGCTCTATTTCCACCTCTTTAAGCAAGCTCGGCTCTACCACCTCCGCGGTCTTGTGCAAACACTTCCTCAAATGTGATACATGGAATACGTCGTGTACTCCACTAAGTTTCTCAGGCAACTCCACCCTATATGCCATCTTCCCAATCCTGTCTTTTACAGGAAACGGCCCTACAAACCTTGGTGCTAATTTCCCCACGGACCCAAAGCGAACAACATTCTGTAACGGAGATGCTTTGATAAAAACCATGTCCCCAATGTCAAACTCAAGATCTGTCCTCCTCTTATCAGCATACGATTTTTGCCTATCTTGTGCTGCTTTCATCCTCCTTCGAATCAACTCAATCTTCTCCGAGGTTTCCCTAACCATATCGGGCCCAAGTAGGATTTTATCGGTAGATTCCCACCAACATGTAGGCGAACGACAAGGCCTTCCATAAAGAGCTTCGAAAGGTGCCATGCCAATACTAGACTGAAAGCTATTATTATATGCGAATTCTACTAACGGAAGGTGCTCTTCCCATGTACCCCCAAAGTCTAGGATACAAAGCCTTAAAAGATCCTCTAGAATGCGATTCACCCTCTCGGTCTGGCCGTCTGTCTGAGGAAGATATGCGGTGCTCAAACATAGCTGAGTCCCTACCGCCTCTTGTAAACTCTTCCAAAATTTGCTAGTAAAGATGGGGTCATGGTCGCTTACTATACTAGAAGGAATACCATGCAAACGAACTATCTCCTTAATGTATACAGAAGCCAACCGCGGAGCAGTCCTCTTACTTTTCACGGGAATAAAATGGGCGCTTTTAGTAAGTCTATCTACTATAACCCAAATCCCCGTGTTACCCTTCCTTGATCTTGGTAATCCATCCACAAAATCCATTGAGATGCTTTCCCATTTCCATAGTAGAACTTCTAATGGGTGAAGCAACCCACCGGGTTTCTTTTGTTCTGCTTTAACTCGTTGGCACACCAAGCATCTAGCGACGTACTCGGCCACATCCTTTTTCATACCGGCCCAAAAGAAAACCCGCTTCATATCTTTGTACATCTTATCCCCGCCGGGATGAATGGTCATTTTTGAGCGATGAGCATCATCAAGAATGGCCTTCCTTAAGTCTTCGTCTTGTGGTACACAAAGTCTATTATCCCTTCGTAACCAATCCTTATCGTCTAGGGTATACCTACGAAGATGGCTTGATGACTCCCCCCCTTTGAGCTTTTCTACTATCTCAACCAACTGTGGGCCGTCTCGCTGTGCCTCACCAACCCGTCCTAGAAGTGTAGGTCTAACCTCCAAGGATGCTAACAGACTGGGTACTAAGTCAACGGAGGGTCTAAAGTCAAACATAGAGATGAATTCTAAGCTTTGTCGTTCAACAAACAACGGACTCAAGGACAACCTTTTCCTACTTAAGGCGTCTGCCACCACGTTACCCTTGCCCGGGGTATATGCTATTTCAAAATCGTAGGAGGCTAAGAATTCCATCCACCGTTGCTGCCTTAAATTCAAATCCTTCTGAGAGAATAAGTATTTTAATGATTTGTGGTCAGTGAGCAGTTCGAATTTCTCACCAAGAAGATAGTAACGCCAAGACTTAAGCGCGAAAACAATTGCGGCTAGCTCTAAGTCATGCGTGGGGTAATTCTTTTCATGAACCCTCAACTGCCTTCCACCATAGGCTATTACTCTTCCCTCTTGCATGAGGACCGCGCCAAGTCCCGTCCCACAAGCATCAGTATAGATGGTAAACGGTTTATTCCCGTCTGGCAGCACTAAGACTGGGGCTGAAGTTAAGGCTCTCTTTAAACGTTGGAACGCATCATCGCAATCTTTGTCCCACGTAAAAACCAGGTTCTTCTTCGTTAACCGTGTTAATGGAGCTGATATTTTTGCGAAGTCTTTGATAAACTTCCTATAATAGCCAGCCAACCCCAAGAAACTTCTTACTTCGGTTGCATTTTTAGGGACCTTCCAATCTTGGATGGCCACCACCTTTGCGGGATCCACTGCTATCCCTTCTTTGGAAACCACGTGCCCTAAGAACCGTACTTCCTTCCTCCAGAAGTGACACTTAGAAAATTTTGCCTTAAGGTTATGCGCTCGAAGGGTTTCCAACACTTCCCTAAGATGTAGGGAGTGCTCTTCTTTATTCTTAGAAAAGACTAAGATGTCATCCACAAAGACTACCACGAATTTGTTAAGGTATTCCCTAAACACCCTACTCATCAAATCAACAAAATATGCAGGGGCGTTTGTCAAACCAAAGGGCATCACTAGCCATTCATAGAATCCGTCAGGAGTCCTAAAAGCAGTCTTATCTATACTATCCTCAGCCACTCTCAGTTGATGAAAGCCAGTGGCTAAGTCCAACTGCAAAAACACTGAGGCGCCAACTAACTGATCAAAGAGATCGTCAATCCTCGGCAGTGGGTGTCGGTTCTTTTTAGTAAGCTTGTTTAGTTCTCTATAGTCCATACAAAGTCTAAGAGACCCATCCGCCTTTGTGGCAAAAACTACTGGAGCACCCCACTCCGATATACTACGTCTTATGAACCCCTTCTCAAGCAACTCCTTTACTTGCTTATTGAGTTCCCTCCTTTCACGAGGAGCCATGTGGCGCACTGGCAAAGATACGGGTTTAGCATTATCCACAAGATAAATTCGAAAGTCTATCTCCCGCTTTGGAGGTAAGCCCTTCACCTCCTCAAACACATCCGGATATTCCCGGACCACTTCTACCGATCGCAGGTTCTCTACAGACACGTCAAGCGATTCAAGATAACTTAGCATAACGGAATTTATGGGATTACAAAAGATGTCGAGAGCATTACCAAGGCGAGTCACAAGCCTAACTACTCTCCTTTCACAATCAAGAATGGCCCTATTTCTAGACAACCAATCCATTCCTAAAATTAGCCCGTGAAGCCCAATACATAAGCATCACATCTAAATTCAACGCTAAGTATAGAGATTTTCAAATCCAAACATATCATGGTCAAATGAGCCGAACCCCCAATTGGATTTGAAACGACCAAGGGATCCTCTACTAAACTGGTGTTCAAGTGCAGTGATTCAACTAATGATGCAGAGATAAACGAATGAGATGCGCCAGAATCGAATAAGGTACGGACAGGATGATCAAACAGAAAAACTAAGCTTTCAACAGAAATTGTTCTACCTCTTTCTTGCAGCGGTGGGGCCGCAATAGCCTGAACTTGCCCCCTTGCCTGCCCTGGTGCCATAAGAGCCTGCACCTGTCCTCCCGAGGTAGACCCTGCCCTCTGCCCCTTCTTTGGACAGTCCTTTACTAAATGTCCCGCATCTCCACAATGAAAACAACCAGTCTTCTTTTTCTTTCTACAATCTTTGCTGAGATGGCCAGGCGTCCCACAATTGAAGCATTTCTTCTTCCCTTTGCCATTATTGTTTTTACCACCCTTCTTATTTTGCTGTTGGGGTTTCTTCTGATCCCCTTTCTTTTCAACTGCCTTATCCTCATGCATAAGTGCCATTTCTACTAGCTTTTCAAAGGTGGCTCCCATAGGGATGTGGGTCATAGCCAACCCTTGCAACGGTTCATTCAAGCCTCTAACGAACCTCAAAGCTTTCTTCTCTGGCGTGTTCACCAACTCCAAGCCAAACCTTGCTAACTGATTAAATTTATTGACATATTCCATTACTGATGAGCTCCCTTGCTTTAGTGCCAGGAATTTTTCCATATTTAAGTTCTCCTCTGCCCTTGAAAGAAACTTTGCCTCAAACCTTCGTCTGAAATCCGCCCATGAATCAACTGGACGTTCCCCGTTAGTGACCTCCCACCAAAACGAGGCCTCTCCCTTCATTAACCAAGCAGCTAAACGGACTTTCCTCCCATCTTCCACTTCAAAGATATCCAACAATTCCTCAGTCTCCTTAAGCCAATCTCTGGCCTCCACAAACGTCTCAGTCCCTTGAAAAGTTTTTCCTCCCATAGCCTTGAATTCCTTGCACGTCTTTGCAAAAGTGTCAACACGAGGAGGAGGAGGAGGAGGAATGGGTGCAACTAGGGGTGGAGGAGTATCCGCTGGGCCTGCAGTGGTGGCCCTAGCCTCCAAGTATCTCCTAAACCACCCTGGAATCGTCACACCTTCTGGGAGATTAAGATCTTCAGCCATGCTGAAACGAAAAAGGAAAGATTCAAAATGGAGAATTCGAAAGATAAAGATAAGGATGTGGCTATTTGGGATTATGTTTTTCATAAAAACTCTCTTTAAATAACATGTTTTTTTTTTTTTTGAAAGCACTTCTTCCAAAAATACTTCAGAAAAAAAATATTTTTCTAAAATTTTTTTTTATCTGTTCTGGTAACCATATGCTCTGATACCACGTGTAACACCCCACGTCCATTAATGTCACTCACAAAGGGAATGCATTAACTTCCATGGAGGTTTTAAGTGAATATAGAACAGTAAAATTACAACAAGACAGATATGAAATAGTACTTGGAAATTCAAAAACTTTATTTCATTGTAGCAGAAGTCAAAACATGTTTGATTACATCATAACACCATATTCAATGTCAAGTACAATATCTATCTTGATAAAACAAGTACATAATCCCATTACATGAATAGCCATTAAAAAGAAAGATAACAAGCTGGACTTTACTTCAGCAGTCCAAGCTTTCCAGTAGATAAGCGATCCAACTAGACTCCACTAGAACTTGGCCCAACCTACGGACCTGAAGGGAGAAAAAGGATGGAAAAGAGGGGGTCAGACATAAAGTCTGGTGAATATGATAATTCTACAATACTATTACCAAAATAACTGGACTAAGGCATAAGCTGGAAAACAAGAAAATGTCTATGAAGAGCAGATTAAGGACATAGACAATCGCTAAAGGCAACGTTATAGGCGCTCCTAAATACTAAAGGATAAACACTATACTGCACCACACCAGTCACCCTAAAGATTCATCCCACTTAGCTTCACTTAGAAACTTTCCCAATGGCTTTACGTACCCCTAGCTGACTACATAGGTGCCGTCTGCCCCTATCTCCACTAGGTGTACCCTACTTCCCATTATTCGATCGGCTCCCTAACTCGTAGATACCCGTGCTGGCCCCACAGTGGGGTGTATCACTCCCCTAAAGTGGCAACCTGATACAACGGACATGCACGGCTTATACCTACACGATGCAACAACGTCTTACCTACCAGCCCGGGTCCACACACGCATATGAAACCCGTTGGACTTACGTTGCCACCGCTCCCTGTTTTGGCCTCTTATAGTCAAACCCAGTATGCGTGTCCCGTCCTCGACTTGGGTCGAGCCCACAAAGATACGTTTTGGGATACTGGTTGAAATGGGCCCCCACTATTTACCATAAGCATTCCACCTAAGCTTGTCCCCATTAGTCCATCCCACTTAACCCACTTAGTCATGTTCATTTACATGTGTGTTTGGTTAAGTCTAATCGTATTTCAAATGCCTCTAAAGGCAACCACCAGATTCCTCATGCCACCCAAGGCACCTACTTAACCCCCATGTCCCACCTTACATGATTATCTGGTTAAGTATTTCTTAGTTCATTAAGGCCATAACCTCATAAAGACCTCTCATATTAGACTGGCATTTATGGCAGCTGGATTTGCCGGGCGGGTCCGGGCAGTCTTACACCATAAAAGAGTCTAACCTCGTGTCTTTACAACTGTTATGCTTTAGTTTGGGCCTAGGACCTCTCACATTGGGCCGACATTTGTGACTACTGGATTTGCCAGGCGTGTCCGGGCAGGTTTACATCACAAACGGGTCCAACCTCGTGTCCTAAGCATTGATTATTAATAATAATCCACTTTCCCCCAATTTTAATAATTCCCTACTTGAATTATTAATTACTTCCAATTTTTAACAATGTCCATAATTAACTCAATTATGGACATCCATTCATGGTATGCAAAATCTTACAAAATTGCACCCAATTTATTAATTCCTAATATTACCCCTACCCCACGTTTGAACGTTTATTTGCAAAATATATGTTAGACTCGAATAGCCTAACTCATAGCATAAAAGAGATTATCATAATAACAACATGTATATGTGACCAAATGAATCATAATAAGGGGTGAAACTTGCATATGTCCAACTTGCATAGATTATACATGTCATGGACCTAAAGGTGTCAACTTGTTCAAAATTCACCTAATATAATCTCAATCAATTTTCATAAACTTACATATGAACATGTGTGAATCAACATCATCTAATTTTTTTAACAACATGGTTTTATATGGGTACACCTAACTCAATAGGCAAATTCCCATATTCAAGTTTTATTTAATTATAGTTTCAAGTTTATGGGTACACCTAACCTAATAGGCAAATTCCCATAAACAAGATCCATTTAAATTAAAAAAAACATAACTTTAAGCATGTTCCAACAACATCATGATTTTACAACATAATATAGCATGATTTATAACATATCATAGTATGATAGTATAACATAGCTTGACATGATTCTCAACATAGCACGACATAGCATAAGAGAATTTACAACATAGCATGACATAGCATATATAATTTACATCATACGACAACATAATAACATAATAAGAGATCCACAATATATAGAATTTACAATTACAAATCACGTCACTTTCTTGTGATCCATTCATAACTGAGTCAAATTAGTTTGTAATAGTCTCGTGAGAATCATCATACTCACCAACAAAAGAAAAGAATTAGAGAAAGAGAGATCTTTTGATTTGATTTGTGTAGATTTAGTTGTAGATGATTAGGCTTCCTCTTCTTAGTTTGAGACGGCTATGCTGAACTCCATGGCAGCAGCATGACGGTAGCTTCTCTAATTTTACAAGTGATTTAGGTCTAGGGTCTACCCACTTATTTATAGATTTTAGAATTCATTTAGGCCGTTAGATTTAACCTAGAAATAACCGCAGCCGTTCAGACAAGATGGGGTTTATCTTGTTGACTCAGCAATGAGTCAGAAGTGACTCAGCAAACACTCAGCATATTAATAAACTTCTATTCATGTCATAAATATATATATTTTTTCTACAATGTACATATTAGATACATTCCCCTTTACTTATTATTGTTTTTATATACATATTAGATACATCCCCTCTCTTACACACTTATTAATATTTTTATATTCATATTAAATACATCCCCTCTCTTACATACTTATTAATATTTTTATATTCATAATAGATACATCCCCTCTCTTACATACTTATTAATATTTTTATATTCATAATAGATACATCCCCTCTCTTACATACTTATTAATATTTTTATATTCATATTAGATACATCCCCTCTTCTACACACTTATTATTATTTTAGCAACTTTAGTGTTAATAGAAAATTCGGGGTGTTACAATATATATATTTATATCTTTCAAATTTCCATAACAACATCTGTATAATCACGAAATCCAACATCGAAATATTTCGAAGACAATTTCGATTCAAATCCATTCCAATGCAATCATTGGAAATTATGGTTGTTTTCAAAACCATTTCAAATTCAATTTTATTTATTTAAAAATAAATATAATTATAATTCTAGTTCAAAACTAGTTCATTTCGATAAAAATCTATTTTTATCTTTTCAAATATGGAGTTTTTCATCCCAATTTTTTCTAAATCATTTCTTATGATTTTACACAAATTATTACTATTTTTAATAATTTTATCAAGGCCCGTACAGTCGATTTCCATCAACGGCCATCGAACTGCACTTACAGCGACCTTTTTCAAATTTGATTTGAACATAATTCCAAATCCAACCGTTATATTTCTGATTTCCAATATTCGTTAGAAAGCTCTTTTCGATACGAACCCAACGGTTCTGGTTTTAGGAGAATCCGACGGTCGGATCTCCCGCAATATCCGTTCGAAGTCAATAGTCGAAATTCGCGAACTGCCGCGGTGCGTTCTATTCAGGCCATTATATTATATATATAATTTATACTTCGTCGGTTTCCTTTTCAAACCGATTTTTAATTCAATTTCAATTTGTTTTCAATTCAGTTTGAATTTCAAATTAACTCAATTTCAATTCAAATTCATTTCTATTCAATTTCAATTCGAATACATTTCAAAATGATTTCAATTCTATTTCAATTTTATTCGAATTTCAAACCATTTCAGTTTATTTTGAATTTCAAATCAATTCAATTAAATTCGAATTTCAATCCACTTCAATTTGAATAAAATCGATATAAATATCGTTCACGTCAAAATGGCGTCAATCTATCAACGCGGCTTCATATATTTTGAGTTTCAAATATTCTATTTCAAATATTTCTTTTTCAAATATTTCTAATTTTCAAATATTCCTAATTTTCAAATATTTCATTTCGAATATTTCTATTTGAAATATTTCTATTTCAAATATTTCTAATTTTCAAATATTCCAAATTTTCAAATATTCTATTTCGAATATTTCCTTTTTCAAATATTTCTATTTCAAATATTTCTATTTCAAATATTTCTATTTTCAAATATTCTATTTCGAATATTTCCTTTTTCAAATATTTCTATTTCAAATATTTCTATTTTCCAATATTTCTATTTCAAAACTGGAATGAGGCCCAATCAATTACCATATAATGTTAATTATATGGATTTTCTACAACACATGTATACAATAACAACGATGAATAATCAACCATCATCCAAAGTGCATTCTACACTGTATAAGCATCAAATATAGATATTCAACGCTTATAACAGTCTGTCAATCAATCGATCGACATACAACTAAACAATCGGGATTAGTGTACGTCAAATATCAACCCAATACCCGTGTGGGGTTTCAAACAATCAAACATAGATTTTATTTGTGTAGTTGGGCGATGTGTAAAATTTATCGTCCCAATCAATATCAGTTAAATGTGTGTATACAAACAAATCGTCCAATTTGTATATTTTTATTTCATTTCATATATACGTTAAAAATTATATTTTTAACTATAAAATATTTTCAACTATATAAATATTTTATTTTCATTTCACATCACATCACCCAATCAACTACACAGCAAAATCAAACAAATAAGCATACAAGCCGTCCATGGTCTGTGGACGACGGGTGTCGGGTGCTACTAAACACCGTCTGCATCCTAGTATATATTTATAACTAGAAAAAGAAAATTAAAAGGTGAGAAGTTCTCACAGAATAGCTAATCCAACGCCACGACTCTTCTTATGCAGAAATCTTCGTCGTTTCTTCTTTCATCACTTTCGTTGATCGTA
The DNA here is from genome assembly GCA_030737875.1 of Allium sativum. Lineage (NCBI taxonomy): Eukaryota > Viridiplantae > Streptophyta > Magnoliopsida > Asparagales > Amaryllidaceae > Allium > Allium sativum. The sequence goes on along the minus strand of CM060924.1, from coordinate 587,499,990 downwards.
TTCACTACATATATATATAAATCACATTTTTACTTCTCTATTCTATATATAAAAATCGAATATTTACTTTCTCTATAATATAAAAATCATATCTTTTATCCACATTAAAAATCATGTCTTTATTTAATAAAAGATTATATTTTTATACTTCTACAATATAAAAGATTATATTTTTATACCTCTACAATATAAAAGATTATATTTTTAACCTTTTCTTCATATAAAAATTATACTTCTATATTCCACATATGATAAAAATCGAATTTTTATTCTTTCTATCAAGTAAAAATTATATTTTTCGTACGCCTATCATATAAAAATTATATTTTTAATTGTCTACTAATATCAAAATCATATTTTTATCTCTAACAAACTAATTACTTTATAAATAAATAACCTAGACAATTAAATAAACCAAAATAAAAATAAAAATAAAAGAAACTTACATTGTATCGGATTTTCAGAGGGGGGGTCTTCGGTCGGCAGCAGGAGGAGGGGGGAGGGTATCGATCGCGCAGCAGGGTAGGGGGTATCGATCGCGCAGCAGGGTAGGGGGTATCGATCGCGCAGAGGAGGGTATGGGGGTCGATCGACGCGGTGGCGTCGCTGATGGGGGGGTATCGATCGCGCAGAGGAGGAGGGGGGGTCGATCGACGCGGTGGCGTCGCTGATGGGGGGGTATCGATCGCGCAGAGGAGGAGGGGGGTCGATCGACGCGGTGGCGTCGCTGATGGGGGGGTATCGATCGCGCAGAGGAGGAGGGGGGTCGATCGATGCGGTGGCGTCGCTGATGGGGGGAGCGGCGCGATTAGCTTAGGGTTTTTCTTTCTTTCTTTCTGAATGATGAAACGGGGGGGGGGGCAAGGTATAAGAGAGGGAAAGGGGGGTTTTATTTTTAATTATTTTAATTATTTAATTTCTGAAAGTTGACTTTTTCATACGACCTCTAAACGAGGCCCACCGCCTATCGTCCATAGCTAATTACCCCCATTCCGAACACAATGGGATAGGTATCGTAAGCCAATTCGACTGTTTCGATCAGTTTTCATCAAAATCAAAATATAACTCTATATATTGAATTTAAACGCGCATTTCAATTTACCGGGGTCACGTATAGTCTCTAAAAATTCCCAAAAAATATTTTCTAGCTTCGTATTGACGATACGGTCCTAACAAAGCTAGTTTCGTCGAATTCTGAGACTGTTTGAAAAATGGCCATTTTCCAGCCGATTAAAATCAACTGAAACTGGTCAAACGCGTTTTCCTTGGCCACGCTCACATATTGAGTCGAAAAATTACAAAATTTGAAACCTAGTAATAACTTGACATCACGGACCCAACAAAAGTGGTTTCGTCGAAATCCGAGGTCGTTTGCAAAATTTCCATTTTTAAGGGCCTGAATTCCATAGCGACTATTCAGAATTTTCAACTGGACATATCTTTTGATTCCCGCTATGAAATTTCAATTTTTTCGGATTCGTTGGAAAGATAGTCACAATTAGGTTCCATTATTTTTGGTTTCACTAAAATCCGGTTTATTTTGCATCCGGTACATTCATTTGAAGTTTGAAATCGAATTATCGAACTACCGCGCCATTTTCAATTCCTTTTATAAATATAAATAAATATTTATATACCAACGATGATTCGAATAAATATATACGTTCGAATTCTATTCAAAATAAATTTCTCTTCGTTATCATTTAAAATAATTCATTTTAAATAATCAAAATTCACTAAAATTGCCAAAATAAAAATTTTAAACTGGCCCAGATTTCCGGGTTATTACAATCTCCCCCACTTAAAACTTTTCGTCCCCGAAAAGGAACGAAGCCGAAAGTTGTTTCACAAATCAACTCAACTTCCAGTGTTTTGATTACGGCTTAAGTTCTTCAACTTTTCAGTTTCTAAGAACTTTTCAAATTTTTCAAAAATTTGGCTAACACCCTAAATTTTCGAAAAATTTCGCCATAACCTCACCTGCACCGGGAGCCACGGGAAAATCCCGAAATCGCCATATAGGCCTTCTGATCTCAAAAAGAAAAATAAAAAGCCAAGCGGCTAGCCAATAGGCTCATAAAATCATCACCACCCAAACAAAACAGTAAATTATATAGTAAACATGTACCTATTTGTCGGGCAAACAATTTTTATTCTCTGCTCTAACCTCCTTGCTATGACCTGTTCAATGTAAGTACATGTATATGCAAGCAAATGCAACCAATTTTCAATACAATTCACTATTTGATACAATTTGGCTAAAGGTTCAACATTTTAATTAATCAAACTATAATCAAACAACACAATCAGCAATCAATTAGTTGATTATCATTTCAAATTTATAACTTTGATATATAGTCAAAAATCAGATTTTTGATGCCAAATCACAACAATAAGCCCTATCTAATTTCGGTTCTCACACCAGTCAATAGGAAATATATAGAAATCTCACTTTTGTCGCTCGAAAATAAATATTGGCGATGGTGCCCCGTCACCAGAATTATCCCCGGGCAACTAGAGTATGATTCTATAACTATCCAGTATATTAAAACTTCGAATACACATTTGCAAGACATATATGCAAAATCTTTATATATTGGATTATCCCAATTCAATTTAAATAAATAATCAAATACGAATAATTGATTTAAATTTCAAAACAAAATTGGTTTTCATTTTAAAAATATACTCTTCACACTCGTTCAAGGATACTACTGATCCCATCTCTAACGAGTCATTCCATTGGATATTGCTAATCCAATATCTGATGAATTCTTTCGTATGGTTCTAAGGTGTCCTGTTCTCTGAGCTTTGTAAACCAAAGCTCCGATACCAAATGAAGGTAGCCGACGAAATCCGGTAGGCTTTGCAACCATCCCTTCATCCCCCAAGCAGCAGGTAATACCCACCGTGGCTCCTACATGGTCCCCCAGTCCCTTGTTTTACGGCGACCCTCTCGAGTCTCGCGCCTATTGGTGAACCAACGCTCTAAACTGCGACATGTAGGGGTAAGAGTCTCCCGTTCGCCACCAAACCGCAAAGCGAGAACCCCCTATCATGCGTACCCGGCCTACTCAGGGCCAACAACAAGAACTGGTGATACTCCATTCTCGATCTTTTCAATCTAATTAAAGATTCATTAAAACTCCACTTAGTTTTAATCGTTAACTGGGTTAAAGAACCAGTGTCATTTAAAACACGGTTCACGATAAACCCAAAACCACATTCCATTAATTATCGGGTTAAAGAACGAGTGTTATTTAAAACACTGTCCACGATAAACCCAAAAAATCAATATCAATTCAATTCCAATTAAATATTATTTAATTGGTACACTTCATTAAATCTAAATAAAAAGATTTAATCTTTTCTCAACTGGGTTCAAGAACAGTGTTAGTCAAGACACCATTCACGACAAACCCAAATCACATTTGATATTAAATACAAGGCTCTGAATAGAAAATATCCCGGCTTATATTCAATATCAAATTCTACGACCAACAAATATCTTATTGGAAATAACGATATATATATCTATATATTTCAAATTTCCATAACAACATCTGTATAATCACGAAATCCAACATCGAAATATTTCGAAGACAATTTCGATTCAAATCCATTCCAATGCAATCATTGGAAATTCTGGTTATTTTCAAAACCATTTCAAATTCAATCTTATTTATTTAAAAATAAATAGAATTATAATTCTAGTTCAAAACTAGTTCATTTCGATAAAAATCTATTTTTATCTTTTCAAATATGGAGTTTTTCATCCCAATTCTTTCTAAATCATTTCTTATGATTTTACACAAATTATTACTATTTTTAATAATTTTATCAAGGCCCGTACAGTCGATTTCCATCAACGGCCATCGAACTGCACTTACAGCGACCTTTTTCAAATTTGATTTGAACATAATTCCAAATCCAACCGTTAGATTTCTAATTTCCAATATTCGTCAGAAAGCTCTTTTCGATACGAACCCAACGGTTCCAGTTTTAGGAGAATCCAACGGTCGAATCTCCCGCAATATCCGTTCGAAGTCAATGGTCGAAATTCGCGAACTGCCGCGGCGCGGCGCGTTCTATTCAGGCCATTATATTATATATATATATAATTTATACTTCGTCGATTTCCTTTTCAAAATGATTTTTAATTCAATTTCAATTCGTTTTCAATTCAGTTTGAATTTCAAATTAACTCAATTTCAATTCAAATTCATTTCTATTCAATTTCAATTCGAATTCATTTCAAAACGATTTCAATTCTATTCGAGTTTCAAACCATTTCAGTTTATTTCGAATTTCAAATCAATTCAATTAAATTCGAATTTCAATCCACTTCAATTTGAATAAAATCGATATAAATATCGTTCACGTCAAAATGGCGTCAATCTATCAACGCGGCTTCATATATTTCGAGTTTCAAATATTCTATTTCAAATATTTCTTTTTCAAATATTTCTAATTTTCATATATTCCTAATTTTCAAATATTCTATTTCGAATATTTCGATTTGAAATATTTCTATTTCAAATATTTCTATTTCAAATATTTCTAATTTTCAAATATTCCTAATTTTCAAATATTCTATTTCGAATATTTCCTTTTTCAAATATTTCTATTTCAAATATTTCTATTTCAAATATTTCTATTTCAAATATTTCTATTTTCAAATATTCTATTTCGAATATTTCCTTTTTCAAATATTTCTATTTCAAATATTTCTATTTTCCAATATTTCTATTTCAAAACTGGAATGAGGCCCAATCAATTACCATATAATGTTAATTATATGGATTTTCTACAACACATGTATACAATAACAACGATGAATAATCAACCATCATCCAAAGTGCATTCTACACTGTATAAGCATCAAATATAGATATTCAACACTTATAACAGTCTGTCAATCAATCGATCGACATACAACTAAACAATCGGGATTAGTGTACGTCAAATATCATCCCAATACCCGTGTGGGGTTTCAAACAATCAAACACAGATTTTATTTGTGCAGTTGGGCGATGTGTAAAATTTATCGTCCCAATCAATATCAGTTAAATGTGTGTATACAAACAAATCGTCCGATTTGTTTATTTTTATTTCATTTCATATATACGTTAAAAATTCTATTTTTAACTATAAATTATTTTCAACTATATAAATATTTTATTTTCATTTCACATCACATCACCCAATCAACTACACAGCAAAATCGAACAAATAAGCATACAAGCCGTCCATGGTCTGTGGACGATGGGTGTCGGGTGCTACTAAACACCGTCTGCATCCTAGTATATATTTATAACTAGAAAAAGAAAATTAAAAGGTGAGAAGTTCTCACAGAATAGCTAATCCAACGCCACGACTCTTCTTATGCAGAAATCTTCGCCGTTTCTTCTTTCATCACTTTCGTTGACCGTATTCACTACATATATATATATATATATATATATAAATCACATTTTTACTTCTCTATTCTATATATAAAAATCGAATTTTTACTTTCTCTATAATATAAAAATCATATCTTTTATCCACATTAAAAATAATGTCTTTATTTAATAAAAGATTATATTTTTATACTTTTACAATATAAAAGATTATATTTTTATACCTCTACAATATAAAAGATTATATTTTTAACCTTTTCTTCATATAAAAATTATACTTCTATATTCCACATATGATAAAAATCGAATTTTTATTCTTTCTATCATGTAAAAAATATATTTTTCCTACGCCTATCATATAAAAATTATATTTTTAATTGTCTACTAATATCAAAATCATATTTTTATCTCTAACAAACTAATTACTTTATAAATAAATAACCTAGACAATTAAATAAACCAAAATAAAAATAAAAGAAACTTACATTGTATTGGATTTTCAGAGGGGGGGGGTTCTTCGGTCGGCAGCAGGAGGAAGGGGGAGGGTATCGATCGCGCAGCAGGGTAGGGGGGTATCGATCGCGCAGTAGGGTAAGGGGGTATCGATCGCGCAGAGCAGGGTAGGGGGGTCGATCGACGCGGTGGCGTCGCTGATGAGGGGGGTATCGATCGCGCAGAGGAGGAGCGGGGGTCGATCGACGCGATGGCGTCGCTGATGGGGGGTATCGATCGCGCAGAAGAGGAGGGGGGTCGATCGACGCGGTGGCGTCGCTGATGGGGGGCGGCGCGATTAGCTTAGGGTTTTTTTTCTTTCTGAATGATGAAACGGGGGGCAAGGTATAGGAGAGGGAAAGGGGCTTTTATTTTTAATTATTTAATTTTTGAAAGTTTACTTTTTCATATGACCTCTAAACGAGGCCCACCGCCTGTCGTCCATAGTTAATTACCCCCATTCCGAACACAATGGGATAGGTATCGTAAGCCAATTCGACCATTTCGATCAGTTTTCGTCAAAATCAAAATACAACTCTATATATTGAATTTGAATGCGCATTTCAATTTACCGGGGTCACGTATAGTCTCTAAAAATTCCCAAAAAATATTTTCTAGCTTCGTATTGAAGATACGGTCCTAACAAAGCTAGTTTCGTCGAATTCTGAGACTGTTTGAAAAATGGCCATTTTCCAGTCGATTAAAATCAACTGAAACTGGTCAAACGCGTTTTCCTTTGCCACGCTCACATATTGAGTCGAAAAATTATGAAATTTGAAACCTAGCAATAACTTGACATCACGGACCCAACAAAAGTGGTTTCGTCGAAATCCGAGGTCGTTTGCAAAATTTCCATTTTTAAGGGCCTGAATTCCATAGCGACTATTCAGAATTTTCAACTGGACATATCTTTTGATTCCTGCTATGAAATTTCAATTTTTTCGGATTCGCTGGAAAGATAGTCACAATTAGGTTCCATTATTTTTGGTTTCACTAAAATCCGGTTTATTTTGCATCCGGTACATTCACTTGAAGTTTGAAATCGAATTATCGAACTACCGCGCCATTTTCAATTCTTTTATAAATATAAATAAATATTTATATTCCAACGACGATTCGAATAAATATATACGTTCGAATTCTATTCAAAATAAATTTCTCTTCGTTATTATTTAAAATAATTCATTTTAAATAATCAAAATTCGCTAAAATTGCCAAAATAAAATTTTTAAACTGGCCCAGATTTCCGGGTTATTACACAGAGTTTGTAGAGAAACAATTTATATTATTTAACAAAATGAAATGAACTGAATGTAATAATATGTATTGGTAGTATTGATGCCTAACATGTATATAGCCTGTTATTATACAGAATGTAACGTTATTTGTAAAATGGGATAAGCCCAGCCCAGATAACTAAAGAGATATATATTGAAGTAACGATGTCCAGATAGCTTTATTTGGAATTCTAACTGAATTACCCACTTGAATGTAAACATTAATGTTAATGTGTAGATGTTGGAGCTACATCAGTTGATATGGGGAGATGAAATAATTCTCTGTTAGTATGATGAAAATCGAAGCAGTAACTAAATATACTGGAGGTAATATGAGCCAGGCGAGAGCTACTACACTAGAAGTGGTTGTTCGTATCTACTAAGATAGGATTATAATAGCACTGGAGGAATACCATTGTTGGGGATATAGAATACAATGGAGGATTGGTTTCTTCAATGTGGATGTTCTTTGTTGATTGAGTGAAACCAAAATAGGAGACTGGCTTTAAGGCTATCATAAGGAGCTATTTTTTATTGATGAAATACACATGAGTCCGGTAGGATGAACTTACTTGAGCTAAAGGGAAAGGTTTGAGGATAAGTTCCTATCTAAAGCATTTATATCAACTTTATCAATAAGTATTTTAGAGTTGAAACATGATGAGATGAAGATGATTATGTTAAAGTATGTTATGAAGTTTGATGACATGTCAATCCATGGACAAGTCGTCGTTAACAGTTTTCAGGAAGAACGAGTATATATTATATGAGGAGGTAACTGGAGACTGCAAGGGAAATGATTTCATATCTTAGTTATCAACTTAATTTCCTGGTGGGTATAGCTCTGAGAAACGAGGATTTACTTTCATCTGTCGTATATAGTAAATTTGTGGAGACCATAAGTTTTAAAGGTAATAAGAGAAAGTTTTTTCGTAGAAGGGAGCTTTAAAGGTTGGATCTCCTAATAAATAGAAGCCTTTGCCAACTCGTGTTGCTATGAAAATAGCAAGAAGAGCGTTTAGAAAAAGGGACTAAAATGACGTAGTCTTAAAATGATGAGACATTTCAAAAGGGGGCAACTGGAATAGGTTAAAGTTTGAGAGAAGAAATGTGTTTTCCTTTAGAACCTACTACTTTTGGACCATCCAAAGTGGGGAAAGGAAGGGCTATGTCAGGAGGCACACTTTATTCCTAATATTCAATAAAAGGGCATTAGACCTGTCAATGAATACCTGTAACAACCAGGAAATCCGAGCCAATTTAAAAAATTTATTTTGGCAATTTTAATGAATTTTGAAAATTTAAAATGAATTATTTTAAACAATAACGATGAGAAATTTATTTTGAATAGAATTAGAATGTATATATTTATATAGATCGTCGTTTGAATATAAATATTTATTTTAAATTATAAAAGGAATTGAAAATGGCACGGTAGTTCGATAATTCGATTTCAAATTTCAAATGAATGTACAGGATTCAAAATAAACCGGATTTTGGCGAAACCAAAAATATTAGAATCTAATTGAGAATATATTTCCAACGAATCCGAAAAATCAAAATTTCATAGCGGGAATCAAAAGATATGCCCAGTTGAAAATTCAGAAAAGTCGCTATGGAATTTTATCCCTTAAAAATGGAAATTTTGCAAACGACCTCGGTTCTCGATGAAACCACTTTTGTTGGATCTGGGATGTCAAGTTATTGCTAGATTCCAAAATTCATAATTTTTCGAATCAATATGTTAGCGTGGCAAAGGAAAATGCGTTTGACCAGTTTCAGTTGATTTTAATCGACTGGAAAATAGCTATTTTTCAAACGGTCTCAGAATTTGATGAAATTAGTTTTTTAGGACCGTATCGTCAATACGAAGCTAGAAAATATTTTTCGGGAATTTTTAGAGTCCGTATGTGGCCACAGTAAATTGAAATGCACGTTCAAATTCAATATATAGATTTATATTTTGATTTTGACGAAAACTGATCGAAGCGATCGAATTAGCTTACGATACATATCCCATTGTGTTCGGAATGAGGGTAATTAGTTAAGGATGACAGTCGGTGGGTTTGATTTCGAGTTCAAATTGAAAACGTACTTTTTGGGGGAAAATAAAATAATTAAATAATTATATAAAAACCCTTGGCCCCCTCCCCTCTTTCTCAGATCAACACACACAAATAAAAAAAAAAAAAAAAGAACCCCGTAACCCCCCTCCCCCCCCCCCCGATCCCAGATCCCCGTCGATCCCCCCCCCCCCTTTATCGCCTCTGCCTCCAATCGCAACCCTCCCCCACTCCACCTCCGATCGACTGACTGCCACCATCCTCCCTCCGATTCCCCTTCTCCTCCTACCGTTCTCTCCTCTCTCCACTTCCGATTGAAGGCCACACACCTCCTTCCCATCGAGCCACCCGTCAACCCCACCCCGGCGAGCCACACGCGCCTCCGCCTGCACCCTCGTCGTGCCACCATCAACCCCCCTTTCCGATGTAAGTTTATATTTTTTATTTATATTTTTCTTTTTTTTAATCTTAGTTTTATAGAGAAAAATATATATTTTTATGGTGTGTTCATAGAAGTAAAGATTAGATTTTTATTATGAAATTAGAGACATAAAGATATGATTTTTTTTATAATGAAGTAACGAATATAAAAAGATAAATTTTATATATGTATGACAATAAAAATTCGATTTTTATTTATATATGTAGCGGATAGAATAGAAAAGATGTGATCTTTGGTTATACAAATGAAAATATACATTGTCTTTGAAATGAGTTTTGCATTTGCTTTCAAAAATAAAATTAGCATGGTTTTAAAGATCGTATTTTTGAAAGTGAAAATATTGTATTTTTGAAAGTGAAAAGATCGTATTTTTCATATAGGAAAGGTGAGATTTTTAAATATGAAAAGATTTGATTTTTATATATATTATAGCGATAAAAATATGAACTGTATCGTGAAGTAGACAGAATATAAGAATACGATTTTTCAAAGAGAAAGATTCGATTTTTAGTTAATCAAAAATATGATTCTTATATTATATAGATAGTAAAAATTCGATCTTTATATATGAAATAGAAATATAAAAATATAATTTTTATATAGAAAGAAGCGTTGTAAAAATATATGAAGAAATAAAAATATGATTTTTATTTATAGAATTGAAGAGATAAAAATATAATTTTTATATATGAAAAGCGTGAAAAGGACTGCATTGGAATTTCAAACAAATCCAAACGGTTCAGAAGTTCGGAAGTAAAGCACGGCGGAGTGGAACCCTCGGTGAGAACTCCTCACTTTTATTTTAATTTCTAGTTGAAATATATACTAGGATGCAGACGGTGCTTAGCAGCACCCAACACCCGTCGTCCACAGACCATGGATGACTTGTTTGTTTGATTGCAGTGTTGTGAAATTTGACTGTTGATTGTGATGTGTGAAATATATATTCATGTGTTGAAATAAAATATATATTCATGTGTTGAAATAAAATATATAGTCAGGTGTTGAAATAAAATATATATTCATGTGTTGAAATAAAATATATAGTCAGGTGTTGAAATAAAATATATATATTCATGTGTTGAATAAAATATATATTCATGTGTTGAAGTAAAATAAATATTTATAAACAAATCGGACGATTTATTTACATACATTGATTTGACTGATATTGATTGGGACGATAAATTTTACACATCGCCTAAGTGCACAAATAAAAATATGTATTTGATTATGTGAACCCCACACGGGTATTGGGATGATATTTGATGTACACTAATCCCGATTGTTTAGTTGTATGTCAATCAATGGGTTGACAGACTGTGTAAGCGTTAATTATTTATATCTAATTCTTATGCAATTGTGTGGTGCACTCTGGATGATGGTCGATGATTTATCGTTGCTATTTTATACATGTGTTGTAGAAAATCCAAATAACTAACCTTATATGGTAATTGATTGGGCCTCATTCCGATTTGGAAAATAAGGAATATTATAAAAATAAATTCATGTGTTGAATAGAAAATAAATTCATGTGTTGAATAAAAATAAATTCATGTGTTGAATAGAAAATAAATTCATGTGTTGAATAGAATAAATATTCATGTGTTGAATAGAGTAAAAATTCATGTGTTGAATAGAGTAAATATTCATGTGTTGAATAGAGTAAACATTCATGTGTTGAATAAAAGCCCTGTTGATTAGATTGACGCCATTTTGACGTAAACGATATTTATATCGATTTTATTCATTTTTATAATGAATATAAGAAAGAAAGTGATTTCAAAATATAACGTTTTGAAAATATTATCATTTGTATGTCGATGATGTGGAATATTCAATTTTGATTCGAAATTGAATATGAAGTTGAAATCGCTTCGAAAATGAATTTAAAACGATTTATATAATATGTTTTAAAAAGGAAATCGATAAAATATATATAATATATATATATATATATTATATATATAATGGCCTGAATAGAACGCGCCGCGGCAGTTCGCGAATTTCGACCATTGACTTCGAATGTATATTACGGGAGATCCGATCGTCGGATTCTCCTAAAACCGGAACTATTGGGTTCGTATCGAAAAGTGCTTTCTAACGAATATTAGAAATTAGAAATCTAACGGTTGGATTTGGAATTATGTCCAAATCAAATTGGGAAAAGGTCGTTGTAAGTGCAGTTCGATGGCCGTTGACGGAAATCGACTGTACGGGTCTTGATAAAATCATTAAAAATAGTAATAATTTGTGTAAAATCATAAGAAATGATTTGTGAAGAATTGGGATGAAAAACTCCAAATCTGAAAGGATAAAAATTGATTTTTATCGAAATGAACTAGTTTTGAACTAGAATTATAATTCTATTTATTTTTAAAATAAATATAGTGGATTTGAAATGGTTTTGAAAATAAACAGAATTTCCAATAATTGAATTGGAATGGATTGGAATCGAAATTATCTTTGGAATATTTCGATGTTGGATTTCGTGATTATACAGATATTGTTATGGAAATTTGAAAGATATATTTATATCGTTATTTCCAATATGATATTTGTTGGTCGTAGAATTTGATATTGAATATAAGCCGATATATTTTCTATTTAGAGCCTTGTATTTAATATCAAATGTGATTTGGGTTTGTCGTGAACGGTGTCTTCATTAACATTGTTCTTAAACCCATTTGAGGAAAAGATTAAATCTTTTTATTTAGATTTAATGAAGTGTACCAATTAAATAATATTTAATTGGAATTGAATTGGGATTGATGTTTGGGTTTATCGTGAACGGTGTTTTAAATAACACTGGTTCTTTGACTCGATAATTAATGGAATGTGATTTTGGGTTTATCGTGAACCGTGTTTTAGATGATGTTGGCTCTTTAACCCAGTTAAAGACAGGATATTGATTTTTGGGAAGATTAAAACTAAGTGGAGTTTTAATGAATCTTTAATTAGATTGAGATGATCGAGAATGGAGTATCATCAGTTCTACTCCAGGCGATAGTTAAATCTTTAATTAGATTTGAACATGAAATGATAATTGAATTTACCGATAACACCGTGGTGTTAGATATGAAGTATTACCAGTTTTACTTCATGGGATGAATAGGTTGAGATTAGGAAATAAAATAAATGATTACTCCGCTGTGGTTCCCTAATCCCGACTAGTCTGAATTGATATTCAAAAGAAGATTAAAGAATAAATTTAAAGAATTTATCTTTGATAAAATTAATGGGAACCTTTCCCAAAGTATAAGAATATTTGTATAAAAGAATATTCTGAATTGGAATGAGCCGTATGTTGTGTTTGTGTAACACTTGTTGATTATATACGCGAGTTATTAAGAAAGACCGGGTTTATCCCATTCTGAATAACTGATTCGACGATGTGTCGAGGATGAAGACAGTGGTCGAAGACCAGAGGTCTTCAGAATCGTTTGGATAATTACTGATGATCTTGATTGGGTTGTACACCCAAGAGGAGGGAATCAGTTGGTGATCGTCCAGACGTACTTGGAGATCGATGGATAGGCGAGGTACAAGGTGCCTCCGGTTTCGTTCAGACCCAGAACGAACTTGTAAATGGACTGTGTGTATGACATTGGATTTTATTCTATGTGATTGATTTCTATTAAATATATATGTTTTTGGCGGTGGAGAATTTATTCTCTTGCTTAACGCCTTTCTCTGAGACGTACGAGCTCAGAGGTTATATATTGATGGATATCAAACGCATGGAGTGAACTGCCTGTGTGGCATGCCTAAGTGGCAATTGATCAAGGCTTCTGTTGAAAAGCAAAGTCTTGTGGTTGATGATCAAAGGACCGCCTGTGTGGCATAGCTTTGTGTAATGTTGATTCGTGAGCCTCACACCCTGGTTGTGAACCAGAAACGGGAGAGGACATCAGGAAGGGCATGTGTTTCCTTCTAGCTAGAAGTGGCGTCAGTGGTTTTACACGCCCTAACGAGTTTGACTTATGTTGTTGCTATTGCGAGGTGCCTCGAATATATCGGTGATTGTGTGGAGCCGATGGAGTCATTGGACTCATTGACACCCCATAGGGTAGGAAAACGTAGTGTTCAGACATTTTAATCAACATCGGTGGACCGGCCCTGATGCTCCAAGGGTCACTCGAGCTCTGATCCTGAGACACGGGTTAGAGCGTCTCGAATCGGTAGAGGACTATCTTTTGCCTCGGTTCACAGATGGAAATCCAACTTCCGATACGTGACTTTGCAGTTTTGATTGTATAGCCTAGTATGGCGACATAGTGGGATGGGGCACTTATACCGTCTATGATTGATACTTATGATTTGAAGTTATTTTATACACTATGTACTTATAATAGTACCAAATAATTTGTTTTAAACGTATCAAGCATTCTTGGCTATTATAAGGTAAAAACCCTATCCTCCAGCTTGTGTCGCATCGTGTGATGGGACCTAGGTCTTATAATAGCTTCATTCTTCTTTATTTAGCATTGCGCTGTTTTATGCACTGGTGTTCTTGGGAGGAAACCTGTTCCGTGCTATACGGCATGGTCCCTTGATTTACCTAACTTTAAAATAAAGGTTAATAACTGTTTTAGTTCTCATACCAGTCCCATGACTGACCTGGAGTTTATTGTTTTAACCTAAACTCTGGGTGCCCTTATTTTGACATGGGCAGCTAGTAGGTTTGGTTTTGCAGATTTACATTCACAGGAACCTGGTTTACAGCTGGAATGATATCCGGAAAGCTCTATATCCGTATATCTCCTTCAGTTGTGTTTTGTATTATTTTCCGCTGCTATGTAATTTATTGTAATCTCTGATATTTTTCGAATGTATTTTATTCATTTATACTCTGTATATTCTTGTAATCTGAAGAAATTGTTGTAATATACAATGAAATGTTCTTCTTTTTGCGTTCTGATGTGGCTTGTTCTCAACTCAATCCGTGATTTCCCGTAAGGTGGATTTCGGGTCGTGTTAGCTTGGTATCGGAGCTTTGGTTTACAGAGCTTGGAGAACAAGACACGTTAGAACCAAATGAAAGAATTCATCAGAATTGGATTATTAATATCCAATGAGAATGACTCGTTAGAGATGGGATCAGTAGTATCCTAGAACGGGTGTGAAGAGTATATTTTTAAAATGAAAACAATTTTTTTGTTTTGCAAATTTAAATCAATTATTTGTATTTGATTATTTATTTGTATCGATTTGGACAATCAAGTATATAGAGATTTTAGTATATTACTGATCCACGTGTATTGAAGCCTCAAATATACTCGATAGATATAGAATCACACTCTAGTCGCCCTGGTCTGATTCTGATGACGGCGCACCATCATCAGTGTTTATATTCGAGTGACGAAAGTGAGGTTTCTATATATGTAACACCCCGTGTATTCTATAACCGTGAAATTCATAAATTAAAGTATAATTAATTTCAAATCAAAGAATTAAGGGAAACAGGATACGCCATTGCGTTCGTCTCGGAAAAATACGCGAAATAGAGTCCGAGTTTTCGAAAATCGGAGTCCGTATGACCAAGATATGGCCTCCGGAAGTTTCAGAATTAGGTTTAAAATTCGAACAGACGAAAACAGCTCGAAGATTCGAATTTCAAACACGCAGGGAGGCAGGGCGGGAAAGTTCCCGCCCAGGACAAGTCGACAGGGCTGTCGACTTGCCAGTCGACACCCCCCCCCCCCCCCCCCCGGTGTCGACAGCCCAGTCGACACGGGTGTCGACTTGCAGGTCGACCTGCTTGGTCGGCCTGGCTGGCCTGGTCTGTGCTGGGTCCGAATTTCTGAGGCTTGCTTTGTCACGAGGGCTAGGTGTCAGCTCCTGATTGGTCTCTCTTTCGAATGAATGGCTACGATTAACCCAAGCTACATCGACGGTCCTAATCAATTCATAAACTCTATAAAAATGACCCTAGACTCTACCTAATCTATTCATTCAAAAATAAGAATGAGGCCATCATGCTGCTGAGGAACGACTAGGAGTAGCCACCAATTTGAGAGACAATTAGGAGACAAACTCTAAAGCATAAAGCAACTACAAGTTAAACTTAAACAAATCAAATCAACGCCTACATCAAAGGAATAGCATCTCCAAATCTAGAATTCAGATTCCTAAATTGAAGAATTCGTCACACGATTGTAAGTAGAGTACTATTCCAGTATGAATTAAATAATTGTGTTGATTTGTGTAATGTAAGAAATGGAATTGTGGTGATAATAATCTATATTTGCATGTTGCTTTGATGCAAAACGATTTGGAATGTTGTGATATAACGATTGGATATTCGCAAGTATGTAATTCATGATAAAAACTACATGTTTGCGGTAGTTTATTTGAGATTCATGCAAGTATACGATTGGATATTCGCAAGTATGTAATTCATGTTGAAGCTACATGTTTGTGGTTGTTTAATTGAGATTCATGCAAGTATGTGGTTTTGCTACTATGCCAACATAATGTATATTTTTGTACAAAATCACTTTATGTGTAATTGGATCAAATTTAGGGTATTATGATTCATATGAAATCATGTTGGAATTGGCATCATGATCTATGTATAAAACCATACTTTTGTATTAAAAACAAAAGTAAGCCTCTTTGTGAACTTATGTTGATTTTATGAATATGACTAGGCTATGTTTGGTATTATGCCTAATTGAAAAACATGTTAGGCCTATATTGTTAACAAAAATTATATGATAATATATGTGACACATAGCTAAGTTAGATTTACATTCCAATTGCAAGTTTGCATGAATAAAGTAAAAACCATGATTTCATGTTTAGGAATATTTATGCCATGATTACATGAATAGATCAAAAACCATGATTTCATGTTTGGGTATATTTGTGCCATGATTATGTGAATAGATTAAAAATCATGATTAAGTTGGAATAATTCTAGTTGAACTATACTTTTGTATTAGTAACAAAAGTAAGCACCTTTGTAAACATATAGTAATTTTATAAACATGATTTGCTTATGTTTGACATTATGCCTAAGTAAAAATATAGGTTTATGTTGTAGTTAAGACTATGTGTCAATAATGATATCTAATTTAGTTAGATTCTTAACTTAACTACAAGTTTACATGGTTTGATTCATGTCACTTATGCTTTATGACCAAAGTATATGTTACCACAATGCAAGTACACCAGTTTCTATTTTGTAGTTCCAACGTTATGTTGCAAGTTCATGCGTTCACATTCCCCTTTTTGTGTATATAATCACGTTTTAAGCGTCCCTTTTTTTTCACGTGGCTAAGTTGGGCTTAAAAGGCTAAGCCCAACATATATTATAATAAACGAATGTATTAAACGGGGGAAATAGCGTTGGGCCAAATTAACTAATAAATGAAAATATAAAAGTAGATGGGCCCAAATTCAAGAATGGGTTGGGCCCATGATTGGTGTAAACCTTTACACCATTAGCTTGAATTGATTTTGAATAATGGGCCGCAAATATTTACATATAAGAAAATAAAGAAAAGAGACAAAATATGTAAATGTAGAAAAATACGATGTGTTTAACCCGAGGTTGGATTGAGTTGTGATGTAAACCTGCCCGGAACCGCCCGGCTGTCCAGTAGTCACAACAATACCTATCCAATGTGGGTGGTTAAACATGGAGCCCAATAAGGACCCGAGGTTAGACTGAGTTGTGGCGTAAGATTGCCCGGACCCAACCGGCAACAGGCAGCCACAACAATACCTGTCTAATGTGAGAGGTCAATGCTTTAATAAGACAATTAAGGCTGAGTCAGGATTGATAGGATTAAGTAAATTATATTAATACTTAATCAAAATGGAACATGCTAAACTAAACAGACTGATTGGGGGTTAGGTTTATAAAACACTTAACCAACTTAGCATGTTGGCTAGAAATAGAAAACCTAGTAGCGGAGGACCATTTTCGCAGTAACCCTACAAGGTATCATGATACCCTGAAACTAGGCAGGGTGGGGCACGATTACTGGGCTGATTGTAAGAGGTCAAATCGATGGCGGTGGTGCAGCAGTGTAGGTTCTAACGGGGTGCGGGCGTGCACACACTCCGACGCAGAAAAATAAGGCACTGGGCACCAGTAGCATACCTGTGCATTCTAGGATTGTGTCGGGCCGCCACCATGGGACTTGATACACCCCATGGTGGGACCAGCATAGGTAACTACGACATCGGGGGCCGTAAGACACATGTAACTATGCGAGTAGGAGCCGATCATCATAAAATGGATCACTTCACCCTGATTATGGGGTGCCTGTTGGGAACTAGTTTATATGGGTACAGAGATTAATATGGGGTACGATAGTATATTCGACCCTAGACAACTTAACTAAGTTTATGGTGCTTTCCCATTTCTAGTTTATACTTATCATACCCAGTTCTTTATTCATAAACTGAATAGTCCTAGACTTACTCAGGCTTTATGTCTGACTCTACTTTTCTTTCGTCTTCTTTTCTTCCGTCCCCCCCCCCCCCTCAGGTCCACAGGGAGGGAATACCGCAGCTTGACCAGCCTTCATATCCAGCTTGAAGAGGAAGAATGTATTGCTTGGATCTTTTCGTTTTGGACTATGGCTTTGGACAGCAATCATGGGACTTTTGCAGTTTATTCATGTTTTCTTTATGCTTCTTTAAATAATGAAATCAAGACAGTTATAAAGATGTTATGTTGTAAAACAAATTATGACATGGTTTGTGTAACACGTATTATGTTGAAATAAAAGTTGTTGTTATTTTCCGCTGTTCAAAAATATGTGTTATTATATCTGTCTTGTATATCAGTGACTTATACTTATAAACCTCCACCAAAATTAGGGCATTCCCTTTGAGAGTGACCCTAACGGAGGTGGGGTATTTCAATATATTTCCAATTGACTGGTGTGAGAACCAAAATTAGATAGGGCCTATTGTTGTGATTTGGCACCAAAAATATGATTTTTGACTGTATATCAAAGTTATGAATTTGAAAAGCTAATCAACTAATTGATTGTTGATTGTGTTGTTTGATTATTGGTTTATTAGTTAAAAGTTGAACCATTTAGCCAAAATGTATCAAATAGTGAATTGTATTGAAAATTTGTCGCATTTGCATACATATACATGTACTTACATTGAACAGGTTATAGCAAGGAGGCTAGAGAAGGGGAATAAAATTGTTTTCCCGACAAATAGGTACATATTTATTGTATTTCTTTGGATTTGGATGATTTTATGAGCCGATTGGCTAGCCGCTTGGCTTTTTCTTTTTCTTTTGGATTGAAGAAGGCCATGGGAGGCTATATGAAATATCTTGAAGTCCCCGGTGCAGGGGAGGTTATGGCGAATTTTTTCGAAAATTTAGGGTGTTAGCTAAATTTTTTGAAAAATTTGAAAAGTTCTTAGAAACTGAAAAGTTGAAGAACTAAAGCCGTAATGAAAATAATGAAAGTTGAGTTGATTAGTTAAACAACTTTCGGCTTTGTTCCTTTTCGGGGACGAAAAGTTTTAAGTGGGGGAGATTGTAACAACCCGGAAATCCAGGCCAATTTAAAAATGTTATTTTGGCAATTTTAATGAATTTTGAATATTTAAAATGAATTATTTTAAACAATAACGATTAGAAATTTATTTTGAATAGAATTCGAACGTATATATTTATATAGATCGTCGTTTGAATATAAATATTTATTTTAAATTATAAAAGGAACTGAAAATGGCGCGGTAGTTCAATAATTCGATTTCAAATTTCAAATGAATGTACAGGATTCAAAATAAACCGGATTTTGGCGAAACTAAAAATATTAGAATCTAATTGAGAATATATTTCCAACGAATCCGAAAAATCAAAATTTCATAGCAGGAATCAAAAGATATGCCCAGTTGAAATTCAGAATAGTCGCTATGGAATTCTGGCCCTTAAAAATGGAAATTTTGCAAACGACCTCGGTTCTCGATGAAACCATTTTTGTTGGATCCGGGATGTCGAGTTATTACTAGATTCCAAAATTCGTAATTTTTCGAATCAATATGTGAGCGTGGCAAAGGAAAACGCGTTTGACCAGTTTTAGTTGATTTTAATCGACTGGAAAATAGATATTTTTCAAACGGTATCAGAATTTGACGAAATTAGTTTTGTTAGGACCGTATCGTCAATACGAAGCTAGAAAATATTTTTCGGGAATTTTTAGAGTCCATATGTGGCCACAGTAAATTGAAATGCGCGTTCAAATTCAATATATAGATTTATATGTTGATTTTAACGAAAACTGATCGAAACGATCGAATCAACTTACGATACATATCCCATTGTGTTCGGAATGGGGGTAATTAGCTAAGGACGACAGTCGGTGGGTTTGATTTCGAGTTCGAATTGAAAACGTACTTTTTAGAGGAAAATAAAATAATTATATAATTATATAAAAGCCCTTGGCCCCCTCCCCTCTTTCTCAGGTCAACGCACACAAAAAAAAGAAAAGAAAAAGAAAAGAATCCCGCACCCCCCTCGATCCCTGATCCCCGTCGATTCCCCCCTCCCCTTTATCACCTCTGCCTCCAATCGCAACCCTCCCTCACTCCACCTCCGATCGACTGACCGCCCTCATCCTCCCTCCGATTCCCCTTCTCCTCCTCCCGTTCGCTCCCCTCTCCACTTCCGATTGAAGGCCACGCGCCCCCTTCCCATCGAGCCACCGGTCAACCCCACCCCGGCGAGCCACGCGCGCCTCCGCCTGCACCCTCGCCGTGCCACCATCAACCCCCATTTCCAATGTAAGTTTATATTTTTTTTATTTATATTTTTATATTTTTTTAATCTCAGTTTTATAGAGAAAAATATATATTTTTATGTTGTGTTCATAGAAGTAAAGATTAGATTTTTATTGTGAAGTTAGCGACATAAAGATAGGATTTTTTATAATGAAGTAACGAATATAAAAATGTAATTTTTATATATGTATGACAATAAAAATTTGATTTTTATTTATATATGTAGCGGATAGAATAGAAAAGATGTGATCTTTGGTTATACAAATGAAAATATATATTGTCTTTGAAATGAGTTTTGCATTTGCTTTCAAAAATAAAATTTGCATGGTTTTAAATACCGTATTTTTGAAAGTGAAAAGATCGTATTTTTCATATAGTTAAGGTGAGATTTTTAAATATGAAAAGATTCGATTTTTATATATATTATAGCGACGTAAAAATATGAACTGTATCGTGAAGTAGACAGAATATAAGAATATGATTTTTCAAAGAGAAAGATTCGATTTTTAGTTAATCAAAAATATGATTTTTATATTATATAGATAGTAAAAATTCGATCTTTATATATGAAATAGAAATATAAAGATATAATTTTTATATAAAAAGAAGCATTGTAAAAGTATATGAAGAAATAAAAATATGATTTTTATTTATAGAATTGAAGAGATAAAAATATAATTTTTATATATGAACAGCGTGAAAAGGAATGCATTGGAATTTCAAACAAATCCAAACGGTTCAGAAGTTCAGAAGTAAAGCACGGCGGAGTGGAACCCTCGCTTTTATTTTAATTTCTAGTTGAAATATATACAAGGATGCAGACGGTGCTTAGCAGCACCCGACACCCGTCGTCCACAGACCATGGATGACTTGTTTGTTTGATTGTTGTGTTGTGAAATTTGACTGTTGATTGTGATGTGTTAAATATATATTCATGTGTTGAAATAAAATATATATTCATGTGTTGAAATAAAATATATAGTCAGGTGTTGAAATAAAATATATATTCATGTGTTGAAATAAAATATATAGTCAGGTGTTGAAATAAAATATATATATTCATGTGTTGAATAAAATATATATCATGTGTTGAAGTAAAATAAATATTTATAAACAAATCGGACGATTTGTTTACATACACTGATTTAACTGATATTGATTGGGACGATAAATTTTACACATCGCCCAACTGCACAAATAAAAATTTGTGTTTGATTGATGTGAAACCCCACACAGGTATTGGGATGATATTTGACGTACACTAATCCCGATTGTTTAGTTGTATGCCAATCGATGGGTTGATAGACTGTGTAAGCGTTAATTATTTATATCTAATGCTTATGCAATTGTGTGGTGCACTCTGGATGATGGTTGTTGCTATTTTATACATGTGCTGTAGAAAATCCATATAACTAACCTTATATGGTAATTGATTGGGCCTCATTCCGATTTGGAAAATAAGGAATATTATAAAAATAAATTCATGTGTTGAATAGAAAATAAATTCGTGTGTTGAATAGAAAATAAATTTGTGTTGAATAGAAAATAAATTCATGTGTTGAATAAAAATAAATTCATGTGTTGAATAGAAATAAATTCATGTGTTGAATAGAAAATAAATTCATGTGTTGAATAGAAAATAAATTCATGTGTTGAAAAAAATTCATGTGTTGAATAGAAATAAATTCATGTGTTGAATAGAATAAATATTCATGTGCTGAATTGAGTAAAATTTCATGTGTTGAATAGAGTATATATTCATGTGTTGAATAGAGTAAACATTCATGTGTTGAATAAAAGCCCTGTTGATTAGATTGACGCCATTTTGACGTGAACGATATTTATATCGATTTTATTCATTTTTATAATGAATATAAGAAAGAAAGTGATTTCAAAATATAACGTTTTGAAAATATTATCATTTGTATATCGATGATGTGGAATATTCAATTTTGATTCGAAACTGAATATGAAGTTGAAATCGTTTCGAAAACGAATTTAAAACGATTTATATAATACGTTTTAAAAAGGAAATCGACGAAATATATAATATATATATATATATATTATATAATGGCCTGAATAGAACGCGCGACGCCGTAGAAGTTCGCGAATTTCGACCATTGACTTCGAATGGATATTACGGGAGATCCGACCGTCCGATTCTCCTAAAACTAGAACCGTTGGGTTCGTATCAAAAAGATCTTTCTAACGAATATTAGAAATTAGAAATTAGAAATCTAACGGTTGGATTTGGAATTATGTCCAAATCAAATTGGGAAAAGGTCGCTGTAAGTGCAGTTCGATGGCCGTTGATGGAAATCGACTGTACGGGCCTTGATAAAATCATTAAAAATAGTAATAATTTGTGTAAAATCATAAGAAATGATTTGTGAAGAATTGGGATGAAAAACTCCAAATTTGAAAAGATAAAAATTGATTTTTATCGAAATGAACTAGTTTTGAACTAGAATTATAATTCTATTTATTTTTAAAATAAATAAAGTGGATTTGAAATGGTTTTGAAAATAAACAGAATTTCCAATAATTGAATTGGAATGGATTGGAATCGAAATTATCTTTGGAATATTTCGATGTTGGATTTCGTGATTATACAGATATTGTTATGGAAATTTGAAAGATATATTTATATCGTTATTTCCAATACGATATTTGTTGGTCGTAGAATTTGATATTGAATATAAGCCGATATATTTTCTATTTAGAGCCTTGTATTTAATATCAAATGTGATTTAGGTTTGTCGTGAATGGTGTCTTCATTAACATTGTTCTTAAACCCAGTTGAGGAAAAGATTAAATCTTTTTATTTAGATTTAATGAAGTGTACCAACTAAATAATATTTAATTGGAATTGAATTGGGATTGATGTTTGGGTTTATCGTGAACGGTGTTTTAAATAACACTGGTTCTTTAACCCGATAATTAATGGAATGTGATTTTGGGTTTATCGTGAAACATGTTTTAGATGACGTTGTTTCTTTAACCCAGTTAAAGACATGATATTGATTTTTGGGAAGATTAAAACTAAGTGGAGTTTTAATGAACCTTTAATTAGATTGAAATGATCGAGAATGGAGTATCACGAGTTCTACTCCAGGCGATAGTTAAATATTTAATTAGATTTGAACGTGAAATGGTAATTGAATTTACCGATAACACCGTGGTGTTAGGTATGAAGTATTGCCAGTTTTACTTCATGGGATGAATAGGTTGAGATTGGGAAATAAAATAAATGATTACTCTGGTGTGGTTCGCTAATCTCGACAAGTTTGAATTGATATTCAAAAGAAGATTAAAGAATAAATTTAAAGAATTTATCTTTGATAAAATTAATGGGAACCTTTCCCAAGGTATAAGAATATAGGTATAAAAGAATATTCTGAATTGGAATGAGGCGTATGTTGTGTTTGTGTAACACTTGTTTATTATATACGCGAGTTATTCAGAAAGACCAGGTTTATCCCATTCTGAATAACTGATTCGACGATGTGTCGAGGATGAAGACGGTGGTCGAAGACCGGAGGTCTTCAACATCGTTTGGATAATTACTGATGATCTTGATTGGGCCGTACACCCAAGAGGAGGGAATCAGTTGGTGATCGTCCGGACGTACTTGGAGATCGATGGATAGGCGAGGTACAAGGTGCCTCCGGTTTCGTTCAGACCCAGAACGAACTTGTAAATGGACTGTGTGTCTGACATTGGATTTTTTTCTATGTGATTGATTTCTATTAAATATATATTTGTTTGGCGGCGGATAATTTATTCTCTTGCTTAACGCCCTTCTCTGAGACGTACGAGCTCAGAGGTTATATATTGATGGATATCAAACGCATGGAGTGAACTGCCTATGTGGCATTCCTAAGTGGCAATTGATCAAGGCTTATGTTGAAAAGCAAAGTCTTGTGGTTGATGATCAAAGCACCGCCTGTGTGGCATAACTTTGTGTAACGTTGATTCGCGAGCCTCACACCCCGGTTGTGAACCAGAAACGGGAGAGGACATCAGGAAGGGCATGCGTTTCCTTCTAGCTAGAAGTGGCGTCAGTGGTTTTACACGCCCTGACGAGTTTGACTTATGTGGTTGTTGTTGTTGCGAGGCGCCTCGGATATATCGGTGACTGTGTGGAGCTGATGTAGTCATTGGACTCATTGACACCCCATAGGGTGGGGAAACGTAGTGTTCAGGCATTTTAATCCATATCGGTGGACCTGCCCTGATGCTCCAAGGGTCACTCGAGCTCTGATCCTGAGACATGGGCTAGAGCGGCTCGAATCGGTAGAGGACTATCTTTTGCCTCTGTTCACAGATGGAAATCCAACTTTCGATACGTGACTTTGCGGTTTTGATTGTAGAGCCTAGTATGGCGACATAGTGGGATGGGGCACTTATGCCGTCTATGATTGATACTTATGATTTGAAGTTGTTTTATACACTATGTACTTATAATAGTATCAAATAATTTGTTTTAAACGTATCAAGCATTCTTGGCTATTATAAGGTAAAAACCTTATCCTCCGGCTTCTGTTGCATTGTGTGATGGGATCTGGGTCTTATAATAGCTTCATTGTTCTTTATTTAGCATCGCGCTATTTTATTCACTGGTGTTCTTGGGAGGAAACCCGTTCCGTGCTATACGGCGTGGTCCCTTGATTTACCTAACTTTAAAATAAAGGTTAATAACTTTTTTAGTTCTCACACCAGTCCCATGACTGACCTGGAGTTTATTGTTTTAACCTAAACTCTGGGTGCCCTTATTTTGACATGGGAAGCTAGTAGTTTTGGTTTTGCAGATTTATATTCACAGGAACCTGATTTACAGCTGGAATGATATCCGGAAAGCTCTGTATATCTCCTTCAATTGTGTTTTGTATTATTTTCCGTTGCTATGTAATTTATTGTAATCTCTGATATTTTTTGAATGTACTTTATTCATTTATACTCTGTATATTCTTGTAATCTGATGAAATTGTTGTAATATACAATGAAATGTTCTTTTGTTTGCGTTCCGATGTGGCTTGTTCTCAACTCAATCTGTGATTTCCCGTAAGGGTGATTTCGGGTCGTGTCAATACCCCAACAATTTAAAATCCGTCTGAATCCGTATCCGAAAATACAGATATTATCTGATATCCAAAAAGCGGATGCAGATGCGGATATGAGTGTGTCCGTATCCGAAAATTATCCGTCTGATCTGAAAGTAAGTATGTTTATAATAATTATTATGTTAAGCATACAACCATAAAAAATCATAACTAATTTTTAGCACCTATTCAATATTGTAAAGAAAATTTTAGAGAACATAGAACAAACCCTAACTTACCACACACATCTATTCTTCCAATCATTTTTTTTAATTTCAACCACATTTAGAAAAAGATTTGTTTAGAATATGATTGATGTATTAGCATATGATGTGTATTGCTACATTTCCATTTGAAAAACTGATGAGGTATGGTAGTTTATTTGTGAACTTTAATTGAGAAAAGGAATGTTTAAAATGTGATTTTTTAGTTCATAGGTTTTCGTATAGGAAAATTTCTGTTCATTTTTGGATGCGAATATTTTCGGATATCTAGGTCCTATTTTCAGATGCGGATATTTTCGGATATCTGAAAAAAATCCACGGATGTGGATACGGTTGTTAACTGTTTCAGATCCACGGATATCTGATTCGGATTTTAACTTTCGGATGCGGATGCGGATTTAGCCATATCCGCATCCGTTTGAATCCGTTGACAACCCAAAAGAGCATTACATTATTTTATCATAAATGCTTAGTAGATAAGTTAACCTTGAATTGTCGTATCTTATTTGAAATTTGGAGCGTTTACAGGCCAGATATCAGGGTTCCTGATGAAAAGAGGCTTAATACCATGAGCCATCATATTGAATTAGTCAAGTTTTCTAGTCCTCGGAAAAGACAAAAGCATAGCCAGAGCCATGTGCTATACCAGGTACAATTTGGTATTTCTGCTTTTCTTCTAATGGAAGTGCAAATAATTCCTTAACTGTTTTTTCTTCATTCTCCACCATTTCTTCTTCTAAGCCATGGTCGATCAAATGTGATGATATATGTGTTTAATTAGTTTTGTTCAATTGAGGGCCTATTAGTAAATATGATATAATAAAAAATGACTTTACTAGATAAGATAAAGGGATTCATGTTAATTATTTATAGTATCTAAGCCACAATGATAATGACATACGCATTCTTCTAAATGAAACATACATGACTATTTCACTTCCAATCCATTTAAGATACAAGATATAGATATAGGAATATAGATGCATGAATTAGCATGTTTATGCATCAGATTGAAATCTATTGGTTGAGAAGCACACAAGTGGAAAAGAAAGTGAGAACCAGTACTAGAGCCATGTAGAAGATAAGTGAAGTTTTTTTATATATATGCAGTTATGGTTTTTTATTCATACACTGTGATCTGTGTGTGTATAGACAAGATTTTTTTTTAAATAGAAACTTGCATCAATATAACTCAACAAATAAGATTGGTGTTGCTGCACTCATCTTATCTCCTCCTTCTAGACTCAAATAAAAAATGATAATTAATTAATGCACATACTGTAGATTCATATAATTTGTGCAATAGAATGCAATCATTATAAAAGCTAAATAAATTAGGGTGTGTATGCAGGTTAGATCTTGTTAATTAGATAGTTGAGGGAAGTAAAATTAAATTTGAATAATTTGAATGATGAATTCAGAAGAAAAAATAAAGAACAAAAAGGAATGTCTTGGTGGAGGCTTTTGCAGATTTTACAAATTTTACTTGGAGTTAATTGTTTTAGGCGATGAATACAGGATTGTTCTATTAAGTTTGTATGGTGTGTGTTTGTGGATATGCTAGATGCATATAGCAATAACCATAATGTAATACTATATTAAATCTTGTGATGTATTAATGGTAATACATGAATAATGAGGTCAAGGCAATATTATGAATACTAAATGTTGATATATAATATATTAATGGTGATCCTTTGATCCTTAAAATTCTGATTTCTCACTGTATGCATATGCTAGCACATGTGGTAAAAAAATGCAGTACATAATTGGATTTCTCGCTATACACAAAACTCTTCTCTTTAACATTAAGATTTCTGGCCATTCATTCATCTCACTTTTAATTTCATGCAATCCTACTGCACTTAGTAATATGTGATCAATTACAAATATGTGCTAATTTTATAACCCATGTATAACTTTCCAGTATCATGATGCATTAAGAATTTGAAAAGTTAGCCGCTACTCATGTAAAGTTGGTTAAAAATGTGTAAAAACTGACCTACCAGTATTTTGTTTTAACCTTTTACTTTTATAGGAACATAGTGAATCTGGTTGATAAAGCTAGTGAAATGAATTCTACAAGGAACAACCGTGGTTGCAATATATAAAATGAAAGTGATGCTTTGTTTTTTGACAACTTGACCTAATACAAGCACTGATATGCTGGATTTGCCCATGAGTGATGGTAGCGCGCCTATGAATTTCATACAGGCACTAATATGTTGAATCTACCTGTGTGTGACTGTAGTTCATTGGTAATGCTTATTTCATGAATTTTATGTGTTTTTTTTGTATGGGATATTAGTCATGGATGCTGATGGTATTGAATTTAATTTGTGATGCTAGCAGTAAGTCAATAGTTTTGTTGTTTAGAATTTGATCAGTTGTATATAAATCAGTGATTTGTAATTGCATTTCTTTTTTTCTTAATGTTATTCATTTTGTACATAATGTGCATGTAAATATATTTATTGTGAATTCTATTGCAGACTGTCAAAATATTAAGGCTATTGCAAAGGTAAATTTACGAGAAAACAAAGAGATTAACACTTATAGTTATCGATGGATGGAAAGTGAATACCAGAAGAAAACAGAAACAAAACTTTCATTATGATTTGAATAGTTTGGTTAAAATTTAAAATACATTATCCAGATCGAATTTACACAACATTTTTTATAAAATATTAAATATTACACTTGGAAATAGTCATATAAAAGTAATCCACAACTTTTATTAAAGGATGTTAATGATGGTTCTACAATAGGTGAATAACATTGTTGAAATTAAATTACAACATATGAAAAATCATTGAAAATGTATATACACAATAAATATTATGGTACAATGCATGTCGTAATATTTGAAATATATTGTAATTGGCTATCTCACATCATTTAAAAAACGTTATAAATAGTTTTCATTTATTCTTTGGTGTTCTCACTATATTTATATTTTGTAGTGTATTAAGCTCTTCCCTGGTCATCGGAGCTTGGAAGTTTTATATGGTTTTGGTTACTTTTCAGGTGGTTGAGTTTTGTCATCAATTAGAACATAGGCAGTCTTTTTAATAGTTTCAACATTATTTCCTACATCAGCTCGATATTCAGTCGATTATCTTGTAGCATATTTTATGAACGCCATGCTCATCATTGAAAATTGAAGGAACTTTAATCATGTCAGTTGGGGTTTCAATAGCATACTCATCAATAGAAGGTGAATACGATTCCTTCTTGGAGTGGTCTCAAGCCTCCTTTTTTTGGTAGAAATCTGATTAAAGTTATATAACATGAAGTAATATAATAGGACGGATGTTTGATCACATCGTTCATTAGCATGATTTTTCGAGGCTTGACTAACATAACAGATTTTATGAGTTAAATTGAGGAAGCAGTGGTATGAAAAAACAAGTTTAACAAGAGTGCTATTTAGGCCGAAAGTAGTAAAATAACGAGGTGTTGGAAGCAAAAAAATAAGTGTTTATAGTGTTTTTTGGAGCATGTCCCTACATCCTACTTGAGAAGTTCTTTATTAATTTAGTTAGTTGAGCCTAAGTAAGCCTTATAAGTTAGTTACAAGGTCTAGTAAGCTAGTTTTTGAAAAATTGTGTTTTATTTAGTTTAAAACATGTTTTAAATTACATTAAGTAAAATGAATCGAGAGACGAGTCGCAGCAGTAGCCCAACGGTTAAAGACTTGCACCATGGTAATAGTGGTGCGTATTCGAAACTCAGAATGACATGCTAAGAGCTTACCAGACGCAAAAGGTAAGATCAACCACTTATGTGGTGCTCACGGGCCGGGCTAGGTACACTAGGGAGGGTTTTACGATTCCGGTCGGTTTCCCTCCTGAACAAATTCAGAAGAAAAAAATCGAGAGACGATGAATGGAATGGAAGAAAGATGGAGAAGATGAAGGGACAATGAAATGAAGAATTATCTTTCATTATTTTGTTACTTCCCAAAATATGGAAAATAAATAAAAATTATTTTATGATTTGTACACTTCATTTTTTTTAAAATTGTTGTTTTTCACGATGAATATGCATCAATTGCATTTTTGGTAAGAGCAAAAACCCGAAACTACAAAGAATAAACTAAATGTCATCTTAAATAATAAGATATAAAAGTAATTACTGTAACAACCCGAATTTTAATAACATGTTGAAACTAGAAATCATGGTATAATTAAATTTTAAAATAAGAATCAAGGGAAACGGGTTACGCCATTGCGTTCGTCTCGGAATTCTGCTTGAAATAGAGTCCGAGTTTGCGTAAAACGGATAACGTACGAAGAAGATATGGACGAACGAAGTTTGGTGGCTAAATAGAAAAAAAAAAAGATTGCATTGGCGCACTTGGGAAGTGCGCCAGTACAAATTTACATTGGCGCACTTCCCAAGTGCGCCCAGGCCGAGAGAAAACCTGCACAACTTTCTGGTTTGACCCTGGCTGGCCTGGTCGGGTTTTGGTCGAATTTCTGAGCTCTGTTGTGTCACTAGGGCTAACTTGTCACTTACTGATTGGCTTCTCTTGAGATGGATGGCCTTGATTAACTCTAGCTTCATCGATGGCTCTAATTAGTTTGAAACCCTATATAAACAGCCCCCTAGCCCATTCTCTTTACACCATTCTTCTCTAACCTTATGCTGCATAATTTCATTATGCCTCCGTTCTTATTAAATAAAATAATGGCGTCGTTACTCTGCTGGAATCAAAACATGGACTGATGCATCTTCTTCCAACCTGAATAGAATTAAAAGATAAATCAAATCTCAAATCAAAGTTTAGAGCTACAACAACAATTAAAGAGGAGTAATTCAGCATTTCTGCGTCAACAACAATTTATTACCCTTTCTTAAAACCACGAAAGGCAAGTACAGTTATTTTCCGATACAAACATTAATTATAATTGTGACATGATTATAAATCTGAATTTGAGGTTGTGTACGTTCTGTTCTGATATATTTTATTCTGTATCTCTTTCTTCCTTCTGTTCTATAGCCAGGCTACCACGAGCCTGTGCCACATCTCATAAGAGATTAACGCACAAACGCAAAACTTTGGGACAAATAATGAATGATGGCATAATTGGACATGGCTAATCTGTGACTGATGTTGTAAACTAGATTTAGATCTATGCATATTCTGTGAATTGGAAGAAGAGGAACCATTGTATGTTAACATGTGACTTGAGACTTTGGACATAACGCATATTTTGAATTAAGATCTGTTATAATTTAAAGTTCTAGATTGTTGGGTATATTTTTATATAACGATTCATGGCTTGAGATAAAAAGAGAATATGACTTAGGTGTGAAGATCTATATTAAAATTTGATAACTGTTAAATGTGAATAACACCTAAGTGGGAGATTTTTGAATATATGACATGCATTGAAATCGATGGCTATATTTGGTATAATTCATGTGTGAATCTTTTGTACTAGGCAAGTTTAACTAAAATTGGGACATGAGTTATATGGTAAATTATGACCATAATCTGTGCCATGTAAATTCAATGCAAACGGAGGGTATATGATCATATTGTGAATCATGACAATTATTTAGGCATGCAAACTTACGCCAAATTTATAATTAGGCAAGATATGTCAAGGAAACTTTAAGGAATGATTAAATCTGTTATATTGCCTAATCTGCTAGTTCTGTTATATTGCCTAAACTGCTAATTAGATTGAATTGCCTAATCTGCTAATTATGTTAAATTGCCTTATCTGCTAGATCTGCTAAATCGCCTAATCTGCAAGATCTGTTATCTGTTTAATCTGTTGAATGGCGTAATATGTTGGAACTGAAATGCTGAAATTTGAAGTATGTAAATCTGTAGGCTCGATTTAAAATTGAGCAAAACTTGTTAATAGAACCTCGAATAATCTGCTGTAACTTGTACAGAAGTTAATTTGTTAAATTAGCATGATTAGTCTGATATTAGCATAGTCTGTGAATGAATGCATTGGCTAAACATGAAACATGGCTAACTCGAGGTTAGAATGAGTTTGCGGCGTAATCCTGTCCGGAACCGTCCGGCACATCTAATGGCCGCAAACAATAGGTTCTAATGTGAGAAGTTAGTCATAACGTGCTTGAAACCCGAGGTTAGACTCAGTTTGCGGTAGAAACCTGCCCGGAACCAACCGGCCTAACCAAGTGGCCGCAAACTGTCAGTCTAATGTGAGAGGTCTGCGCGTTAATTTTTAATTGATACAAATCTAAGATAAATATGATGTCTAAAACGTGTTGGGTGGATAGGGTTAAACCAATTGGACTAATGAATTTAACAAACCCGTTTCGTGAATCTGTAGGCCCAATTACAAAGTTAGACAAATCGGTAAATCTGTTAAATCCGTATTTCTGATCCGTTAGTCTGAAAACTTGTCTGATCTGTGAACTAGTTGATCTGAACTCTATATGTCTGAATTTGTAAACAAGGTAATCTGAAATCTTTTAGTCTGGGGACACAAGGTTAGGAGGGAAATTACTTTTGTCATCTGTTGTTTGGGACCCTTATTAGTCAGTAAACCTTTCTGGTATCAAAACTATGACCCAACAGTAGGTAGGGTCCGGGCACGCTTACTGAACTAATTATAAGCGGTTCATTCTGATAATGGCGAGGGGTGTTGATGGTGCGTTCCAACCGGGTCATGTGCGTGCATGAATCCCGGTCTGCCTCTGAGGATGTAAGACGTCATGACATCTGTAAATAAGTCTGTGCTAATTGGTTGTCAATTTAGGGAGTGATACACCCTACTGTTGGGCCGACACAGGGTATTTATGTATTAGGGAGACAATCGCTTGGGGTAGGGTTTTTGGGTACACTTAGTTCTGTCTGTTTCTGTTGGTACCGTTTGTTTCTATCGGGTGGTAACACCTGTCTGTTCCTGCGTAGTACCGTCTATTCGGGTGGTAAAGGCCCATTTACTAGTGTACACCTAATTCTACATTCTGTTTCCGTAGGGATTAATCGGTTTCTGTACCTTCTGTTCGGGTGGTAAAGGCCCATTATTAGCATTCTGTTTCTGTCTGTTTCTGTTGGGGTGGTAAAGGCCCACTACTAGCATGCTCTTCTGTGGAAATTATTTTGTTCCCGTTTTGTTTCAGTTTAGACATTAGGGTGACACTTAATCCTGTTATACTAGTATTAGTGCAGAGAAATGAAAAGTAATATTATTCTGTTTCTTCTGTTTAACCTAAGTACATCTGCTGCTCCTGTTACTGTTATCTCTTATCCAGCTTATTTTCATGTCATAATTATTATTATCTGTTCATATACTGGAAGTCACTGGACTTGCCAGACTTTATGTCTGACCTTGCTTGTTTTCGCCCCTTTTTCTTCCGTTTCCCCCCAGGTTTTCCAAGGAGGGAACACTTTAGCTTGATTCAGATTTCTTCTGCTTGGAGTACTTAGAGTGCTTAAAGTATGGCTTGACTCCTTATGGCAGCTTCTGTGGGGATTATGATTTTAAAGTTTTGTACTCTGATGATTTTCTGAACAAGACTGATATTTATGTACTTGAGTTTTTGGTAAAGATGTAACCAAACTGATTTCTATTTTCCGCTGTAATAAAGTTATAATTTCTCAAGTATTGTTTATCTGTCTTGAAATTTTCTGTTCTGTTTACTAAAATGCTCCACCAAAGTTAAGGCATTCCCTTTGTGATTGTCCTTAACGGAGGTGGGGTGTTACACTTGGTATCAGAGCAGAAGGTTACCGGACTGGGCAAAAGTTTTTAAAACCTTCTGAAAACTATTTTCAAAAACTGTTTACAAAGAAGCATTTTCTAAGAAAAGTCTTGTTTTATTTGAAAGGCATATCCCCCAAAGCCATATGCACTGTCTTTTGATTCTCTCCTTGAGTTTCTTCTCTCTTTCTTTTTCACCATAGTTTTGTAGGTGTACGACACATGTAGGAGGGCAAAGAAGTGCCCAACTTCCATTTGTAGCCGCAGTAGTTTCATCTGTGTCTAATCTTATTTCAAGCTTTGTAGGGTTGCCATGCGATGGAGGTAGCATTCGAGAAACTTGTCAACAAGCTATACAAGGATAGCAAGAACGAGGATAAAGAACACAAGCCTAAGGATGAGAAACTTGTTGATATGGCTTAATCCACGAAGGAGGAAAAGGTGAAAGGAAAGAGGCCAAAGTGAAAGAATAATAAAACCCACGATAAGAGAGAGTATCTTTAGTATGGTAAAAAGGGACATGTAGTTAAGTATTAGAGGACAAGGACAAGATCATCGAGAGGGCAATTGTATGCTCTCACTACTAGCATACCTAAGAAGAGGTGGTAACGTTTCTGTTAAAAGTTTAGCTTTTATTTTCTATCATACCATAGGAACCTTGTTTTTGTACATCGCATCCTTTTTAATTCTGCTTCGATAGTTGAGTCTCTGCACCTTAGTACTAGCGTAGTAGGGGGTCCCATTTTTGTCTCAAGTCCTGTTGGGGAATCGGCTCATTTATTCATGACTTGTTTGGATTTGAGAATGTCTATGCTAAGTGTTGAGTTTAGAAGTAATGCTTATGTTTTTGGGCTATGGGTTGTTTCTAGTGATGGAGTGGTTATCCAGAAATGATACCATTCTCGAGTATGAAAAGAGCGTACTTAGATTCTTGACTTGCCTCGGTAATACCCTCGAAGTCTAGTGTAACCCTTAGGGTTCTGCCATGCTTAGTTACCTAGAATCTCTTGATACATTTATCAATCCGCTCGAGTAGTGTTCGCCACTAAGGCGGATGGTTCATTTCGCTTATGCATGAGTTATAGAAAATCACCTTAGTAAGTACACTTGGCAACATGGTTGGCATTTGTTTATTTTCAAGAGATAATTCATTTATGTGGAATACCTTCTAGTAAGTGAATTCACTAGTGAATTTTGGAGAGTTTGCATGAAACCATGAGTACGCGGTTATGTTTAAGCTGTGTATACTAGAAAAAGAATAAGTGAAAGTGGAACGAGAGGCGATAGTGAAATGAGTTCCAACTCATATTTTGGAAATAGGAATTAAGAAGCTACGAAATTGTGAAGCTAAAGACGGTCAAAGCACAATGGAGTTAAGCTCAAGGAAATGCGACTTAGAAGATTGAAGACTAGACACGCGCATCATATCTCTTTTTAAGAGTATATCCTTGATCCCACTTTTTCTGTAGAGCTTACTTGTATATTATCTTTTAAGTATAACCTCTCGGTCCTATTCTCAATCCTATTTCTGTTGCAAAACCCCATAGGGATCATCTGTTAGTAATACATGTTGGGGCTTGAGGGTGTCCGTTGGGTTGAGTAATTTTTTGGGCGTCAGCCTGATGTTGATTTCGGTCTTCGGGCTGGTGCTTAGGGAGTTCTTCTCTTAATCAGTATATATATGACATAGATTTCCAGTTTTAACACTACCTAATGGGCACAAAGTTTTTACTTGCTTCTGTCGTTCGACTATATCTTTAGGTAGGAACAATTGGGTGTAAACTTGTGTTTGAGACATGTTATGATTGATGGTTGCAAGTGGTTGCTAGTGGTTGCTCGTGGATGCATATACATGCACATTAGACACTAGATCAGCTCCGTCACCTTTCATATTGCATATGCATGAGTGTTTATACTTATTTATTGATGAATTTGAATGTGTTATCATGTGGATGTTGCATATGGATGGATGTTTGTGCACACATACGGTGTTAGTGTGACCAGGACTATTTGCATACATGTTGGACTCATGGCACTAAACTTATTTTGCATTAAGAAGATCAATCAGGCCTGATCATTTGCATTAGATAAGGAACATATACACACACTTTCTGCATATGTTCATACATCATTAGAAATCTCTTAAGGACAATAGATGCCTGTGATTGATGATTGAGTAGATGGATGATTGGATGGTAGGACACATTCTTCTTACCTTGAAGATTTCGGGGACGAAATCCTTTAAGGAGGGGAGAATGTAACAACCCGAATTTTAATAACATGTTGAAACTAGAAATCAGGGTATAATTAAATTTTAAAATAAGAATCAAGGGAAACGGGTTACGCCATTGCGTTCATCTCGGAATTCTGCTTGAAATAGAGTCCGAGTTTGCGTAAAACGGATACCGTACGAAGAAGATATGGACGAACGAAGTTTGGTGGCTAAATAGAAAAAAAAAAGATTGCACTGGCGCACTTCCCAAGTGCACCCAGGCCGAGAGAAAACCTGGACAGCTTTCTTGTTTGACCCTGGTTGGCCTGGTTGGGTTCTAGTCGAATTTCTGAGCTCTGTTGTGTCACTAGGGCTAACTTGTCACTTTCTAATTGGCTTCTCTTGAGATGGATGGCCTTGATTAACTCTAGCTTCATCGACGGCTCTAATTAGTTTGAAACCCTATATAAACAGCCCCCTAGCCCCATTCTTTTTACACCATTCTTCTCTAACCTTATGCTGCATAATTTCATTCTACCTCCGTTCTTATTAAATAAAATAATGGCGTCGTTACTCTCCTGGAATCAAAACTTGGACTGATGCATCTTCTTCTAACCTGAATAGAATTAAAAGAGAAATCAAATCTCAAATCAAAGTTTAGAGCTACAACAACAATTAAAGAGGAGTAATTCAGCATTTCTGCATCAACAACAGTTTATTACCCTTTCTTAAAACCACGAAAGGCAAGTACAGTTATTTTCCGATATAAACTTTAATTATAATTGTGACATGATTATAAATCTGAATTTGAGGTTGTGTACGTTCTGTTCTGATATATTTTATTCTGTATCTCTTTCTTCTTTCTGTTCTATAGCCAGGCTACCATGAGCCTGCGCCACATCTCATAAGAGATTAACGCACAAACGCAAAACTTTGGGACAAATAATGAATGATGGCATAATTGGACATGGCTAATCTGCGACTGATGTTGTAAACTAGATTTAGATCTATGCATATTCTATGAATTGGAAGAAGAGGAACCATTGTATGTTTACATGTGACTTGAGACTTTGGACATAACGCATATTTTGAATTAAGATCTGTTATAATTTAAAGTTCTAGTTTGTTGGGTATATTTTTATATAACAATTCATGATTGAGATAAAAAGAGAATATGACTTAGGTGTGAAGATCTATATTAAGATTTGATAACTGTTAAATGTGAATAACATCTAAGTGGGAGATTTTTGAATATATGACATGCATTGAAATCGATGGTTATATTTGGTATAATTCATGTGTGAATCTTTTGTGTTGATACTAATGTTTTTGTTTGATGATAACAAATAGATTTTTGTTACTGGAGTGTTTGATTGTGGAACATCTAGTATTATTGGAAAATAAAATAACACAGAATTTACACAGAATATAGAAAAACAAATCAAATAAATTTTATTTCCAATAATATTATTTATTTTACAATTCATTTACACACAAGACTTTACAAATCACTTTACAAGTAATTTCAGCACTTCATTTTTCTTCTTCTCACTTCTAGCTGGATTATTCTTGTTGAGAACACCTTAACTGTCCAAAGCATCATCCTGTAACCTGTCACAAAAGAAAGAAAAATACACAGTACACTGGAACTAAAACAAATACTTTTGACAAAAATGATTCTCTGTGTGATTGATTCATTTTGTCTCAGCTTTCTGTGTGTTTTTCTCATCATATTTCAGACTTGAACAGCCACATCAAAACCATACTGGTTTGCTGATCAGAACCAACTGATTCTGACCAGCCTCAACTCAGTACAGTTTGACTGCTATTTTTTTTATTTTTTTTTCAGAATCAAACAAGTGATGAGCAAAGTATTAAGCAAAACAAGGTGAATTGTCTAAATCAAGACAGGTTCAAAAGAGGTCAACCAGCAAATAACTTTCAAAGTCAACATGGAGTCAAAAAAAAAAAAAAAAAATCACTAAAGTCAAATGGCCGAGCACAGCTCAACAGCAAAATGGTGAATCAAGTGAAGCATGCTAATACAAAACAGCATGTATGGGTCAAAAATGATATAACATCATGCAGCTATACATGGTGGAACAACAAAGCAGATCAGTTTTTAAAAATAAGAGCAAGTGCCAAGCCAGATCAAATGGCAAGTGTACAACATAGTGATGGTGCAGCTCAGTTGAGCCCAAGACAAACTCAGTGTAAAATCAAGAACAACTCAAAATAGTTAAGGCAGCACGACAGACATGATCAAGTGGTGTACACAGTCAGCAAGTGGTCGAGCATGTTCATGTGCACAGAGATAGATGGATGGTTCAGCAAATACAAGAACAGGTAGGGCAAGTAGTTCAGCATGATAGCAACAAGACATAAGGGATGTACAAGCTAATGTAAACAAGGTTCAGCATATGTCAATATGAATGATGCAAGACAGTTTTGTTCAGGATGGACAAACTAATTCCAGTCCATACAGCAAAAGTAAAGCAACATGGAGACATTCAACATTTCAGTAGTGTTCGAGCTCAAT
Source organism: Allium sativum (assembly GCA_030737875.1). NCBI lineage: Eukaryota > Viridiplantae > Streptophyta > Magnoliopsida > Asparagales > Amaryllidaceae > Allium > Allium sativum. Next base: position 587,461,767 of record CM060924.1, on the reverse strand, counting down.
TGACTTACACAAGCATAGCATGAAACAAGGTCCAAAACAATGCAGCATGGTCATGGAGTTCAGCAAGTATAGTAAAGGCAATTTCAAGACAAACTAGCAAGCATGGTAGTGCAATGGAAGTGCAGATGGTGCTCAGTGCAAATGAAATGGACAAGAACATGAAACATGTTCAAGCAGTAGAAATATGTGCAGTTAAGTTGTTTTTCAGGACAAGACAAAGGTGCAAAAGGCAATGTATTCAACATGACTCAACATAATTCTTACAGAAAGCTCAGTATATGCGTGTGTGACTGCATATACAAGTTAGCAGTTAATTCGAAAAGCAAAGAAACTGCTCAATATGTTTATAGCAACAATTCAAGTGTTTTATCTAGACAAACTTTATCAACTCAGCAATTAAGTGATTTCAAGAATTTTTTTTTTTGCAATTCATTTTTTTGTTGTTGTTTTGATTCAATCAAGAAATTCAAGGCAACATTTGAAAACAGTGCAGTCGTGTGTTTGGCAAAGATTTTTGTTTGGGCAAGTTCCTATTTCCAGAATTATTTCAATAAATTCCAGAGAAGCAAAAATATCTGTCCAGAAATCAGTGTTTAATCAAGGCAAGAAATCAATGGAGCAATCACGCAATAAACATAAGGGGATTCACGGTTTTTCTTTCCAGAAATGCTCAATCACGCAACAAATTCAAATAAAAACCGAGAATTACAAAAGCAAAAGGGGAATGAATCAATTAAATTTCAACATCAGGAATCTACGGCATGTTTTCTCAATCCAGAGGGGCACAATTTAAGTCACAGCAAGTTCAAAGAATTCAATCAAGGCAGAAATCCATTCAAGAAAATGTTAAAAGGGGAAACCACAAATAATCAAATTCGAATATTCCCAAATCAAATCGGGCAAGTCTTCAATGGAAATCAGAGTACAAGGGTTTCGGAATCCCTATATAAACACACGAATTCATCATCGACTTGACAAGATTCACACACAAAAAGAAATCCGAAACCCTAAATTGCAAAAATTGATAAAACTTACTCAGATTGATCGCAAGGACGAAGGAGATATCCTGGAGAAGCAAAACAAGCTTCCAAAGAACCATTACACACAGCATCGATATTGATTTAGGGAAAAATCACTGAAACCCTAATCGTAGCCGCCATTTTTTGTTTCAGAGAATAAGGAAGGATCGGGCTAAAGAAAATACAAGGGAGCACCGCAAAATAAAGTGGCCCGACCACTTTTGGCTTGTGCAAAGAAAAGGGGATGACCCCCATTTTTAACCCCTTCTTTATTTCCTTTAAGTTTTTTTTAAATTCTTTTTGTTCTAGTTTATTGTAAAACTAGAGAGCACAGAGTATTGAAGTGTAATCTGAAAAATCTAGTCTAGGGTATACAGACTAGTCTAGGATTTTGAGCTTAGGGATAAACAGGAGCAGGAGTTGCGAGTTTACATAGGATTGTAAGCGGGATCTGTTTGTATCTCCTAGTAAAAATCTTAGAAAGGCAGCAGTAGGCACAGTTTGCCGAAGCTGGGTATATCCGCGTGTGATTTTATTTTTACTGCATTTCTTTATTACTGTGTTTAGTTTAAATTTATTGTTAAAAACCCTATTCACCCCCCCCCCCCCCCCTCTAGGGTTATTATCGATCCTACAATTGGTATCAGAGCCGGTGTTTGAACCCTAGAATCATGACTTCAATGAACAATGCTTTTTCTGAAGGTCAATCTATTGCTAGACCACCCATGTTCAATGGTAGTGATTACGCGTATTGGAAAGCTAGGATGAAAATTTATCTAGTGTCTGTTGATTATGATGTCTGGGATATCATTGAAACTGGATATACACCTCCAACTGAAACTGTTAATGGTATTGTAACACCTAAACCAAAAATTAGGTGGGATGCAAATGATAAGAAATTATACTCTATAGATTCTAAAGCTATGAATGCTCTGATTTGTGCTCTTGATAAAACAGAATATAACAGAATTTCTCATTGTAATACAGCCCAGGAAATTTGGCATACTCTGGAAGTCACACACGAAGGAACTTCTCAGGTTAAAGAATCCCGTCTTGCCATGTTCAGTAATGAATATGAAAACTTCAACATGCAGAAGGACGAGAGCATCAAGGACATGTATGGTCGCTTCTCCGTACTAGTTTACAATGCCAGAGCCCTTGGAAAGGTCTATACAGAAGTGGAGCTTGTGAGAAAGATTCTGCGTGTTCTGCCCATGAACTTTGAAGCAAAAGTCACAGCCATTCAAGAATCCAAAGATCTGAGCAAGCTGAGCATGGAAGAGCTTATCGGAAATCTGATGACATATGAAATGGAGCTGAAAGCAAGAGAAGATCGCAACAACTCAGATCTGAAAAAGAAGTCAATAGCTTTGTCCAACACTGTCACTAGCGATAGTGAAGATCCCATTGAACAACTTGCCATGGCAGTCAGACAACTCACGAAGTGGAGAAAATTCAAACCTCGAAGAAATAAACCAAAGAGCAACAATTCAGAAGACGAACCACTCTGCTACAACTGTCAAAAGCCTGGACACATAAAACCAAATTGTCCACTTCTCCAAAGAAACAAGAAGAAAAAGAAAGCTTTTGCCGTAACTTGGGATGACGAGGAAGGAGAAGAAGATTCAGACAACAGTGAGGAGGAAAGCAATTTGTGCTTCATGGCAAAATCAGACCTAGAAGATACTGACGAGGAAACCACTGAGGTATACAGTTATGACGATCTGGTTTTAATGTGTAAACATCTTTCTGAAATTATTGACACGTTAGAATCAGACGCAGAGAAACTAAAAGCGGAAAACTTCAACCTTGTTCACAATAATAAGAAGTTGGAATCTGAGATTAAAAATGCTTCAAAAACCAATAACCTAGATTGTGAAATGTGTAAAGATGTGAATCTAGAAATTTTAACACTCAAGAGCACCATTGAGAATCTTGAAAAAGAAAACTTGACTCTAAAAGTTGAAGATGACACTAAAAGAAAGAACTACATTAAACGATGCACTTCACTTGTGAATGAGAACACAATCTTAAAAACAAGAGTCCAAGATCTAGAAGTCACATTGAACAAATTCTCAATCGGTCAAACATCTTTTAAAATGTTACTTGGAAACCAATTGGTTGGGAATAATAGAAAAGGACTAGGTTTTGGGAAGATACAAGAAATAACTGGAAGTGACAATGCTAAAGGTAAAGGTATTTTTCCCAAATGTGTAAAATGTGGGGTGATTGGTCACAGTCATGAAAATTGCAAATTTAGCAGTAAAATTCAGAAGTTCAAAAAGGTATGGGTCCCTAAACACTTGGCACACAATTATCACAAAGATTGGAACACAAAGAAAAATCAAATTTGGATTCCAAAAGAATCTTATGACTATCATTCTTCTACTACTGATATGATTAGGCCTAGAAGTTTCTCTAGGTCATCTCCTTCTTTGTTTATGTAGGTATGTTGGCGGGCTAAGGAGCAACAAAAATGGTACTTGGATTCAGGTTGCTCCAGACATATGACGGGTGATAAAAGACTGTTCCTTAGCCTGGAAAAACATAAAGGTGGGAATGTGACGTTAGGTGACAACAGCAAATGTAAAATTATTGGTAAGGGAAAAGTAGGTAACAGTATCTTTGCCTTAACTGATGTTTTATATGTTGATAATCTCTTTCACAATCTTATCTCCATCAGTCAGCTTTGTGATAAAGGAATGAATGTTGTGTTTGATAGTAATAGTTGCAAAATCATTGAGATCTCCTCTGGAAAGGTTGTGTTTACAGGGAAAAGAAAAGGAAATGTCTATACTCTCTCATTCGATGATGTAACAGTATCTAGGTGTTTGGTAGCAACAGAAGAGGAGGCAATCCTATGGCACAGAAGATTGGCACATGCAAGTATGGGTCTTCTTGAAAGACTAAAAACAAATGAACTTGTCAGGGGTTTACCACATCAGAATTTCAAAAATAACAAAGTATGTAAAGCTTGTACCATGGGAAAACTTAGTCGTTCATCTTTCCGTCCAAAAAATGTTGTTAGCACTTCACGAGTGCTTGAATTGATTCATATGGACTTGTTTGGACCTACTGATACTGCTAGTTTAAATGGTAAACGTTATTGTTATGTATTGGTTGATGATTACTCTAGGTTTACATGGGTTTACTTTCTAGCCAAAAAGTCTGAAGCTTTTGATTATTTTTTAAAGTTTTCAAAACTTGTCCAAAATGAAAAAGGGGTTTCAATTAAAACTTTAAGAAGTGATCATGGAGGTGAATTTGAAAACTTAGACTTTGAAAATCTTTGTGAAGAAAATGGTTTCAAACATGAATTTTCCACTCCTCGAACACCTTAACAGAATGGGGTGGTTGAAAGGAAAAATCGTACATTACAAGAAATGGCTAGATCTATGTTATGTGAATATCAATTGCCTCAAACATTCTGGGCTGAGGCAGTTAATACTTCGTGCTATGTAATGAACAGAGTTATGATTAGACCAATACTTAATAAAACGTCATATGAACTGTGGTCTAACAAAAAGCCTAACATCTCATATTTTAGAGTGTTTGGATGTCCTTGTTATATTTTGAACACAGGTGAACAGCTTGGGAAATTTGAGTCAAAAACGGTTGATGGAATCTTCATGGGTTATTCATCAAGAAGTAAGGCTTACAGAATCTTCAATAAACAGTCAAGAACAATCGTGGAAACCGTCAACGTCAAGTTCAATGAATCAGATATGGATACGATACCTGAAGATGATAAAGATGATGCCGGTGCATAAGAAATTGAACAAGAAAACAATGATGTTGAGACAAACAATGAAAAAGTCACTGAAGCAGCAACAGATATTGAAAGACTAAAATTCAAGCCAAGTCATCCTCCAGATTTGGTAATTGGAAGTCCAACTGCTGGTGTTCGTACACGATCCTCTCTCAATAGGGAAGTTTGTACCCTTTGTATTCATAATGCCTTTGTATCTGAAATAGAACCAAGTTCTTATGATGTTGCTCTTAATGATGAATTTTGGTTGTTAGCTATGCAGGAGGAACTTAACCAGTTTGAGAGAAACAGAGTCTGGAACTTGGTACCCAGACCAAAAGACTACCCAGTTGTAGGAACAAAATGGGTATTCAAAAATAAGCTTGACGAATCTGGAAACGTAACAAGAAACAAAGCTAGGTTGGTCGCTAAGGGATACAATCAAATCGAAGGTGTTGACTTTGATGAAACCTTTGCCCCAGTTGCTAGGCTTGAAGCAATTAGAATTTTGTTAAGTTTTGCGTGCTTTAAGGGGTTCAAATTAAAGCAAATGGATGTGAAGAGTGCTTTTCTGAATGGAGAACTGAAAGAAGAAGTGTATGTTGAACAACCCCCTGGTTTTGAGAGTCACGATTATCCAAATCATGTATACAAACTGGAAAAAGCATTGTATGGCCTTAAGCAAGCTCCTCGAGCTTGGTATGACTGTCTGTGTACATATCTCTTGGAAAATGGTTTTAAAAAGGGAAGTGCTGACACAACCTTGTTTTTATCTCATGATGGTGATGATTTTTTAATTGTCCAAATTTATGTTGATGATATCATATACGGTGCTACTAATGATATCTTGTGTGAAAAATTTGAAAAAGTTATGCAGGGCAAATTTGAGATGAGTTTGGTTGGAGAGCTGAAATTCTTCCTTGGTTTCCAAATCAAACAAAGTAGCAAAGGGATCTTTATCTCTCAAACGAAGTACGTGATGGAGTTGTTAAAGAGATTTGGAGTTCAAGATGCAAAGCCAATGAAAACACCGATGAGTCCAACAACCAAACTTGACAAAGATGAAAAAGGTGTTGCTGTGGATCAAAACAAATATCGCGGTATTATCGGTTCACTTCTTTATCTTTCTGCTTCTAGACCCGATATTATGTTTTCTGTTTGTTTGTGTGCTCGTTTTCAATCAAATCCTAAAGAATCTCATCTAAAAGCCACAAAACGGATTCTAAGATATTTGTTACACACACCAAATTTGGGATTATGGTATCCTTCTTGTGATAACTTTAATTTAGTTGGGTTTACTGATGCTGATTATGCTGGTTCACTCACTGATAGAAAAAGTACTAGTGGAACGTGTTTCATGCTAGGTCATTCACTTGTGTCGTGGTCAAGTAGAAAACAAAACTGTGTTGCCTTATCCACCACTGAGGCTGAATATATTGCTTTAGGAAGTTATTGTGCACAGATTTTATGGATGATGCAGACTTTATCTGATTTTGGACTTTGTTATAAACGGGTTCCTTTAAAATGTGACAGTAAGAGTGCAATTGACTTATCAAATAATCCAGTACATCACTCACGCACAAAACACATTGATGTAAGACACCACTTTCTTAGAGATCATATTGCTTGTGAAGATATTTGTATAGAATTTATTCCAACCGAATCTCAACTTGCTGATATTTTTACAAAACCCCTTCCTGAAGACAGATTTTGCAGATTACGTTTGGATTTGGGAATTATAGAAATAAATTAATCTTTTAGCATTTTTGGATAAATTTTCTCTTAAGATGTTCTGTTGGCAATTATCTTTCTGACAAATAATCCATGCTTCAAATCATCAAGAAAAGACCAATTTGTTTTTGGACATTTATGATAAATTTGTGACTGTATAAGTTTTCAGAATATGAGATGTTTGAAAATTTGTAGCTCTGATACGATCAAATATGCTTTATAATATGAGTAAATTGAAGAATTTTTTTTACTTTCATCTTCTGTCTCTATCACCCTTCTATCAATCATTATTATTTTATATATATCAAAGGGATTTAAAAAAAAAAAAGGGTATTTCTCTAATCTCATTTAAAAATCCAAGCTCTGGTCATGCATGGTTATGAGAATATTTTTTTTCTCATGCTATCACTGATTCCATTTAAAAATCCAAGATCTGGTTATGCGTGGTCAGTATAGTATTGAATTTTTTTTTTCATGTTGCAGCTAATTCCATTTAAAAATCCAAGCTATGGTCATGCGTGGTTAGTTTGCTATTGAAATATCCCTGATATATATTTCATCATTCCATTTTCTGTCTTGTGAAATGTGTTCTTCTTTTACAGATTATTCTAATCCTTTTGTTTGATTATTCGGAGTGTTTGAATCTGATAATGTCAAATGACTTGATTACTATTTACAGTCCACACTCTTTAAAATGTCCAGGATTGTTATTCTTTTGATGATAACAAAGGGGGAGAAGATGTTAAGATTTTGTGTTGTTTACAGACGTCTATAGATTTTATTTTGCCATTAATGCTAAGTGTTTAATTTTTTTTCATTTTCAAAGTCTTTACTCATGTCTGTTTACAACTGATAGGGGGAGCTCAAATGTAGGGGGAGCCCTTGTTCAAACACATCTCGTTATTCACAAAAATCTTAAGTCTGTTTGTCATCATCAAAAGGGGGAGTTTGTTGATACTAATGTTTTTGTTTGATGATAACAAATAGATTTTTGTTACTGGAGTGTTTGATTGTGGAACATCTAGTATTATTGGAAAATAAAATAACACAGAATTTACACAGAATATAGAAAAACAAATCAAATAAATTTTATTTCCAATAATATTATTTATTTTACAATTCATTTACACACAAGACTTTACAAATCACTTTACAAGTAATTTCAGCACTTCATTTTTTTTCTTCTCACTTCTAGCTGGATTATTCTTGTTGAGAACACCTTAACTGTCCAAAGCATCATCCTGTAACCTGTCACAAAAGAAAGAAAAATACACAGTACACTGGAACTAAAACAAATACTTTTGACAAAAATGATTCTCTGTGTGATTGATTCATTTTTTCTCAGCTTTCTGTGTGTTTTTCTCATCATATTTCAGACTTGAACAGCCACATCAAAACCATACTGGTTTGCTGATCAGAACCAACTGATTCTGACCAGCCTCAACTCAGTACAGTTTGACTGCTATTTTTTTTATTTTATTTTTCAGAATCAAACAAGTGATGAGCAAAGTATTAAGCAAAACAAGGTGAATTGTCTAAATCAAGACAGGTTCAAAAGAGGTCAACCAGCAAATAACTTTCAAAGTCAACATGGAGTCAAAAAAAAAAAAAAAAAAAATCACCAAAGTCAAATGGCCGAGCACAGCTCAACAGCAAAATGGTGAATCAAGTGAAGCATGCTAATACAAAACAGCATGTATGGGTCAAAAATGATATAACATCATGCAGCTATACATGGTGGAACAACAAAGCAGATCAGTTTTTAAAAATAAGAGCAAGTGCCAAGCCAGATCAAATGGCAAGTGTACAACATAGTGATGGTGCAGCTCAGTTGAGCCCAAGACAAACTCAGTGTAAAATCAAGAACAACTCAAAATAGTTAAGGCAGCACGACAGACATGATCAAGTGGTGTACACAGTCAGCAAGTGGTCGAGCATGTTCATGTGCACAGAGATAGATGGATGGTTCAGCAAATACAAGAACAGGTAGGGCAAGTAGTTCAGCATGATAGCAACAAGACATAAGGGATGTACAAGCTAATGTAAACAAGGTTCAGCATATGTCAATATGAATGATGCAAGACAGTTTTGTTCAGGATGGACAAACTAATTCCAGTCCATACAGCAAAAGTAAAGCAACATGGAGACATTCAACATTTCAGTAGTGTTCGAGCTCAATTGACTTACACAAGCATAGCATGAAACAAGGTCCAAAACAATGCAGCATGGTCATGGAGTTCAGCAAGTATAGTAAAGGCAATTTCAAGACAAACTAGCAAGCATGGTAGTGCAATGGAAGTGCAGATGGTGCTCAGTGCAAATGAAATGGACAAGAACATGAAACATGTTCAAGCAGTAGAAATATGTGCAGTTAAGTTGTTTTTCAGGACAAGACAGAGGTGCAAAAGGCAATGTATTCAACATGACTCAACATAATTCTTACAGAAAGCTCAGTATATGCGTGTGTGACTGCATATACAAGTTAGCAGTTAATTCGAAAAGCAAAGAAACTGCTCAATATGTTTATAGCAACAATTCAAGTGTTTTATCTAGACAAACTTTATCAACTTAGCAATTAAGTGATTTCAAGAATTTTTTTTTTTGCAATTCATTTTTTGTTGTTGTTTTGATTCAATCAAGAAATTCAAGGCAACATTTGAAAACAGTGCAGTCGTGTGTTTGGCAAAGATTTTTGTTTGGGCAAGTTCCTATTTCCAGAATTATTTCAATAAATTCCAGAGAAGCAAAAATATCTGTCCAGAAATCAGTGTTTAATCAAGGCAAGAAATCAATGGAGCAATCACGCAATAAACATAAGGGGATTCACGGTTTTTCTTTCCAGAAATGCTCAATCACGCAACAAATTCAAATAAAAACCGAGAATTACAAAAGCAAAAGGGGAATGAATCAATTAAATTTCAACATCAGGAATCTACGGCATGTTTTCTCAATCCAGAGGGGCACAATTTAAGTCACATCAAGTTCAAAGAATTCAATCAAGGCAGAAATCCATTCAAGAAAATGTTAAAAGGGGAAACCACAAATAATCAAATTCGAATATTCCCAAATCAAATCGGGCAAGTCTTCAATGGAAATCAGAGTACAAGGGTTTCGGAATCCCTATATAAACACACGAATTCATCATCGACTTGACAAGATTCACACACAAAAAGAAATCCGAAACCCTAAATTGCAAAAATTGATAAAACTTACTCAGATTGATCGCAAGGACGAAGGAGATATCCTGGAGAAGCAAAACAAGCTTCCAAAGAACCATTACACACAGCATCGATATTGATTTAGGGAAAAATCACTGAAACCCTAATCGTAGCCGCCATTTTTTGTTTCAGAGAATAAGGAAGGATCGGGCTAAAGAAAATACAAGGGAGCACCGCAAAATAAAATGGCCCGACCACTTTTGGCTTGTGCAAAGAAAAGGGGATGACCCCCATTTTTAACCCCTTCTTTATTTCCTTTAAGTTTTTTTTAAATTCTTTTTGTTCTAGTTTATTGTAAAACTAGAGAGCACAGAGTATTGAAGTGTAATATGAAAAATCTATTCTAGGGTATACAGACTAGTCTAGGATTTTGAGCTTAGGGATAAACAGGAGCAGGAGTTGCGAGTTTACATAGGATTGTAAGCGGGATCTGTTTGTATCTCCTAGTAAAAATCTTAGAAAGGCAGCAGTAGGCACAGTTTGCCGAAGCTGGGTATATCCGCGTGTGATTTTATTTTTACTGCATTTCTTTATTACTGTGTTTAGTTTAAATTTATTGTTAAAAACCCTATTCACCCCCCCCCCCCCTCTAGGGTTATTATCGATCCTACATTTTGTACTAGGCAAGTTTAACTAAAATTGGGACATGAGTTATATGGTAAATTATGACCATAACTTGTGCCATATAAATTCAATGCAAACGGGGGGTATATGATCATATTGTGAATCATGAAAATTATTTAGGCATGCAAACTTAGGCTAGATTTATAATTAGGCAAGATATGTCAAGGAAACTTTAAGGAATGATTAAATCTGTTATATTGCATAATCTGCTAGTTCTGTTATATTGCCTAAACTGCTAATTATATTGAATTGCCTAATCTGCTAATTATGTTAAATTGCCTTATCTGCTAGATCTGCTAAATCGCCTAATCTGCAAGATCTGTTATCTGTTTAATCTGTTGAATGGCGTAATCTGTTGGAACTGAAATGCTGAAATTTGAAGTATGTAAATCTGTAGGCTCGATTTAAAATTGAGCAAAACTTGTTAATAGAACCTCAAATAATCTGCTGTAACTTGTATAGAAGTTAATTTGTTAAATTAGCATGATTAGTCTGATATTAGCATAGTCTGTGAATGAATGCATTGGCTAAACATGAAACATGGCTAACTCGAGGTTAGAATGAGTTTGCGGCGTAATCATGCCCGGAACCGCCCGGCACATCCAGTGGCCGCAAACAATAGGTTCTAATGTGAGAAGTTAGTCATAACGTGCTTGAAACCCGAGGTTAGACTCAGTTTGCGGCAGAAACCTGCCCAGAACCAACCGGCCTAACCAGTGGCCGCAAACTGTCAGTCTAATGTGAGAGGTCTGCGTGTTACTTTTTAATTGATACAAATCTAAGATAAATATGATGTCTAAAACGTGTTGGGTGGATATGGTTAAACCAATTGGACTATTGAATTTAACAAACCCGTTTCGTGAATCTGTAGGCCCAATTACAAAGTTAGACAAATCGGTAAATCTGTTAAATCCGTATATCTGATCCGTTAGTCTGAAAACTTGTCTGATCTGTGAACTAGTTGATCTGAACTCTGTATGTCTGAACTTGTAAACAAGTTAATCTAAAATCTGTTAGTCTGGGGATACAAGGTTAGGAGGGAAATTACTTGTGTCATCTGTTGTTTGGGACCCATATTAGTCAGTAACCCTTTCTGGTATCAAAACTATGACCCAACAGTAGGTAGGGTCCGGGCACGCTTACTGAACTAATTATAAGCAGTTCATTCTGATAATGGCGAGGGGTGTTGATGGTGCGTTCCAATCGGGTCATGTGCGTGCATGGATCCCGGTCTGCCTCTGAGGATGTAAGACACCGTGACATCTGTAAATAGGTCTGTGCCAATTGGTTGTCACTTTAGGGAGTGATACACCCTACTGTGGGGCCGACACAGGGTATTTATGTATTAGGGAGCCGATCGCTTGGGGTAGGGTTTTTGGGTACACTTAGTTCTATCTGTTTCTGTTGGTACTGTCTGTTTCTGTTGGGTGGTAACACATGTCTGTTCCTGCGTGGTACCGTCTGTTCGGGTGGTAAAGGCCCATTTACTAGTGTACACCTAATTCTACATTCTGTTTCCGTAGGGATTAATCTGTTTTTGTTTCTGTACCTTCTGTTCGGGTGGTAAAGGCCCATTATTAGCATTCTGTTTCTGTCTGTTTCTGTTAGGGTTGTAAAGGCCCATTACTAGCATGCTCTTCTGTGGAAATTATTCTGTTCCCGTTTTGTTTCAGTTTAGACATTGGGGTGACACTTAATCCTGTTATACTAGTATTAGTGCAGAGAAATGAAAAGTAATATTATTCTGTTTCTTCTGTTTAACCTAAGTACATCTACTGCTCCTGTTACTGTTATCTCTTATCCAGCTTATTTTCATGTCATAATTATTATTATCTGTTCATATACTGAAAGTCACTGGACTTGCCAGACTTTATGTCTGACCTTGTTTGTTTTCGCCCTATTTTTCTTCCGTTCCCCCCAGGTTTTCTAAGGAGGGAACACTTTAGCTTGATCTGGATTTCTTCTGCTTGAAGTACTTAGAGTGCTTAAAGTATGGCTTGACCCCTTATGGCAGCTTCTGTAGGGATTATGATTTTAAAGTTTTGTACTCTGATGATTTTCTGAACAAGACTGATATTTATGCACTTGAGTTTTTGGTAAAGATGTAACCAAACTGATTTCTGTTTTCCGCTATAATAAAGTTATAATTTCTCAAGTATTGTTTATCTATCTTGAAATTTTCTGTTCAGTTTACTAAAATGCTCCACCAAAGTTAAGGCATTCCCTTTGTGAGTGTCCTTAACGGAGGTGGGGTGTTACAATTACAATAAGGTAATGTACTGTTCCCTTAGGATTTTAATAGTTCAAATCACTTTTATAGGGATCCCTGTATTTATAGGTAATTCATAGCTCCACCGTTAGTGTAGAGATTATCTCTTGGGTTGTTAATTTGGCTGCCTACTAGAATGATAGTTTGGTAAGTCATAATTGCTTACTGTTCATTTTAGTTAAAATGAAGTTATCATATGCTTTGTAAACGATATGATCACAATTGTCAAATACATCTTTTTGGACCGGAGCTATGCTTTTAAACTTCTCTTCCTTCATATCAAGTTTAAGAACCTTAAAAGCATGTGGCTTTTCCCTGAATGGCTCAATCCTAGCCCAATGGATGGCTCCATTAACGAAAACTGGGTTTTCAAGATCACACATGCAAGGAGTTTTTCCCATGATTTTTCATTTACCTTGGAACAAAACTGGTTTTCCAAGAATCTTACAGTAATAGGAACCACCCATGGAGCGAAAATAGATTCTGATGAATTTGTATAAACCTGTGAATGGATCAAACCTAAACTGATGTTGTCATATGAAATTGTAGCGCCTTCAATCTTTCTCTTCAAGTATTTTGATGGGGTAAGATTGATTAAGTAGAACGTAATGGTGGCTTTGTTTCCATATGCATTAACTAATCCATTAGCTATGTTAGAAAATTTATAGTGCGTAGAGCATACAAGATGAATCTTATGAACGCAAGTGTGTTGTCGAACCAACATCTGAGAGGTAATATTCTGTCAATTAGAACGACTTCATTATTATCTAATGGATAATATATGTTTCATATCGTAAATTGATGTTGTGTATTTATAGACATTATTTCACAAGAGGATTATTTCTTGTTTCAGGAGGTTATGTTCTAAATAAGAGGTTTTGGTTTGAATATCCAGATAACATCTATTTTAGCCCACTAATTATGCTTCAGAAAGAGAACTTACTTATGTATTTTATTAACCTATACTTATACTGGCGGGTTAAGTATAATATATATTAATGGAGAAATAAATTATAGAAATTTATTTAATAAGGGACTAATTCAAATGAGGCTTATAAGTATTTTCCTCTCGAAATTGTATATGATTGTTTTGTGTTAGTTTGATTGTTATATAACCAACTACAAAATATGGTCTCAACAAAATAAGCTTTTTGTTACTTGAGCTTTCTCATGCTTGTTTTCCATATTGACTAGGGAGTTAGTTTGTGATAGTGCTCGCATCAGGTTAAGAAAATTCCAAGATTAATTTTGGATGAGATACAAGACATTTTCTCGTATTCCTTATCATTCTACTGTGTTTGTCATTATTTGAGACTATTAAAGTTTATAGGGATAAGTTGTTAAAACTCTCAGGGTTTTTTTATACGTTGGTACTCTAAAATATGTATGATTTTCGGTTTTCTTCTTATAATGACTATTGTATATTTTTTTACTGTGCGTTCCACTATGACATCATGTTCTTTCCTTTCTTTTAACTATTTGTATTTTGGTCTTTTTTTTTATTTGGCATGGAAATTTTGTGGTTGCATTAATGCTGATATCTGAGCAAAAAGTCAAGTCGTTAAATAATTGATATTAGGGTAAAATAATTAGCGAATATATCCAATTATAAATAGAATCCATACTTAAGTAGAAATTTTCTCGATCACTGAAAATATAGATATATGTAGAAATTATTTAAAAACCATAAAATATCTAAACATCAATTACATGGAGGTCTTCTAACTATTGAAAGTTCAGCGCACTACCATGTGGATATAACCTCATAGTTTATGTAACGTCCCAGATTTTTCGGCTATATAAATTGGAATATTTAAATCTGTTTATATATTATATTGGAGATATAATGGATTTTATATCGAATTCTTTTTATTAAAATGGAGATCGAATATATATATATATATATATATATATATATATATATATATATATCATTAAAACGATTCGAAACGACGCGGCAGTTCGAAATATTCGATTTGAACTTTAATTGAATATACAGGATCCAATATAAGTCAGATTTGTATGAAATAGGAATCATCCAGACCGATTTGATTATATTTTTCTAATGAAAGAGAAAAATCAAAATTTCATCGTATAGATTATTATTTATGTTCAACTCAAATTTCCAAATAATCGCTATGGAAATCGCGTATACATTATAACGTTTAATTAATAAATATAAGGGAATCCCTATATATTTGAATATCAGTTAACTCGAAATTATATTATATGGAGTTTAAAAATCTATGTGGTTTATTCTGAAGCCGTATAAGATTTTATTTAGAGATATACGGTGATAATTTGTTTTATTATATAATTGTTTGGGATTTAATTATATTTTATCGAAAATATATAGGACCTAGAAATAGTTTTCTTTTCAAACAGAATCTGTTTTCGACGAAACGAATTTTATTGGAATGCGTATAATTAAATATTGTTATATTTCCAGTTTGGAGCCAAACGAAGTTGTTTTGTTGGTAGGCGAAATTTAAGGATGAACCGATGAATAGAATTTGAATAAAATAGCACAGTTTTTACAAATGGAATCTGTTTTCAATGAAACTGGTTTCATTGGGACCGTAACGTCAAACCGTACCATGACGTCCATTTTCATAATTTTTAAAGTTCGCGTATCTTTGTGCGCTTTTTAACGGTCGACGGAATATAACGGTTAAGAGTAAAAATTTAGTACCAAAGAGAAAAACAAAACAAACAAAAGCTTGCCCATAAATTTGAAAACTGGAACGTATACATATATAAAGCTAGAAATTTTCAAAGCAAATACAAAAGGAATTCTTGTCTGTATGATTACAAAACGAAAGGGGCAAACAATTCATTTTAGAATTTAAGGAAAGCATGGCCTTATGGTAAATGAAATATACTAGAATATATATATGTATATATATATATATATATATATATATACACACACACATATGTATATATGTATATATATATATACATATTCCAGCAATTTTAGGAAATATACATGTGAGGTACTAACCTAAAATGGGGTCAATTCTTCTGTACCCAACTCGGGTGTTCCCGTGTGCCTGACAAATCACAAACACACATCAACCACATATATTATTAATAATCTAATGAACGGGTCCTACAATCCACTCAAAACCATTAGATTTTGTGCAAATCAGTAGCTAAGATTGATCCGACATATGGGAACACTCAATTTGGGTATAGAAGAATTCATTCCCACCTAAAATAGGTTGTTTACCTGCTTTCGTGTTTTCAACGTCTTTTACACCATTCTCCTAGCAGCTAAACCCACATTTCTATCGCGTATTAGCAAATCCATTTAATAAAAAGCATGGCCAATCTACTTGACGACATACCCTACTAGTTTTACCGCACAACGGCGGAAAAAACCGACCGTTAAGTTATATGATATTATATGAACAAAACTTTTTGTTAATACTTTCTTTCAATTGGAAAACTGTAAACACAATTACATTAAGGTTTAATCAAATTGATATCAATGATTTATCATCAATGTGTTAATAAGAATCATTCATGGACATGTGTGTGTGTATATATTAATGTGTGTTAATAAGAATCATTCATAGACATGTGTGTATATATATTAACATATTCTAACTAAGTAGAATACACGTTTCTAGCATGTTGGACAACCTCTTGTCTAAAAATGATTATTCTAATTAGAAGCAAAACATACAAATAATGAAAATAAATGTCTTTTGTAATATACTTTTGCATTTCTTTCATTTGCAAAATACTTTACCGAGCCATATATTACATTATCTATGCTCTTTGACAGTATAAGATCACCAAGCCATCTACAATAACCATGGAGGTTATGAAAAAAGAAAACTGGACATATTTTGCAGCAATATAAGAAAACATGACTTCCTTGGAGTTTTTTCGTTTTAACAGCTAAAAATGTGATACATTTGCAGTAGACGTAATATCTAACTATGTACCTTCCATATTGCAATTGATTAATGAAGTAATTATCAGCCATAGAAAAAAGATCGATAAACTGGCTCCCCATCACATCTAAATTTTGGTATAGACTATCTCTCAGCCCTTACACTTTATAATGCTCTAGTCAGTGAGTCAAAATGAATAAGGAAAATAACGCAACTTGTAGAAAACGAAAGAATCTATAGTGTAGATTATTGGACAAGCGGAAGACTAAAGATATTCATAATTTTAATCTAGAATTTTACAGTAATACATATAGGAGACGTACTTTAGTACATTATGGCAATTTTACCTGACAGCATTAAATTTTATAAAATTTGTTCACTGAATAAACTAACTATCAAACTACATCAACCAAAAACTATATAACAAAATGTCAAAAACCAATTATTGCTTATTGGTAACCTAATATAGCACAAATTATTGCTTATTAATAACCCAATATAGCAAACAGTGTAAACACAATAATATATGGACTAAAATCAATACTACGTTTGATTAAACCTGGCCAGAATATGTATACAGCCATAGCAGTATATTATGATATCATCCCAAACAACAAAACGCAAAATGTCAACAGTACTAGACTTATTTTTGACTCATGAAGTTGCTACAGTTCAAACATGAAACTGTAAATAACATACGTTCAACTTCCCTACTAAAACTACCATTTAAAACTCAACTTAATTTTATGATCCTACTAGTATTAACAATCTACTCTGCATTAGGGACTTCCAACTCGCCTCTCTTCTTCAACAACGTCCAAGCAAACAACTTTTGTGCTCGATCCAAACCTTTAGAAAAAAAATAGATATGACTTATAAATAGTTAGCAAAATGCTAATCCGTTAATCTGAGAAACTTACATAAATTGTATAAATTAAGTAGTCAATCTTACATTAAATTTGTTACTAACTCTGTCCATGGTTCTCTCTAAGTAGATTTTATATTGATCCATAGAAGTGTTAACAAACTGCTCACAATAGCTTAGTCACCATATTCCGACTGCCAGCATCATCCGCGCATCTCCGGGTTACTTAAGAAAACCGCAGATTTTATGCAGATTTTATGGTTCTCTTTAAGCAGTTTTTAGTTACCTTGCTCTGCAGATGAGCAATATGTTCTGACTGCCAGCATCATCCGCTCAACTGCATGGTTTCTAGTCGTGAAATCAGCTTTCACACCCGTCTCAGTCGTGTACCATCAAACTACCTATCTAACTTCGATGGTGAGATCAGCTTTCCACAGCCATTCACATTTATACACCAAGCTAAGATTAAAGATCAACTGCAAATAAGCAGATTAACAAAACTTATTCAA
Source organism: Allium sativum (assembly GCA_030737875.1). Taxonomy (NCBI): domain Eukaryota; kingdom Viridiplantae; phylum Streptophyta; class Magnoliopsida; order Asparagales; family Amaryllidaceae; genus Allium; species Allium sativum. The sequence continues at coordinate 587,443,879 of CM060924.1, read as the reverse complement.
ACATAATGAGTGCAAGTGAATTGCGATAGAATAAAGGCTTAATCTTCTCTATATCATTGAACATTGGGTTTTTCTTATCCGAACAAGATTAATTTTCAATTTACAAAAAAATTATTCATGACAGTTTATTTTACGTTTAATAGAGAATTTTATATGAAAACAATAATTTATTAACAATAAAAAATTAGATACAAAGAATTAAGCCAAACAAGTGCTAAACCACGATTATCAAGTACTTGTACAACAAGTCACCAAACTACTAAATTGAAGACATAGACCCAAAATAAAATAAGTCCAAGTGCAACTTAACTTAAAAACAAGAAGCAAAACAAAAACCAATATGTAACGGAAATACAAATTGAAATCATGACAGCTAACAATTGATACAGCCATTACTAAAAGCTATCATAAACCCAAGTTTCACATAGCATGTTTCATTTGTTGTTCCATAATTTTGAGGTTCCATATACTAAAGCAGTCATAAAGCCAAATTTTGCATAGCACGTTTCATTCTTTTTTAAGGCAACAAAATCAGGTATTTCTTATATTAAGCATCTTATAATTTGCTTATTACTAGAAAAGATTTTCACAAATCTGACTCAAATGTTGTAAATCTCGTGTAAGTATTGAAGATTAAAGTTGTCTTTCACGCTTTACAAGCATAACAACACAAGGAACAAACCTGACGTTACTGTCTTTCACACTTTACTACCAGCATGACCACAAAGAAACAAACCAGCAAGATGGATGCTTTAAAACATGTTGATGGGTGTTCAAAATACAAAACATGAGTTTTGGCAAATCCTATACGAAAAGGAAAAACAATCAATATCGACTGAGCTAACAAAACATTGTTCAGAGAATAGTAATGGTTGTAAACAAAGTGAAATTGGAAACTAGGGTTCACCATGGATGCCAGGAAAGTTCAAATGTGTCGTATCCACTTGTATAAAAGTCACGTTTCAGGTGAGAACAAATGATTACGACATTTTTTTGCAGATCAGAACCGAAATAAAAAATCAACAGTGCAAAAGGAAATTAAAATGCATACCGAGATGATCGAAAATCAATGAAATACAACCGACAGTCAAAATATCACCGAATTCGACTTTTTTTTTTTTTTTTCAGATCTAGAGTCTCACAAATCCGGAAATCGCCCGATAAAATGAAATGGCGATAGATGATGAGGAACGAAAGGAAAACGCAGAATTCGGATTTGAGGAAGACAGAAGTCGTAGTAAATAAAATGAAAAGAAGGGAAATGCGGAAAGGAATTTCGTAAGAAAACTAGGATCATTCATCAACATACTATCTCATTTGTTGTATGGAAGAAAAGTGAAGAAATAAAAATGTAGTCATTCAATTTATTCTACGTTTTATCTCTCCCCTCCTCTCTATACCAAATTCCAACATGGTATGTGAGCTAGGTTGATGAGAGATGATAGTAAGATCTCTAGAGAGCGAAAAAAAAACCATTTTTTAAAACAATTCAAAGACGGACGAGCTGAAGCAGAACAAAAGAAAACAGATCTGGTCATGAAGAAAATGATTGTTGGTATAAGAGAAAACCTAAGTGCTTAAAGTGTCAAAAAATTGGGCATATGGAAAGAAATTGTAGATTCAAAGATGAAGAGTAAGAGAACATGGCACAATTGGCCATGGAAGAAAATTTATTTTAGAGTTGTGGGTGAGAAGTGCACCATGGAGAGAAGTGCTCCAATATTCAAAGAGTAGAGTTGAAGAGACGTACTTCAACAATTGAATGTGATGAGAAGTGCATCCATCTCTTCTTGCATTGTCTTCCTCCAAGTATTTTCTTTAACCGCTTCTTCAAAATTTTCTGGTTTCATTGCACAATAGTTGCACCTAGCAAAAATATCATCCAAACTCCTTATTTTTATTGGGGTTGAGCATGGAGATGATGAATTATGGCTTACTTAGGATGAAGTGCTAGATGGAGAACTTGGTGTAGATGAATCACATTGGTTATTTGCAAGTGTATTAGATTTTGTTCTAAAATTACTATTGGAACGGTTTTATCCTCCACTTTCTCCTTTTGCCAATTCCAAGATGTCTTCTCATCAAATACAACATCTCTACTGATGATTACTTTCTTTGTCTTCAAGTTGTAAAGTCTGTAGCCTTTTGACACAGAACTATAGCCAATAAAAATGCATCTTTCACTTGCTTCTTGAAGCTTTGTCCTTTTTTCTTTAGGAATTTGAGCATAGCAAAATAATCCCAAAGACTCTAAGATGATTCACTGAAGGCTTTCTTCCACTCCACGGTTCAAACGGCGTCATATTCCATACAGCTTTTGTTGGACATCTATTCAGCAAATACACAGCTGTATTTAAAGCCTCGGGCCAAAATTCTTTAGGCATGCCTTTCTCAAACAACATTGATTTAGCCATCTCCATCGCTGTTTGATTCTTCCTTTCGGATAGACCGTTTTGCTGAGGTGTATACCTAATGGTTATTTGCCTCTCCACACCTTCTTCTTTACAAAATTTATCAAAATCATTGGAGTTATACTCCTTTCCCCTGTCACTTCTCAAAACTTTTATGGACCTGCCACTTTGTTTCTCAATAAAAGCTTTAAACTTCTTAAATATAATAAACACTTCATATTTTTGTCTCATAAAATAAACTCATGTCATGTGAGTCAAATCATCAATGAATAAAATAAAGTACCTGTTTTGAGCATGAGATAATGTGCTCATAGGACCGCATACATCCGTGTGCACTAATTCCAACACTTATTTGGCTCTTCTTGATTCTTCCTTTGGAAACGGTTGCCGATGATGTTTGCCAAGTACACGTCCTTCACATACTCCATGTTCTTCTTTTTTTATTGTTGGCAACCCGTACACCATCTTCTTTTGTGAAAGCAATGTGAGACTGTTGTAGTTTAAGTGCCCAAGTCTCTTATGCCATAAACAAGTGTCGTCTTCCTTTTTTGCCATGAAGTTATGATTTTTCTCATAATTTAGATGGAGGGGAAAACTTCTGTTGTTTGTCATTTTTATTACAGCAGTAGCTTTTCCATTTGAATCAAAGATTTTACATTCTCGATTCTCAAATTGAAGAGAATAACCATGCTCTAAAAGTTGTCCAATGCTCAACAAATTTTCATCTAATTTAGGAACATAAAAGGTATCATGAATAACTTTACTTTCCTTCTTTGGTTGCAACTTCAACGCTGCCTTTGCGTTCAACTTCAACATACTCTCCATTGCCAAGTTTAACTTTCGAACCAAATGAAGGATCTATGTCAATGAATGCATTTTTGTCTCCTGTCATATGATTGCTACATCTACTGTCCAGATACCATATATTCTTATATTCTTCAGTTGTCTTTTGACAAACAAAGAACAAGCTCCCTTCCATATCTTTCGCTTTGGCAAATGCTGTGTTTTGTGGCTTACCAAGGCGACAGTCCTTTTGAATGTGCCCGAACCTTTTGCAATTATGACGTTGTGGCTTTCCTTTGTTCCAACAAACCTTTTCTTCATGGGAGCTTTTTTTGCAAATTCCACAGCATTTGTTTGTTCCTTCATCACTTCCTCTTCCGCCATAGGTGCCTCGACCTCTTCCGCATGAATTTCTTCCTCTTCCTTTGCCAAATCTGCTACCTCTAGAAGACTCGTCATTATTTTGCTTTATTGTTTATCATTGTTTAATTGAGTGGTGAGTTTGGACTGAAACACGTTTTCAACTATCTTTTCTATACGGCGTAACAACCTTTTCTCGTAGGATCTAAGTGAACCCATCAAGCCTTGAACGGTCATGTTTGATAAATCTTTGGTTTCTTCTATAACAGCCACCATAGGATCAAATTTTTCAGTTAAGCTTATCAAAATTTTATCAACAATTCTACGATCATCAATTATATCTCCATGAGACTTCATTTGATTCACTAATTCGGACAAACTATTAAAATACTCATTCAAACTTCCATTTTCTTTGATTTTTTCATTTTCAAAATCTCTCTTTAGAGATTGAAGTTTGACAGTTCTCACTTTTGAATCCCCTTCAAAATCTTGTTGCAAGATTTCTCATGCTTCCTTGGCTGTAACGACCCGACGATTTTCGACCCTGAAAATCGACATAAATCACACTGTCGACTAATCAAGCATCGAAAACACCGGATTGTTATGAGAAAGAAATTAGAGGGTGAGAAAAGAAAGAAAGAAATGTTAGAATAGAAGAAAGAAGAAGAACACATCAGAATCTCACAGCGGAACGAATAACTATAATACATCAAATACCTTTTAAAAGGAAATTGCATATGTATACATACCAATCATCAGAGTACAAAAATGTAAGACACAGCGGAAATTAACTTTGAATAACTAGCGGTGAAGCCACCTGCTTCCAGCTTCTGAAACTCCAAGCGAAACCTGACCTGTAAACATACTCGGTCTGACCCGAGCACATTTGATTTAAAACAAAAATACATCGGGTCAGTCTGGAATACCATCAGTGATAAATTCACAGAAACAACAATCATTGGTTTAACTTTGGAAATCCTTTTAGAAATAAAAGGATAATAGTAAGACCAGTCCACACATAAACACGGACGGTTTTTACCTTACTATAACCCAAAATACTTTTGAAATCAATATCCTTTCTGATATTATCATAATGTCTATCAACCACAAGTAAATAATCAATTAGCAGAACGCTTGCATCTCACGCTCTACATATATAGTTTATAATCAAAAACCGCGGGCGCTTATTGGAAACTGGATTCCGACCATGACAAGGTATGGGTCCACCTGCCGATAGTGTATCTCTAGAGGCGAATACACTGGGTTCAACAAGAACTTCTTGCCACCCGGCCCTCACATGACCGACCACTCATTTCGCTTGAGTGTATCGAATGTATATCACCGACGGTGGTAGCTAGTCACCATCTCCCGACATGGGACAGCATCGATAGATTTAAGAAGCAAAAGGAATTTCTCTAGATAGGTGATCATACACCCTAATGGGAGCGACCCACATAGCCATGCTGCCTGCCCGATTTCTGTCATCTCCGGTTGATGAGGCTTGAGGCTATGCTTGTCCATTACATCAGATTTACTTTGAATGCCACATCGTCAGATCCATCGAAATCACTACCTGACGTCTTCAACAATACATTATGTGTCAGCCAAAGAAGTTGCCTTCTCTGCATCTACTCTTGGTATAGTTGGAGAAATCAAGGTACGTGACATTCTGAAAATACTCTGTCAGACACTCGTCCATACAAGTCATCCAGGAGCAGGATGAATCGAAGGTACTCTCCTACTACATCCAATAGGAATCACCCCAAGGATCAGTAGCGAGAAGTCCTTGCAATCCACAGATTTCAATTATGACAGAACCCCAGTATATCTCTGCGTCGACTCAGAGATTGTTAGCGGTTCTTCCACTTATGAAGATCTATGGTCTTCAATGCTCCATTTTTATTGTCTTCACGTAAATCTTGATCGCACAGTTGATTCGAAGTGGTTTTGGGTCTAGTTCCCATCCCGGTCTCTTCGAATACAACTCGCCAAAAGGTATATCACATTTGATAGTCGGTGATTTAACTACCAAAATAAACAGTGTTGTAAACATAACAACAAATGAGTCCACTAGTTCGGTATTCAGCATCACTTGCCCTTTAACACTGATTTACTTTAGTCACATTAAACTCTAACTCTTTAATATTCATAAGTACGACATTTGGATAACTCTTATTCGATTTAACTCTACTTGACTAACTCTAACAAATCTGACTCATTTAACTTAGCTGGGACAACCTGATTTGATTATTCTTATCGATTAATTTATACTCGACTTAACTCCATTCGCTCGACTCTAGATCGCAGCGATCACAATGGTTACGCCTGATTCCCTCAGGAAACATCCGACCGCCGTAGGCTATCTACAGCCCTGCGAATTACGCTAGCAGTCGTACGCAATGGAAACTCTTCTAACTAACTATGTTTGACTAACTTTAACCATATTCGATCAAACTTGATTGAATAACCATTAGACACTTAAATTTTGAAACCCATATCCTTATTTCTTTTGAACTAATATTGAAATATTACTTGATTTCCCAAACCTTGTAATTTAGTTCTATATTTCTCGAACAGGGTAAAACCAATTTCACATCTTCACTCGCACCAAACTAATAACATTCCTTGATAATAGTGAAGCCAATCAAGTTGGGGTATTTTAGTTACCTCCCAGACCTTGATCGACCACCTTTTTACCTCAGAATACTATTAGTTCGACACTTAACCACTAATATCAAAAATCTTGTTTACAAATCTCGATTTCCAATTTGAGTTCACACAACGGTTTCTTATATTTGAAATCCTCGCTTAAAGTCTTTTACTTGATTTCTTTATCTAATAAATATCCATTTTAAAAACATTACTTTAACTACAAATATCCTTTCTCTAAGAACTTTTGATTTATAATGGAAATCCCTCGTCAAATGATTTGATTCCAACTACTTGGATATTTTAAAATAACCCTTTATCGTCTCTTTGGCTAAACCTCATCGTCGGTTGATCTCTGGTTTATTTAATTACCATTTATCCAACCTTGTTTGAAACCTGGATTTACAAATCCCTTTAGTACAATTCTTATTTGGCATCAAATTGAATCCACCACTTAAAACCCTTTTTAAATTAAAGAATAATTCGTTTTAACATTTACTATATAAAAATATGGTTAACCTTTATCTTAACCCAAAGGTAGCCTTATTTACATGTTTACACGCTTACTCAGTAATCATCGAGGTTATTAACAATAACCAATTCAATTACCTCTTTTAGGTTATAGTTAATCGATGATTAACTAGTATTCAACACTATCTGTTAAACTTTAACGAATATTTACTCCAATATTTATTCCTTTTGACTATCCTACTCGCAGCGGCGGATTTACCAACCCTATACGTCAGTTAACTATTAATTGAATTCCTTTCTTAAACTAATTAATTAACTTGATTAATTAAAGTCACCTTCTAATTGTTGAAAACAATTATTTCCCTTTTTGATAATCCATGGAAAAGTCTGGATTTCCATTTCCCAACTGGTCTAGACCATCTACCCAAATTTCCTTAATACTCTATTTAATATATTTAATTTAAATTTTCAATTTAAATACTCGTATAAAATATTTGAATAACTTTAATCCTGTCAGAAATAGATTGTAACTTTAAATCACGTAAGTTCATCTGACAGTCAACAACGGTTAATACTGTACTTTTGATCAATTCTCCGTCATTTTCCCAATTAACACTATTAGTTGAGTTTAAACGCAACACTGGTGAATATAAATTCAACCATCTACATCCAAACAGTATTTGGTGTCAATTAGAGCAAACAATTCACATGTATGCACAACAACCAAAAATACAGTTTATCTGAGGAATCCGGTTGGATCCCTCCAACCTGTCCTTCTCTGCATCACAAATGTCAGTCACATAAAAATATACGAATTTAAATAAACAAATAACTACAACCAATCAGACAACAACAACAACTAAATTGCATCCATCGCATCCAATCAGCCAATTTAAACTGTTAACTGCAAAATATAATTTACTGTGACTTTACCACATCACAGTATTCCAGAAGGTGTGAGAATTAACTCACCAGAGTTTGTTCTGGTCGACGGTTGACGCGTTTGTCACTTTTAAATTGAGTCAAATGTCCAAAATTCAGTGAAATTTCAACTGCGTCGGATTGACTCCTAGTCAGTGCTATCGGGTAGGTCACGTCCCTGCGATCCCAACGGATCCAGTTTCGTCAGATTCCGTTAAGGTATGCAAAAGATATCGCAGTTCGAAGTTTGATAAAAGTTAATTAATTAAATTTAAAATTAAACCTTAAACACCTTGTCTTTTTGTCCACGTCAGCATTCTACCCTACGCCGCATCACACGCTTTCTTTTCTCCAGATGAAAAAACCCCGTCTCCTTCTTCATCAAGCAAAGCTCGATTCCTTCCATCGTGCAACGCCGCCAACGTGGTCCACCGGAACTCCGACCGACCCCACCACCAGATCCGCCGATCATCCTCCTCCCATCGCCCAAAACCCTGACCTCAGACCATCCACGAAATCGTCGGAAAGCTGCTCCGACCGAACCACCTTTGGACCCAAAATTCTCCGGTGCCACGCCACTTGAAGACACCGGACCACCACCGTTAGCTGCGCCTCCCCTCAGACTTCCATCACCTCCAGACGCCCGCCACCAATAGATCCTCCACCGCCCGGAAATTTGCCAAACCCGATTCCAGTAAAACGTGAAAAACCCCAAATGTTCATCTCCGATCTTCTCTCCACCACAGCCACCACACGCCATTTCAGACCCTCCGACCAAAGACAAACATGAAGCTCTCTTCGTCCTCTACAACTTCCCCTTTGGTCCCTCACCTATCGACCACCAAAACTCCTCCAAAAGGGCCAAAAACGAAACAAATTTCTGCCTTTGCTCGCGAACTCCGGCCAACTCCGACCATGAAACCTTGCCAACTTTTGGGTGAAGCTCCCACTCCTTCCGATCTACGTATTTACTTCAAAAACCCCTAGCAAACACTCAACAGATTTGAAGATATAATAGATTTTGTATATAGGGGCTTTTTTGCAAAAGTATGGTGAAATTTTCTGGTTGGCTGAAAAAATGAGAAGAGGAAGGGTTTATATAGGGGTGATTTATTATATTTTAAGCTGACGTGATGTTTGACGTTGACTGACGATTTTTATTTCGTGTCTATCGCTATTTCTGATACTGTTTATTGGCTCCTGCGCTCACCTACAAGCTCTGTTCGTGACGCAACTGGACGGCATCGTATAATTCGACGATACGGTCCTAACGAATCTTGTTTCGTCGAATTCCGTGCTCGTATGTTCAAACAGCGTTTGTTAACGTTCAAATAGTCGCTTTTAACTTGCATTTTATTTTGCCACGCTCACAGAATAACCCCGATTGACGCGCCGTCTGAAAATCTGGTAATGGTTCGTCATTACGGTCCCAACAAAATTTGTTTCGTCGAAAACAGAGGTCGTTTGGAAAATGTCCCTTTTGAACTGGCCAAATTCGAATAAAATAAGCAAATTTTAAAATACTTCAATATAATATAATTAAAATACCGCGATTGGTCATACCCGACCAGCATTACGCGTAGATTCGAGAGAAAATAACTTTGGTTGAAATCCAGGCCAAATCGACAGTCAAAATATTTAAAAACCGTTATTATATATATATGCAGCGCTATATATATAAAGGAAATCCTGGCGCTGTTTTTCTGAGAATTTGATTTGGACATAAAACAAAATCTACACGACGAAAACTGGATTTTTCTCTGCCATTAGAAAGATATTGTCTAACCGGTCCTGACGTTTCTTGTTTCGAGGAAATCCGATTTATATTGAACCCGGTACGACCCATTAAAGTTCAAAATGCCAAAACGCGAACTGCCGCGCCGCTGCAGCTCGTTATTTAATTAAATTATAAACTTAACACGCGACGGTCATCAAACAGGCGATGTCGTCGATATATTCTCAACATAGACGATATTGACCCTCTATATCTCGCCGATATACGTTATACTGCGAATTCAACAAATTCCCGATATTTTGGAATTAAAACATTATTTTATTCCATTTATTATTAATTAAATATTCAAAAATAATTACATTTCCTTATTTAAATCCAAACTGCCATTTAAATAAATTAAAATAATTTTAACTAAATGGACAGAAAATTCGGGTCGTTACATTCCTTCCCCCTTAAAATAATTTCGTCCTCGAAATTGCTAAGTAGAAAGAATGGTACACCCTTGTTATCTTTACCAAAATAATTTTAATTCCAACCCAGTTTTATTTTCCAAAATTAATTTAAATTGGTTTTAAACCAATAAATTTCAAATAACCCAACTTTTCCAAAAATCTTTGAAAATTTCTAACTCCTTAAATTTTAGAAAAATTTCGGTAGAGTCTCCCCTGCACGGAGGCACATCTGCAATATTGCAGGTTCAAGAAATATGTAAACATCGACTCTCAAGGTCGGAAAATCCAAAATCAAACCCAAAATTCAAACCAAACCCCAAAAATTTATATTTGGCGTAAGCGTACCTTTTGCGGGCATTATCAAGCATAATGTTTTTTTCTTTTATTTATTTATCGCAGTCAACGCAAATCCAATTCTATCCTCAAAGGCTGCCTCGTACCTATTCTCAACTGCATTCAACAGGTAAGTAACAATATATGGGATAACATTTCCAATGATATACAGGTGATTACATAAGTCCCAAATCAACACTTGGCATCGTGGTTGGTTTAAATCCTGGTTTACAATTACCTTGGTTATACCAAAGTTTTAGCCACTTACCCTTTTAATTTGTTCAACCTTTTATCTTAACCATTGCTGAATTATATACAAGCCATCCAACCATCAAACAAACAACCAAGCAAACAAAGCAGAACAATCCAACCAAAACATTTTGATTCAACATTACCATTTCCTGTTTGTTTTCACCTTGGGTTCACATATTCCAATTGGTTCACATAAGTTTTGATTACTTATTCAATTATTCATTTTATTTCCAATTTCCAAATATATTTGGTTCAACTCCAACCCTATATTAAAATTTGATTCAACTTGACTTGACCAAGTCAAGTTGTATTTACCATTTGGTTTTAACTTTATCCACATCGATCCAACTATCAAATACTTAAATGCTTTGATAAAATAATACCCTTTCTATACAAAAGATAATTTGGGCAAAATTATTTCATTTACCCTATATCCAAAATATTTAAAATAGTTTTTAATATTCAAATACAAATACGCGCTCTCAACATATACACTCAACTCAATCTAGGGTATTACCAACCCCATCACTATTGAGTTACACCACAGAGCCAAGGTTATCACTAAACCAATAGCTCTGATACCACTGTAACGACCTAACGGCAGTGGGCTAACCTCCCACCGTGGCTTACAGAGATACCTCAGAACTGCTTTTACGGCCAGCCTCGCGACTCGACCAACCCACATTGTCGGGAGATGTAGGGGTAAGAGTCTCCCGTTCGCCACCAAACGCGAAGCGAGAACCCCCTATCATCTGTACCAATTAAGCAACCAGCTCTGATACCACTGTAACGACCCGACGATTTTCGACCCTGAAAATCGACATAAATCACACTGTCGACTAATCAAGCATCGAAAACACCGGATTGTTATGAGAAAGAAATTAGAGGGTGAGAAAAGAAAGAAAGAAATGTTAGAATAGAAGAAAGAAGAAGAACACATCAGAATCTCACAGCGGAACGAATAACTATAATACATCAAATACCTTTTAAAAGGAAATTGCATATGTATACATACCAATCATCAGAGTACAACAATATCAGACACAGCGGAAATTAACTTTGAATAACTAGCGGTGAAGCCACCTGCTTCCAGCTTCTGAAACTCCAAGCGAAACCTGACCTGTAAACATACTCGGTCTGACCCGAGCACATTTGATATAAAACAAAAATACATCGGGTCAGTCTGGAATACCATCAGTGATAAATTCACAGAAACAACAATCATTGGTTTAACTTCGGAAATCCTTTTAGAAATAAAAGGATAATAGCAAGACCAGTCCACACATAAACACGGACGGTTTTTACCTTACTATAACCCAAAATACTTTTGAAATCAATATCCTTTCTGATATTATCATAATGTCTATCAACCACAAGTAAATAATCAATTAGCTGAACGCTTGCATCTCACGCTCTACATATATAGTTTATAATCAAAAACCGCGGGCGCTTATTGGAAACTGGATTCCGACCATGACAAGGTATGGGTCCACCTGCCGATAGTGTATCTCTGGAGGCGAATACACTGGGTTCAACAAGAACTTCTTGCCACCCGGCCCTCACATGACCGACCACTCATTTCTCTTGAGTGTATCGAATGTATATCACCGACGGTGGTAGCTAGTCACCGTCTCCCGACATGGGACAGCATCGATAGATTTAAGAAGCAAAAGGAATTTCTCTAGATAGGTGATCATACACCCTAATGGGAGCGACCCACATAGCCATGCTGCCTGCCCGATTTCTGTCATCTCCGGTTGATGAGGCTTGAGGCTATGCTTGTCCATTACATCAGATTTACTTTGAATGCCACATCGTCAGATCCGTCGAAATCACTACCTGACGTCTTCAACAATACATTATGTGTCAGCCAAAGAAGTTGCCTTCTCTGCATCTACTCTTGGTATAGTTGGAGAAATCAAGGTACGTGACATTCTGAAAATACTCTGTCAGACACTCGTCCATACAAGTCATCCAGGTACAGGATGAATCGAAGGTACTCTCCTACTACATCCAATAGGAATCACCCCAAGGATCAGTAGCGAGAAGTCCTTGCAATCCACAGATTTCAATTATGACAGAACCCCAGTATATCTCTGCGTCGACTCAGAGATTGTTAGCGGTTCTTCCACTTATGAAGATCTATGGTCTTCAATGCTCCATCTTTATTGTCTTCACGTAAATCGTGATCGCACAATTGATTCGAAGTGGTTTTGGGTCTAGTTCCCATCCCGGTCTCTTCGAATACAACTCGCCAAAAGGTATATCACATTTGATAGTCGGTGATTTAACTACCAAAATAAACAGTGTTGTAAACATAACAACAAATGAGTCCACTAGTTCGGTATTCAGCATCACTTGCCCTTTAACACTGATTTACTTTAGTCACATTAAACTCTAACTCTTTAATATTCATAAGTACGACATTTGGATAACTCTTATTCGATTTAACTCTACTTGACTAACTCTAACAAATCTGACTCATTTAACTTAACTGGGACAACCTGATTTGATTATTCTTATCGATTAATTTATACTCGACTTAACTCCATTCGCTCGACTCTAGATCGCAGCGATCACAATGGTTACGCCTGATTCCCTCAGGAAACATCCGACCGCCGTAGGCTATCTACAGCCCTGCGAATTACGCTAGCAGTCGTACGCAATGGAAACTCTTCTAACTAACTATGTTTGACTAACTTTAACCATATTCGATCAAACTTGATTGAATAACCATTAGACACTTAAATTTTGAAATCCATATCCTTATTTCTTTTGAACTAATATTGAAATATTACTTGATTTCCCAAACCTTGTAATTTAGTTCTATATTTCTCGAACAGGGTAAAACCAATTTCACATCTTCACTCGCACCAAACTAATAACATTCCTTGATAATAGTGAAGCCAATCAAGTTGGGGTATTTTAGTTACCTCTCAGACCTTGATCGACCACCTTTTTACCTCAGAATACTATTAGTTCGACACTTAACCACTAATATCAAAAATCTTGTTTACAAATCTCGATTTCCAATTTGAGTTCACACAACGGTTTCTTATATTTGAAATCCTCGCTTAAAGTCTTTTACTTGATTTCTTTATCTAATAAATATCCATTTTAAAAACATTACTTTAACTACAAATATCCTTTCTCTAAGAACTTTTGATTTATAATGGAAACCCCTCGTCAAATGATTTGATTCCAACTACTTGGATATTTTAAAATAACCCTGTATCGTCTCTTTGGCTAAACCTCATCGTCGGTTGATCTCTGGTTTATTTAATTACCATTTATCCAACCTTGTTTGAAACCTGGATTTACAAATCCCTTTAGTACAATTCTTATTTGGCATCAAATTGAATCCACCACTTAAAACCCTTTTTAAATTAAAGAATAATTCGTTTTAACATTTACTATATAAAAATATGGTTAACCTTTATCTTAACCCAAAGGTAGCCTTATTTACATGTTTACACGCTTACTCAGTAATCATCGAGGTTATTAACAATAACCAATTCAATTACCTCTTTTAGGTTATAGTTAATCGATGATTAACTAGTATTCAACACTATCTGTTAAACTTTAACGAATATTTACTCCAATATTTATTCCTTTTGACTATCCTACTCGCAGCGGCGGATTTACCAACCCTATACGTCAGTTAACTATTAATTGAATTCCTTTCTTAAACTAATTAATTAACTTGATTAATTAAAGTCACCTTCTAATTGTTGAAAACAATTATTTCCCTTTTTGATAATCCATGGAAAAGTCTGGATTTCCATTTCCCAACTGGTCTAGACCATCTACCCAAATTTCCTTAATACTCTATTTAATATATTTAATTTAAATTTTCAATTTAAATACTCGTACAAAATATTTGAATAACTTTAATCCTGTCAGAAATAGATTGTAACTTTAAATCACGTAAGTTCATCTGACAGTCAACAACGGTTAATACTGTACTTTTGATCAATTCTCCGTCATTTTCCCAATTAACACTATTAGTTGAGTTTAAACGCAACACTGGTGAATATAAATTCAACCATCTACATCCAAACAGTATTTGGTGTCAATCAGAGCAAACAATTCACATGTATGCACAACAACCAAAAATACAGTTTATCTGAGGAATCCGGTTGGATCCCTCCAACCTGTCCTTCTCTGCATCACAAATGTCAGTCACATAAAAATATACGAATTTAAATAAACCAATAACTACAACCAATCAGACAACAACAACAACTAAATTGCATCCATCGCATCCAATCAGCCAATTTAAACTGTTAACTGCAAAATATAATTTACTGTGACTTTACCACATCACAGTATTCCAGAAGGTGTGAGAATTAACTCACCAGAGTTTGTTCTGGTCGACGGTTGACGCGTTTGTCACTTTTAAATTGAGTCAAATGTCCAAAATTCAGTGAAATTTCAACTGCGTCGGATTGACTCCTAGTCAGTGCTATCGGGTAGGTCTCGTCCCTGCGATCCCAACGGATCCAGTTTCGTCAGATTCCGTTAAGGTATGCAAAAGATATCGCAGTTCGAAGTTTGATAAAAGTTAATTAATTAAATTTAAAATTAAACCTTAATCACCTTGTCTTTTTGTCCACGTCAGCATTCTACCCTACGCCGCATCACACGCTTTCTTTTCTCCAGATGAAAAAACCCCGTCTCCTTCTTCATCAAGCAAAGCTCGATTCCTTCCATCGTGCAACGCCGCCAACGTGGTCCACCGGAACTCCGACCGACCCCACCACCAGATCCGCCGATCATCCTCCTCCCATCGCCCAAAACCCTGACCTCAGACCATCCACGAAATCGTCGGAAAGCTGCTCCGACCGAACCACCTTTGGACCCAAAATTCTCCGGCGCCACGCCACTTGAAGACACCGGACCACCACCGTTAGCTGCGCCTCCCCTCAGACTTCCATCACCTCCAGACGCCCACCACCAATAGATCCTCCACCGCCCGGAAATTTGCCAAACCCGATTCCAGTAAAACGTGAAAAACCCCAAATGTTCATCTCCGATCATCTCTCCACCACAGCCACCACACGCCATTTCAGACCCTCCGACCAAAGACAAACATGAAGCTCTCTTCGTCCTCTACAACTTCCCCTTTGGTCCCTCACCTATCGACCACCAAAACTCCTCCAAAAGGGCCAAAACCGAAAACAAATTTCTGCCTTTGCTCGCGAACTCCGGCCAACTCCGACCATGAAACCTTGCCAACTTTTGGGTGAAGCTCCCACTCCTTCCGATCTACGTATTTACTTCAAAAACCCCTAGCAAACACTCCACAGATTTGAAGATATAATAGATTTTGTATATAGGGGCTTTTTTGCAAAAGTATGGTGAAATTTTCTGGTTGGCTGAAAAAATGAGAAGAGGAAGGGTTTATATAGGGGTGATTTATTATATTTTAAGCTGACGTGATGTTTGACGTTGACTGACGATTTTTATTTCGTGTCTATCGCTATTTCTGATACTGTTTATTGGCTCCTGCGCTCACCTACAAGCTCTGTTCGTGACGCAACTGGACGGCATCGTATAATTCGACGATACGGTCCTAACGAATCTTGTTTCGTCGAATTCCGTGCTCGTATGTTCAAACAGCGTTTGTTAACGTTCAAATAGTCGCTTTTAACTTGCATTTTATTTTGCCACGCTCACAGAATAACCCCGATTGACGCGCCGTCTGAAAATCTGGTAATGGTTCGTCATTACGGTCCCAACAAAATTTGTTTCGTCGAAAACAGAGGTCGTTTGGAAAATGTCCCTTTTGAACTGGCCAAATTCGAATAAAATAAGCAAATTTTAAAATACTTCAATATAATATAATTAAAATACCGCGATTGGTCATACCCGACCTGCATTACGCGTAGATTCGAGAGAAAATAACTCTGGTTGAAATCCAGGCCAAATCGACAGTCAAAATATTTAAAAACCGTTATTATATATATATGCAGCGCTATATATATAAAGGAAATCCTGGCGCTGTTTTTCTGAGAATTTGATTTGGACATAAAACAAAATCTACACGACAAAAACTGGATTTTTCTCTGCCATTAGAAAGATATTGTCTAACCGGTCCTGACGTTTCTTGTTTCGAGGAAATCCGATTTATTTTGAACCCGGTACGACCCATTAAAGTTCAAAATGCCAAAACGCGAACTGCCGCGCCGCTGCAGCTCGTTATTTAATTAAATTATAAACTTAACACGCGACGGTCATCAAACAAGCGATATCGTCGATATATTCTCAACATAGACGATATTGACCCTCTATATCTCGCCGATATACGTTATACTGCGAATTCAACAAATTCCCGATATTTTGGAATTAAAACATTATTTTATTCCATTTATTATTAATTAAATATTCAAAAATAATTACATTTCCTTATTTAAATCCAAACTGCCATTTAAATAAATTAAAATAATTTTAACTAAATGGACAGAAAATGCGGGTCGTTACATTGGCTGTTTTTGCTCTCATAATTCTTGGGAATATGGTGTTTGACACTCCTCTTTGAATCGTTCCAAGAACTGCAGCATCTGTGATTTTTTTTTCTTTAATACTTCAGTTTGAGCTGCTGTACGTTCTGCCGTAGCTGTTGAGTCTTCATATCCTTGTTTGATGAACTCCAAGATATCCAACGAGGTGAACAAAGTCTCCATTTTTACTGCCCAAAAATCATAATTTTCTCCTTCAAGTAAAGGAACTTGGACATTGCTATAGGTGGAGTTGATGTTTGCTGAAGTAATGCTTGGAGAAGCCATTACTTTGCAATTTGTTTTTTTTTTATAAAAAAAAAGAAATTGCTTCTCTTTGTTGATCCATTTTACTCCAATGGTTTCTTTGTCTTTTGGCTTATCACCAACATCCATGTTGAAAATAAACTTGGTTTTGTAAGGAAATACTAATTATGCAACAAATTTAATGTTTGTATTTAGAAAAGTCAAAATTAAGAAGTAACAAATTCTAGGCCTTCAAATTAGAAAATTCTAGAGAATGATTTGTAAAAGGAAATATTGAAATTAGGGAATGCAAGAAAAATCTAGAAAAGAAAAGTCTAGAAGCTGGCTATGTCATAAAAGGGATGTACTATCTCATTTGTTGTATGGAAGATAAGTGAAGAAATAAAAATGAAGTCATTCAATTTATTCTACGTTTTATCTCTCTCCTCCTCTCTATACCAAATTCCAACATGGTATCGGAGCTAGGTTGATGAGAATGGATAGTGAGATCTCTAGAGAGCGAAAAAAAATCAGTTTTAAAAATAATTCAAAGACGGACCCGTTGAAGCAGAATACAAGCAAACAAATCTGGTCATGAAGAAAATGATTGTTGGCATAAGAGAAAACCTAAGTGTTTAAAGTGTCAAAATTTTGGGCATATGGCAAGGAATTGTATTCCAAAGATGAAGAACAAGAGAACATGACACAAATGGTCGTGGAAGAAAATTTACTTAGTAGTGGGCGAGAAGTGCACCATGGAGAGAAGTGCTCCAATATTCAAAGAGTAGAGTTGAAGAGACGTGCTTCAACAATTGAAGGTGATGAGAAGTGCATCACAAATAAAAAAAGGGAGTTGAAGAGACTTGCTTCAACAATTGAAGGTGATGAGAAGTGCATCACAAATCAAAGAAAAGTGCAAGGAATCTGCGTGGAGTAATAAAACCAAGTTTACGGGGAATGTTGGAAATAAACTTGGTTTTAAGGAATTATTTATTGTATTAATGGAAATAATTATTAGTGAGATTATGTTTGCATTTGTGGAAAGGGAAAAATTTAGACTAAATAAATATGTAATGCGCATAAATATTTAGAAAGTATAAAATTTAGGAAGAATCTAGAAAAGAATAGTCTAGAGATTTTCCCTAATATAAATTGAGATGTACTCATTCATTTGTAATCAAGTTGAATGAAGAAAAGTGAAGAAATAAAAATGTTGTCTTTCAATTATTCTACGTTTAATCTCTCTTCTCCTCTCTATATCTAAATTCCAACAAGAAGAAAGAATCGAAGTTGAATAGATTTGATAAAGAATAAAACTACAGAGAAAATATCAGATGAGCGAAAATTATGCCGAAATTCATTGGCTCAGACAATTTATTTTTGGCTCTTACAGTAGGGAAACCTCCCTAATGGTCGGTTTGATTATCCAACACCATTCCATACGCTTAATTAAACTAGGTTGTAACTTCAAGATAGACGTTGTTCTCATCTCATCACTCCCTCATCTATAAATATTCACTTCTGTCTTCATTCTTATTGTACGTCAAAAGCTCAAAGACTTGTCACTGCTAGTATAAAGAAAACAAAAACAAAACAAAGGAAGGGAGCACCTTCCTGAAGCCTGCGAACATAATAAGAGCAGTGTATGTTGGATTCGTTTTTGGAAGACGTGGCATCAGGAAACGAACTGAAGCTTGGATGGGCTTTGTGTTGGAAATAAACTTGGTTTTTAGGAAAATATTAATTGTGGAATGAATTTAATTATTGTATTAATGGAAGGCTAAAATAAATGATAAGAGCTATCAAATGGAATTTGATATGTTAAGGAAAGTAGAAATTAGGGGTTAAGGACAATTCTAGAGAAGAAGACTCTAGAATCCTTGTAATGCTATAAATGTAAGTGTAATCTCTCATTTTGTGGTACGAAAAAAATGAAGCAATGAAAGTTTTCTTAATTATTCTTCTTTCTTTGAATTTCTTCTTCTTCCTTCTTTAAAATTTCCAACAAATTGGTATCGGAGCCAGGTTAAAAGAGGTGGGAGAGATGAAAATAGCTAACTAGTCAAGTCAGCAAGAGAGTTCAAAGAATAATTTCCAAAAAAAAAAGAAAAAGAAAAAGAAAAAAAACAATCGGAAAGCGTATTTGATTTCCATGGACGAAGCGGTAGAAGAAGAAGAGCACGGATCTCCGCACACCGTTGATCCAGCATCCCAGAAGCCGAAGAATGGAAAATCTGAAAAGTCTGTCGAAGAAGATGAAAAAGAAGAAGACAAGGATCTCCTAAAGGCAAGAGCTTTGGAGAAAAGAAAGCAGCAAACTTGCAGAAACTATCGAAGCTGTTGTTGAACATGACACAAGTGGTCGTGGAAGAAATTTTATTTTAGAATTGTTGGTGAGAAAGTGCACCATGAGAGAAAGTGCTCTAATATTAAAAAAAAATGAAGGTGATGAAAGAGTGTATCACAAATCGAAGAGAAAGTGCTTCGAATCAAGGAATCTGTTTGGAGCAGTAAAACCAAGTTTAAGGGAGGATGTTGGAAATAAACTTGGTTTTTAGATAAATATTAATTGTGCAATGAATTTAATTATTGTATTAATGGAAGGCTACAATAAATGGTAAGAGTTATCAAATTGAATTTGATATGTTAAGGAAAGTAGAAATTATGGGTTAAGGACAATTCTAGAGAAGAAGACTTTAGAATTATTGTAAAGCTATAAATGTAAGTGTAATATTATTTTGTGGTATGAAAAAAATGAAGCAATGAAAGTTTTCTTAATTATTCTTTCTTCTAATTTTTCTTCTTCCTCCTCTGAACTTTCCAACACTTTGGCCCTCGCGTGAAAAATATATAAATAATGAAAGAAAAAAAAAACGCAAGCAGGAGGTGGGAGTATCCCTGAAGTTAAGGAACAACGGAAATGGAAAAGGAAAAAACGACATGGAAAGGAGATGAGAACGTAAAGCAGTAAAGGGCGGTGGTGTAAAAATGAAGTTATAGGGTAGCGAGGGAATTTAAATGGTATGCAGTGAGGATAAAAGAAGGGGGAGGAATAGTGGAGCAGAATATGTGTTGCTTGGTGTCAACAGAAGGCCGAATTGCATATGGGTTGGGAGTTGCGAGCGGTTCTGGGAAGAATGTAAGAAGGAGCGGCGTGCAAAGTAACGGGAGGTGAGACGTATTGAAGTGTGTGATTCACTGGAGGTAGAGGCCAAAGAGGTGTACTGTGACACTGAAGTGCGTGTTTTGTGGAGGACATTGGTGCATGGCGTTTTGAGTGTCTGAACGTGGCGACGAGATGGTGTGGCAGTGGAGTGGGTGATGGCGTGCTACTAGGTGATGAAAGCAGCAGGTTCAAGCTTGGATAGGGAAGAAGGCCCTGGACGTGGGCACAAATTCGTGGCTTCAATTGTGGGTTGCCGGCCTAGCCGACCCAATTCGTTTTATCAAATATTCATGAGGCCTACTGGTTAAAACAAGAATTCATGTACGGTTAGTATAATATATATACACAGGTTGAACTTGTATGCTTGTCTAATCAAATTCCGCGGCCTAATTAGTTTACAAAACATAACTAACGTTATTTATATATATATAGTTAAGTTGTTAGTTTAATTAAATCAAGTTGTAAAACCGTAATGTAGAATTCATACAAACAATAAATATTTGATCATAACAGACATCCATGGAAGCAGTGGAACCGTATGAACGGACGTGACACTACACCAGAAAAGGCTTTTAGTAGTGTTGTAAAAACGCTACTAAAACTTGTAGTAGCGTTTCGATAAACGCTACGACACGACATGCAACTAAAAGTCTGAAAGTTATAGTAAACGCTACCAAAAAATAACATGCTGTAGCGTTTTTGAAACCCTACAAAAAAAATTCTTGGCAGCATCTTTAAAATGCTACCAAAGTGGTACTCATACCCCTCTTTTTTATTTTCTATAGCATTTCTTCTTTTCTACTACAATATTTTCGTAGCATTTAATATTTCCTACTATATATTTTTTGTTGCGTTTAATTTCTGCTACAATATTTTTTGTAAATTGTATTTTCTCCTGTAGCACTTTTGAAGCGCTGCTAAAGCTTATTGATTGATGTCATGATGCACATAATCGCAGGTATTTACTGTTAATGGCTTGTATCATTTCCAACAATCACTCGTATATAATAACAATATTAAAACAAATAATGAATCACATAATTATCATTTCCAAACCAACATCGATAATCACCATATTCAAATAATTAAAAAACACATTAATTACATAATCAAGTATAACATCCATAATCATTTCAATAATAGTATTTTGATAAAATAAATGAATTCACATACCGCAACAATTTATAAATAAGTCTACACAACTAGTAGGAACAAAACATTGTAATACATAATAGTTAAAGGCTTGTTCATGGATTAATTACCGTCAGTTCTTTGATGTAGTTGTTCTTCACTTCGGAAATACTAATTACCTGTGCATAAGTATGACGGTCAACAATTAGAATTACATACAAATATGATAGGTGAAAACATCAATAAAACAGCAAAACAACAATTAAAGAACCCACTATGTAAACAATAAGAAACCTTATGCACAGACTTATAAATGAAGAAACCTATACACAAGTATAACCATTTACAAACAAGCCATATCAGACATACTGAAAAGAAACATTTTTGAATATTTTTGACAAACAAACCATTTACAAACAAGTATAACCATTTACAAACATGCATAGATAAACACGTTTGAATATTGTTGACACGCACAGACGAACGAGGAACTATTTATAAATAACTAAGTAAATTATCCTGCAAGTATATATTTTAGATCTGAACCATAAATAGTATTATAGGATTGCGTAATCCACTTCCATGATTGTGAGTATGCCATTGGTTATCGTCGTCAGTTGTAACAAATCTGACAAATCCTTGAGAGCATGATGATTAATTTGAACGATCGATATATTTTTTAACTGACAATTTATGGCATAGCCCTATTCTTGTTAATTTGGTCTCTACATCAGTTTGAATATTTGAATATTAATGTATCTAACTCAGTCGGGTCTCTTTTGCATTTCAGCATGGAATCATGCAACCACAAAAATAAATAGTTTATCACAGTTGAAAGGTAAAATACGGATGACCATAAGATGTCTGCGGCTTGACAAAAGAAAACTTTTAGATACCCTTTATAAAGCTGCTCACGCTTCACTATCAAGTTGCCCAGTAAACTGCCCTCTTGCTCACATGGAACGTATCATTATCAGAAGTATAAAGAAAAATGGTAAGTACATAGAAAAATGGTATGGAAATACATTAGCAAAAGACCTGAAGTCATTGCAGTTGCTGTTGAAAGTACATTTGGAGTTCTTGTGGAAGACATGTATGCAAGATTATCCAGCAAAACTCCTGACAGTATTCGGCTAGCATTAGATAACCGACCATCAGGTGCCGGTACTAAATGTTTAGGCTTAAAGTTGTTGAGAATTAATCTCAAGCATTTTATGCAAATTTTTAGGAATAGAAAGAGTCAAATCTCTATTATAGCGTGATTAGTAATAATTCAAATTTATGATCCTATTTTTATTGAGAGAGCTTTTAAAGTTGCTATTATTTAGGAAAAGATATTTTTCCATAAATATTTAGATATTTCCTAGAATATTGCAAATCTAGAATGGTCTATTGTATGCTATAAATAGAAGAGCTCTCTCCTTATTTGAATCAAGCAAAAATGTGAACAAAAAAGAAAGAAATAAAAAAAGTAGAGTTTTTATTTTCTTGCAGTATTTGTTTTCTCCTTCTGTGTTTGCTATAATTCTCAGAGACTATCCAGTAGTTAATATAGTTAACAAATTGGTATCAGAGCTAGATAAATTTTCAACAAATTGGTATCAGAGCGCCAGGTTGAAACTATGACATTTTTATTTCTTTCGACGTTTGTTCTCACAAAAGAAAACTTCGAAGAGTGGAGTAATAAAAAGAAAGAAGAATTGATTTCCAAAGGATTATGGGAGATTGTTGAGTGCGGATACGAGTGGCCAAAAGATGTTAAACATATGACGGAGAAAGAGAGTGAGGCATTTACAAGGTCGAGATGGAAAGACCATCAAGCCCGTGTTGCTATGTGTGAGAACGTTGATGAAGAAGCTTTCAACCATATTATAGGAGAAAATTCTGCAAGAGATTCATGGAAATTACTGAAAAAGGTGTACGCAAACAAGGAGGCCCTAATGGAAAATAAAGAAGACGAGGCTGATTGTATGGCTCTGAAAAGAGTCGAGCAGGAGGAAGTTGTTGACAATCAAGAATTCGCTGAGGAAGTCATTGGGAAAATGTATAATGATGAGATTGCTAATGACGATGATACAAAAATTGATGATATAATGAACGTAGAAGAGACAAGACAAAGAGCAGCCGCTGAAGCAATTGCAAAACAAGAACGGGCAGCTGTTGATAAAGCAAATGATGAAGCACGATTGCATGTAGGAAGAGCCGCGGTTCAAAGGACTGCCTCAGAAGCAAGAGAGAGAGATACAGACCATGTTGAGGAGGTACTAGCAGTAAACAAGGAAGAATATAACGTATTTGATAGCAATTTTGATGAGGACGAACCTGATAATGTAGAAGAGATTCAGACTGTTGATGTAGAAGGCAAGGATAGAAGTAACACTAATGATGATGTTGTTGAGAAAGAAGTAGATTTGAAGGATACTGAAGTTGAGCTTGATGCAAATAATGCCATGAATGTTTATAGGGCGGCTGAATCAAATGAAGTATGAAAAGAAAATACAGCTAAAGTTGAAGAAAGATGTGACCAGCTAAGGTCTGCTATTGATTTGAATTCATCGGATTATGACAAACAGAAGCTGCAAGAGCGGTTGGCAAAGTTATCTGGTGGCGTTGCAGTTCTAAATGATGGAGGAGCAAGCGAAGCTGACGTTAGTGCGAAGAAGGATAGAGTTAACGATGCCTTGAATGCAACTAAAGCTGCTGTGGAAGACAGAATTGTGCTTAGAGGTGGTGTTACCTTGCTGTATGCATTCGAAGAATTAGCGAACTTGCAGACGGCTAATTTTGACCAGAAAATTGATGATCAAATCATTCAAAATGCTTTGAAGATGTCAGCATATATTATTGTTGCGAATGCTGATCAAGTAGAAGGTGCGGTTCTTGTTGGCAAGCTTTTGGAGCAGGATCAAGCTAACGCTGCTAAAGGTGAATATGTTGATACGGTAAAGGCTGGTATTATCAATTCATTGAAAGTGATCAGAACTGCATTAGTGGATGCTGCAAGTGTTTGTTCATTAATGACAACTACAAAAGCCATGGTGGTAGAGCAACCCGAAGATAAGAAAGCAAGAAAAGAAGAGAAACTGATGAGAAAGAATGTTTGGACGATTACTATACTTCTACCAAAACATGTGAGATATAAAGGAATCAAAAGTCTGCAATCGAAGAATTCAGTTTACCACGAAAGGAGCAAGCACATAGATGTTCGTTTTCATTTCTTCTGGGAGCATGTCAAGGAAAAGGTTGTGCAGCTGAATCATGTTACGAGTCATGATCAAGTAGCGGATATCTTCACCAAACCATTGCCAAAATTGTTGTTCGAAAATTGCAAGACGATGATTGAAATAAAGGATGGTAGATGCTTGAGCTTAAAGGAGGGATTTGTTGAGAATTAATCTCAAGCATTTTATGCAAATTTTTAGGAATAGAAAGAGTCAAATCTCTATTATAGCGTGATTAGTAATAATTCAAATTTATGATCCTATTTTTATTGAGAGAGCTTTTAAAGTTGCTATTATTTAGGAAAAGATATTTTTCCATAAATATTTAGATATTTCCTAGAATATTGCAAATCTAGAATGGTCTATTGTATGCTATAAATAGAAGAGCTCTCTCCTTATTTGAATCAAGCAAAAATGTGAACAAAAAAGAAAGAAATAAAAAAAGTAGAGTTTTTATTTTCTTGCAGTATTTGTTTTCTCCTTCTGTGTTTGCTATAATTCTCAGAGACTATCCAGTAGTTAATATAGTTAACAAATTGGTATCAGAGCTAGATAAATTTTCAACAAAAGTTAGGTAACGACAACGACGAAGCTACTAATCCTACTGTTGTTATGGAGGACCCAATAGAGGAATAATCTGAAGGTAAATAATTTTGTTTTAACAGTTGAATTTGTTCATCACTCCTTTTGATTTAGATTTCACCTTTTTGTCTCTCGTGCAGATCATGGTGTCTCAAAATAAGAATGAAATTTCCAATGTAGCCTAATGTAAATAAACAACTAATAAGTTTTTCTAAATTTTGAAAAAAAACCATAGCAGGTGCTTTGGCATTAGTTAAAGGTACGACTCATTTAGATTTGTATCGTTCATGTTAAAGGTGTACTTCGGAAAAATTCATATCAGATGCACTTGCATGCAATCAGTGTTATTATCTCAATGAAAATAACACGGGACTATGGCTTATATTTTGTATTTGCTTCATTTCTCTGTTCGCTTGTGTTATTTGGGGGTGGGGTTGAATTGCCTGTGGCATAAAAAATTCAGCGTATCAACACCAAAATGAGGTCTCTTGTGAAAGTGTGTTATGCGTTATTTCAAGTTTACGAAATACTTGGCCACTCATATGATACAGGGGAAATGCACAAAGTGTCATAATTAAATAATACACAGGGCAGAAGGCATGATGCATTTCGATTCCAGGATTATACAAAATACGTTGGCCATAGTAAATTACCTTTTATTTTATTCACTAACCCCACTCTGACCTCTAATTCTGGCAATATTTTCTTCAATTCTGAGAATACGAGCTCCTTTAAAATACCTTGGTAAACGTAAATGGTTTGTATTTTTTTTATAGAAGTAATTAAGCATATTGTGGCAAAATTTCACACCTGATTGTATAATTTAAAATGTAGAAGCAATCAACTTCAGTTATAAGCTTCACTGTAGGCTCCACTTCCCATACCAACTTCCTTACAAGATCATCAGGGTTTGGTTCATACTCTGGCAAATTTTGCACGAGAATACTTAAGGTGTCAAGCCAAGATTCCTTCAGTAACACTTTGCTTTAGTGCCCTATAAAGACACCTTCACCTGTGAGTTATAAGCACTTAGAAATGAAGGCGATACTATA
The DNA here is from genome assembly GCA_030737875.1 of Allium sativum. Classification (NCBI taxonomy): domain Eukaryota; kingdom Viridiplantae; phylum Streptophyta; class Magnoliopsida; order Asparagales; family Amaryllidaceae; genus Allium; species Allium sativum. The sequence goes on along the minus strand of CM060924.1, from coordinate 587,417,614 downwards.
ATTAAAATGTAAATATACCTCCAACTTCCTTATCAATTCTTTAGCAGATGGTGCAGAAACTATGATGCTTCTTGCTTTCTTTGAAAAAAAAATCTTCATCAACCGCAAAAATCGACGAGCGATAAAAGTGAGTCGTAGTAGCCATCAACATTCAACAGACCCACCTGTACATGATTAATATATTTTAATCGGTGGGGGAAAAAGTCAAGCTTTGCATCTAATTCATATGAATTTGATAATGATTTCGCTCCATGAAAAAGTAAGCATCACTGTGTCATTAAGTGTAATATCAAATGTGAATAAAGGGCTTTTCAACATAAATTTATCCACTGATGCAAGCTCCGTGAAAGAGGAAACAACGTGCATCACTGTTGTATGTTATGTTCTCTCTCTGGTGTATATTCTCTATTGTATGTAATACACCCCCCCCCCCCCCCCCCAATGAACAGTCTTTCAGTTGTAAACCTGTAATGCTTTATTTGCATGTATGATTATATGGTAGTATAGTGTCTCATACGCTGGTCATGCACTGAGTATTGCAGTAAGTACATGCATCTACACATCAACTTCTTCTATTTAAGGACAGCATGTTATACTATAGAATTTTTCCTAGTCTTCGTTTTTTCTCTTAAAAAATTGTCATAACATAAAGCAGATCTGCAGGTCAGTCAATCAAGCATGTAATTACTCTAGATAGAAATCTTCTAGTGATCCTTTGCTGCAAAGGGGGCGAGTTAAAGCAAGCATTCTTTCTGAGTTTTTATCAGCTTTTAAAAAAGTCAAACTGCTTCTAATGATAATGAAGAAAAATCCATTTCCAGCTTCGAAGCGTCAGATTCTGCTACTCTAGCATTAGGTAATTCCCTGTGCATGAAGTTTGAAAGGGGGAAAATAAAATATAAAAAATTGTTTGTGTGCTTTTTGACTACTATACATTTTTATGTCTATTGTGGCTCTGTAATTTTTATAATAACCAACAAGACAGTTTTATATATTTGTGATGCTCATTTGTAATGGCTTGAATCGCTTGATTCATTGCACGGTTTTTTTAGTACCAATATATATGTCTTGTAATATTAATTATTTAATAATACCTTTGCTAGTGAAGGTGAATCTTCCCTGCTTTATTTTATTTTTTTAGTTGTGTACTTTATTCAACAGTAAAAAAAACAAAGCTCTCACTATTAGAAACGACACCAAAGGCAGCGGAAGCTAGCGTCTTTTAAAGAAATGCGGCCGGTACAAGTCATTTCCTAATTAAGCATTCATCGTGTTAGGTGGATGATTAAATATATTGATCCTAAGAACAATACAAGACGTGCAGCAATGACAACAAAAACTAAGTCATATTTCAATGTATCATGATTCCTTACCGTGGTATCAAACTATAATTTAGCAAGTTAGTGAAATTTGACATAACTAAGTTATGTTTACTTGTTGACCGAAAAGACTAAGCTTAACCAGTAATATATTTTAATCATAAAATAGCCTTCTTTTAACCAAGATAATAAGGTACATTTTAATTAATTATTAGGTAATATCTCAAATATTTTATTAATATATATATAATTTATACTGAACTATGAATATTTGGCTAACAGTCTTGTAAATTGCATGTTTGATATCAACTGTCCAAGTTCATTCAAAGTGCAAAGTCTCAAATTTTACTACTCAAAATTTTGTTTCTACACTAAACTAGTAACTACAGATGTTAATGCAGTAAATTGGAGTTAGAGGTCTACACAATATTAATGAAACCATTAAACATTTGAAGCTATGATATACCTAGTCACAACATGAGAACTAGGACGAAATAAAACACAAAATAAAAGTAAAAGCAACAATATAAGACTTACTCGAGCATCTAACAAACTCAGCAGGAGGACGCATTCCCTGTATTAGAACATACAGACCCCATAAGCATGCATATATAAAGAAAGTATTTAACATTAGCATTCATTTGTTTTTCCTTGAATAAGGCTCAAGTTTTTTCCTAAAAAAGGCTTAAGCATGCATATATAAAGCACTAGTAACTTAGGGAATACAAAAAAGGCTCAAGTTTTATTTTTCATCCTTTTTTCCTAAAAAAAGGGTAAAATAGATTATGTACGTCTAGATGATCAAAAACGAAATATTTAACTTCTCAAAGCGGATATCTTACATGATCACCCATTATGGGTAAAATAGCCTTCTTTTACCATTATGTGCCTTATGTACCTTATCACCCGTTATGTACATCATAAAATAGCCTTCTTTTACCAGTAATTGCACTAGTAATATGATACAGCATTCTTACTTTCGAGCCTAATATGAGTAACAGCCGTAACAAACTTCCTATGCAATTCAACTGACCAAACAACTCTCTGCTTCTTTGCAACTTTTTTGTTTAAAAAAATGACACAACATTCTTACTTTCGAGCCTAAGATGATTAACAGCTGTAACAAACTTCCTATGCAATTCAACTGACCAAATAGCTCTCTGCTTCTTTAATTTAATAGAAGATAATCAGGCATTTTTAAAGAGTAATAAACAAGAAGATATGATAAAATGGCCACAAATTTCAAAACAAAATAAACTTTATTATCATAGCCTGCTAGCGTATAGGTTAGAATATTTGCAAATAAAGAATGCTTAACAGAGCGATATCAGCCATTTTCTTGAAAACACAATATAAAACAAAGTAAAAGGACATTTAATAATTTAGAAAGCAAACATCATTTGTTGTACATATTAAAGATTTATTTGTATCAACCATCTAAAATAACAAGCCCCTGCATGCATGACATAAACGAAATAGCAAGAGAATCGAACAATTTTTGTATGATTATTGGCAACATGATCTAGATGTACACAACATTTCATGTATGAAAACTGAATCTAGCATGTACAAGTAGGAGATCCAGCTACATGTGCCTTTGCAAAAGAAATTTTCAGGCATGTATAAGCCTCTACAGCAGTAATTGATGTTTTTATACTATATGCTAACCTAATCTAGCATTAGATAACAAGGTAAACGAGTTAGACAAAGGAGGTATGTGTTTAAGTGTTTAGCCATAAGAAACTGATCGTCGTTGATCTATGAATTAGAAAAGCGCGACATTTGTAATAAATTCTGCAAGCATACAGGTGTGTAGCATACAGGTCGAACACAGGGAGGAAAGTTAAATTTTATTATTTATATGTTTCGTGGGCGTGTTAGACGAACTTTGGAGGTTGATTTTGCAAAACAAAACAAAATTAAAACTGTAATTTGATTCAGAACAGATCTAACTAAACCGACGATCAAATCACAATTTCAATGGAAAAGCAATGAAACTATGAATGAGATTTGAATCTAATCAAACCCAATTTGACCTAAGAAAATAATAAAAAGCAGAAATTGAAATTGCAGAAATTGAAATAACAAACAAGAATTAAAATTAGGATTTCCGCTGAATCTAATCAGACGGTAAATCACTAATGCAAATAAGTGCAAAATACAAATAGTGTTCTACCGAATCTAATCGTATAGACAACACTAGTTGCTAAGAAAACAAAAAAAAATGCAGAAAATAAAAGAGAAAGAAGAACTTTATTAGAACAATGGAATAAGAGATGAGATAGGATGGTTGCTACAATGCCATTACAAGGGTATATATAGGGTAGATAGCCAAACCCTAACCCTAACCCTAATGGTAAATGGGCCTTGTCATTACATCACTAATTAGTTTACAATGAGAAACATAAATGGGCCTTAGATAAATAAAGCAAATTTAGGTCTTTTCTCTTTTCCTCTTGTTTCCTTGATATTTCTTCATTAATTTGTGATGTGCAAAGCCTTTGTATCACTCCTTTTCTTGTCCAACAGCAACTAGATGTGATATCTTCATCTACAATTCTTCAAAATGCAAATACACAGCAAATTGAACTCTATTTCTCTACATTTCTGGTTGCATGCGGGCTGGGTTGGAATATCTGTAAAAATAACAAAACAATACCCAAGTAATATTTATTTATATACAAAAGATAAGATATAAGAGCATAAAATAAACACATTTCTATGTCAATCAAATACCCCCACACTTATCTTTTACTCGTCCTCGAGTAAAACAAAAATTGAAAAACTAAACTAGATAGGTCACACTTTCGTAGGAAACACGATTGCATTGAGCGTATGCAACAAGCCGTTAAACCTCTAGGTGTCCCTAGTAGGACGAGTGGTGTCTCGTGAGGGTTTTCAGCGGATACTACCCACAAAATCCAAATGTTGTATGCTATGATTCAAATGAAACTACATGGATGCATTAGACATATGCAAAAATAAAAACGAAAAATGACAACACGACTTATTTCAGGAAGGTGGTATAACAAATTAAGTTAATAATTTCTAACCAGTTGATTTTATTTTAGATACCTCGACTTGTCACAAATTTTCAATATAAATCAAGTTTTCAAATGTTAAATTCCACTTTGGCCAGTTGGTTCGGTCGATAACATAGTGCAGCCATGAAATAGATTCTTCGTTTGCTTGGCACAATTTGCAAAGTGGTATTCTAATTTTCTCATGTATGGCTAGTCAAATCAATAAGGTCAAGAAGTGTTCGGGCATCATCGCTTATTCTTTATTCTAAAATTTTTTAAGATTTATGATTAAGTACATACACCTAACTAAAAAGACCAAGGTTTACCACCCATGCACTGCCTCGCGGACTAACGGAGAGTGGGTAAAGAGCTTGGCGGATTGTGCAGGCCGACTTTGACTTTGTCAACAACGTGTCGGTAATCCTTAGGTGTCCAATCTCATAAAATGAGACCAAGATATTCCAACGCTGACTTTGTCAACAACGTGTCGGATAGAGCTTGGCGGGTTTGCACACCAACGCTCGATATACAAGCAATGTTGGATACCCTTGGAATCCTATTATTATTATTATCGAAAATATAAGCACAAAAGAGAGTTACGCGAATTCAACTTAATACAACTTAGTTTTAAAGATTTGAAAAGCCAATATAAGTATTTTAAGTCCTCCACTTATTTAAACAAAGTCTACAATATAGAATAGATTTCATGGCCATCACCTAAGAATCTCCCCATGTACCGGTTACACTATTATCCCTCAAAATTAAACTTTTCATTATATTTCCTATTCGATCTAAGTTGAGAGAGAAAAATACTATCAACTGGCTAAAAATTGTAAACTTATTTTGCTGTATCAATTGAAAATGAGTCGTATCTTCAAAAAAAAAATTTAAATTTTTTTTTTTTTATGGTATGTTCGTACAATCTAGAATGCATGATGGTCCTATTTAAATGGCTGAAAATAAAAAGAAATAAAGACAAAGAAAAATGAAAATGGATGAAATGCAGACTCCCCCCCACACTTGAACTAAACAGTGTCCACACTGTCTAAGGCAGAAAAACAAAAATAAAATGAAAAAAACTGAAAAAGAAAAGTAAAAGAAAAAGAACGTGTACCACCTGATTTCATGGTGGATGATCATGCAGATCGATAGAGTCATCTTCGTCATATTGCTCGAATTCCAAAAATGGTTTCAGTCGTTGACCGTTTACTTTGAAGACTCTTCCATCCCTAGGATTTTCAATTTCAACCGCTCCATGAGGGTATACTGTTTTCACGACATAAGGTCCAGTCCATCGAGATCTAAGTTTTCCTGGAAACAAGTGAAGTCTAGAGTCGTATAAAAGAACTTTTTGACCTATGTTGAATTCCTTACGAAGTATGTTTTTGTCATGTTGGGCTTTGGTTCTTTCTTTGTAGATTTTCGCATTTTCATACGCCTCATTTCTTAATTCCTCTAATTCTGAAATTTGTAACTTCCTGTGTGAGCCGGCTTTTTCTAAGTCAAAGTTCAAAAATTTTATGGCCCAAAGAGCACGATGCTCTAATTCAAGAGGTAAGTGACAGGCCTTTCCAAAGACTAATCGATATGGTGACATCCCTAGATTGGTTTTATAAGCAGTGCGAAAAGCCCAAAGTGCATCAATCAGTTTTACAGACCAATCTTTTCTATTGGAATTCACGGTTTTCTCAAGAATTTGTTTGATTTGTCTATTGGAAACTTCTACTTGTCCACTAGTTTGTGGATGGTAAGGTGTTGACAGCTTGTGTGTGATTGAGTATTTCTTGAGCAAGGACTCAAAAGCACGATTACAGAAATGAGTGCCATTATCGCTAATGATAGCTCGAGGTGTGCCAAAGCGTGAAAAGATGTTTTCTTTGAGGAATTTGACAACAACCTTGTTGTCATTGGTTTTGGTCGGAATGGCTTCAACCCATTTTGAGACATAATCTACTGCCAGCAAGATGTTAAGATTCCCAAATGAATTGGGGAATGGTCCCATGAAGTCGATGCCCCAAACATCGAATAACTCAATCACTAAAATGGGGTTGAGAGGCATCATGTTTCGCTTAGAGATTCGACCCGTTCTTTGACATCGCTCACATTTAGAGCAAAATTCGAAAGCGTCACGGAAGAGTGTGGGCCAATAAAAACCGCTTTGCAAAACTTTTGCAACAGTTTTTCTTGCTCCAAAATGACCGCCACAAGCATGGTCATGTGAGAAAGAGAGAATACTTTGGTGTTCATGATCGGGCACACACCTTCGAATGATTTGGTCTGGACAGTATTTGAAAAGATATGGGTCATCCCAATAGAAGTTTCGAACTTTTGAGAGAAATTTTTGTTTATCTTGTTTCGACCATTCAACGGGCATTTGTTGTGTGACAAGATAATTCACAATGTCAGCGTACCAAGGGGTGTTAGAGATCGAAAGGAGTTGTTCGTCAGGAAAATAGTCATCGATTTGGGTGTCGTTAACATTTTCGTGCACAATTCGAGAGAGATGATCAGCTACGACATTTTCAGAACCCTTTTTATCTCGTATTTCTATATCGAATTCTTGAAGAAGAAGGATCCAACGGATCAAGCGGGCCTTGGCATCCTTCTTAGAAAGCAAATATCGTAAGGCAGCATGGTCAGTGTAAACTATGACTTTGGATCCTATGAGATATGGTCTGAATTTCTCAAGAGCGAAGACAACTGCCAAGAATTCCTTTTCAGTAGTTGAGTAATTCAGTTGGGCCTCGTTTAAAGTTTTGCTAGCGTAATAAATGACTCGAGGGAGTTTATCGATACGCTGACCCAAGATGGCTCCAATAGCAAAATCAGAAGCGTCACACATAAGTTCGAAGGGTTGAGTCCAATCAGGAGGTTGAATGATGGGAGTTGTGGTCAAGAGTGATTTGAGAGTTTCAAAAGATGTTTTGCAATCATTGGAAAATTCAAACTTTACGTCTTTGGCAAGTAAATTCGAGAGTGGTTTTGAAATTTTTGAGAAATCCTTAATGAATCTTCTATAGAATCCTGCATGGCCAAGAAATGAACGAACATCTTTGACAGACTTAGGAGGAGGTAAATTAGCAATCAAATCGATTTTGGATTTATCGACTTCTAGGCCATCCTTGGAGACGACATGACCTAGAACTATCCCCCTTTTTACCATAAAGTGGCATTTCTCCCAATTAAGCACGAGTGATTTCTCCTTACAACGCTTGAGGACAAGTTCTAGATGAATGAGACATTGGGAAAAAGATGATCCATATATTGAAAAATCGTCCATGAATATTTCCAAGAATTCTTCCACCATATCAGAGAAAATACTCATCATACACCTTTGGAAAGTCGCGGGGGCATTACAAAGACCAAAAGGCATGCGACGATAAGCAAAGGTTCCAAAAGGACAAGTAAAGGTGGTCTTATGTTGATCTTCTAAAGCAACAGGAATTTGGTTATAGCCGGAGTATCCATCGAGAAAACAGTAGTACTCATGTCCCGCTAAGCGTTCGAGCATTTGGTCAATAAAAGGCAAGGGAAAATGGTCTTTTCGTGTGGCTGAGTTAAGCTTTCGATAGTCGATGCACACACGCCATTTGGTTTTGATTTTTGTTGGGACAAGTTCATTACTGTCGTTTTTGATCACTGTGACTCCTGACTTCTTTGGTACAACTTGTACCAGACTCACCCAAGTACTGTCAGAGATGGGATAGATGATGTTATTGTCTAGACATTTGATTATCTCCTCCTTGACCACTTCTCTCATGTTTGGGTTTAATCGCCTTTGAGCCTCACGGGTGGGTTTAGCCTCATCAACTAAATGTATGCGATGTTCCACAATTGATGGGCTAATTCCTTTTATATCGCTAATTTCCCACCCGAAGGCGTCCTTATTTTCCCGCAAGGTATCCAAAAGTCTTTCTTCTTGGTCCTCGGTAAGATCGGAAGCCAAGATTATGGGAAAAGTTTTTGAAGAGTCTAGGTAGGCATACTTAAGGTCTGGTGGCAAGGGTTTGAGGTCTAACTTAGGAAGTTCTTGTGTATCAACATTGGTCAACATTCCTTGGTTAGATTCAGGTGGCGAAGTGTCGGAGTCAAGAATTTTGTTTAGTTCAGAAATGTATTCGAGTTCGTCGAAATCAGGGTTGAAATGGTCAAGACACATTTTCAGGGCTTCAGAAGTGTCACTTGAGGTTTCATCAACTGTGGTTTGAATCATGTCAATTTCATCGATCTCAAAATCCCTAGGTTGTTTGTTGAGATTAAAGATGTTTAGCTCGATGGTTAGGTGCCCGAAGGAGAGTCGAAGCTGACCATTCCTACAATTAATGACAGCATTAGAGGTTGCTAAGAAAGGGCGTCCTAAGATCAATGGTATTTGAACGTTGGGATTTGAGACAGGCTCTGTTTCTAGAACTATAAAATCGACAGGGAAGTAAAATTGCTCGATCTGTATCAAGACGTCTTCGATAATTCCCAATGGTTTTTTGACAGATCGATCGGCTAGTTGAAGTGTGATGTTTGTTGGTTTAATCTCCCCTAGTCCAAGTTGACGATAGACAGTATAGGGAATAAGATTTACACTGGCACCAAGGTCAAGTAGAGCACGAGAGATATGGGTGTTTCCTATTTTACAATCAATCGTAGGGCAGCCAGGGTCTTTGTACTTGACCGGGGCAAGATTTGAAAGAACAGAGCTTGTATTTGCAGTTAGAAAGGCGGTTTTTGGGACATTGGTCGCACGTTTTTGTGTGCACAATTCCTTAAGACACTTAGCATATTGAGGAATTTGTTCAATGGTGTCTAAAAGAGGAATGTTCACACGGACTTGTTTGAAAATTTCCAGAATTTTATCGAAATTTGCCGCTTTCTTCTTATTATTGAGCCTATGGGGAAAAGGAGCAACTGGTTTTTCGATTCTACGATCAGTTTCATCATTCGAGGAAAAAGGTGGTAGGGGTGTAGAAGATGAAATGTTGGGATTGCCAACATTGGTTTTCAAAGGTGGGTCGGGTTTGCCGACACAAGTAGAAGAATTGTTGGGATTGCCAACATTTAAGGGAATTTGAGGTTCAGAAGAATTGGCATTCGAAGCCAATGGATGATCATCAAGATTAGGGATTAGGGTCGAGTTAGAAGATTCGCCAGGGTTGCCCACGTTATTATCAATCCTCTTTCCAGATCGAAGGGTTGTAATAGCGTTGACTGGACTATGGTTTTCGTCCTCACAAGAATTTACAGTACGAGAGTTATATTTTGGATTCACCTCAGGTTGACTAGGCAACTTTCCTTTCTCGTTATTTTTCGCTAGTTCCTTTATCATATTCATCATTTGTTCCATTTGTTTTTCTAAACGCACAATGTCTGGTGACGGTTGAGAAGATTGAGATGACTGGTTTGATGATTGAAAATTGGGGTGCCTATAAGGTTGTTTGGATTGAGGTGTAGCTTGCGAGGTTTGAGAATTGGGAAGTGTACCTTGGTAATTCGGATTGGGAATAAAGGGTTGCACGTGAGATGGGTTGGCCGAATTATTGGGGTTCGACCAGGAAAAATTTGGGTGGTTCCTCCAACCAGGGTTGTACGTGGATGAGTAAGGATTATTTTGAGCTATGGCATTGGCTTGGTCCTGAGAGTAATAGTGGGGTAACCCTTCTCCGGCTTGAGGAGTTTGATTTTCTAAGGGAATTTGACTTGGGTCCACGACATGCACTCCTCTAGTAGAAGTACGAATGGGAACACGAATCGATTCCCACTGCATGTCCTTTTCAGAATAATCTTCTAAAAACCGCCAAGCTTCATCGGCTGTTTTAGACATAAAGTCTCCTCCACACATTGATTCTAGTTGAGTTCTAGTCTGATAGTTTAGCCCTTCATATGCAATTTGACATAAGTGATCTTTTAGAATTCCATGATGAGGGCAACTATATAATAGCTGGTTGAATCTCTCAAAGTATTTTGAAAAAGTTTCCCCCTCATTTTGACAAAATTGATTTATCTCAGTTCGAATTTTTAGAGTTTTATGGAAAGGGAAAAACTTTTTCAAGAATGCAGTGACAAATCCATCCCAACTTCTTATGGAATGTCGTGGAAGAGAATTTAGCCATCTTTTTGCGCTTTCAAGTAGTGCAAACGGAATTAGCCTTAGCTTGATCGATTCGTTAGATAATTGTTGCATTTTTGTTGTGGACGCATACAATTCAAATTCACTTAGAAATTCATACGCATTTTCAGACCCAGTAAATTTTGGTACCCCTTGGATAAAAGAATGTTTTAGCTCAAAATTGTTTCCTTCAGCTGGTGGGAACACAATGACAGATGGTTGAACGGTCCTAGTAGGATAACATCGATCACGAAGAGACAAGGGTCTCTCCATTTGGATATTGATATTTTGAAAATTTTGATTTATTTGATTTTGATCCCCAAAGTTTGGAAAGTTTTGATTCACTCGATTTTGATCCAATTCGGTTGGAAAATTTTGGTTGATTCGAGAACCCCTAGGAGAATTTTGTTGGCTAACACTTTTTTCACTCATTGTTGTTAAATGCAAGCACAGAATTTAGCTACAATGAAGTTTTCTGTCCTTATTGGCTCTTAACCCAAAATTATAAAGTGATGCGTTTGATTACTTAGAACAAAAGATTTCTCAGCCAGTTAACGGACAGGAGTTATCGGTGCACCAGGAATCACCCTAGCAATGCAGCCGAAGGTTTAAGTACCTTCAGAGTAACAACCGATATAATATTTACGAATCACCGTAATATTTATAAATGGTTATTTCTCTGCCGTAGTCTAGACACCAAGAAATAATTCGTTCCAAATGAATCAACTATCACAATATAATTAAGCCCTAGATGAGCCCGTGACTCCCTTAAGTCCAACGTCTAACCGTTATTATTAGTCAGATTCTACGATGAAATGCAATTTGTGGGCTAAGGAAAGGGTGATGAAATCCCTCACCTTATGTGAATTGGGGTATTGCCCTTAACAGAATGACTAAAAGATGCAGAAACAACAGCAATCACACAAAATAACTGCAGAAATTAAAAATTGTACATTCAAAGCCGCTGCCCCTGCAGAAGATTTTTACAACAATTTCTATATATTTTTCTTTGCAACAAAGCACCTGTAGAGTTCAGAAAATATTACAGTGGGGTATGGCGGTCCGTCCAGTGTAATTGAATAGCTTGAACGAATAAAATCTCGTTGTCTGCAAATCGCTTGACTGTTGATTTCCCTGTTTAATACTTGGCTTCTCTTCTTCACTTCAGCTTTTGATTGATTCTGGTTTTTTTTTTATTCTTTTTTTTTTCCTTTTTTTTTTTGGGAAGAAGGAAAAATACTAGGCTTGAAAAGAAAAGAAAAAGGAACGAACTAACTTAAAATGAAGTAACAAAATTTAAGCCTAAGAAAAAGTAAAAACTCACTCTTTTTTTTTTTTGGAATAAAATAAAACACACAAAAATAAAAAAATAAAAAAAAATCAAAGAACTATGAGACAAAGCTTGACTCAACGGAACCTTAGACCGAGAATTAAACTCAACTTCAAAACTAAAAAAAAAATTAAAAACTAGACTAACACACTGCTCAGATCAAGCCGCCCCCATAATTCCTTAGTCCAAAGTCCAAACCTCAGGCGCATCCGAAAGAAAATAAAAAAATAAATAAGCAATCAGGTACCCTAATATGCTGATCCAACCAAAATCACTTTCTCGTTTTATCACAACCCATAAAGTAGTAAAAAGGGAAAATCGCCCCTCTTATTTTCGGATTCAAATCACGCTAAAAAAAAAAAAATTTCGCTTATGATGGATGCGATTAGGTGATAACCGGGGTTCGAATCGGGTTAGTTGTTGTTCTCGGATTCTCGAAGTGGTTTTTTTTTTGTGTGTGTGAGGGTTTCTGACGAGGTGAGGGTGCGATGGAAGGCTTTTGTGCGTGGTGGAGATTTGGTGAAGTTGAACGTGGTATTGAAGCTGTGATGGTGTGATGGACTGAGTGGGTTCGGCTGTAGTTTGGTGCGGGTTGGCAAGATGAAAAATTCGGTGGGAGACAAGGAATTTAGGTGGGCGTTGCTATGTAGATGAGGCTCTGACTTGAACGTGGTTTTTGTGAAAAAGGGGGGTACAGAGTTATCTGAGTGTTTGAGGACTGGCGGTTTGTGAGGATGAACGGATGATGCACTGGGGTGTTCGGATGACTGGCTTTGGGGAAGCACGCTATCAAGGGGTTTGTTGTGGTATGGTGACGGCAAAAGGGAAGAAACAAAAGAATCTTGTGTTTTTTTTTTTTTTTTTTTTTAAGGAAAAGAGGTTTGTCAGAAAAGGAAGGGCTTGTTATGGGTGTCAGTTTGAGGAAATAGATGATCTGAGGTAGAGATACAGGGAAGAAGAGCTAGAAAAAGGAAATTTTTTTTTTTTTGTAATTTTTTTGAAAATTGTAAAAGAAGAGAAAAGAAAAAAAAAAATGGAAAGGAGTCGAAAAGTGGAAGGAAATAAACGAAAATTGATTTTTTTTTTATTTTGTGGAAACTTGGAAAAGAGGAAATCAATATATAGAAAAGAGGAAAGAGAGTGAAGAGGAAAGAAGACAAAATATGGCAAAAAAAAAAAATTGTCAATTTTTTTTTTCTTGTTTAGAAGATTGAAGTACCAATGAATAATACCCAATCAGCTACTCAAGATTTTTTCTATGAAAACAAAAGGAAAATATAAACAAAAACTAACACGAATCGGAAATTAAATAAATAATAAAACTTAAATCGTTACCTCCCCGGCAACGGCGCCAAAAACTTGATCGTCGCTGATCAATGAATTAGAAAAGCGCGACATTTGTAATAAATTCTGCAAGCATACAGGTGTGTAGCATACAGGTCGAACACAGGGAGGAAAGTTAAATTTTATTATTTATATGTTTCGTGGGCGTGTTAGACGAACTTTGGAGGTTGATTTTGCAAAACAAAACAAAATTAAAACTGTAATTTGATTCAGAACAGATCTAACTGAACCGACGATCAAATCACAATTTCAATGGAAAAGCAATGAAACTATGAATGAGATTTGAATCTAATCAAACCCAATTTGACCTAAGAAAATAATAAAAAGCAGAAATTGAAATTGCAGAAATTGAAATAACAAACAAGAATTAAAATTAGGATTTCCGCTGAATCTAATCAGACGGTAAATCACTAATGCAAATAAGTGCAAAATACAAATAGTGTTCTACCGAATCTAATCGTATAGACAACACTAGTTGCTAAGAAAACAAAAAAAATGCAGAAAATAAAAGAGAAAGAAGAACTTTATTAGAACAATGGAATAAGAGATGAGATAGGATGGTGGCTACAATGCCATTACAAGGGTATATATAGGGTAGATAGCCAAACCCTAACCCTAACCCTAATGGTAAATGGGCCTTGTCATTACATCACTAATTAGTTTACAATGAGAAACATAAATGGGCCTTAGATAAATAAAGCAAATTTCGGCCTTTTCTCTTTTCCTCTTGTTTCCTTGATATTTCTTCATTAATTTGTGATGTGCAAAGCCTTTGTATCACTCCTTTTCTTGTCCAACAGCAACTAGATGTGATATCTTCATCTACAATTCTTCAAAATGCAAATACACAGTAAATTGAACTCTATTTCTCTACATTTCTGGTTGCATGCGGGCTGGGTTGGAATATCTGTAAAAATAACAAAACAATACCCAAGTAATATTTATTTATATACAAAAGATAAGATATAAGAGCATAAAATAAACACATTTCTATGTCAATCAGAAACGAACACGCCTAAAAGCTCATAAAGTGTTTTTACTATGGAGATGAATCCATAGGCCCTATTCTACACAAGTTGACTTGTTCAAGTGAGTTTGATGAAATAGCAAAGTGAGACAATTCGATGCACTTAATTTTACATGCTGAATTGAACCAAATGCTAGGAAAAAAATCACCTCACCATGATTCTTCTGCCAAATAAAAAATCTGTGCACTTACAAGACAGGAATTGCATGTGGCATCATTTCGCACCTTATTTCCTTTAGTTTTTTCTTTAAACCTTTACAGCGTACTGTAAAAGTTTTAACAATTTATGATGTGAAATTAAAATTAACGATATGAAATTTATCATTCCATTAAGCTGTACAATATACCATCTTAGTATTGTTACTCTCCTCAGCCTTCTATATGTCATTTCTTTTTTACTTCAATTACCCACATTATGAGATCACTCTTTACAAAAGCCGAAGAATTGAAGACATTTATGATATGTAATTTTACCTTCCTATCAAACTTTGGGTCTATTGACTATTTATAATCCAACCAACATGAACCCATAAATTGTGGAAATCTGAGTAACTCAAGTGAAATATACATCCATATTGAAGTTCGCTTTGTACTTCTAACAAAAATGAAGATGTTTGGATAACCTGCTCAAATGATGGATGTGTCTATGTGAAATATGCTATTAATATGCCATCTCAAAATACAAAACTGGGCTCAACTATTTTGCCCTTTGTTACCCATCAAACGCAAAAAAGGGAAATATGTATTGTTGTCTAATAACTTATTTGTATTATTAAAGGAAAAAAAAATTGCCTTTCGAAGGAGATTCATATTTGCCAAAGAATGAGCCATAGCCATTATATTCAGTTCAATTTTATAAGTATCAAGATTCTAATCCTTCCTTTTAAATATAGAAAAAGGATGCTAGGAATAAAAACTGGTAAACGAATACACTTCCTTTTAAATATAGCAAAAAGATGATAGAAATCAAAACTAGTTAATGGATACACTAAATATTCAGGGAAAAGTATAAATTAGAGAACATGAAATTTACAGAGGAAATAGTGAGGCAGTTCAAGGCGGAACCTTTTTCAAACTGACATTGATAGAATTAAAAAGGAATCAGGTTTTTTTTTCCATATATTGGGCAATGTCCAAAAAAAACTGACAGTTTTAATGATGAAAACACAATAAGCATAAAGCATAAAAAGAGTGAAATCCTTTTATTAGTCGGAAGCGGCACTGTAGCTCTAGCGCTAGCAGTATTACAAACCAATAAGTTGCAAAACATACACATATGTCATTCTAAAAAGTAGGAGAGTTAAAGAGGGGGTGCCAGTTTATTACTAAAGCAAATGTAAACGGAATTAACAATATGTAAATCATCTACACGTTCCATATGACCGTTCCCTTTACCCTGACCTGAGAAGAAGCTGAAGGGCGGAAGCCTGTATTGTTCAGAATAGGCACTTTAGAAAGCAAAAGGGCGGAATAATACACATGCATTTTGATCTATATTCTATATTATTGCTTCTAGGTTCGACTTCAGTTCAATGACTAGCCTTTTGATTAATGAAAACATGCTGCCAACGTTCGTCGCTTGTCCCTGAACCTGGTCAACTTATGCAGGAACCGAAACTTTTCTAGGATGAACTTGCAGAACTGTAGAGATAGATGAAGCATGTATGACAGCGTATGAATTGGGTTCCACATTGAACAGCGACTCAAATGTAGAGCTTCTACCAATACGACTATATGTAGGAATATAATATTTGATACTATTTGCATCAGCAAGCACCTCATCAGAATATTTTACTACTGGGGCAGTGTTATCTAATATAGGACTGATGGATTCTACCGGCAGCAAAAATGCCTCATTTTGATAATGGTTGGGTGCAACAATTACAGATTGGTTATAACACTAGTCAAAATTTTCTTTTTCCAGACCTGGATTTCCACCATCTATTTTGACTTATCTAATGAATCCATATTGTCACTCGACTCAAGATTCATAAAAAGTAGCTAAAGCCACTCTCACTGCAAAAAAGATCCCCTATTAATTAAATTCAGGCAAATGGTAAGAAATGAAATTGGAGGACAATCAATGTGACAATAGTAAAACCAAGTAACCCCAAATCCTTATTGTAGAAAACTATATCCAAGTGCAAACAGGTCCATCGGACACCCTATTAATTAAATGTCACACCGGAGTCAAAATAAATAGGCAGGTTAATTAACAGCCAAACTATTACAAATTACAAAAGACTCGCTTAGTAAAATAAGTAATCATGTGTTCCACCCCGTCGTCGGCCTATAACAACGCCCATATTCACTATATTCTTCCACAAAGTGCAGATTTTTTTTTTTAAAATAAGATATTAAATCCGAGACTTTATTTTGAAGAGAAAATTTAAATCGATGGCCTAATATCTAATGGTTTAAACTTATTCAATTATTACCGTACATGATCCTAGCCACTAAAATTGATAATCAGGCAAAATTTGTCACTGATTTCATAAAAGAATTCCTCATTCTGTCATCACTTCAAATGATAATAGCAAAATATAGTAATTAGGGTTCTAGTAGTAACATAAAACATAGCACAGAAATTAAAATACCGTGCCCAAATTAGATAATACGCAAATCAAAATACCTTAGCCAAATTAGTGCTTTTGCGAAAACCTCGATCTGTTGATTTTGGGCTTATGAACAATCCCAGTAAACAGGACTGTCTGAAGGAAGAGCAGATGGTCGAGGTGAAGAGGAGAGAGATAAGGGAGAGAAGTAACGTGAGATGGAGGAAATGTTAGCAAACGACAAAAAATATTTTTATTTAAGGAAAGAACGTAACAATGCTTAGGGGAAGAAAATGAGAAGACTGTAACGAGGTTTTCAATGTTAAGGCGGGGTAGGAAAAAAATAGGCGGGATTGAATAAAACTAAAACGGATCCGGAGAAAATAATATCGGACGCATTTTCACCACAAACGCCGCTGATAGATGTAATTAAATCTAGGTTTTCTTGTAGTGTGACATTTTGGGACTGGCTTGAACAGAATTGGGCACAGCTGCAAGTCAGTGAAACGAATTATTTCAGCGTCGAATGAAATCCAAGATGAGTTCTACTCACTCAGTTTGTCCCATTTGTATTTTTATAAACCGAATTTTTAGTTTTGTGTGCACTGTTTGCTAATGGTTGATGGTTTGATAACTGTTTGAATGGATGTTGAACATTCATTGATTAAATTAAACGTTCGTTTAATTTAATCCAATTAAATCGTTATATTAACGATTAGATTCCAGAAGAGGTAATCACCTTGACTGGTTACGTTTATAATAATATAAACGTATTAAATAAATAATTGAATGTTTAAATGGACGTTATAAATTGATTGTTGACAGATATTAGTTATTCTGTTGTCGTAACTCATTTTGATGCAGAGAAGGACAGGTTGGAGGAATCCAACCGGATTCCTCAAATACGGTTATTTATATTATTATACGAACTGTTAACCAGCATGACTGAATAGTTGATTTATCGTTGATCGTTGAATTAAAATTCAATATTTGTTGTTAATAACCAGTGGATGATATTGGTTCAGTAATTGGCAATGGTTGGCCAAAAAATGTATCATGTTATGAACGTTGATTTACAATAAAGCAAATCGATAGAAATAAGGTTATAAGGATTAATTTTATAACCACAGACGAATTTTGAAATCCATTTATTTTAGATTTTTTGAAAAAAGTTTATTAAAAGAAGTTAAAGTAACTATGAACCAGGTATCTAAAGAAAATTCTCATGTTTATGAGTTATATAAACCAATGAGTAGAAATTAACCAAATGGTAAATTATTGAATGAAGTGTTTTCAAAAGAACAATTAAATGCGGTTATTTAATTTAATTAGATTGTAATTAAATTAAATTAAATTTTTTTTAAATTGATTAAAGAAAGGACTAATGGAATTAGTTAACGGATTGACCTTGTTTGAAATGACTAAATAAATTGTTTGAACGAGAATTGAGTATTAAAAACAATTACTGAATTATTAACTATTAATTAGAGTTAATTGATTATTGTAAAATAACCTTAGGGAAAATTAACTATTTTAGTTAATGCTAAAGTAAACTTTGTAGTGAAAGGGGATAAAGGTTAAGTATTAGTTAACTAAATCAAAGAAATGATCGGGTAACTGGAACTCAACCAATAAAGTCAAGAGTGGTCTTAAGACCTTACTTATAATTGAAAAGGGTTTCATTAACGTTTTCTCATATCTATATGAGTTAAATTTTAGGTTTATTTCTTGAAAGGGATTTTCTAAAGGTTTTATATAAGATTTAATATGAATTAAAATCGGGTGGATGTAAGCGAATGAATTTGATTATAAAAGAGAAGATCTAACGACGTGAGGTAGAGACAAATATTTGAGATATGAAATGGAGTCTACTGAAAACAAACTAAGATAAGTGTTAAGTAGAACTTTGAAAAGGGTTAGTAAGATTTGGGATTCGTTAATAAACTTCTATTTATTCTGAAGGTAAGATTGTTGTCGTCTCAAGGTCTGAGAGGTAAATAAAACACCCCAACTTGTAACGACTTCATGATTATCCAGGGAATATGATATTAGTTTAGAAACGAGGGTAGTTGAGGGAGTTAAAATTTGTATTTCCGTGAAGGGTATTATAAACTATAATTCAAAGAATTATAAGTTGAAAAAACTAATTTGGAAATAAAATGTGAAAGGGTGGTATTCCAAATGTTGGAAATTTAATTAAACAACTGTTTTGACTAAAGAGGCCAAGTGATGTTGTATACTAAACCAGTGAATCCATTTTATTTTCTATGGATGATAATTGTTTATTTTGATAGTATCAAAATCTGGCCAAGCCGATTGTTGGTATGGAAAGACCGAGATCGAATTTATATTCGAAAATCATTCCAACCAGCAAATACGTGAACATTGAAGATGTTCAGAAGTTGGTCGAGATGGAGAAATTGAAGACCGTGGATCTTCATAAGCGGAAGGATTATTTGTCGAATATTCTCTGGTCTGCAACTAGAGACATTCCGACGTGATTCAGTCGTGAGTGGGATTTTGCGGATTGCAAGGACTACTCGCTACTGATCTTTGAATGCAGTAGAAGGGTGCCTTCGGTTCATCCTATTCATAGATGACTGGTATGGACGAGTGTCTGACAGAGTATTTCCAACTGGTCACGTACATTGATTTCTTCAAAACGTGCCCAGTGTATTTTTGAGACTGTCAATTAGTGATTTGACGGATTTGACGATGTGGCATTCAAAGTGAATGGGGACCAGATGTTTAAGAAGTAAATGTAGCCTCAAACCTCATCAACCGGGAAATGACAGAAGTCGGGCGAGTAGCATGGAGAGGTGGGTCATTCCCAAGCAGGGTGTATTATCACCATCTAGAGAAATTTCTTTTGACTTCTTAATCTATATTATGCTGCTGTAGCTTTCGGAAATGGTGGGTCGCTCCCAACCGTAGGAATGATAATATATTCGCTACACTCAAGCTAAATGAGTGGACAGTCATGTGTGGCCAAGTTGTAAGACGTTCTTGTTGAACCCCAGTGTATACCCTCTAGAGTACACTGATCGGAAGGTGGTCCCATACCTTGTCAAGTTGGAATCCATTCTCCAATAAGTGCCCCAGGGTTTTTGATTATAGATGTAATGTCCCGTATTTTTATGGTATAATAATTAATTAATTCAATTATTTAAATAATGATTTACAGGATTTAATGGTTTGTTTAATTAAATAACTTTGAATATTTAATTAATACAATAATTAAATAATATATTTAGTACTGAAATAATCAGAATTTGCTGAATTGGCAATATTCTGTGAACTGGACAATTTAAAATGTATAATTCAGTTTAGAGTTGAATTATTTTCACAAATATATTATATAAACGAAGTTTGAACAAATAATTCTATTATAGTTAAAATCGAGCTTGAAATGATGCGGCAGTTCGCTATTTGGCGATTTGAACTTCAACTGAATACACAGGGTCCGTTTTAAGCTAGATTTCTGTGAAACAAAAAACGTTCAAAGCTGGTAAAATATATTTTTCCAATGGAAGAGAAAAATCAGGATTTCATCGCGTAGATTTTGATTTATGTCCAAATCAAATTTTAGAAAAGTCGCTATGGAATTCCTTTATAATTTATAATGATTTGTTTATATTTTAAAAAGGATTTAAATATAATCTGAATATCGATATAACTAGGAACTTTGGAATATCGAGTTATGAATCCCGATATGGAGTTGTATGATTTTCTAGTGTGAATATGTACAATAATATAGATTTATTTATATTTAATTTAATTATTTTTAAATATATTTAATATTTAAAAAGGTTTATTTAGAGCTTTAAAAATAACCAATTTTGCGAACGAACTCCGTTTTCGACGAAACTAATTTTGTTGAATCCGCAATATTAAATTATTGTTAGATTTCAAGTTACGTGATTTTCGGGGTCAGTGTGTGGCCGTACCGATTTTTAATGTGAAAAACAGTCGATATTTTGATGGTTAAAAATACGCTATGTGAGCAAATGGAGTCGGAATTCGACGAAACCAGTTTCGTTGGGTCCGTAATGTCAAACTCTACGTTATGTCCATTTTCATGATTTTTGGATGTTGTATGTAGTCACACGAATTTTTAAACAGTAAAACGAATAACGATAGCTTATTTTATTGGAATTGAATACTAAAATATGCTATAAATATCCCAAACTTACCTCTAACCCAAATATTTTCACTGAGCGGTCAACAGGATTGCCGCCGCAACTTTTTCCCTTCTAGTAAAAGATTTTAATCTTCAAAAATTCAAATAAAACCTAATAAAATTTCTAAAATCATTTTATATATGTGTATGAACTCAAGGAAGCATTCGCTATGGCCTGATGCACATTTAGTGTAATTCGATCCATTTCTGGAGTTTGGAAAGAAACCGCAGCGTTCTAGGGTTAATTGATTTGAGGAGTAGGGGTAGTGATGCACGTATATTGAGTTCGATTTGGGGATTTTGGCCAGGAGGCGCACGAGTGGGAGGAATTTGGTTAGGTTCAGTGATAATTAAGTTCGGTGATTTACTGTTGAGTGGCGTAGGGAGTTTTAGATGCGATTCACAAGAGGACGTCGAGTCTGGGGTTAAGGGGATGGTAAGAAGCTGTTTCCGAAGAGATGAAATTGGGTGAGCTCGGTTTGAAGTTTAGAGAAGAGGAGGAGGTAGATTGGGGAGGATGAAAGTGCGGTAATGGCTGTACCTGAGCTCGCGTTCGACAGTTGGGAGGGAGATGAACCTTGCATGAAGGATTCAAGCTTGCTGATGCAAGGATAAGTAGAAGAAGGAGTTCGGTGGTTAGGCTTTAGGAATTCTGCTCGTAAAATTGCCAAGGAGGATGACGCACTTCGGTTCTAGCTGATTGAAAACAAAGTTGGGATGCTGGGCTGCTGTAAATGGAGGCCCAAATTTTAAAGAAAAAGGAAATTATAATAAGGCAAAAATCGGGTGATGGATACACAAAAGGGTTTGAAGGATTATGAAATTGGCATGGATAATACAGCGTAATTTAGTAGGTTGGTCTAGAGGAAGAGAGTCATAGTGTTTATATTGGAGCGGGTAAAAGAAGTTGGGCCGTTTAAAAATATGGTAAAGCCAATCTTAATTTACAAAAGAAATTAGGTTTTGTTTTAAAATAAATAGCGAATAAACTTGTTAACATGATACCTCTTTCATACTTTATCAGTTTCACAAACCATTTGTCATGTCAGGATCTTATGGACGACGGCTACACTCTGGAATTGGTTTGGAGTGGATTGGAACTTGTTACAATTTATAGCAAAATAAATTGTCCGTCAGAATCAAAGATAGTTAATCGTTATTTAACGATGAACTGCCAATGTGAGTAAAACTCATCAACTCTACTAGTTCATATTTTTATAATGTATATTTAGAACTGATAAACGATGACTGATTGCCGTGTGTTGACTGTTTGGTTGAACTGCTTATGTATTGGTTGAAGTTATAGATAACGATATATATATATATATATATATATATATATCGTTAATCAAATTTTGATTCTGTTTATCAGAATATTTCATAGTGAAATGAAGTGATGTAAATTATATTGTTTAACATCTGTGGATGCAGGGAAACAGGTTAGAGGGACCCAACTGGGTTCCTCATTATATAAAATATTGTTTTGTTTCATATATTGAGTTATATGATGTGATATGAAATCTTTGTTGATTTTGTATGTTGGAATGATACCGATCATTTTTATATGGTATGTTAAATACCATAAGGAATACTGGAATGTTAAAAAGGAAATTTTCAATGTTATATTGAAAAAGAAATAATTATAAAATCAAAAGATTTTATAAAAAGAAAATATTTATTTAGAAAATAAATAAATTAAAAAGGAATATTTATTTGTTAAATAAATAGGAAGATAAAAGGAATATTTATTTGTTAAATTAATAGAATAAGAAATAAAGAAATATGTATTGGGAAAATAAACAAATAGATAAAGGAAATATTTGTGAAAACAAATAGAAAAGGAAATATTTGTGAAAGACAAATAGAAAAGGAAATATTTGTGAAAGACAAATAGATAAAGGAAATATTTGTGAAAACAAATAGGAAAAGGAAATATTTGTAAAAACAAAGAGGAAAGGAAATATTTGTGAAAACAAATAGAAAAGGAAATATTTGTGAAAGACAGATAGATAAAGGAAATATTTGTGAAAACAAACAGAAAAGGAAATATTTGTGAAAGACAAATAGAAAAGGAAACATTTGTGAAAGACAAATAAATGAAGGAAATATTTGTGAAAACAAATAGATAAAGGAAATATTTGTGAAAACAAATAGAAAAGGAAATATTTGTGAAAGCAAATAGAAAAGGAAATATTTGTGAAAGACAAATAGATAAAGGAAATATTAGTGAAAACAAATAGAAAAGGAAATATTTGTGAAAACAAATAGAAAAGGAAATATTAGTAAAACATTTACAAATAGAATTGAAAAGGAAATATTTATAAAACATTTTTAAATAGAATTGAAAAAGAATATTTATTTGTTAAATAAATAGAATTAAAAAGGAAATATTTATTTGTTAAATAAATAAAATTATAAAAGAAATATTTATTTGGAAAATAAATAGGATTATAAAAGGGAATTAACGAGATATAAAAGAGTTATGAGAAGATTAGTTAAAGTGGATATCAATTAGAGTAATTGAATTAGAGTTAATCGTATTAGAGTTAATCGACTAGAGTTAATCGAACTAGAGTTAATCGAATTAGAGTTAATCGTATTAGAGTTAATCGATTAGAGTTAATCGAATTAGAGTAATTGAATTAGAGTTAATCGTATTAGAGTTAATCGATTAGAGTTAATCGAATTAGAGTAATTGAGTTAGAATTAATTGTAATAGAGTTAATCGAATTAGAGTTAATCGAATATTAGTTATTCGAGCAGAGTTAATTGAAAGGAGTTAATCGAATATAGTTTATTCGAAGAAAAGAGTTATCAATTATAGTTATTCAAAGAAAGATTTTTGAATATTGGTTATTCGAAAAGGAGTTATCGAATATTAGTTATTCAAAGTGAGTTAATCGAATATTTAGTTTTTCGAAGTGAGTTATCGAATATAGTTTATTCGAGAGGAATTATCGAATATAGTTTATTCGAAAGGAGTTAATCGAACATAGTTTATTCGAAGAAAGGTGTTAGTCGAATATAGTTTATTCGAAAGAAGATTATCGAATATAGAATTATTCAAAAAGAGATTATCGAATATTAGATATTCGAAGAGAGTTAATCGAATATAGTTTATTCTAAAAGGAGTTATCAAATATAGTTTATTCGAAAGAGAGTTATACATGAAATTTGATTATATCGAATTCGGGAAAGTACTATTCACTTTCTGTTTTAATCAAGATTTATTTATTTATTCATAGTTTTTTATTCGTTTATTTATCCAAATTAATAAATAATAAAAGTTAAATTTGAAGTTAGGTATTTTAGAAGCAGGAATTATAACGTTATCGTTATAACCAATTTTTTTCATAAAAGAATTAGATTCATAAACTGAATCCGAGAGTTACATAAGGAAGTCTGTTAAAGATTTAGAAGGTGAACCTTGTCTATTTCGAAGTTAGAAATGTTGTTCAGTTAAGGTCTGAGAGGTAGTTATACCCCAACTTGATTGGCTTTGTTTTTAACTAAGGAATGGTTAAGGTTCAATAGTGAAGGAGTTAACTGAATTTAGTTAATAAGTGTTAATGGTTCGAGTTGGCATAACGATGTTTTATTTAAACGTCTGTTTAAATCCAAATGAATGAGTTTTGGAAACATTTTCCAAATAAAATCAGAGATATTTTCTAATCCTAGAAAATGAAATGTTGATGATGAAGAATACTGAAATGACAGTGATACTTGAAAAAGAGATGGAAGTGTTTTCCAATGATTAATTATGTATATTTTCTAAATTTAGAAAATAAGAAATGTTGAATATATGGAAATAGTAGATGAAAAATGAACTAAAGAGATAAATGTTAAATGATGATTGATCGATATAATTTCCATCTGGAAATAATATCGTTGTATGCACACGTGTTTTCTTTGATAGTTAACTCACCGACTATCGAAGTTTTGACTATTTTTCTGTTGTCAATTCGGAGAGACCAGGATCAGATTCATTATCTGAAAACCACTCTGTATGGGCATTAGCGTTGCGATCAAATATGATGAAGATAATTGAAGACGGAGTTTGTGCAAGGGTCATTTTGTCAAATCCTAGGTAGAAATTGCCTAAGATGGATTTACAGAATAGTGCCTTCAGTTTGTCCAGTCCCAGGACGACCTGTATGGAAGAATGTATTACAGAGTATATTCAATAGATCGCATAAGTTGATCTCTTCAAACTTATTTACGTTTGGTGGCGGAGGAATTTGTTTCTCTTAGCTGTATTCCCATGTTATTTTTGGGGAAATCAATTTGTGATTTGGCGGGCATGACAATGTGGCATTCAAAGTGAATAAATGTGTGATATGTCAGAGATAAGCGTGGCCTCTAGCCTCACAACCGAGAATTGACAAAAATCGGGCAGGCAGCATGGCTAAGTGGTTGGCTGCCAATTAGAGTGTATTATCACCTATCTAGATATATTCGTTTCATTCTATAATCTATTGTCGATGCTGTCCCATTCGGGAAATGGTTACTGACCCAACCGTTGGTGATATACATTCAATACACTTAAGCGAAATGAGTGGTCGGTCATGTGTGGCCGGGTTGCAATATGTTCTTGTTAAACCCAGTGTATTCCTCTCTAGTGGTACACTATCGGAAGGTGGTTCCATACCTTGTCATAGTTGGTAATCCATTATCCAATAAGTGCTTGCAGTTTTGATTGTATACTATATATGTATAACATGAGATGAAAGCGTTTCTGCTAGATGATTATTTAGTTGTGGTTGATAGACATTATTATAATATCAAAAGAGTTTTGATATAAAGTTTATTGTTTCTTTCAAAAGGATTTTAAAAGTTAAATCAAATGTTTTGGATTCTCATAAGGCAAAAACCCATTCTGTTATACGGCGTGGTCTTTTGAGATATCATTTTATTGCTCAAACTTTTTTAAATTGTTTACTCACACCAGTCCCATGACTGACCCAGAGTTTATTTTGTTTTCCCTAAACTCTTGGGTGCCCAATTTTGATTGGGCAGTCAAGTAGTCAGGAATTTGCAGATATACTTGGAGAACTTGGAGTAGGAGGCTTCAGCATTATATAGCTATTGTTATTTCTGTTGTGTTGTAAGTGTTGTACTCTGATAATGTTACTATATACATATACTAATTTTATTTCAAAGATATGTTATCTATTATATGTTGTTCATTCCGCTGTGAGATTCGTGTTACTCTGATGTTGTATGTTCTTCTTCTTCTTCTATTCTAAGTTTCTATCTTATCTATTCTCACCCTCTATTTTCTTCATGGACTATCCGTTATTTCTGATGCTTGAATAGTCGACATTGAGTTTATGTCGAGTACTCAGGGTCGTAAAAACCCCGGGTCATTACAGTGGCAGAGCTAAAGGTTAAGTGATTACCTCAGCTCTGTGGCGTGACTCGATAGAGATAAGGTTAGAAATACCCTAGATTGAGTTTGAATGCATATACATGAGCGCGTATTTGTTATTTAATATAAAAATGGTTTTATATTGTGGAGATTTATTGGTTGAGTTGTTTATGAGTTCTGGTCGATCAGTTTGATCCACTGTATCGGTATGAGTTTCTAAACACTCGAATACGATGGGTCGACACAATATGCTTTGAAAAAGGGTAAATGAAATAATTTACCCTAAGTTATATATGATTTATATTGGAATGATTATAATATATTGGATATATTGGTTGTGATTATAATCGAGTAAGATTATAAGTAAAATGGTTATGTAAATAACCAATCAGAATTAATATAAGTGAAATGTATGAGATCAGATGAATTAAATCTGAATGAAAATCGGAATTGGAATTAAAATTCCTAAAAGTTGAAAAGTGTTTGTAATTGGATTTGGATTAAATATACAATTTTTAAAATAAAAAAATACTGGGAGATTTTAAATTGTTTTACAAGCATTGGGAATGGTATTTTGAAATGTATTTCAAGTGGAAATGTTTAGAAATGGTTTTGAAAAGTGATATAGTATTGAACTCACTTCGATCGCTGGAAAATAGATTCCGATGGTGACAGCTGCATCATCGGTGTTCATTTTCGAGTTCTAAGTGACGGATTACTACCAAAGAGACTGATTTTGAAATTGTTTAGAAAAACAAGTTGTTTTGAATTTCGAAAGGGAATAGTTGATTTTGAAAAGTGAAGCTATTCAGAACTCCCAAGAAGAGATTGTTTAAATTGAAAACAAATTAAGTAGAAATTAGGAAAAGCAAATTGAAATTGAAATAGAAATGGATTAGAATGATATCGAGACAAGTTGAATTTGTGAGATTTGAATATGAAATGTTATTGGATAATGGAGTTAAGAATTTGGAATCAAGGATGGGACTTTGCTTTGAAACGAAATTCGACTTAGGTATAAGAGAATGGTTGGATTTGTTGATAAAAACGGATTGGAATTTGTTTGGGATGACATGGATATATGCTGAATTAACAGCAGATGGAAATGATATAATGGTATGCCCAACAAAAAGGTACAAGTTTATATTTTATATGGTATGAGAATTTTATGAGCCAAATCGGTAAGCCGCTTGGCTATTTGATTTTCTTTTGGATTGGAGAAGGCCCAGAGAGGCGAGTTGTAGTTGTACCGATTGAGCCGTACAAAGGAGGCGCTGGCAAAAAAATTCAGAAATTTAGGGAGTTAGAAAAATTTCAAGATTTTTGAAAATTCTCGATAATAAGAATCAAATAATATTTGAGTATAATAAATTGGTTCAATTGAGACTGAAGTTAAAAAGGTAAACAAATAAATTTTACCCAATTATAGGGTTTATTTTCTACCTTAGCAATTTCGAGGACGAAATTATTTTAAGGGGCGAAGAATGTAATGTCTCGTATTTTTATAGTATGATAGTTAATTTATTTAATTATTTAAATAATGATTTACAGGATTTAATGGTTTTTTTTAATTAAATAACTTTGAATATTTAATTAATACAATAATTAAATAATATATTTAATTCTGAAATAATCAGAATTTGCTGAAATGGAAATATTCTGTGAACTGGACAATTCAAAATGTATAATTCAGTTTAGAGTTGAATTATATTCACGAATATATTATATAAACGAAGTTTGAATATTATAATTAAAATCGAGCTTGAAATGGCGCGACAGTTCGCTGTTTGGCGATTTGAACTTCAACTGAATACACAGGGTCCGTTTTAAGCCGGATTTCTGTGAAACAAGAAACGTTCGAAGCTGGTTAAAAATATTTTTCCAATGGAAGAGAAAAATCAGGATTTCGTTGGGTAGATTTTGATTTATGTCAAAATAAAATTTTAGAAAAGTCACTATGGAATTCCTTTAAAATTTATAACGATTTATTTATATTTTAAAAAGGATTTAAATATAAATCGGATATCGATATAACTGGGAACTTTGGAATATCTAGTTATGAATCCCGATATGGAGTTGTATGATCTTCTAGTGTGAATATATATGATAATATAAATTTATTTATATTTAATTTAATTATTTTTAAATATATTTAATATTTAAAAAGGTTTATTTAGAGCTTTGGAAATAGTCAGTTTTGAAAACGAACTCCGTTTTCGACGAAACTAATTTTGTTGGATCCGCAATATTAAATTATATTCAAGTTTCATGATTTTTGGGATCAGTGTGTGGTCGTACCGATTTTTAATGTGAAAAATAGTTGATATTTTGACGGTTAAAAATACATTGCGTGAGCAAACAGACTCGGAATTCGACGAAACCAGTTCCGTTGGGTCCGTAATGTCGAACTCTATGTGTATGTCCATTTTCATGATTTTTGGATGCTGTATGTGGTCACACGAATTTTTAAATAGTAATACGAATAACGATAGCATATTTTATTGGAAATCATTGAATGTTAGAATATTAAAATATGCTATAAATATCCTTGTAACGACCCGTGTTTTTGGCAATCAAATATTTAATTTATTATTTTAAATATTATATTTGGGGTATTATGGGATTTTTATATTTAAATCGCTATTTAAAGTGAAGTTGAGCAATATATATTCATATATAATATAAATCGAGCTTGAAAATGGCGTGCAGTTCGTAATTTGGAGGTTTGAACTTCAACTGGATATACAGGATTCGATATAAGTCGGATTTCTGTGAAACAAGAAATGTTGGGACCGTGTTGATGATAATTTTCATATGAAAAAGAAAAATCCAGATTTCGTGTTATAGATTTGAAGTTATGGCTAAATCAAATTGTCGCTATGGAAATCGCTATCGGCCTTTAAAATGGCCATTTTGCAAACGGTCTCTGTTTTCGATGAAATCGGTTTCATTGGGGCCGTATCGTTAAATTATTGCAAGAAAATCAAACTGCGTGGCAAACCGATGTCGTATGTGACCACGGTAGCCAAAAACGCCCATTCATTTTCTATAGCGCGTAATAATATAGTAAGGGATATTTGAGTGTAACTTGAACGGACGATCGAATTAGGCCATGAAACTAGTCCGGTTGAGTTCGTATCGTCGATTAGAGCCAAGATAGGTATATAGTTTGTTATTTTTAGAGACCGACAAATTTGGCGTTAAAAATGGCATCGCGATGCACGTAAAAATAGCCTACCGGGGAAACAGTCTCAGAATGCGATGAAACCAGTGTCGTTGGGTTCGTACTAAAGAATCATTATAGAGTTGCAAAGTTTAAAGTTGATTTGATTTATCTGGTGATCGGAGAAAAATGAAACGCGTGTTCATTTCTGGTTTTATAAAGGAAATTTTTTCATACGCTGTCGGAATTCGACGAAACTTGTCCTATTGGATCCGGAATATCTTTTTACACCAAGATTAGCCTTTTTATCAGATAACAGAAGTCGATTGTGGTTAGTTTCGCGTGATACTTCACCGATAAGTTTCATGAAAAATAAAATAATATTAAATTCAATACAATTTCTATATATACGTTCGGTTCATTTCACAAAATTGTACAGACCATCACTATCTCCAATGAACGAAGAAGATACAAGCAAATCTAATTTAATATATGAGACCTCACATGCTTCATACGTACCCTATACTGTGCCTAGCTACCATCTACCTTCTGCAACAAAATAACATAGCTGCTGCTCTATTTCTTCCTATAATTTCAACTCACCATCGCCGATGATAGGAAAACTCACTGAAATCTTTCAGCTCCTACGCTGTACAGCTACGAGATTGCAATCCCTGAATCATCTTTTCGTCCAGCTATGAAAGAAGAGACAACACAAAGCTATCCTACTTCTTCAGCCAGCTACAATGCCGTGAAAATCAAGTTTAAAACCGTGATGACTAAACCATTTATGCCGTGCTGACCAAGGCATTTTAAGATATAAATACGGGTAAAGCTAATCCTTTCGGAGAACAGAAAACCACAGTAAAAGAAAATGAAAAAAATGAAATCTCCACAAATCTTTTTCCTCAGATCCCACTACCCTCTTCGTCACTTTCACTCCAACGCAGACTATCTCGGAGGAGGAGTTTCGTACGGCAGAAAGTGGGAAGCTTGATGAAGACGATGGACTGCATGGTACATACAGTCCCGTTGGAGAAGCCTGGGGGCTAGTGTGTGTCAATTGGCCGAAGGTGGCGACGGCCTTGGACAGCCGCAGTGAGGGACTACTACTTGGGGAAGACATACATAGAAGAAGTGAAGTGAGGGGGACTTGCGAGTGTGAAGAGAGCTGGGGGCAAAGCTGGACGTTCATGCTGGCGTGTACATTTTGGGACTGGGATGACTGTTCAAACTACAGTGGCTTTCCTGTAGGTCAAGGCGTAGCAGAGAGGGGATCCGACGGTTTTAAGCAGTGGCAGAGGTTGATTAAGGGAAGAGCAGCAGCAGCGGTATTGGACAAAACAAGTGGCGTAGCACGACAGATGAAGCTGGTTCGGACAGAATTGACAACTATTTGGGGTTTTTTTAATTAAATTAAACGTCTATTTAATTTAATTAGAATGAACTGTTGCAGCAGTAAACAAAATCAAGGTGAGTCAAACTCACTCAGTTTTCCCATTTATATTTTATATAAATTGGATTTTTATTTGTGCTCTACTTGATAATGGTTGACTGTTTGCTAGTTAAATATTTGTTTGTTGATTTAACTAATGAAATTAAACTGTGTTTAATTTCAGTGAAATACCAAATCGTTTTAACGATTGGTTCCAATAAAGGTAACTTACCTTGTTGGTCACGTTTATAAAATAAACGTGTTTGATTGGTTGAATTGTTGGAATTGCTTGTGGTTGAGGTTAAATGCTCATTATTTGTTGTTATCAGTTAAGTGAAACTGAATGATCGTTTTGGTTGTTGACTGGAAGTTCAACATCTGTGCAGCTTAAACCAATGAGTGATATTGGTTGAGTGTCTGGCAACATATGGCCAATAAAATTTATTTTTACAACTGGAGATAGATTTGAAACATAGTATTGAGATAAAAGTTTATAAAAGGGAAAATAAATAAATGTTTTATTTAAGATTTGATTTATTATTATAAAGTCAACTCTGATATTAATCAGATTTTTAAGTATGAGAATGAGAAATAATCGAATGGTATTGTTTTGATTTTAATAGGATTTTTTTAAAAGGGAAATTTAATAAAGGAATTAACTACGAAAGTAGTTAACGACCAAAGTAGACTATTATGTTACTAATTTCGAAAATACTTTTTAACGGAGATTCATTAAAAAGAACCCGAAATTGAAGTGGAATCCAATTGAATAGTAAAAAGGAATTATGACCAGGTTTTATATTTAAAACCGAATTTGTATAACAAGTTATGAAAAGGAATTTTAAGAGGAGATGCTAGCTTAAAATTGAAGTTACTTCTTTAAGTTAAGTGAAAAGAAACTTCGATCAAAAAGATTTATAATAGATCAGGGTTATGTAAATAAACTTTAAAGGTGTAAAGGTGTAAAATGTACATTAAAGTTACTTAACAATGAATTAAGTAAAAGGAAGGGGATTAAAATAAGATTTCAAAGCAGGAATTGTCGACTGGGTTTGAAAAGTGATTAGTGAAAGTGGATTTGGTAAAAGAAGTGGATCGTGAGATTTTGTAATCAAATTTGAATTATAAAAATGAGTTTGGTTAAAGAAGCAGAGTTAAAAGTGATGTTTTAGAAATCAGTGAATTAAGAACGAATGGTGAATCCGAGAAAGAGATTTTAAAAAGGGAAGAAGGTTTGTTAAACCATACTTTTGAATAAAATAGTTAAAGAAAAGTTGTGTAGGAGATTAGATGAGATGTTGGTTTTATTACAACTCGTATCTATCTTTAGGTATGAACGTTGTTGAACAAGGTATGAGAGGTAATTAAAATACCCCAACTTGAACGACATTAGGACTATCTGAGGGTGATATTAGTTGTAATGGGAAAAGGGATTAGTGATAATTTATTTCCGTTAGTGAAATAATAATGTAAAGGGCTGGTTTTTATCCAACGGGAATAAGCACTGGTTACTATCAAGTAATAAATAAAGGATATTTAGTAATGTTGTTTACGAGTTTTTTCGAAGGAAAAGCGTCGAGAACTGGAGATGATTTTGGTTAAACTGTAATCTTATAATAAATAAATAAGCGAGAAATTATATTTATAATATCGATAGTTTTAAATTTACAGTTTTGTTTATTTTAAAAGTCCAGGTGATGCCGAATACTGAACCAGTGAACTTAATGGATTGTCATGATTGGAACACTGTTTATTTTGATAGTTAAAACACCAACTATCAAACCTGTCCAATACGATTGTTGGTTCAAAAAGACTGGGATCGAATTTATATTCGAAAACCATTCCGACCAACAAATACTTGAAGATATCAGAAGACGGTCGAGGTGGAGCATTGAAGACCATGGATCTTCATAAGCGGAAGGATTGCTAATAATCTCTGGTCTGCAGCTAGAGATGTACTGTGGTCCTGTCATGGTTGGAATCCACGGGTTGCAAGGACTTCTCGCAACGGATCCATGGGGTGATTCCTATATGAGATGCAGTAGGAGACCTTCGGTTCATCCTGTTCCTGGATGACTTGTATGGACGGATGTCTGACAGATTATTTCCTGAAACCACGTACGTTGATTTTTACAAATACACCGAGTGGTGGCAAAGAGGGTCACTTCTTTTATACCCAGAGTATATTTGTGGATGTCAATTAGTGACTTGACGGATCTGACGATGTGGCATTCAAAGTGAATGGTGACCAGATATTCCAAAAGAGAATTCTAACCTCGAGCCTCATCAACCGGGAAATGACAAAAATCGGGCAGGCAGCATGGCTATATGGGTCGCTCCCATTAGGGTGTATAATCACCTATCTAGAGAAATTCCTTTTGCTTCTTAAATTTGTTTCGATGCTGTCCCTTATCAGGAAACGGTGGTTTGAGTCCAACCGTTGGTGATATACATTCGATACACTCAAGCGAAATGATGGTCGGTCATGTGAGGGCCGGATTGCAAGATGTTCTTGTCGAACCTAGTGTATTCGTCTCTAGAGGTACATGATCGGCAGGTGGTCCCATACCTTGTCAAGGTCGGAATCCATTATCCAATAAGCGCCCGCGGTTTTGATTGTATACTATATGTAGAGCGTGAGATGCAGGCGTTCTACTAGATCCTATTTACTTGTATTTAGACATTATTATAATATCAGACAAGATATTGGTTTCAAAAATGTTTTGGGTTATCGTAAGGTAAAAACTGTCCGTGTTTATGTGTGGATTTGGTCTTACGATTATCCTTTTTCTTTGAAGGATTTTAACTTAAAAATCAGGTTGTGTGATGCCCTAAATACTGTGCGAGTTTATCTCACTCTGGTTCACCAGAATGACCCGGTATTTTATAAATGCTCGGGTTGACCCGGGATGTACAGGTTCAGGTATCGAATGCTGTGAAGTGATGAGTTGGAGGAGTCCCGAAGTATGATATTATATAGCTACTTTCCCGCTGAGTGTTGTATATGGGAACATGTTATTATAATTGTCCCAGTGATGATGTACTCTGATACTGTAAGTATTTTGAAAGCTCTCAATAAAGTTTTAATTCTATATTATATTTTGTTCCGTTGCGATGTGAGACTCTGTGTTGTGTTATTTCTTCTTCTTCTATTCTAATACTTCTTTCTTTCTTATCCCACCCTCTAATTTCTTTCTAACGACGTTCCAGTGTTTTCGGTGTTTGGACTTGTGGTGTGTTTCTCATCATGTTTCTAGACTTGGTCTGATATGCAGGGACAGGAAAATTGACTGATGGCTGCATGTACACACATGTATAAATATACACGTGTGCACTGCCCCACCAATCAGCGAACGACTGAGGAGTAGCCACGTGGACCTTCTCGACTTAGTGCAAATCAATATGAAAATAGTCGAGTCATAAGTGCAAATTAAAAAAAAAGGAAGCCAGAAAAATTAAAACAAAAGTTTCAGGTCATGGCAAAACAAGCAAAGACATGCATGGTGGAGGACAAAATTATTTGACATGGCCGAACTCTCACAAAACTGGTTTCAAGCCAACATCTTCACAACAATCATATCTGCAAGCAATTATATATACAACAATATCTATATGGAAAATTGGTCGAGCCATGTACAAGAAGAATGGCCGAAGCAACATGGCACAGCAGCAAAATAAGTATGACAAGAAAAATAAGCATGTACATAGATGAGTGGTGATGCACAAATTTAAGATCAGTTCAATAAGTGTGGTTAATGGCAACAGCATGGGTTCAGCATGAATATGGTCGAGATATGGTTCAGCAGTTTTCAAAGATGCTAAAGTAGACAACAAAACAGCAAATACCAACAAGCATGTTGAAGTACAAGTGCACAGGTCAAGCTATGGAGAAAACAATTTGGTCAAGGCAAATCAAATGATAGCATAATACGAGTATGTATGACAATTTATCACAGCAGCAAATGGTTGTTAAGTATACATTGGTAACTAGTCATGGATCGTTTCAAAGTTAAGGCAAGTAGTGGTAAATGGATCAGTTCTAAGCAAACAGAGCATAACAAGGTAGAATACACCAATGTAGCAGTAAAACAGACATGATCAAGTTAAGGCAATGTCAAGAAAGGTATCTGCTCTTATCAGTTCAGAAAATTACTCAAGCATGTCTCAAGGAACAAGGATAGAGTGCACAAGCAGAAGATCATAGCAACAAAACAAATAGCTCGAACACAAGTCTGCCCGGGGTACAAACAATTCAAGTAGCATCAGCTCAACATTCATCTCAATCAAAATATAGTAGCTGTTCTTATCAAATAAGTACTTCAAAGAAAAGGCGTGATCGTATCATATTTTTATGAAGCAGTATAAAAATGATTGGGTAGTTCTGTTAAAGTTTTGGCAAATCAAGTATAACATCTGTCAGTTTTTAATCAGCAGGAGAAAAAAAAATATTCAGTACAAAAGTTGCTGGAAGGTTTAAAATGGTCGATCCAGAGTCAAACAAACGGTGCATACAAGTTTGAACATCAACAAGTAGGACATGTAAGAAGCACAAGTATAATCAAAGTAGTATCTGTTCTTATATAATTATAAAGCATCAGTTCAAATCTGTTTACAAGCATTGGCCAAACAAGTTTGTTCGAAGCAATACAAAAGGGGATCCGGAAAAACAAAGCAAGTCACACTCTATTAAACCAGAGTTTAATTCTGGAGTATATATGAAATATATTAGCAAGATTTAAATTCCAGGATTCATGCAAAAGTATTCCAGAAAATTCAGCAATCACAAATTGTAGCAAGGAAAGTTTTTTTTTTCTATTACTGTTTCCAGAAATAAAGGCATATATGGCAACAATTTCATGAATTAGTCATAGCAAGATTTAAGGATTAACTCAAAGCCGAATCACTCTAGACTGATTCAAGGACGAAAAGAATTCAAGCCAAAAATCCACTCAAATATCGCCACCGAGTCATTCACGAAATCAGAGCACATATATCGGATTTTAATCCTTTATATATACACCTATCATCATCGGCATAAAATCCATCCAAGTTCAAGAAAAATTAAAGCATAAATTCGAATCTAAAATCATACCAGAGAACACAAAAATCGCTTGGATCGAAATCAAAGTATTCCACTTCAATTAAACAAGGATAACCACCAGAAGTTCGAGCATATCAGAGAAGAGAGAGAGCAGCCGCCTAAAATCAAAGGAGATTGCAAACCCTAGCTGGATCACAATCGTAATTTGGACAGGAGAAGAAACCCTAGGCCGCCATTTTTTTACAGAGAAAAAGGAGATCGGGTCAAAGAATAAAGGGGCTAGGGCAAAAAGAAGAGGCCGGCCAAGTTTTTAAACCAAAGGGGATAACCCCTATTTAATTCCTAGGGTTTTTCAAAGTTTTTTTTTTCTTTAAGGTTTTTTTTTATTATTGTTTTGATTTTGTTCGTCTTTAATTTCAATTTGTTATCAAGTCTAGAGTTTTCTAGTTTGTCTCTAAAACTAGGGAGACGAATTACAGGGTTTGTAATTCGGGGAAATCTGGTTTTGGGGATAAAAACCAGTGCAGGGTTTTGAGCGTAGGGTTAAGAACAGTTGGGAGCGAGTGTCGCGAGTTTACAGGGGATTGTAAGCGTAGAGATTGTTTTAACTCCTAGTAGAAACCTTGGGGAATGCAGCAGTAGGCGGGTTTTTGCCGAAGCTGGGTAAATCTGTGTGTTATTTATTTTCCGCATTTATTCTGTTTTTAATCTGTGCTGTGATTATTTAACTACTCTGTGAAAATCTGTGATGAACCCTATTCACCCCCTCTAGGGTTAATTTTGATCCTACAAGTGGTATCAGAGTAGGTATTTTTTATTTTATTTTAAATCTAGAGTCATGAATCTGTCCAATAATGCGTTTTCAGAAGGTCAGTCCATAGCTAGGCCACCAATGTTTAATGGAACTGATTATGCATATTGGAAAGCTAGGATGAAAATTTATTTGAGTTCAGTCGACTATGATTTATGGGATATTATTGAAACGGGTTATAGATCTCCCACTGTTATAGTTAGTGGTGTTGAAATTCCTAAATCAAAAGACAGGTGGGATGCTTATGATAAAAAAGTATTTTCAACTAATGCCAAAGCGATGAATGCTTTAAGCTGTGCTCTTGATAAAACTGAATTTAATCGAATTTCTCATTGTGAGACTGCGCAGGAGATATGGCATACGTTGGAGGTTACACACGAAGGTACATCTCAAGTGAAGGAATCTCGTCTCGCTCTACTCAGCAACGAATATGAAAATTTCTCTATGCAAAGAGACGAAGATATAAAAGAGATGTATGGACGCTTCTCGTCATTAGTCTACAATGCAAAAGCTCTTGGCAAAACCTATACTAAAGTTGAATTGATCAGAAAAATATTGAGAGTGCTACCAATGAATTTTGAAGCTAAGGTGACAGCGATACATGAATCAAAAGATCTGAACAAAGTAAGCATGGAAGAGTTGATCGGAAATCTCATCACTTACGAGATGGAGTTAAAAGCAAGAGAAGAACGAAAGGATTCTGAATCAAAGAAAAAGACGATTGCTCTAAATAATTCTGTTGAAAGTAATGATGATGATCCCGTTGAAGAGCTAGCCATGGTTTTAAAAAAGTGGGCCAAAGGAAAATACAAACCACGAAAGAAGAATTCAAAAACCGACAAGTCTGAAAGTTCAGATAGTTCAGACGATGAAGTGTTTTGCTACAATTGCAAGAAACCCGGTCATATCAAATCAAATTGCCCACAGCTTAAAAATGAAAAGAGGAAGAAGTTCAGAAGGAAGAAGAAGGCTTTTGCTGCTACATGGGATGACGAGGAAGGAGAAGAAGCTTCTGAAAGTGATGAAGAAGAAGCTAATTTGTGTCTTATGGCACAATCTGATTCAGAAGGTAGTGAAGAGGATTCTAGTGAGGTATCGAATTTTACTTATAAAGATTTAATTTTAATGTGTCACGATCTCACGAAAACTGTTGATTCTCTTGAATTAAAAGTTAAGAAATTGAAATCTGATAGGTCAAAACTAGTTCAAGAAAATAACAGTTTAGAAAGAAAACTTGAAAAGGGTAAGAATTCACCGTTTTCAGAATGTGAAAAATGTCAATTTTTGAGTAACGATTTTTTGAAATTAAAAACTGATCTTGAGTTTCTTAAAAGTGAAAACATGAATTTGAAAAACGAAAATCATGATTTTGAAAAGGTGATTGAAAAGTTTAGAGAATCTGAAAAACTTGATTTTGGAAAGCGAAAACAATTTGAAATTGAAATTTCCAAGTCCGATGCTAGAATCAAAGCACTTGAAAACGAAAATTTGATTTTAAAACAAACTGATGCTGAAAAGAGGAAAATCGCTATTAATCTTGTTCAAATTTAATGAAAGAAAATAGCGATCTTAAAATTAAAATTCAACGACTTGAGTCAGCTCTGACTAAATTTTCTAAAGGAGAGAAATCGTTGAATATGTTGTTGAAAAATCAATTTTTTGTTCAGAATAAAAAGGGACTTGGATTTGAATCTGATCAGGTTGAAAAATAAAATTTTAATGATTTTAAAAATCCTTTAATTGGCTTTGAAAACAATCAAATTGAATTTTTGAAATTAAATAATTTCAAAGGGTTTTTAAATCATAAACAAGTTGATAACTCGTTTAAAAACAATTCATTTAAATCTGTTTGGATTCCAAAAATTAACAAAACAAATTTAAGCAAATCTAAACAAATTTGGGTTCCAAAGGGTACGCTAGTGAATAGTAATGGATTGTTATATAAATGGGTTTGGGTACCAAAATGTGTAAACGAAGATAAGAGTGGTAAAACAACTTTTATTAGACCACTCGATCATATAAACATTTAGGTACAGTGGGAGGTTGAGGAACAACTGTGCTTAAGTAGGATAAAATTCAAGTTGATTCATATATCGAATTATTTGGAGTTCCTTAGCCCTAGATTCAGAGTTGGAGATTCATTGGATCACGTTGATTATGGTAAGTCAGGTATGATCTCTAAACTCGTACTTTTATTTTAATTCCTTTTAGTTTATTTTCCTTTTAGTTTGTTTTTACTTGGCTGATTTTGAAATCATTCATTGTAGATTGTTGAATCTCCTAGATTATGAAAATTTTGATTTTTTTTGTGATCCCAAATAATTATCTTAGATTCGATCGCTGAATATTTCTTGTGTTTGTCTAAAAATTCTCTGAAAATTTCACTCATGGTTCTTGCTTTGAAAATGATCTTGTGCTGCTCTGATAAGAAAATTGATTTGATCCATTTTAAGTGTGTTGGTGATTAAATGATAAGTTAGAAAATCAGTGACTCGATTTAGTTAAAATTCATAGGCAATTCGAATTAAATATATAAATAGTTTTTTTTTAAATAAATAAATAAATAAATGTCTAGGAGCAATCAGTGTTAGAAATATTAGAAAATTCCATTTTCTACTAATTGATTTTTGAAACTGATTTTCAACGTGCATTGATATTTTCAAAAACTCCACTTGAAATTGATATTTTCAATTTTAAAATTATTTTTGATTATTTATTCAGAAATTGAAATTATTGATTAATTTGAACTGTTTTAAGACTCATCAAAATTATTGATAGATTTATGAAACTGTGATGAGTTGCGACTATGGTATAATTCATAACTAGAAGAGATATTATTTTAAATCTCATGATGATTAGACAGATTTTATAATATCTTTAAATTAGAGCTTATTTCACGACCATCTTCTATATCTACCATATTTCTGTCATTCATCATGGTTTTATTTAATTTGGGGAGTTCTAATTATTCTTGAAATTAAATAAAAATAATAATAAATAAATAATTTATCCTTGGTATTCACTCCCATTTAAAAATCCTCGCGGTTATGCGTGGGTGAATTACCTTAATCTCTATGTGCTTCCATTCTCACTTAAAAGACCTTTGGGCTGTGCATGGATGGAACTCATTAGAGAGGATAAAGTTAAGTTACTACTAACCCCATTTAAAAGACCTTTGGGTTATGCGTGGTTAGAAAGTGTTTAACACATTTTTGAGCATTTTTAAATCTTTAAAATTCATATTCAAATATTCAACTTTTATTGAACTTTCCTCATTCTATAAAATCCATCGTAAATCCATTCATTCTGAAAGTGAAATCTGCTTCTGATTTAAATATTATT
This sequence comes from Allium sativum, assembly GCA_030737875.1. Taxonomy (NCBI): domain Eukaryota; kingdom Viridiplantae; phylum Streptophyta; class Magnoliopsida; order Asparagales; family Amaryllidaceae; genus Allium; species Allium sativum. Next base: position 587,377,579 of record CM060924.1, on the reverse strand, counting down.
ATGATTTTTGTTTGATTAAATGGGTTTTACGATATATATTCTCTCTCTTAATTTGAATTTATATTTATAGTCTATATTCATCACTGTTTCGATTTCTATTATCCTTTGATGATAACAAAAGGGGGAGAATGGTCAAGATTTTGATTAATGGGTATATAATTCAAAAATATTTTAAGATTGGAAATTAAATATCTAAAGGGAGAATGGTCAATTGGATTTCATCATTCATATTTTCCATATATATAAAGGGAGTTCAGTTGTAGGGGGAGCATACAAATAGGGGAGTAATATATTTCATGTACAAACACATTTAACACATTCAAAATCTTGTGTATGTTTGTCATCATCAAAAGGGGGAGATTGTTGAGTATAACAGTGTGATTTTTGTTTGATGATAACAAACATATTTTTTTTTAAATGTGTTTGTAAATAGTACTATTCTATATTTTACACACAAAAATAAATATTTATTGAATAGAACACTACTATACAGAATTGAATATCCAAACAGTGTTTTTTATTCGAATAAATATTTTATTTTCAGCATTTGAAATAGTACGTATACAACACTCCACTATTTACGCATTCAAATATTTTTGAATATTTTTGTCATGACACATTTAACACATCACAGACATTGTACTATTAAAAGATTCAAACAAAATAAAAATAGATAGATTGAATTGAACAACAAAAATAATATTTTATTTCAATCAAATCTGTTTATTACAAATAGTAGTACAATTTTTATTCACGTCCATAATCAATACAGAAATTCCTCATTACATATTCTTTCAGTTGTACAAACACTGTTTCTTACATATACACACACACAAACGCTGTTCTTGTCTTCATCTTCAGTCTTCTGTCTTCACAGCTTTTAGTCATTCCATCTTCATACCTGTCAATACAGAAGAACACACACAGTAGACTGCAACAAAAATAAAATTAAATAAAAGCAAATAAAAAATTATTTTTAAATTTTATTTGCCTCAGACTTGTGGTGTGTTTCTCATCATGTTTCTAGACTTGGTCTGATATGCAGGGACAGGAAAATTGACTGATGGCTGCATGTACACACGTGTATAAATATACACGTGTGCACTGCCCCACCAATCAGCGAACGACTGAGGAGTAGCCACGTGGACCTTCTCGACTTAGTGCAAATCAATATGAAAATAGTCGAGTCATAAGTGCAAATTAAAAAAAGGAAGCCAGAAAAATTAAAACAAAAGTTTCAGGTCATGGCAAAACAAGCAAAGACATGCATGGTGGAGGACAAAATTATTTGACATGGCCGAACTCTCACAAAACTGGTTTCAAGCCAACATGTTCACAACAATCATATCTGCAAGCAATTATACATACAACAATATCTATATGGAAAATTGGTCAAGCCATGTACAAGAAGAATGGCCGAAGCAACATGGCACAGCAGCAAAATAAGTATAACAAGAAAAATAAGCATGTACATAGATGAGTGATGATGCACAAATTTAAGATCAGTTCAATAAGTGTGGTTAATGGCAACAGCATGGGTTCAGCATGAATATGGTCGAGACATGGTTCAGCAGTTTTCAAAGATGCTAAAGTAGACAACAAAACAGCAAATACCAACATGCATGCTGAAGTACAAGTGCACAGGTCAAGCTATGGAGAAAACAATTTGGTCAAGGCAAAACAAATGATAGCATAATAGGAGTATGTATGACAATTTATCACAGCAGCAAATGGTTGTTACGTATACATTGGTAACTAGTCATGGATCGTTTCAAAGTTAAGGCAAGTAGTGGTAAATGGATCAGTTCTAAGCAAACAGAGCATAACAAGGTAGAATACACCAATGTAGCAGTAAAACAGACGTGATCAAGTTAAGGCAATGTCAAGAAAGGTATCTGCTCTTATCAGTTCAGAAAATTACTCAAGCATGTCTCAAGGAACAAGGATAGAGTGCACAAGCAGAAGATCACAGCAACAAAACAAATAGCTCGAACACAAGTCTGCTCGGGGTACAAACAATTCAAGTAGCATCAGCTCAACATTCATCTCAATCAAAATATAGTAGCTGTTCTTATCAAATAAGTACTTCAAAGAAAAGGCGTGATCGTATCATATTTTTATGAAGCAGTATAAAAATGATTAGGTAGTTCCGTTAAAGTTTTGGCAAATCAAGTATAACATCTGTCAGTTTTTAATCAGCAGGAGAAAAAAAAAATATTCAGTACAAAAGTTGCTGGAAGGTTTAAAATGGTCGATCCAGAGTCAAACAAACGGTGCATACAAGTTTGAACATCAACAAGTAGGACATGTAAGAAGCACAAGTATAATCAAAGTAGTATCTGTTCTTATATAATTATAAAGCATCAGTTCAAATCTGTTTACAAGCATTGGCCAAACAAGTTTTTTCGAAGCAATACAAAAGGGGATCAGGAAAAACAAAGCAAGTCGCACTCTATTAAATCAGAGTTTAATTCTAGAGTATATATGAAATATATTAGCAAGATTTAAATTCCAGGATTCATGCAAAATTATTCCAGAAAATTCAGCAATCACAAATTGTAGCAAGGAAAGTTTTTTTTTCTATTACTGTTTCCAGAAATAAAGGCATATATGGCAACAATTTCATGAATTAGTCACAGCAAGATTTAAGGATTAACTCAAAGCCGAATCACTCTAGACTAATTCAAGGACGAAAAGAATTCAAGCTAAAAATCTACTCAAATATCGCCACCGAGTCATTCACGAAATCAGAGCACATATATCGGATTTTAATCCTTTATATATACACCTATCATCATCGGCATAAAATCCATCCAAGTTCAAGCAAAATTAAAGCATAAATTCGAATCTAAAATCATACCAGAGAACACAAAAATCGCTTGGATCGAAATCAAAGTATTCACTTCAATTAAACAAGGATAACCACCGGAAGATCGAGCATATCAGAGAAGAGAGAGAGCAGCCGCCTAAAATAAAAGGAGATTGCAAACCCTAGCTGGATCACCATCGTAATTTGGACAGGAGAAGAAACCCTAGGCCGCCATTTTTTTACAGAGAAAAAGGAGATCGGGTCAAAGAATAAAGGGGCTAGGGCAAAAAGAAGAGGCCGACCAAGTTTTTAAACCAAAGGGGATAACCCCTATTTAATTCCTAGGGTTTTTCAAAGTTTTTTTTCTTTAAGGGTTTTTTTTAATTATTGTTTTGATTTTGTTCATCTTTAATTTCAATTTGTTATCAAGTCTAGAGTTTTCTAGTTTGTCTCTAAAACTAGGGAGACGAATTACAGGGTTTGTAATTCGGGGAAATCTGGTTTTGGGGATAAAAACCAGTGCAGGGTTTTGAGCGTAGGGTTAAGAAAAGTTGGGAGCGAGTGTCGCGAGTTTACAGGGGATTGTAAGCGTAGAGATTGTTTTAACTCCTAGTAGAAACCTTAGGGAATGCAGCAGTAGGCAGGTTTTTGCCGAAGCTGGGTAAATCTGTGTGTTATTTATTTTCCGCATTTATTCTGTTTTTAATCTGTGCTGTGATTATTTAATTACTCTGTGAAAATCTGTGATAAACCCTATTCACCCCCCTCTAGGGTTAATTTTGATCCTACAGATAGAGATTGGGTTAGTAATACCCTAGATCGAGATTGAGTGTATATATATGAGAGCGTATTTGTAAATTTTATATACAAACGGTTTTTATTGTGTTTGTTGATCGGTTCAAGTGTTGAAAAGCGTAGAACTGGCAATGGATACAGTATTGTTTTGAAAAGTGGGTAAATGAAATAATTTTATCCAAATGATATTTTTGTATAGAAAAGAAGTAACTTTCTCAATTTTTTTAGAGGGTGTATTTGATGTGTTTGTCGATTTGGATCAATTCAAATTTGATTAAGAATTTGAATTGAAACTTAACTTGGTTAGGTGTAAATATATAATAATGATATTGATATTGAGTTAAATAAATTTGAATTAAATGAATAATAATCAAATATGTGAAACCAAAGTAAAATATTAATATTAAATTAATTTCAATTGATTTGGTTGATGTGGTTGTGTATTGGTTGTTGTTTGTGATTAGTTTGTATTGGATGATGGGTTGTTTGAATAGGAATAATCAACAATTTAACGGGACTAAATGAATTCCAAACTAAAGAATAAATTTCCGGTATAATTAAACTGGAATGAAACAGCATATGAACTGGAATTTATGATTTACCCCTGTATTTGATAATGAATTGGTGTTGTGTGTTTAATTTTAGGATTTGGTGTAGTTTTATTGTTGATTAGGAATAATATTACCTCAGAATTTCATATATCTGTTACTGATATGTGGATTGAGTAAAGTACAGGTGCCAGATGGCTAGGCAAATTGATATTGGTTGAGTAAATCGCATATATGTTGGGCAGATATGCTCAATAGCATTCGCAAAAAGGTATGCCTACGTGAAAATATAAAATTTTGGATTTTGGGTTTTGATTTTTGTTTTTTGACCGTTGGTAAATATATATTATCTGTTCCTGCGATATCGCAGATGTCACTCCGTGCAGGGGAGACTCTGCCAAATTTTCCCGAGAATTTAAAGTGTTAGAAAATTTTCGATATTTTTGAAAATTTTATTTTTACCAAAATAAATCAGTTTTCGATTTAAAATAAATTAGGTTTGGAAATTAATGGGTTTGTAACGTTCTTTCTTACCTTAGCAATTTCGAGGACGAAATTATTTTAAGGGGGGAAGAATGTAACGACCCGTGTTTTTGGCAATCAAATATTTTATTTAATTTATTATTTTAAATATTATATTTGGGGTATTAAGGGATTTTTATATTTAAATCGCTATTTAAAACGAAGCTGAGCAATATATATTCATATATAATATAAATAGAGCTTGAAAATGGCATGCAGTTCGTAATTTGGAGTTTTGAACTTCAACTGGATATACAGGATGCGATATAAGTCGGATTTCTGTGAAACAAGAAATGTTGGGACCGTGTTGATGATAATTTTCATATGAAAGAGAAAACTCCAGATTTTGTGTTATAGATTTGAAGTTATGGCTAAATCAAATTGTCGCTATGGAAATCGCTATCGGCCTTTAAAATGGCCATTTTGCAAACTGTCTCTGTTTTCGATGAAATCAGTTTCATTGGGGCCGTATCGTTAAATTATTGCAAGAAAATCAAACTGCGTGGCAAACCGATGTCGTATGTGACCACGGTAGCCAAAAACGCCCGTTCATTTTCTATAGCGCGTAATTAATATAGTAAGGGATATTCGAGTATAACTTGAACAAACGATCGAATTAGGCCACGAAACTAGTCCGGTTGAGTTCGTATCGTCGATTAGAGCCAGGATAGGTATATGGTTTGTTATTTTTAGAGACTGACAAATTTGGCGTTAAAAATGGCATCGCGGTGCGCGTAAAAATAGCCTACCGGGGAAACAGTCTCAGAATGCGATGAAACCAGTGCCGTTGGGTTCGTACCGGAGAATCATTATAGAGTTTCAAAGTTTAAAGTTGATTTGATTTATCTGGTGATCGAAGAAAAATTAAACGTGTGTTCATTTCTGGTTTTATAAAGGAAATTTTTTTTCATACGCTGTCGGAATTCGACGAAACTTGTCCTATTGGATCCGGAATATCTTTTTACACCAAGATTAGCCTTTTTATCAGATAATAGAAGTCGATTGTGGTTAGTTTCGCGTGATACTTCACCGATAAGTTTTATGAAAAATAAAATAATATTAGATTCAATACAATTTCTATATATACGTTCGGTTCATTTCACAAAATTGTACAGACCATCACTATCTCCAATGAACAAAGAAGATACAAGCAAATCTAATTTAATATATGAGACCTCATAGGCTTCATACATACCCTATACTGTGCCTGGCAACCATCTACCTTCTGCGACAAAATAACATAGCTACTGCTTTATATCTTCCTATAATTTCAACTCACCATCGCCGATGATAGGAAAACTCACTGAAATCTTTCAGCTCCTACGCTGTACAGCTACGAGATTGCAATCCCTAAATCGTCTTTTCGTCCAGCTATGAAAGAAGAGACAACACAAAGCTATCCTACTTCTTCATCCAGCTACAATGCCGTGAAAATCAAGTTTAAAACCGTGATGACCAAACCATTTATGCCGTGCTGACTAAGGCATTTTAAGATATAAATACGGGTAAAGCTAATCCCTTCAGAGAACAGAAAACCACAGTAAAAGAAAATGAAAAAAATGAAATCTCCGCAAATATTTTTCCTCTGATCTGACTACCCTCTTCGTCACTTTCACTCCAACGCAAACTATCTCGGAGGAGGAGTTTCGTACGGCAGAAAGTGGGAAGCTTGATAAAGACGATGGACTGCATGGTACATACAGTCCCGTTGGAGAAGCCTGGGGGCTAGTGTGTGTCCCTTGGCCGAAGGTGGCGACGGCCTTGGACAGCTGCAGTGAGGGACTACCGTTTGGGGAAGACATACATAGAAGAAGTGAAGTGAGGGGGGCTTGCGAGCGTGAAAAGAGGTGGGGGCAAAGCTGGACGTTCCTGCTGGCGTGTACATTTTGGGACCGGGATGACTGTTCAAACTGCAGTGGCCTTCCGGTAGGTCAAGGCGCAGCAGAGAGGGGATCCGATGGTTTTAAGCAGTGGCAGAGGTTGATTAAGGGAAGAGCAGCAGCAGCGGTATTGGACAAAACAAGTGGCGTAGCACGACAGATGAAACTTGTTCAGACTGAATTAAAAACTATTTGTTTTTTTTTAATTAAATTAAACGTCTGTTTAATTTAATTAGAATGAACTGTTGCAGCAGTAAATAAAATCAAGGTGAGTCAAACTCACTCAGTTTTCCCATTTATATTTTATATAAATTGGATTTTTATTTGTGCTCTACTTGATAATGGTTGACTGTTTGCTAGTTAAATATTTGTTTGTTGATTTAGCTGATGAAATTAAACTGTGTTTAATTTCAGTGAAATACCGAATCATTTTAACGATTGGTTCCAATAAAGGTAACTTACCTTGTTGGTCACGTTTATAAAATAAACGTGTTTGATTGGTTGAATTGCTTGTGGTTGAGGTTAAATGTTCATTATTTGTTGTTATCAGTTAAGTGAAACTGAATGATCGTTTTGGTTGTTGACTGAAAGTTCAACATCTGTGCAGCTTAAACCAATGAGTGGTATTGGTTGAGTGTCTGGCAACATATGGCCAATAAAATTTATTTTTACAACTGGAGATAGAATTGAAACATAGTATTGAAATAAAAGTTTATAAAAGGGAAAATAAGTAAATGTTTTATTTAAGATTTGATTTATTATTATAAAGTCAATTCTGATATTAATCAGATTTTTAAGTATGAGAATGAGAAATAATCGAATGGTATTGTTTTGATTTTAATAGGATTTTTTTAAAGGGAAACTTAATAAAGGAATCAACTACAAAAGTAGTTAACGACCAAAGTAGACTATTATGTTAATAATTTAGAAAATACTTTTTAACGGAGATTCATTAAAAAGAACTCGAAATTGAAGTGGAATCCAATTGAACGGTAAAAAGGAATTATGACCAGGTTTTATATTTAAAACCGAATTTGTATAACAAGTTATAAAAAGGAATTTTAAGAGGAGATGATAGCTTAAAATTGAAGTTACTTAATTCTTTGAGTTAAGTGAAAAGAAACTTTGATCAAAAATATTTATAATAGATCAGGGTTATGTAAATAAACTTTAAAGGTGTAAAGGTGTAAAATGCACATTAAACTTACTTAATAATGAATTAAGTAAAAGGAAGGGGATTAAAATAAGATTTCAAAGCAGGAATTGTCGACTGGGTTTGAAAAGTGATTAGTAAAAGTGGATTTGGTAAAAGAAGTGGATCGTCAGATTTTGTAATCAAATTTGAATTATAAAAATGAGTTTGGTTAAAGAAGCAGAGTTAAAAGTGATGTTTTAGAAATTAGTGAATTAAGAACGAATGGTGAATCCGAGAAAGAGATTTTAAAAAGGGAAGAAGGTTTGTGAAACCATTCTTTTGAATAAAATAGTTAAAGAAAAGTTGTGTAGGAGATTAGATGAGATGTTGGTTTTATTACAACTCGTATCTATCTTTAGGTATGAACGTTGTTGACCAAGGTATGAGAGGTAATTAAAATACCCCAACTTGAACGACATCAGGACTATCTAAGAGTGATATTAGTTGTAATGGGAAAAGGGATTAGTGATAATTTATTTCCGTTAGTGAAATAATAATGTAAAGGGCTGGTTTTTATCCAACGGGAATAAGCACTAGTTACTATCAAGTAATAAATAAAGGATATTTAGTAATGTTGTTTACGAGTTGTTTCGAAGGAAAAGCGTCGAGAACTAGAGATGATTTTGGTTAAAGTGTAATCTTATAATAAATAAAGAAGCAAGAAATTATATTTATAATATCGAGAGTTTTAAATTTACAGTTTTGTTTAATTTAAAAGGCCAGGTGATGTCGAATACTGAACCAGTGAACTTAATGGATTGTCATGATTGGAACACTGTTTATTTTGATAGTTAAGACACCGACTATCAAACCTGTCCAATACGATTGTCGGTTCGGAAAGACCGGGATCGAATTTATATTCGAAAACCATTCCGACCAACAAATACGTGAAGATATCAGAAGACGGTCAAGGTGGAGCATTGAAGACCGTGGATCTTCATAAGCGAAAGGATTGCTAATAATCTCTGGTCTGCAGCCAGAGATGTACTGTGGTCCTGTCGTGGTTGGAATCCACAGGTTGCAAGGACTTCTCGCTACGGATCCATGGGGTGATTCCTATATGAGATGCAGTAGGAGAGTACCTTCGGTTCATCATGTTCCTGGATGACTTGTATGGACGGATGTCTGACTGAGTATTTTCTGAAACCACGTACGTTGATTTTTACAAATACACCGAGTGGTGGCAAAGAGGGGCACTTCTTTTATACCTAAAGTATATTTGTGGATGTCAATTAGTGACTTGATGGATCTGAAGATGTGGCATTCAAAGTGAATGGTGACCAGATATTCCAAAAGAGAATTCTAACCTCGAGCCTCATCAACCGGGAAATGACAAAAATCGGGCAGGCAGCATGGCTACGTGGGTCGCTCCCATTAGGGTGTATAATCACCTATCTAGAGAAATTCCTTTTGCTTCTTAAATCTGTTTCGATGCTGTCCCTTATCGGGAAACGGTGGTTTGAGTCCAACCGTTGGTGATATACATTCGATACACTCAAGCGAAATGAGTGGTCGGTCATGTGAGGGCCGGGTTGCAAGATGTTCTTGTTGAACCTAGTGTATTCGTCTCTAGAGATAAACAATCGGCAGGTGGTCCCATACCATGTCAAGGTCGGAATCCAATCTCCAATAAGCGCCCGCGGTTTTGATTGTATATTATATGTAGAGCGTGAGATGCAAGCGTTCTACTAGATCCTATTTACTTGTATTTAGACATTATTATAATATCAGACAAGATATTGGTTTCAAAAATGTTTGGGGTTATCGTAAGGTAAAAACCGTCCGTGTTTATGTGTGGATTTGGTCTTACGATTATCCTTTTTCTTTGAAGGATTTTAACTTAAAAATCAGGTTGTGTGATACCCTAAATACTATGCGAGTTTATCTCACTCTGGTTCGCCAGACTGACCCGATATTTTGTAAATGCTCGGGTTAGCCCGAGATGTACAGGTTCAGGTATCGAATGCTGTGAAGTGATGAGCTGGAGGAGTCCCGACGTATGATATTATATAGCTACTTTCCCGCTGTGTGTTATATATGGGAACAGGTTATTATAAATATCCCAGTGTTGATGTACTCTGATACTGTAAGTATTTTGAAAGCTCTCAATAAAGTTTTAATTCTGTATTATATTTTGTTCCGCTGCGATGTGAGACTCTGTGTTGTGTTATTTCTTCTTCTTCTATTCTAATACTTCTTTCTTTCTTATCTCACCCTCAAATTTCTTTCTAACAACGTTCCAGTGTTTTTGGTGTTTGGAAGGTCGGCATGAGCTACGAAAAAGGTATTTATGTCGATTTTCAGGGCCAGGCCGAAAATCGCTGGGTCGTTACAGTGGTATCAGAGCTGGTTGCTTAATTGGTACGGATGATAGGGGGTTCTCGCTTCGCGTTTGGTGGCGAATGGAAGACTCTTACCCCTACATCTCCCGACAATGTGGGTTGGTCGAGTCGAGAGGCTGGCCGTAAAAGCAGTTCTGAGGTATCTCTGTAAGCCACGGTGGGAGGTTAGCCCACTGCCCTTGGACGTTACAATCCCAAACTTACCTCTAACCCTAATGTTTTCATTGAGCGGTCAGCAGAATTTCTGCCGTAACTTTTTCCCTTCCAGTAAAATATTTTGATCTTCAAAAATTTGTATTAAACCTAATAGAATTTCTAAAATCATTTTATATATGTGTATGAACTCAAGGAAGCATTCGCTATGGCCTGATACACATTTTGTGCAATTCAATCCATTTCTGGTGTTTGGAAATAAACTGCAACGTTCTAGGGTTAAATGATTTGAGGAGTAGGGGTAGTGATGCATGTATATTGAGTTCGATTTGGGGATATTGGCAAGGAGGAGCACGAGTGGGAGGAATTTGGTTGGATTCGATGATAATTTAGTTCGGTGATCTACTGTTGAGTAGCGTAGGGAGTTTTAGACGCGGTTCACAGGAGGACGTCGAGTCTGGGGTTAAGGGGATGGTAAGAAGATGTTTCCGAAGAGATGAAATAGGGTGAGCTCGGTTTGAAGTTTATAAAAGAGAAGGAGTTAGATTGGGGAGGATGAAAGTGCGGTAATGGCTGTACCTGAGCTCGCGTTCGACAGTTGGGAGGGAGATGAATCTTGCGAGAAGGATTTAAGCTTGCTGGTGCAAGGATAAGTAGAAAAAGGAGTTCAGTGGTTAGCCCTCAGGAATACTGTTCGTGAGTTGCCAAGCAGGAAGACACACTTCGGTTTCCAGCTGATTGAAAACAAAGTTGGGATGCTGGGCTGATGTAAATGGAGGCCCGGATTTTAAAGAAAAAGGAAATTATAATAAGGCAAAAATGGGGTGATGGGTACACAAAAGGATTTGAAGGATTCTGAAATTGGCGTGGACAATACTGCGTACTTTGGTGGGTTGGTCTGAAGGAAGAGAGGCATAGTGTTTATATTGGAGTAGGTAGAAGAAGTTAGGCCGTTTAAAAATATGGTAAAGCTGATCTTAATTTACAAAAGAAATTAGGTTTTATTTTAAAATAAATAACGAATAAACTTGTTAACATGATACCTCTTTCATACGTTATCAGTTTCACAAACCGTTTGTCACGTCGGGATCTTATGGACGACGGCTACACTCTGGAATTGGTTTGGAGTGGATTGGAACTCGTTACAATTTATAGAAAAATAAATTGTCCGTAAGAATCAAAAATAGTTAATCGTTATTTAACGATGAACTGCCAGTGTGAGTAAAACTCACCAACTCTACAAGTTCATATTTTTATAACGTATATTAAGAACTGATAAATGATGACTGATTGCTATGTGTTGACTGTTTGGTTGAACTGCTTATGTATTGGTTGAAATTATAGATAACGATATATATATATATATATATATATATATATAAATCGTTAATCAAATATTGATTCTGTTTAGCAGAGTATTTCATAGTGAAATGAAGTTGATGTTAATTATATTGTTTAACATCTGTGGATGCAGGGAAACAGGTTGGAGGGACCCAACTGGGTTCCTCAATATATAAAATACTGTTTTGTTTCATATATTGTGTTATATGATGTGATATGAAATCCGTTGTTGATTTTGTATGTTGGAATGATACCGATCATTGTTATATGGTACGTTAAATACCATAAGGAATACTGGAACGTTAAAAAGGAAATTTTCAATGCTATATTGAAAAAGAAATATTTATAAAATCAAAAATTTTATAAAAAGAAAATATTTATTTAGAAAATAAATAAATTAAAAAGGAATAGTTATTTGTTAAATAAATAGGAAGATAAAAGGAATATTTATTTGTTAAATTAATGGAATAAGAAATAAAGAAATATGTATTGGGAAAATAAACAAATAGATAAAGGAAATATTTGTGAAAACAAATAGAAAAGGAAATATTTGTGAAAGACAAATAGAAAAGGAAATATTTGTGAAAGACAAATAGATGAAGGAAATATTTGTGAAAACAAATAGATGAAGGAAATATTTGTGAAATCAAATGGAAAAGGAAATATTTGTGAAAACAAATAGAAAAGGAAATATTTGTGAAAGACAAATAGATAAAGGAAATATTTGTGAAAACAAATGAAAAAGGAAATATTCGTGAAAACAAATAGAAAAGGAAATATTTGTAAAACATTTACAAATAGAATTGAAAAGGAAATATTTGTAAAACATTTTGAAATAAAATTGAAAAAGAATACTTATTTGTTAAATAAATAGAATTAAAATGGAAATATTTATTTGTTAAATAAATAAAATTATAAAAGAAATATTTATCTGGAAAATAAATAGGATTATAAAAGGGAATTAAGGAGATATAAAAGAGTTATGAGAAGATTGTTTAAAGTGGATATCGATTAGAGTAATTGAATTAGAGTTAATCGTATTAGAGTTAATCAATTAGAATTAATCGAATTAGAGTAATTAAATTAGAGTCAATCGAATTAGAGTTAATCGTATTAGGGTTAATCGATTAGAGTTAATCGAATTAGAGTAATTGAATTAGAGTTAATCGTATTAGAGTTAATCGATTTGAGTTAATCAAATTAGAGTAATTGAATTAGAATTAATCGTAATAGAGTTAATCGAATTAGAGTTAATCGAATATTAGTTATTCGAGTAGAGTTAATTGAAAGGAGTTAATCGAATATAGTTTATTCGAAGAAAAGAGTTATCAATTATAGTTATTCAAAGAAAGATTTTTGAATATTGGTTATTCGAAAAGGAGTTATCGAATAATAGTTATTCGAAGTGATTTAATAGAATATTAGTTATTCGAAGTGAGCTATCGAATATAGTTTATTCGAAAGGAATTATCGAATACAGTTTATTCGAAAGGAATTATCGAATATAGTTTATTCGAAAGGAGTTAATCGAACATAGTTTATTCAAAGAAAGGTGTTAGTCGAATATAGTTTATTCGAAAGAAGATTATCGAATATAGAATTATTCGAAAAGAGATTATCGAATATTAGATATTCGAAGAGAGTTAATCGAATATAGTTTATTCGAAAAGGAGTTATCGAATATAGTTTATTCGACAAAGAGTTATACGTGAAATTCGATTATATCGAATTCGAGAAAGTACTATTCACTTTCGGTTTTAATCAAGATTTATTTATTTATTAATAAATTTGTTATTTGTTTATTTATCCAAATTAATAAATAAAAGTTATATTTGAAGTTAGGTATTTCAGAAGTTGGAATTATAACGTTAACGTTATAACCAATGTTTTTCATAAAAGAATTAGATTCATAAACTAAATCCGAGAGTTACACAAGGAAGTTTGTTAAAGATTTAGAAGGTGAACCTTATCTATTTCGAAGTTAGAAATGCTGTTCAGTTAAGGTCTCAGAGGTAATTATACCCCAACTTGATTGGCTTCGTTTTTAACTAAGGAATGGTTAAGGTTCGATAGTGAAAGAGTTAATTGAATTTAGTTAATAAGTGTTAATGGTTCGAGTTGGCATAACGATGTTTTATTTAAACATCTGTTTAAATCCAAATGAATGAGTTTTGGAAACATTTTCCAAATAAAATCAGAGATATTTTCTAATCCTAGAAAATGAAATGTTGATGATAAAGAATACTGAAATGATAGTGATAAGTGAAAAAGAGATAGAAATGTTTTCCAATGATTAATAATGTATATTTTCTAAATTTAGAAAATAAGAAATGTTGAATATATGGAAACAGGAAATGAAAAATGAACTAAAGAGATAAATGTTAAATGATGATTGATTGATATTATTTCCATCTGGAAATAATATCATTGTTCATATACGTGTTTTCTTTGATCGTTAACTCACCGACTATCGAAGTTTTTGACCATTTTTCCATTGTCAATACAGAGAGACCGGGATCAGATTCATTATCTGAAAACCACTCTGTATGGACATTAGCGTTGCAATCAAATATGATGAAGATAATTGAAGACGGAGTTTGGGCAAGGGTCGTTCTGTCAAATCCTAGGTAGAAATTGCCTAAGATGGATTTACAGAAAAGTCCCTTCGGTTTGTCCAGTCCTAGGACGACCTGTATGGAAGAATGTCTGACAGAGTATATTCAATAGATCGCGTAAGTTGTTCTCTTCAAACATATTTACGTTTGGTAGTGGAGGAATTCGTTTCTCTTAGCTGTATACCCATGGTATTTTTTGCGAAATCAATTTGTGATTTGGCGGGTATGACGATGTGACGTTCAAAGTGAATAAATGTGTGATCTATCAGAGATAAGCGTGGCCTCTAGCCTTACAACCAGGAAATGACAAAAATCGGGCAGACAGCATGGCTAAGTAGTTGGCTGCCAATTAGGGTGTATTATCACCTATCTAGAGATATTCATTTCATTCTATAATCTATTTTCGATGTTGTCCCATTCAGGAAAGCATTGCTGATCCCAACCGTTGGTGATATACATTCGATACACTCAAGCGAAATGAGTGGTCGGTCATGTGTGGTCGGGTTCCAAGATGTTCTTGTTGAACCCAGTGTATTCCTCTCTAGAGGTACACTATCGGAAGGTGGTTCCATACCTTGTCATAGTTGGTAATCCATTATCCAATAAGTGCTCGCGGTTTTGATTGTATACTATATATGTAGAACGTGAGATGAAAGCATTTCTGCTAGATGATTATTTAGTTGTGGTTGATAGACATTATTATAATATCAAAAGAGTTTTGATATAAAGTTTATCATTTCTTTCAAAAGGATTTTGAAAGTTTAATCAAATGTTTTGGATTCTCATAAGGGGAAAACTCGTTCCGTTATACGGCGTGGTCTTATGAGATATCGTTTTATTGCTCAAACCGTTATAAATTGTTTACTCATATCAGTCCCATGACTGACCCAGAGTTTGTTTTGTTTTGTTTTCCCTAAACTCTTAGGTGCCCAATTTAGAATAGGCAGTCAAGTAGTTAGGAATTTACAGATATCCTTGGAGAACTTGGAGTAGGAGGCTTCAGGATTATATAGCTATTGTTATTTCCGCTGTGTTGTAAGTGTTATACTCTTATAATGTTACTGTATACATATACTGATTTTATTTTAAAGATATGTTATCTATTATATGTTCTTTGTTCTGTTGTGAGATTCGTGTTACTTTGATATTGTATATTCTTGTTCTTATTCTATTCTAAGTTTCTATCTTATCTATTCTCACCCTCTAATTTCTTCATGGACTATCCGGTATTTCCGATGCTTGAATAGTCGACATTGAGTTTATGTCGAGTACTCAGGAACACAAAAATCCCGGGTCGTTACAATAGACTGTATACGTAGAGAGTGAGATGCAAGCGTTCTACTATTTGGTTATTTATTTGATAGACATTATCATAATATCGCTGGATTTTGATATCAAAACTAGTTTGGGTTATAGTAAGGTAAAAACCGTCCGTGTTTATGTGTGGGCTAGTCTTACTATTATCCTTTTCTTTCAAAAAGGATTTTGGGCTTTAAATCGATATGGATGTTACTTAAACTTAGTGGGTTTTTCTCATGCTAGTTCTCCAGACTGATCCGCGGCGTTTGTAATATCCCAGGGTCAGTCCGAGTTACAGGTTCAGGTTATCGGAACTGTGAAGTTCAGAGACGAGCTGGAGGAGTCCAGATGTATTAATATTTATTCCGTTGTGTATCATATAAGGACAGGATATCATAACTGTCCAGATTGTCTTTTGTACTCTGATGTATGTAAGTATATTTATTCAAGTTCTTTATAAATATTATTTCTATATTATATTTCGTTCTGCTGTGATGTGAGATTCTGTGTAGTGTTAGTTCTTATTATTCTTCTATTCTAACAGTTCTATTTTATCTTTCTCATCCTCTTATTTCTTTCTATTAATGATCTGTATTTTCGTGCACTTTGAGTTGAATGTGTAGGATATTAGTCAGCTCAAATTGGTACGGATTTTCGGGCCTTTACAGTTTATTCATACATTGTGTATAATTCTCAAACCAACTTTTTTCATTCATCAAATATAAGGATGCATTTTATCCATACATATAGAAATAAAGGAAAAGGGATCAAGTGTATTATGTATCTTCATTATGAGCTACATTCCTTTCCACAACTCTCTGCACAACTAATAATATTATATGTCTCTTCGGCTGCAAAAACACAAAAATAGAGGCATATAGTATGTATTACATAAAATAGACATTAAATAAAAGCAAAATTTACAATTGCGAAGAAGAAGATCTAAATTTCTATTGTTCTTTTTTTCTAATTTTTGTAAACAAGTTAATGTTAATAATGCATATTTTACATGAATAATGAACTTATTATTGTCTAGGATCTTTAAAGATATGGAAAAGTAGTAATAAACAAATCAGCAGGTTAATTCTTCATTAGCAAATTATATGTATAAATTTCTCTTACCAGGAATATATATGCATTTTTTGGCAATACAACCTATAACACAAGGAACACGTTTCCACTTGATACTGAAACCGACTTCGCAAGTTGGCCCACAAAAAGTTGGTTCATGTATCACAAATGAACATAACGGTTTGCATAGGATTGTGCAGATCCGAGCATAACTTGGGGAAACAAAAAGAAGAAGAATGAACATGAAAGCAAAACTTTTCTTAGTGGACATTGATCCCATTATTTTTTCTAGAGTTTAACAGGTAGTTTTCTTGTATAAACAGTAATGATAGATAATACTATTTATATTATGAATGATACATAGAGATGCCCAAAAATTTAATAAATGAATGAATTAAGGATAACACACATCTTTAAGAAATAAATCAAGGGAAAATTTCTTCTATCCTTTAAAAAAAAATTATCCTCCAAATACAAATTATTATAAATACCTATTATACATAACCAGGTAACCTATTACCTCTTATTATAGTTCTAAAGAAATTTAGTAGATAACGACACACATACATATGAATTAATTAAATGTCTAAATACCTCCCCTTTCTAGAAACAAAAATAAAATATTGTATTATATTTTAATGGCTTTTCTTTTGTATGGAAATATTTTCATATCTAAATGATAAATGCACTGAACCATGCACCCCTATAACTCGATAGAATGTAACATAATATTCAATGTTTAGATAGTAGATGTTTTATGCATGACATAATGTTGTTACTTTTTAGAATTGTGACGACCCAAATTTCTGGTACCTTTTGAGCTGATTAAACAACACCGATCCAACCCAAATGGTACTAGAAACCCAGATGCCAATAGAAAGAAATTTGAGGGTGAGATAAGAAAGAAAGAAATTTTAGAATATAGGAAATAGGAAGAAGAAAACACAACACAAATCAGAGTCTCACATCGCAGCGGAACAAAATATAATATAGAAATATTCTTTATTGAGAACTTGAAAATATACTTACAACATCAGAGTACATTAATACACTTGGACAGTTATAATATCCTGACCTCATATACATCACACAGCGGAATATACTAGATAAACTCATACATCTGAGCTATTCCAGCACGTCTCTAAACTTCGCAGCATGTGGTAAGTTGGAACTGTACAACCCGGGCTAACCCGAGCATTTCAAATACCAGGTCAGTCTGGTGAACCAGAGTGAGAATAACTCGCACAGTTTAAGGGGAATCATCCAAGTTGATTTTTAAGTTCAAATTCCTGTCGAAAGAAAAGGATAATAGTAAGACCAGTCCACACATAAATACGGACGGTTTTTACCTTACTATAACGCAAAACGTTTTTGAAATCATAACTTATTCTGATATTATCATAATGTCTAAATACAAATAAATAACAATCTAGTTGAACGCTTGCATCTCACGCTCCACATATATAGTATACAAACCAAAACCGCGGGCGCTTATTGGAGATTGGATTCCAACCTGACAAGGTATGGGACCACCTTACGAATGTGTATCTCTAGAGGCGAATACATTGGGTTCAACAAGAACGTCTTGCAACCCGGATCACACATGACCGACAACTCATTTCGCTTCAGTGTATCGAATGTATATCACCGACGGTTGGGATCAGCAACCGCCTCCCGAAAAGGGACAGCATCAAATATAGATTAAAGAAGAAAATGGAATTTCTCTAGATAGGTGATTATACACCCTAATGGGAGCGACCCACATAGCCATGCTGCCTGCCTGATTTCTGTCATTTTCCAGTTGATGAGGCTTGAGGCTAAAGATTATCTTTAGGATATCTGGTCTCCATTCACTTTGAATGCCATATCATCAGATCCGCTAGATATCACTAATTGACATCCACAAAAATACTCTGCGGGCAGCTAAGAGAAGGTGTACGGCCTTCCCCGCCATCAACAGAAATACGTTTGAAGAAATCAATGTACGTGACCCCTTTGGAAATACTCTGTCAGACACTCGTCCATACAAGTCATCCAGGAACAGGATGAATCGAAGGTACTCTCCTACTGCATCTCATATAGGAATCACCCCATGGATCAGTAGCGAGTACTCCTTGCAAATCCGCAAAATCTCAACCATGACTGAATCACTGTTTAACAAAATCTGGTAGCTAGTCAGAGGAATTCCACAGCAACTCTTCCGCTTATGAAGATCCACGATCTTCAATGCTCCATCTCGACCATCTTCTGATATCTTCAACGTTTACGTATTTGCAGGTCGGAATGGTTTTCGAATGTGAATTTGATCCCGGTCTTTCCTAACCAATAATCGATTTGGCCAGATTTTGATAGTTGGTGTTTTAACTATCAAAATAACAATCATCCATATAAAAATAAAGTGGACCCATTGGTTCAGTATACGGCATCACTTGGCCTTTTTAGTTAAACAGTTGTTAACTACATTTCTAAATCTTTCAATCATTTAGAATACCGCTTTCTCAATTCTTATTTCCAAATCCAATTATTCAATCTTATAGATTCTCGAAGTTTAATTTATAATATCATTCACCCTCGTTTATAAACTAACGTCATCCTTGGATAATCATGAAGTCGTCACAAGTTGGGGTATTTTATTTACCTCTCAGACCTTGAGTCGACGACACTCTTATCTTCAGAATATATATAAGTTTATAAATGAAATCTCATTCCGATAATATCTCAACACTTTTATCTATTTAAGAATCCTTTTTAATATAACTATATATCTTAGTTTCATTCAAATAAACTCCTTAACATTAAAATATTCATCTCTGGGTCTTTATCGTTAGATTCTCATTTTATAACCCAGTTCGATCCACTACAGTTTCTATTCATTCTCAACTCACATAAATCTTGTTTAAAATCTCTTTTTATACAATTCCTTTCGGAAATGAACCGAAAATGTAACTCATATAAATATGAGTAAACTTATTAAAATCCCTTTTAGTTATAAAACAAGGTTTCTATTCAACCAATCCTCTTTATCACCATTTATATTCCACCCTGGTTTCAAACATTATTCACTTTAAAAGTTACCATTATTCTTTTTATAGAAAGCTCAACTCGATATATCAAAAACAACTTGGTTCCATTAGAAAACACTATTATATATATTCAAATCTTGTTTATCGAGTCACTTTATGAATTCACGTTCATACCATACTTTTAAAGACTCGTTTACCATTTAACTCTTTGTTAATCGTCTAATATCCTTTACATCAAATAGCTTACTTCATTATAAATAAAATAATTAAACTTTCTTAAAAGGTTATTTTAAAATCATTTTTTTCTTCAATAATAATTAATAATCTAATAATAGTTTAGAATATTTAATCTTGGTCATTTCAAACAAGGTTACTTCGTTAACCATTTCCATTTGATTGTTAATAAATAAATTTTATTTAAATAAATTTCATTTGATTTAACAATCTAATAATCTCATATAATTATTTATTAAAAATAATAATTAATTCAACCCTTGACCATTTTGTTAGTTTCTGCCCACTTGTTTGCAAAACTCATTAATCTACGAATCTCGCTTAATATACTCGTTTATAATTACAAGATAAAAATAGTTATTTATTTCTTTTAATAACTTCGTTTAAAACTAATCTATATAAAATAGATTTCAAATCTTACTTTAGTTATAGAACAAATTTTATAACTTCATTTCTACTGATTTACTTGACGGTAAATCAATCTCTATAAATTCATTTACTGGCCATCTGCTGATAATTACCCAACCAATATCACCCGTTGGTTAATATCAAACCAGTGTTGAATTTGGTTTCAACAATCAATGATCAATCAAACTGATTACCAGTTCATATAAATAAACAACATATTTGAGGAATCCGGTTGGATTCCTCCAACCTGTCCATCCCTGCATCATAATGTGTTAACTCAATTTCAACACGATAAACAGTTCAACTTATAATAATCAACAACAATTTGTAACAACCATTCAAGCATCAAATGATTTGTTTAATACGTTTATATTTTTATCAACGTAACCAACAAGGTAAGTTACCTTGTTTGGAATCTAATCGTTAAAAATAACGATTTAATTCAATTAAATTAAACAAACGCTTAATTTAATCCATGAATATTAACATATTTAGCACACATGTAAACAGTCATCTAATTATCAACCGTTAGCAAACATTGCACACAAAATAAAACAAGAACCGGTTTATATAAAATATAAACGGGGTAAACTGAGTGAGTTAAACTCACCTCGATTTCCGTCCGTTGTTCAAACGGTTCATTTTCAGTTAATTCCACATGCGTCCAAACCAGCTCCAAAGTGCCCCGCTCGTTCGTACAGTTCCAACGATCTTTGTTTGTTTCGACTCTGCTAACATATGAGGACGTTACACAGCTTATTCGTTCACGTTATATATTTAAATAAATTAAACTTAAATGATCATTTTCTTGACTTTAATTAATTTATGCGTTAAGTTTATATTAAATTTAGATTGGCTATGAACTTTTGGATCAGGTATGGTTATTGCATAATGTACTCAAGTAAACTTACAGTGCTCCAACGTTCCACTAAATACACCTTGATACTTGTTACATGACCGCATAATAGATCCATATAATGATTTAAATGGTGGATGCTGCTATATTTGTTATGGACTATGTCTATGATAGTAATTATCACAGACAGCTTTTTGTTCCAACTAAATTCTTTTTTTTCGAACTGTATATATTTCTTCCTCACATCAAAAAAAATATAACAAAACTCACCATGCAATCCTGCGCATGCGAAACCATCCACCATATCACATTTGCTTCCTCAACTTCCTCCTGTTCTTTCCTATATCTGCACTGTTGCACCATATCCCATCTTCTTCCCTCTTGTCCTCATACTTCTTCTCGCAACCCCATCTAGATTCACTCCCCTTCTCCCTATACTTTGACAAACCACCACATCTTCCGGTACACTGCCTCCATGTTCAAACCGAAAACACACCCCTGTTTGCTGCTGTTAAGAACAGCTCCACCATTTCCTTCTTTCGTTTTAACCCTCCTTCTTCTTTCTTTTTTCCTTCTCTTTTTACGAACTTACACCATGATAGAGTTCCTCCCCAACCATCACGCATACTCCCCTCTCCACTTCATCACTCCACGCCAACAAACATACTACCCCAAAACGCCTGCACCCACCGAAACATGCTGAGTACAGTCCCACTAGATAATAACATACAAATTCCCTCTCTCCACTTCATACTACTCTTCTTTCTATATTTTTTTTCATTTGTTTGCAGTGGAAAATGAAAAGCAACGCAGGCTATTTATTGGGAAGGAAAACAGAGATAAGATCAAAGTTGTTATCACTCAATCAGTGTCGCTTTCACTCAGCTCTCCCTGGTCGGTACAGTTCAAATGATGTCACTTTCAATGGTAAATATTTGGTCAGCTGTTGAAGTATCGCCTGCACATTTGTATTGGGTCTTTATGAGTTTAAGGCCTGAGCATGAGTTGTATATTTCACCGGTAGTTGTCATGAGATATAGAATAGCATGAATTATCTTTTCACTGTTCAGTGTGTTTACTTAGATGTTGAGTTAGACAAGGGAAGGCAGAAGGAAACTTTGGGTTACACGCGAGTAGCTGAAGTTCTTAACTGGACAAGACCAAAGGAAGTAGGATATTTTATTTGCTGCATCTGTGAAACCTTGAAGAGTAGGAGCACGTTTGTTGGATAGAAAATAGGTTACCGTGCATGTAGCAGGGTTGCGCAGTTCTAAACTTTGAAGTTAAGAAATGAAAAAGGTAGGTAGGTCTATCTCTATGCGCTCATTTCCTTAGGGTAGCATGTGAAGTAGGCACGCAAATGGTAAGCAATAATGGACTATGCATGTTTCTTTTCACATGCTTGGATTTCAGAACAATTCAGAGTAGGTAAATTTTAAATCAGAGTATGTGCGTGTATTGGTTTGATATTATATAATTTATGTTTTAAAATTTCATTGTAGCACATTACGTAAATTTTTGTTCATGTCCGAGCCGCTACAGACAGAAGTGAGAGCACAGTTGTGTCAAGCGAGGTGCCACGATCCCGAAAATATAATAATATCGGTAGGTTAACTCAAATTGTGAAATCCCAAAATATTAATACAGGGTGCAAAATACTTCAATTAAAAAGCTGCATATTTAATTTATTAAAAATTACAGTAAAATTCTAAAAATTAAATTATAACTACGTCTCAAAAGAATATTGTCCAGATTTGAATCCAGTATGTAGTTATATCAAAGAAACCGTTACGGTCGATGAACGATTCTATAGCGACTATCGGAAATTTTATTCTGGGCATATCTTACCATCTACACGATGAAATCACAATTTTTTTCTTTTATTAGAAAAATATAATCAAATTGGTTCAAACGTTTCTTGTTTCATAGAAATACGACTTAAAACGGATTATGTATATTCAATTAAAGTTCAGATCGAAAATTTCGAACTGCCGCTTCGTTTTCGAGCTCGTTTTAATTATATTATAAATTATATATTTTTGAACTAAATTTTATAAAATAAATTCGATATAAAATCTGCTAATATTGCCAAATCAATATTTAAACGAATTTAAATATTCGTAATCAACGTTCAAAAATCTGGGACGTTACATTCTTCCCTCCTTAAAAGAATTTTGTCCCCGAAATTACAAGGTAAGAAGAATGTTCCAAACACAATTTGTTTTCAAAATAATTATTCTTTAATTATCATCAAAACAATTTCAAATGCTTTAAATTTTCGAAAATTTCGCCAGGACTCCCTCTACATGGCTCGATCACCACAACTACAAACGCCGCTTCGGGCTCAACTTTTCCAAAAGAAAACCAAACCAAGCGGCTACCCAACTCAGGGGTAAAATCAAACACTTCAATCAATATATTAAGGTTTACCTTTTTTTTTTGGTCGAGCAACTCAATTCCAATTCAGTAGCAAATCCACTAACTACCCTTCATCCGTACTTCTACTCTGTATGACCAAATCATCACCACAGCCTTCTGAAATCTGCACTACTCAACTTACAACACAAATAACAATCCAAGATTCATTTCATGCTCGACTTTATTTCCATTTCAATAGACTGGAATTTAATTTTACTTCATTCAACCTGAGGGGTTTTATTCAACAATTCCAACATCCAAATAACAACAACCCAATTATTTGAGTTATATTCAACACTGATACTTACTGGTTTGCATTTACTTTGTTTTACATATAATCGATTAATATTCGATCGATTTCTGAATCCAAAAATATTTTATTCAATTTTATTTCTTAAATTTAATTTCACTTAACCAGGTTGAATTTCATTTATATGTTCAATTAACAAATTGGTTTCCAACCAATTCAATTCAATTCCAAAATTTAAATTCCAACCAAATCAATCAAAACAATCATACAACAAATATTACTTTATTATAGAAAATAATTTTCTTTTTCCATAAAAATAAAATTTTGGGCAAATTATTCCCTTTTACCCTCTTTATAAACAATATCATGTCAAATGCCAGTTCAACATGGTTTCCCAACACTTGAACCGATCAATGAGCACAATACAAAACATTTGATATAAAATTTACAAATACGCTCTCTCGTATATACACTCAAACTCAATCTAGGGTGTTACTAACCCCATCTCTATCGAGTTACGCCACAGAGCCAAGGTTACTACTCAACCAATAGCTCTGATACCAAATGTGACGACCCAAATTTCTGGTACCTTTTGAGCTGATTAAACAACACCGATCCAACCCAAATGGTACTAGAAACCCAGATGCCAATAGAAAGAAATTAGAGGGTGAGATAAGAAAGAAATTTTAGAATAGAGGAAATAGGAAGAAAACACAACAGAAATCAGAGTCTCACATCGCAGCGGAACAAAATATAATATAGAAATATTCTTTATTGAGAACTTGAAAATATACTTACAACATCAGAGCACATCAATACACTTGGACAGTTATAATATCATGTCCTCATATACATCACACAACGGAATATACTAGATAAACTCATACATCTGAGATCTTCCAGTACGTCTCTAAACTTCGCAGCATGTGATAAGCTGGACCTGTACAACCCGGGCTAACCCGAGCATTTCAAATACTGGGTCAGTCTGGTGAACCAGAGTGAGAATAACTCGCACAGTTTAAGGGGAATCATCCAAGTTGATTTCTAAGTTCAAATTCCTTTCGAAAGAAAAGGATAACAGTAAGACCAGTCCACACATAAACACGGATGGTTTTTACCTTACTATAACCCAAAAAGTTTTTGAAATCATAGCTTATTCTGATATTATCATAATGTCTAAATACAAATAAATAACAATCTAGTGGAATGCTTGCATCTCATACTCCACATATATAGTATGCAAACCAAAACCGCGGGCGCTTATTGGAGATTGGATTCCAACTTGACAAGGTATGGGACCACCTTTCGAATGTGTATCTCTAAAGGGAAATACACTGGGTTCAACAAGAACGTCTTGCAATCCGGCCCACACATGACCGACCACTCATTTCGCTTGAGTGTATCGAATGTATATCATCGACGGTTGGGATCAGCAACCGCCTCCCGAAAAGGGACAGCATCGAATATAGATTAAAGAAGCAAATGGAATTTCTCTAGATAGGTGATCATACACCCTAATGGGAGCGACCCACATAGCCATGCTGCCTGCCCGATTTCTGTCATTTCCCGGTTGATGAGGCTTGAGGCTAAAATTTATCTTTAGGATATTTGGTCTCCATTCACTTTGAATGCCATATCGTCAGATCCGCCAGATATCACTAATTGACATCCACAAAAATACTCTGTGGGCAGCTAAGAGAAGGTGTACGGCCTTCCCCGCCATCAACAGAAATACGTTTGAAGAAATTAACGTACGTGACCCCTTTGGAAATACTCTGTCAGACACTCGTCCATACAAGTCATCCAGGAACAGGATGAACCGAAGGTACTCTCCTACTGCATCTCATATAGGTATCACCCCATAGATCAGTAGCGAGTAGTCCTTGCAAATCCGTAAAATCTCAACCACGACCGAATCACTGTTTAACAACCTCTGGTAGCTAGCCAGAGGAATTCCACAGCAACTCTTCCGCTTATGAAGATCCACGGTCTTTAATGCTCCATCTCGACCATCTTCTGATATCTTCAACGTTTAAGTATTTTCTGGTCGGAATGGTTTTCAAATATGAATTCGATCCCGGTCTTTCCTAACCAACAATCGATTTGGCTAGATTTTGATTGTCGGTGTTTTAACTATCAAAATAACAATCATCCATATAAAAATAAAGTGGACCCATTGGTTCAGTATACGGCGTCACTTGGCCTTTTTAGTTAAACAGTTGTTAATTACATTTCTAAATCTTTCAATCATTTAGAATACCGCTTTCTCAATTCTTATTTCCAAATCCAATTATTCAATCTTATATATTCTTGAAGTTTAATTTATAATTTCCTTCACCCTCGTTTATAAACTAATGTCATCCTTGGATAATCATGAAGTCGTCACAAGTTGGGGTATTTTATTTACCTCTCAGACCTTGAGTCGACGACACTCTTATCTTCGGAATATATATTAGTTTATAAACGAAATCTCATTCCAGTAATATCTCAACACTTTTAACTATTTAAGAATCCTTTTTAATATAACTATATATCTTAGTTTCATTCAAATAAACTCCTTAACATTAAAATATTCATCTCTGGGTCTTTATCGTTAGATTCTCATTTTATAACCCCGTTCGATCCACTACAGTTTCTATTCGTTCTCAACTCACATAAATCTTGTTTAAAATCTCTTTTTATATAATTCCTTTTCGGAAATGAACCGAAAATGTTACTCATATAAATATGAGTAAACTTATTAAAATCCCTTTTAGTTATAAAACAAGGTTTCTATTCAACCAATCCTCTTCATCACCATTTATATTCCACCCTGGTTTCAAACATTATTCACTTTAAACGTTACCATTATTCTTTTTATAGAAAGCTCGACTCGATATATCAAAAACAACTTGGTTCCATTAGAAAACACTATTATATATATTCAAATCTTGTTTATCGAGTCACTTTATGAATTCACGTTCATACCATATTTTTAAAGACTCGCTTACCATTCAACTCTTTGTTAATCGTCTAATATCCTTTACATCAAATAGCTTACTTCATTATAAATAAAATAATTAAACTTTCTTAAAAGGTTATTTCCAACTCATTTTTTTTCTTCAATAATAATTAACAATCTAATAATAGTTTAGAATATTCAATCTTGGTCATTTCAAACAAGGTTACTTCGTTAACCATTTCCACTTGATTGTTAATAAATAAATTTAATTTAAATAAATTTAATTTGATTTAACAATCGAATAATCTCATATAATTATTTATTAAAAATAATAATTAATTCAACCCTTGACCATTTTGTTAGTTTCTGCCCACTTGTTTGCAAAACTCAGTAATCTACGAATCTCACTTTTACAAGATAAAAATAATTATTTATTTCTTTTAATAACTTCATTTAAAACTAATCTATATAAAATAGATTTCAAATCTTACTTTAGTTATAAAACAAATTTTATAACTTCATTTCTACTGATTTACTTGACGGTAAATCAATCTCTATAAATTGATTTACTGGCCATCTGCTGATAATTACCCAACCAATATCACCCATTGTTAATATCAAACCAGTGTTGAATTTGGTTTCAATAATCAATGATCAATCAAACAGATTACCAGTTCATATAAATAAACAACATATTTGAGGAATCTGGTTGGATTCCTCCAACCTGTCCGTCCCTGCATCACAATGGGTTACCTCAATTTCTACATGATAAACAGTTCAACTAATAATAATCAACAACAATTTGTAACGGCCACTCAAGCATCAAATGATTTGTTTAATACATTTATATTTTTATCAATGTAACCAACAAGGTAAGTTACCTTGTTTGGAATCTAATCGTTAAAAATAACGATTTAATTCGATTAAATTAAACAAACGCTTAATTTAATCCATGAATATTAAAACATTCAGCACACATGTAAAAAGTCATCTAGTTATCAACCATTAGCAAACGTTGCACACAAAATAAATAAAAAGAACTGGTTTATATAAAATATAAACGGGGTAAACTGAGTGAATTAAACTCACCTCGATTTTCGTCCGTTGTTCAAATGGTTCGTTTTCAGTTAATTCCACATGCGTCCAAACCAGCTCCAAACTGCCCCGCTCGTTCGTACGTTTCCAACGATCTTTGTTTGTTCCGACTCTGCCAATATATGAGGACGTTACACACCTTATTCATTCACGTTATATATTTAAATAAATTAAACTTAAATGATCATTTTCCTGATGTTAATTAAATTATGCGTTAAGTTTATATTAAAATTAGATTGGCTATGTACTTTTGGATCAGGTATGGTTATTACATAATGTACTCAAGTAAACTTACAGTGCTCCAACGTTCCACTAAATACACCTTGATACTTGTTACATGACCGCATAATAGATCCATAGAATGGTTTAAATGGTGGATGCTGCTATATTTGTTATGGACTATGTCTATGATAGTAATTATCACAGACAGCTTTTTGTTCCAACTAAATTCAAAAAAAAATTCAAACTGTATATATTTCTTCCTCACCTCAAAAAAAAAAAAAAAAAAAAAAAAAAAAAATTCGAACAACACTCACCTTGCAATCCTGCGCATGCGAGACCATCCACCATATCACATTTGCTTCCTCAACTTCAGCCTGCTCTTTCCCATATCTGCACTGTTGCACCGTATCCCATCTTCTTCCCTCCTGTCCTCATACTTCTTCTCGCAACCCCATCTGGATTCACTCCCCTTCTCCCTATGCTCTCTGACAAACCACCACATCCACCGGTACACTGCCTCTATGTTCGAACCGAAAACACACCCCTGTTTGCTGCTGTTAAGAACAGCTCCACCATTTCCTTCTTTCGTTTTAACCCTCCTTCTTCTTATTTTTTTTTCTTCTTTTTTCCTTCATTTTTTTCCGAACTGACACCATGCTAGAGTTCCTTCCCAACCATCACGCATACTCCCCTCTCCACTTCATCACTCCACGCCAACAAACATACTACCCGAAAACGCCTGCACCCACCAAACCATGCAGAGTACAGTCCCACCAGATAATAACATACAACTTCCCTCTCTCCACTTCATACTACTCTTCTTTCTGTATGTTTTTTTTCATTTGTTTACAGTGGAAAATGTAAAGCAATGCAGGCTATTTATTGGAAAGGAAAACGGAGATAAGATCAAAGTCGTTATCACTCAGTCAGTGCCGCTTTCACTCGGCTCTCCCTGATCGGCACAGTTCAAAAGATGTCACTTTCAATGGTAAATATTTGGTCAGCTATTGAAATATCGCCTGCACATTTGTATTGGGTCTCTATGAGTTTAAGGCCTGAGCATGAGTTGTATATTTCACCGGTAGTTGTCATGTGATATAGAATAGCATGTATTATCTTTTCACTCTTCAGTGTGTTGACTTAGATGTTGAGTTAGACAAGTGAAGGCAGAAGGAAACTTTAAGTTACACGCGAGTAGCTGAAGTTCTTAATTGGACAAGACCAAAGGAAGTAGGATGTTTTATTTCCTGCATATATTAGCTGCTATGTAACCTCGAAGAGTAAGAGCACGTTTTTTGGACAGAAAATAGGTTACCGTGCATATAGCAGGGTTGCGCAGTTCTAAACTTTGAAGTTAAGAAATGAAACAGGTAGGTAGGTCTGTCACCATGCGTTCATTTCCTTAGGGTAGCATGTGAAGTAGGCACGCAAATGGTAAGCAATAATGGACTATGCATGTTTCTTTTCACATGTGTAGGATTTCAGAACAATTCAAAGTAGGTAAATTTTAAATCAGAGTATGTGCGTGTATTGGTTTGATATTATATAATTTATGTTTTAAAATTTCATTATAGCGCATTACGTAAAATTTTGTTCATGTCTGAGCCGCTACAGATAGAAGTGAGAGCACAGTCGTGTCAAGTGAGGTGCCACGATCTCGAAAATATAATAATATCGGTAGGTTCACTCAAATTGTGAAATCCCAAAATATTGATACATGGTGCAAAATACTTCAAATAAAAAGCTGCATATTTATTTTATTAAAAATTACAGTAAAATTCTAAAAATTAAATTATAACTACGTCTCAAAAGAATCTTGTCCAGATTCGAATCCAGTATGCAATTATATCAAATAAACCGTTACGGTCGATGAACGCTTCTATAGCGACTATTGGAAATTTTAATCTTGGCATATCTTACCATTTACACGATGGAATCACGATTTTTCTCTTTTATTAGAAAAAAATAATCAAATCGGTTCAAACTTTTCTTGTTTCATAGAAATCCGACTTAAAATGGATTCTGTATATTCAATTAAAGTTCAGATCGCAAATCTGCTAATATCACCAAATCAATATTTAAACGAATTTAAATATTCGTAATCAACGTTCAAAAATCTGGGACGTTACAAGAATATACCATATAATACCCTAATTTTTAAAATATACCATATCCTTCCTTCCATCTGGCATTTGAAATGCATTGTATTTATGACTAACTTAGGTACAAATATTTTTACATTGATTAAGAAGAAAATTAATTTAATTTTTTAATTAATGTATGAACGTTGCAACAAAATCAATTTTGCAGAGGGAAATGCAAGTTATAAAAAGCTTTTAATGTTGGTTACGTAGCCACAAAAAATGTCCTAAGATGTAACTGAGTGGGTGAATTTTACGTATGTCTTCGACTATTGCAGGGCATCATTACAGTAATGTTTTTGCTATTTTTTTGCCTACTATATGTTCTTTACAGCTCTTTTTATCCATTATAATAGTTCTGCTTGCAAATTTTTGTAGGTTTTTAGAATACTCTACTAAAATATAACTATGCATTGTAACAGACTTATCGACTAAGTTTTTCAATTAAAAACACGATTGTACTAATAATAAGAGTCACTCACATTAACTAAAAATAATTTGGAAAAATAACATTCATAAAGGGCCAAAAAATATATTCACATCATTCATAAAGCCTTGGCATAAACTATACAAAATATACCAACTTATATTTTGGTATTTATAAAATATAATGCTGCTAAAGGTTGGCAAAAAAAAAAAAAAAAAAAAAAAAAAAGGAAGAAGAAGAAAGAAAATAAAATTACTTTAACTAAATTGAATCTTCTAAAATAATGCAATATACTTCAACCCTAAATATGAACGTTTTGTTTAGTAAGTCATGGTCATAAGCATGTTGCACTCATAGATGAAACTTGCACATTTAGACAATCAGTACCGAATCTTGGTATTTAAAAATAATGTGAATCTAACTATGCCCATCGGAAGAACTTGAAGAGAGTAATGAAACAACTTACTTCATGATTCCTCAACATACAACTTATTGTGTATTAACTATATTTAAAGGGGCATTCAAATGAAATTTAGATCTTACTAAAACCTATATACACTACAACAATAATACCTTTTTACAACATTGATTCTGCAACAGTTCATCAAAATGCTGTAAAAATTATAGACTTTTCATAACATTTTTTAAGAAAAATGCCTTGATAGATTTTCCCAAACAACGTTCTTTATACAAATGTTGTAAAACAAAAACTATCTACAGCGTTTTTTTAAACCGTTGTAAAAATTAACTTTTAACAACGACATGTTTACATTAAATAATAGTAGCTTTTTCATAATATATATAATGCTATTGAAACATGCAAATAGAAAAGCATTTTTTAAACATTGTAAGTCTGTATTATTTAACGATATTTATCAAATGTTGTAAACTTAAAGTCGAACAACAACAAATAGTTGTAAATTATATTTATTTATTATTTTACAATATTTTCATAATGTTATTACAATTCATATTTAGAACAATGTTTGTTATACGTTTTTACTATTATACAACTTTTGGTTGATCTTATCAATTCTAATATTTCAACTTGATGTATTTTTTTTCTCAAAAGAAGGTTTTGGTAATATTGTTAAATATTCTGCCTATAATGATAACTTAAATAAAAAAATTAATTTATTATTATAATGATTACTAATAATGTAATTATATATATATATATATGTGTGTGTGTGTGTGTGTTCTCACATGCACACGTTTAATGCTTATTAATAATACTTTACAACTTATTTTATAAACATTTGTGAAGAAATACTAAAATGCTACTAGACCAAAACAATAACTCAGATTACTAATAGCTGTCATTGATTTTTCATAAATCCAACTGGTACCTTAGCAATCCGTGCCTCCCACCAGAAATTCACTAAAATTTCTCCTCGTGATTATCTTTCCTCACCACTCTTTTATCCCCAAATTCAAAACCCCAATTCAGTTTAAATCCTAAATTTGAAGCAACGGAGATTAGTGGAAGAACAATGAAGGGTTATTTTGCATGTCAAAGGAGTAAAAATGCTCATCAACTAGATGAAATCAGAACCTCTAGTCCACCACAACCTCGATCCCGCTAACATCCTCCTTGATCGCAACTGTACCAGCAGAATCACACATTAAGGACTGAATGGAGGAGTGATTGATGTTCCCAAATTTAATGTTGAAGTGTGCTGACGTGAGAAAGAAAAATAGGCCAGATCTAGGGTGCTACCATTATCAACGACGTTCGAAAGTGAACCTACGCCATTTGAAGACTGGTTCTAATCATTCTTTTCGTAATGCTCAAATATGCGTATTTCTTGACCAACCTAGTATACTTACTACTAGAGAAAATGTAAAATGGCTACAAAAATTATCAATGACGAAAAGATAGGACGTCGAAATGGCATTGAAAGGCCGTAATAAAGAACAAGACGTAAGAATGACATCAGAAAATACTACCACTGTAACAACCCGTATTTCAATAACATGTTAAAACGAGAATCAAGGCAGAATTTAATTTTAAATTCTGAATCAAGTAAAACGGGCTATGCAATTGCGTTCGTCTCGGAAAAATACGCGAAATAGAGTCCGAGTTTTCGAAAATCGGAGTACGTATGACCCGGTTAAGGCCCAAAGAAGTTTTCGGGAAATTTGAATTTCGAAACATGCAGAAATGGGGTCAGGCGGGAAAATTCCCGCCCAGACAAGTCGACAGGCATCCCGCCCAGACAAGTCGACAGGCATGTCGACAGGGCTGTCGACTTGCCCTGTCGGCTGATTCTGATCTGGTGCACCTATTTTCTATCTTGGCTAGGTTTTTGGGCCTGGTTTGAAATCTGACGGTTCAGGTTGGTCCTAGGGTTAATCTAAGGGCCTAAAACTATCATAATCTCTATAAAAAGACCCTAAACCTACCCCTAAAACCTCATTATTCACTCATGTAACTAAACTATGGCCAAATTTCTACTCTCATAGCCTCCATCTCAAATCCCTAGAGCCTATGCATCCAAATCAAGTTCAAATCAAAAGGTGCAAGCTTGCTACACCAAATCAAGGCCAAATCAACATTGCTATGCGAGTTCCATGACGATTCTTCTACAAAGGAGGCACCTTTCTTAGCCAAGATGATTCATGCTCCTTTCCCTAGGCCTAACTAAGTAAGTTCTAGCTACTTTTAGATGGAAATGGTAGTTTTGATAATGACATGGGATAAAATGAGGCTAAACATGATTATGCGAACCTATATGAACCTTACCATGCCTCTTGTGTTCATGTTTATGATTTTAGGCCATGTGAGTAACTTAATCATGCCTCTCATGCTATGCATAACCTAGTTTATCTTGCAAGTTGGGATCTTTATGCATGAAATGCTAGCATGAACCTTTAGGAACCACTTTACTTGTGAAACATTGGCTAAGACAAGATTTTGGGGCTTATGCATGTTTATGAACCCAAACCCCTTATGCTAACATGCAAGTTTGTGGCCAAATCCTTTATGAGATTATGCATGCTCGTGGCCAATCCCCTCTTTTAAGTTGTGCATGTTTATGGCCAAACCCTTTTTGATAATATGCATGTTTGTGGCCAAATTACCTTATGACACTATGCATGTTTATGGCCAATCCCTTTATGATGTTATGCATGTGGAAGCCAAGCCCTTTTTGGCATCATGCATGTTTTGAGACCAATATGTGACATAGTATCCTTACTATGTTGACTCGCTTTGCTTGCGTTGGGAAAACACGATTTTGGGTAGTCAGATAAACATGAACATGTCACAAAATCTTAACTTGAATATGACATGTGTTTATACTTGAAAATATGACTTGAAAGATAACATGGAGGTTGGCATGTAAGTATGCATAAAAACATGAGCTTGGGAATTTACCTATTAAGTTAGGTCTACCCTTTTGGGAATTTACCTATTAAGTTAGGTCTACCCAAATGCTTGAAAACTTGTAACATGTTTTGGAAACATGATAAACTTAGATAATGTAAGTATGGCCAACTCGAGGTTGGGTTGAGTTTGCAACGTAAAACTACCCGGAACCGACCGGCCTAACTAGTAGTTGCAAACAATAGGACCCAATGTGAGAAGTTGGTCATGTCGCGCTTAAGACCCGAGGTTAGACTAGGTTGTGGTGTAAATCTACCCGGACCCGCCCGGCTTAACTAGTAACCACAATAAGGTCTAATGTGAGAGGTTGAGGGTGCATTAATTAAATTAATGCCACATAATAGGGTTAAGTTAATTTGATTAATGAGGCTTAACCAAATATGATATGGACAAATGGGTTAAGTAATTTGATTAAGCTAATGATACTTAACAAAACATGATAAGCTTGGGCAGGTTAAGTAACTTGATTTGCCTAATGACACTTGACCATTTTTATACGACTAGTGGACGGGATTAAGTTAACCAACACTTAATCAATCCAACACGATAACGTGATAAGGTTAAGTAAATTTTCTTAATGACACTTAACCGTATAACACAGTTAATGGATGGGGTTAAGATTAGGCTTAACTAATCTAAACATGGTAATCGGATGGGGGTTAAGTTAGCCTAGACTTAATTAATCCAACTTGGTAATTTAATGGGGTTAAGTTAAACACTTAACTAATTTAACACGATGATTTGATGAGGTTAAGTGACCTATACTTAACCAATCTAACTCGTTAATTTGATGAGGTTAAGTTAATCTATACTTAACCAATCTAACGTGAAAACATGATAAAGCTAAGTCACGAATCACTTGAATACGCTTGACCGATTTGATGACAAGGTCAAGTTAATTTATATAATTAACCAATCTAAAATGATAATTAGACGAGGTTAAGTTATGGATTGCTTAATATACTTAGCCAACTTGACACATGGTTTGTAGGGCTAAGTCTTGGACTTGGATACTTAGCCAATTTTGACATGGTTTGTAGAAGGGCTAAGTTATGAACTTAAGTGACACTTAACCCATTAGATAAACCCTAATTCGGAGGATTAGGTAAATAACCATAGTTAACAAGGATTATGGAAATAAGGCTAAGTGGTAAACCTTAGTTAAGGGAAACTAAGTAATAATTCTTAGTCAAGGAAATTTGGACCATTTCTTAGATAGATTAGTAACCCGATACGTTAGGTCAACGTTTAAGTATGCGTGTAGGAGCAGGCTATCTGATTTAGATAAAGGCTCCAACGAACTGGGTAACGAAGCAGCGGCTTCGGGGAACGTGAGGATATTCTTGGGATCCCTCTGTGAGCTGCCAGGTCATTATACTAGGCTCACGAGAGGTTGAGGTCTGCGGTAGAAGAACCAAGAATATGCCTTGGTTGCTATGCGAGCGACCTAAAGACTGGGGTGGATAGCAGTGAGTCGACGAATACATAAGGTGCCCGAGATAGCAAGTTCGTCGATCATCTACCATCTTGAGTCAAGCGTGTACGTACGGAAAGGCAGGGGACACCCAACAGACCATGATTTGCTATCTAATTATGGGTAAGGTAGGCCATAGGATGTGGGCTGGCCGGAGTGTAGTTCTCATGCAAGATTTTCTCTTGTGTTGCCTTTCACTAGTTGAGGGAGGGGTCTCGTGGGACCATAGCCACGTATAGAAAAGCAGACCTTAGTATCTGCATCGGTAGATAAATCTAAAGCTCCCGACCGAGTCCTGTATTTCTTGGTTTGCCCTGTGACAGGACTCGGGTGGCACGATGTGATACATGTGCATTCAGTAATAGAAAAACGATTCACGATGAATGCGTGGGAAAGAAGGGCGTGGTTGAGGGTTAGCGTAATCCCTAGTGGCCTAGGTGGTTTAACCCAAACCGAAATACGAAAGCGTGCAATAGGTAAGCGTAATCCCTAGTGGTGCTAGGTGGCGTAAGTCCTAGTAGCTCAAACGATGATTCATACGGAAGAGCCTAGCTAGAACAAGGGTGACAGTCCAAACGATTTCAAGGATAGTACGACAAGAGGAAGCCCGTACGAGGTACGACAAAGGACTGAACTTATATACATGGAAAGAAACGTATGATTTGAGTAACCTATATATGCGATATTAGGTTGACATGGACCATTACACGACTTTGAGCACGAGACATTCATGGTTAACACATGACGCGGGTAGGGATACTAGTACGAGAGGTGCAGAGCAAATATACATGTTAGGACTAATAAGAATATACATAATAGATACCGTGGGATGTTAGACGGGGTAGATACCTTGGGATAATGTACTCGATAGAAATCTGACGATGTGATACCTTGACTTATCATGACACCGTAGTTTATCATGATACCTTAGTTTACTTTGCCACAGTAGTTCAACCGGCTACCCTGGTTTATCTATCTTGTAGTTATCCTTATGTTTACTTTCAGTTTATGCATGTCATGTTACCTTTACCTGTTTTTATACTGGAAGTAGATAGGACTTACTCAGTCTTTTTGACTGACCCGTTTTGTTTCGCCTCTTTTCTTCCGTTCCCCCCCCCTCCAGGTTACAGGGAGGAAACAATGCTGTTTAGTTTGGACTTCTTCTGCTTGAAGGTCATCATGGATGGCTTGGACTTTTCTTGGCTATGGCTACTTTACTGTTTTTACTTGGGGAATAATTTATGAAAATGTCTTTATGCTTCTTTTCTATTGCAAGACAGGTTTTGATGTACTCTGATGTAAAAGGCTTTAGACCTTATTTACTCATGTTATGAAAGTTTGATTTTACTTCCGCTATTCTATATGTTCTGTCTTGTGATATTTCTGTGCATGTTTACCAATAATGCCCCTCTAAAGCTAGTGCATTCCTTTGCGAGTGACCCTAGCGGAGGCGGGGTGTTACATTTGGTATCAGAGCAGAAGGTTACCAGACTGGGCAAAAGTTTTTAAAGACCTTCTGAAAATTATTTGAAAAACCGTTTACAAAGAAGCATTTTTCAAGAAAATTTTCTTTTAAAAAGAAAAAGGCTATTCCCCAAAGGCCATTAGCATTACCCTTGTTTCCTTGATTGAATCTCTTTTCCTTTCTTTCCTCCATCTGTAGTCACAGTGGCTTTGACTGCGACTAGTCTTTCTAGCTGCGTAAGTGTTTCCTGTACGATGGAGGTGTTCTCGAGAGACCGTTGCAGAGTTATGCATGAAAGGATAGTAAGAACAAGGATAAAGGATACGAGCTCGGGGATAAGCAACATGTTGGTATGGCTGAGTCCTAAAAGGAGGGAGAAAGATGAACAATGAAACCCATGACAAGAGAGTACCTTTGGCATGGTAAAACGGGGCGGATAGTT
Organism: Allium sativum; assembly: GCA_030737875.1. Lineage (NCBI taxonomy): Eukaryota > Viridiplantae > Streptophyta > Magnoliopsida > Asparagales > Amaryllidaceae > Allium > Allium sativum. The sequence continues at coordinate 587,340,225 of CM060924.1, read as the reverse complement.
AAGTATTATGGGACAAGGACAAGATCATCGGGAGGGCAGTAGTATGCTCTCATTTCTAGGGTACCTCAGAAGGAGTGTAACGATCTTGTTAAAGGTTTAGCTTTTCTTCTCTATCATCCTGTCGGGACTTTGTTTTGATCACCGCATCTTTTAAGTCCGCTTCGATAGCTGAGTCTCTGCACCTTAGTACTAGCATAGTAGAGGATCCCGTTTTGTCTCAAGTCCTATTGGAAGATCGGTCCATTTATTCATGACTTGTTTGGATTTGAGAATGTCTATGCCAAGTATTGAGCTTGGAAATAATGCTTATGTTTATAAGCTATGGATGGATTCTAGGGATGAAGTGGTTATCCAGTAAGGGGTGCCACTCTCGGTTTTGATAGGAGGGTAGTTAGACTCTTGACTAGCCTTGGTAATACCCTCGAAGTCTCGTGTAACCTTTTGGGTTCGGTCATGGTTAGTTACTTAGAATCCCTTGATGCCTTTATGGGAAATTGGAAGCCCAATCGAGTGGTGTTCGCCGATAAGATGGATGGTTTATTTCACTTATGCATGGGTTATAGAAATCACCTTAGTAAGTGCGCTTGATAACCTGGTTGGCATCTGTTTACTTTCAAGAGAAAGTTCTTCTATGTGGTATAACTTGTGGTACGAGGTCCGAGATTCATTAGTGAATTTTGGAAAGCTTGCATGGGATCATGAGTACGCAGTCATGTTTGCGTCAAGTATTTTAGAAAAAGGATAAGTGCAAGTGGAACGAGAGGCGACGAAGGAATGAGTTCCAGCTCATGTTATGGAAACAGGAAATAAGAAGCTACGAAATCGCAAAGACGGTCAAGGCACAATGGAATTGAGCTCAAGGAAGTACGACTTTGATGGTCAAAGACTAGATACGCGCATGATATCTCTTTTTGGGAGTGTATCCTTGATCCCTGTTTTCTGTAGAGCTTACTTGTAGGTTATCTTTTGTGGACACCCTCTCGGTCCTATTTTCTGTTACAAACCCCGTACGGAGTTTGTTTTGTTTATCTTCTCGACCCTGTTTCAGGGAATCTTAGGCAGAACCCTATGGATGTAAACATGTATTTGAAACATGTTATGGTTGATATGGTTGCAAATGGTTGCAAGTGGTTGCTCGTGGATGCGCGAATTTACATTAGATATTAGCTCGACTCGGTCACATTTCATATTGCAGATGCACGAGTATTTATACTTATTTATGGATGAAATTGAATGTGTTATCATGCGGATGTTGCATATGGTTGAATGTTTGTGCACGCATATAGTATCTATATGACTAGGACTATTTGCATACATGTTGGATTCATGGCACTATACATATTTTTGCATTAGAAAGATTATTCAGGCCTGATCATTAGCATTAGCTAAGGAACATGTACACACACGTTTTGCATACATTCATAAAGCATTAGGAATCATCTAAGGACAATGGTTGCTTGTGGATGATGTTTTGAGTAGATGGATGATGGATGGTAGGATATGCTCTTCCTAACTTAGAGATTTCGGGGACGAAATCCTAAAAGGTGGGGAGAATGTAACAACCCGTATTTCAATAACATGTTAAAACGAGAATCAAGGCAGAATTTAATTTTAAATTCTGAACCAAGTAAAACGGGCTATGCCATTGCGTTCGTCTCGGAAAAATACGCGAAATAGAGTCCGAGTTTTCGAAAATCGGAGTCCGTAAGACCCGGTTAAGGCCCAAAGAAGTTTTCGGGAAATTTGAATTTCGAAACATGCAGAAATGGGGTCAGGCGGGAAAATTCCCGCCCAGACAAGTCGACAGGCATGTCGACAGGCATGTCGACAGGGCTGTCGACTTGCCCTGTCGGCTGATTCTGATCTGGTGCACCTATTTTCTATCTTGGCTAGGTTTTTGGGCCTGGTTTGAAATCTGACGGTTCAGGTTGGTCCTAGGGTTAATCTAAGGGCCTAAAACTATCCTAATCTCTATAAAAAGACCCTAAACCTACCCCTAAAACCTCATTATTCACTCATGTAACTAAACTATGGCCAAATTTCTACTCTCATGGCCTCCATCTCAAATCCCTAGAGCCTATGCATCCAAATCAAGTTCAAATCAAAAGGTGCAAGCTTGCTACACCAAATCAAGGCCAAATCAACATTGCTATGCGAGTTCCATGACGATTCTTCTACAAGGGAGGCACCTTTCTTAGCCAAGATGATTCATGCTCCTTTCCCTAGGCCTAACTAAGTAAGTTCTAGCTACTTTTAGATGGAAACGGTAGTTTTGATAATGACATGGGATAAAATGAGGCTAAACATGATTATGCGAACCTATATGAACCTTACCATGCCTCTTGTATTCATGTTTATGATTTTAGGCCATGTGAGTAACTTAATCATGCCTCTCATGCTATGCATAACCTAGTTTATCTTGCAAGTTGGGATCTTTATGCATGAAATGCTAGCATGAACCTTTAGGAACCACTTTACTTGTGAAACATTGGCTAAGACAAGATTTTGGGGCTTATGCATGTTTATGAACCCAAACCCCTTATGCTAACATGCAAGTTTGTGGCCAAATCCTTTATGAGATTATGCATGCTCGTGGCCAATCCCCTCTTTTAAGTTGTGCATGTTTATGGCCAAACCCTTTTTGATAATATGCATGTTTGTGGCCAAATTACCTTATGACACTATGCATGTTTATGGCCAATCCCTTTATGATGTTATGCATGTGGAAGCCAAGCCCTTTTTGGCATCATGCATGTTTTGAGACCAATATGTGACATAGTATCCTTACTATGTTGACTCGCTTTGCTTGCGTTGGGAAAACACGATTTTGGGTAGTTAGATAAACATGAACATGTCGCAAAATCTTAACTTGAATATGACATGTGTTTATACTTGAAAATATGACTTGAAAGATAACATGGAGGTTGGCATGTAAGTATGCATAAAAACATGAGCTTGGGAATTTACCTATTAAGTTAGGTCTACCCTTTTGGGAATTTACCTATTAAGTTAGGTCTACCCAAATGCTTGAAAACTTGTAACATGTTTTGGAAACATGATAAACTTAGATAATGTAAGTATGGCCAACTCGAGGTTGGGTTGAGTTTGCAACGTAAAACTACCCGGAACCGACCGGCCTAACTAGTAGTTGCAAACAATAGGACCCAATGTGAGAAGTTGGTCATGTCGCGCTTAAGACCCGAGGTTAGACTAGGTTGTGGTGTAAATCTACCCGGACCCGCCCGGCTTAACTAGTAACCACAACAAGGTCTAATGTGAGAGGTTGAGGGTGCATTAATTAAATTAATGCCACATAATAGGGTTAAGTTAATTTGATTAATGAGGCTTAACCAAATATGATATGGACAAATGGGTTAAGTAATTTGATTAGGCTAATGATACTTAACAAAACATGATAAGCTTGGGCAGGTTAAGTAACTTGATTTGCCTAATGACACTTGACCATTTTTATACGACTAGTGGACGGGATTAAGTTAACCAACACTTAATCAATCCAACACGATAACGTGATAAGGTTAAGTAAATTTTCTTAATGACACTTAACCGTATAACACAGTTAATGGATGGGGTTAAGATTAGGCTTAACTAATCTAAACATGGTAATCGGATGGGGGTTAAGTTAGCCTAGACTTAATTAATCCAACTTGGTAATTTAATGGGGTTAAGTTAAACACTTAACTAATTTAACACGATGATTTGATGAGGTTAAGTGACCTATACTTAACCAATCTAACTCGTTAATTTGATGAGGTTAAGTTAATCTATACTTAACCAATCTAACGTGAAAACATGATAAGGCTAAGTCACGAATCACTTGAATACGCTTGACCGATTTGATGACAAGGTCAAGTTAATTTATATAATTAACCAATCTAAAATGATAATTAGACGAGGTTAAGTTATGGATTGCTTAATATACTTAGCCAACTTGACACATGGTTTGTAGGGCTAAGTCTTGGACTTGGATACTTAGCCAATTTTGACATGGTTTGTAGAAGGGCTAAGTTATGAACTTAAGTGACACTTAACCCATTAGATAAACCCTAATTCGGAGGATTAGGTAAATAACCATAGTTAACAAGGATTATGGAAATAAGGCTAAGTGATAAACCTTAGTTAAGGGAAACTAAGTAATAATTCTTAGTCAAGGAAATTTGGACCATTTCTTAGATAGATTAGTAACCCGATACGTTAGGTCAACGTTTAAGTATGCGTGTAGGAGCAGGCTATCTGATTTAGATAAAGGCTCCAACGAACTGGGTAACGAAGCAGCGGCTTCGGGGAACGTGAGGATATTCTTGGGATCCCTCTGTGAGCTGCCAGGTCATTATACTAGGCTCACGAGAGGTTGAGGTCTGCGGTAGAAGAACCAAGAATATGCCTTGGTTGCTATGCGAGTAGACCTAAAGACTGGGGTGGATAGCAGTGAGTCGACGAATACATAAGGTGCCCGAGATAGCAAGTTCGTCGATCATCTACCATCTTGAGTCAAGCGTGTACGTACGGAAAGGCAGGGGACACCCAACAGACCATGATTTGCTATCTAATTATGGGTAAGGTAGGCCATAGGATGTGGGCTGGCCGGAGTGTAGTTCTCATGCAAGATTTTCTCTTGTGTTGCCTTTCACTAGTTGAGGGAGGGGTCTCGTGGGACCATAGCCACGTGTAGAAAAGCAGACCTTAGTATCTGCATCGGCAGATAAATCTAAAGCTCCCGACCGAGTCCTGTATTTCTTGGTTTGCCATGTGACAGGACTCGAGTGGCACGATGTGATACATGTGCATTCAGTAATAGAAAAACGATTCACGATGAATGCGTGGGAAAAAAGGGCGCGGTTGAGGGTTAGCGTAATCCCTAGTGGCCTAGGTGGTTTAACCCAAACCGAAATACGAAAGCGTGCAATAGGTAAGCGTAATCCCTAATGGTGCTAGGTGGCGTAAGTCCTAGTAGCTCAAACGATGATTCATACGGAAGAGCCTGGCTAGAACAAGGGTGACAGTCCAAACGATTTCAAGGATAGTACGACAAGAGGAAGCCCGTACGAGGTACGGCAAAGGACTGAACTTATATACATGGAAAGAAACGTATGATTTGAGTAACCTATATATGCGATATTAGGTTGACATGGACCATTACACGACTTTGAGCACGGAACATTCATGGTTAACACATGACGCGGGTAGGGATACTAGTACGAGAGGTGCAGAGCAAATATACATGTTAGGACTAAGAAGAATATACATAATAGATACCGTGGGATGTTAGACGGGGTAGATACCTTGGGATAATGTACTCGATAGAAATCTGACGATGTGATACCTTGACTTATCATGACACCGTAGTTTATCATGATACCTTAGTTTACTTTGCCACAGTAGTTCAACCGGCTACCCTGGTTTATCTATCTTGTAGTTATCCTTATGTTTACTTTCAGTTTATGCATGTCATGTTACCTTTACCTGTTTTTATACTGGAAGTAGATATGACTTACTCAGTCTTTTTGACTGACCCGTTTTGTTTCGCCTCTTTTCTTCCGTTCCCCCCCCCCCCCCCCCTCCAGGTTACAGGGAGGAAACAATGCTGTTTAGTTCGGACTTCTTCTGCTTGAAGGTCATCATGGATGGCTTGGACTTTTCTTGGCTATGACTACTTTACTGTTTTTACTTGGGGAATAATTTATGAAAATGTCTTTATGCTTCTTTACTATTGCAAGACAGGTTTTGATGTACTCTGATGTAAAAGGCTTTAGACCTTATTTACTCATGTTATGAAAGTTTGATTTTACTTCCGCTATTCTATATGTTCTGTCTTGTGATATTTCTGTGCATGTTTACCAATAATGCCCATCTAAAGCTAGTGCATTCCTTTGCGAGTGACCCTAGCGGAGGCGGGGTGTTACAACCACCATTCCGATGCCAAGTATTTGCCCAACACATATAACGAAGATATATGTGCGGTGCTAAGGAAACCGCATTTCTACTTCGGGATACCTCCGGTACTACCGAACGTCTTTTTTTTGCTGCGTTCGACACAATCGCCGGCCGAGCATTGCTCAGTCGGCAGTAGCCTAGTACCTCGAAGCATTTGCAGTGTCCTTGGCACCGCACTATATATAACAAAGATGTTGACATTAGCATTTTCCAATTTCTTTACGATGCCTTCGTTTTACAAATCCATACCAACTTTAAAAGTAGATCCGAATTCCGAACCGTTCTTTCAAGTTGACAGGTTCGAACCTCGCAATTTATGAGGGGCTTATATGAGAAAAATGTTGAATTGAGAAAAAAAATCATGTTCTCCTCCAACCCTAAATTTGACTCTCGTGATTTCTCCATCAAATCCCTAAACAACCATCTCTTGTAGGTGCTTAATGGTGGAACCACTTGGACAAACCTCCTCTGATAGTCTATCAAATACGATCTTCTCCACTACCTTGCAATTGAAAGCCAGACTCATCTGCAAAAATCTTAAAATTGAGCTCCTCTGCAATTCGAGATCTACTGCCACCTGAGTTGAGTTTCTGTGCCATCATTGCCTTTGCATGCTATAGATACGGTAACCTTAATTCATTTAGATGTTGATTTTTTTACTACTTTTACCTAATTATTTTGATCTGAATATAAAGTAAACCTGACTTCAAAATCAATTTGTTTGACAATCTGAATGTTTGATAATTTTTTAGCATTTATCACGAGATATTTTTGACATATTCTGTTCTACAATTTTTCTAATGTTCCTTGAGAATCAAACAATTCAATGAAACGATTCGCTATTTCATTTGCAAGCATGTCATCGTCAGCTGAGAACAACACTAGTTTGTTAAAAAGGGTTCGTATTGTATTTTTTTTATTTGACATTATTGCATAGAAATCTGGGAGCATTGATGCCCTTTAGTTAGCTAGTTTATTTTTTCATTGTAAATGTTTTCTGTTGCTTCAAACAATAAAATTTATATTTTGAAATCTCAAATTGTAAACTATTCTTTTGTGTTTAAAAGTTCCAAACAAGTATTATAGAAATGTTTACAAAATATAATTTGCTAAAATGTGTCTTTCACCAAAGAATCTACATTATAAGTTCTTGGTGAAAAATCATCCTTGTATGCAATTGATTTGTCTCTGTATAACAATCATCGGTTATTTAAAATTAGAGTCTGTCACACTTCCTTTAAGTTAAAGACTTCTGATAGAAAGCAGAGTTATCAACTACTGGCATGAAGAGTTGGAGTTTATTTGCAATCTAATAACAACCAAAATATATCAAGGAGAGGGGTCCGATGGTATGGCTGCAATGGACGCGGATGTTCCTATAGCTGGTGCAAGTGGTGTCATGTCTCAAGTGGAGGAAGCCGATTTACATTTTTTATTGCTCTTAGTCACGTCATTAACCGTTTCACTGTACTTTTTTTTTTCAAGGGCCTCACTACAAGAAAAGTTCTTTATTCATAACATTAAGAAATATTAAAAAAAAAAAAAAAAAAAAAAAAAGCGTTTCAATACTGAGTGCAATTATTACTCATTTAATAAACAAAACAAAATAATAACACACGGTGAAATATTCCCACTTACAAGTTGGTGAAATTTCAATGAAATATTTTCCGGACCGCCAATTTCTTTTTTATCAATTTAACGCTTTCTATAGAAAACCTGAAAAACAATGTACAACCCTGAAAAAGTCGCCCTTCCCCATTTGTTATCTATTAGCGTTATTCCTCTCACTTTGATTCTCTCACCCTAATTATATCCCCTTGTACTTCAGCAGATGTGCGACATCGTTCAGGTACTTCTGTTCTCATTCTTTTTCAACCATCATCCATCCCGGTTTTAAAAACTCGTTGCTCTACATAACTGCTTTACTATTATAGTGTTAGTTCAGCAATGATACTTGATTTCATATGTGCTAGTTTAAAACGGTGTCATCTGGTCAGCATTGCTGGATTATGAAGTGTATATCTTCTAAAATCGATGTTTTATTGAGTTTTACACATTTGATTAAGAATGGTGTTAAGCGTCAATATTGCTTGACTGTGAACTGTGAATCTATACGATAAATTTCCTTTGTTTTTGCTGACTAGGACAAACTCAGGAGGCAAAGAACGGACCAGATACAAAGATGGATGACAAAGAAAGATTGTGATTTACAGTGGAAGTTACATTAAAAATTGATGTCTACTCTCCCCCGTGTTCTGCTGCACAATTCAAACATGTTTATTTCTCAAGTTCCCTGCATTGTGCCTCTCGCTTTTCAACTGAACACTTTCACTCACTCTTTTATGCCATGGCAAAATTATCTCCTCATCCCATCAAAACAAGATCGCTACTTTCAGAATTGGTATGCATCTTGATTAATATCAGATCCGGATTACTAAAAGGTCAGCAATTGCTTATTTTGATTTGGTTTGTTTTTTCTTCCTTTTTTCTTCAATTTCTCCATGATCCTCATCTAATATGTTTCTCGATTGTTGTGCTCATCCATTACGTTGGTTCACCAAATTTCAATTTTGAGAGCGCTAAATTTCCACTGGTTTTCATTCTTTATATCTCATACTTTAATATTACTAATTAATTTTTTTAGTCCCGTTCTCCATTTCTATGATGCTATGGACAGAGAGTAGCAATTTTATCCATTATCCCACTCATAAATTAACCGGTTTTCTTTAAAGGTAATTCGTGTGGTTGTAACTAAAAACATCATTTACGCTATCATTATAGTTGTGATACTGCAATTTTTTATTTTCATTTCAGATTTATGGTGCGTTCGTGCAGATGAACTTCTTTGAAAGATTTGTGGACTCGATTATGTTAGGTGTGAACATCACGACATCGTGAGTTTATTTACTGTTATAATATAGATGAATTGGCTTTTATTTGGTTATTAGATTCTAATCAGAACGTAGCTAAAATGTCTTCTAATTTTTTAACAGCATGTAACTACATTTGCTGTTATACATATTTGGTGGCTCGCATAATTATAGTCTACAACTGATAAGTTATTTGTAATAATGTGTTACAAGTGCAAAGCTAAGCATTGAATTGGTTGTATTTCCACTCTGTCAATGTTGGATAGGTTTTGTCACTGAGGTAGGCTAAAACATCATTTATCTAGCTCATTGTTTGAAACTAGGATATACTTCTTTGTTTGTTCATGCATTGTTTGAACCTAGGATATAACTTCACAACCTACTTCATTCTTCCTGTTTATTATCAATAGTTGTTTCTTATTTTCTACTACGATGGTTCTTATTTTACAATGTTCTCTATTGCATATGTCAATAATGACGTTGTGCACTATTGTGGTCTCGGGAGAAGAAATAAGGAACATTACGGTTTATGAGCTTCCTTTCATTTAGGAACTTTTATGTATTATCTTTCAGTGATATATTAGGGTTCTGTCCTTTAGTTTAATGATTTCCAATTAATTTTTTCAATGATTAATTTGTTTCCATTTCGAGATCATCAGTTTCAAGAGAATTTGGTGCATTGTTTGCATTTTGCTCTGCTTTTTTGGATGTCAAATGGCTCTAAGTATGGCACGAAGGACACGAACAACTATTCACTGAAAAGTTTTAAAGTGAAAGAAAAATTGCCTTCAACCACTTTCATTTTATGCGTAGCAGAAAATTAACATGTAAGATATATTTATCATAATATTTGTTATTGTCAACATAATATGCAATAGATATTTATCATTTCTGGATCATACATTTAACATATGTTTGTCTTAGCTTACAGTATTTTCTTATGTCCAACCAAATACATTTATGAGTGCAGCCGATTTTGATATTTGATCCAATGGTGCTTCTTCAGAGGCTGTGAAATATAGGCAAGTTCTTATGCAAAAACGATAGGAGAGGAAAGATGAAGTAATTGAATTCAGAGGGACAGTGGATGCTTAAGTTAATCTCTTTTTTCAGGCCCTATTATGGTTTTTCAATTAATATTGTAACTTTATTTAATTCTTTTGGATTTACTTGAGGGATATATATGGTGTGTTGTACAATCCTTTATTTGTGTATATTATAATAGTTACGCTGGCGGGTATAATGGAATAGGCGTAAATTGATTTCCTTCTTTACTTTTATTATGATGTGTACATTGATTTACTTGTTCCTTTAACATTTAACATAAACATATAACTAAGTTTGACTACAAACTTACAGTTTCCATTACTAACTTACAGCTTCAAAGGTCTATAGTCTAATATGGAAGAAGCCCACATTGATTTGCATTTTTTGGAGGAAGAAAGCAAAGAGGGGGAATAATGGTGCTTGGTATTAGTAATTAGAAAAAGGTATAAAACCCCTACTGTGAATACAATGTTAAAGTGAGTTGTGATAAGTATAAGACGTGAGAGTTTACTTGCTGTTAAATAAGGGGTTAGGGGAGCACAGAATCAAAGCTTCATGTTTGACAACGAAAAGTGTGGAGACTGGTTTTGTTGTTGAAATGTAAAATGCATATGATACTGACCTTATATGCCAAGGTGGATTTTAGTGAATGTCTTCATTTATTTTATTGATGTATCAGATAAATTTGAAATATGTGTATTATTATCGCATATAATAAGAATATTAATACATAACTGTCAAAATCTGACAAAGTATTGCAAGGCATTTGGCTAAATGGTGCTAATATGGCATGGTATTCCATGTTTGTGTCTGAGAATCAATAATCAAAATCTTGTATAAATTCAATATACCTTCAATTTTGTTTGTTATGTGCTATGAGTCCAATGTCAATATAAACATCTTTTCATTTTCTTTAGAATACAGTGAACAAATGCAAACAAGTCTTAATGACAGGTTGACAAAAGTAGCTCTCCATAAGGAATTCATAGTCTTTATTCAATGACCTTGCCATTGGAAGAAAAGTTTAAGTACCATTTTTGCATGGATGCCAAAAACAAAGAGGAATATAAACGGTTGGAAGGTATGATTTTGCATAGGTTAACAAATAGATTGACATTTTTATCACCAAACGTCTTATGTCCTTTATGTTGCATAACTCTTTTTATGAAGGCCCCTGTTCTTGCTTTTTATAGTTATTGTCTGCTTTTTTTAAAGAGAATTAACATCTGCTATTTCAAAGTTGGAAGAATAATATCTAGAGTAATAGCTTTTTTCATTGGTTTTTTCCATGTTTTGCATTAATTGCTATCTTAGTTTACACTAATTGCTACCTTTTTTTCATTGGTTTCTGATAAAAGTACGTGTTTTTGGAGAAAGGTAACTTGCTTTCATTACAGATAATACACCTCTAACAATCAAATATATGGAAACCAATAAAGTAGAATATATCATATCCTATAAAATATATCCTAATAAGTTTCCTATTATATCTTCATAATAAGTTTTCTGTTATATCTCCATAATAAGTTTCTTGTTACATCTCCATAGTAAGTTTCTTGTTATATCTCCATAATAAATCCTGCAAACTATATTCGTTTACTCCTCTTTAAGTTGGAGCATGTAAATCACAAATGCCCAAGTTGCGCAATAAATATCTAAAATGTTGACGACTAAGTGCCTTTATCAAAATATCAATATTCAACAAACCATCGACCCAACCACTTCACACTACCAAACTCCCTTTGTGAAAATACCAATATTCAAACAACAAACTACAAATACAAACAACACTTACAACATCAACTGCACACCAGCAAACTCCCTTTGTGCAAACACCAATATCAACAAATACACCACAATTTTAATACAAATAACAGTTATAACATCCTATACCAAAATTCATTCACCTTAACATCACACTACCCCAACCATTCAATCCCAAACCGAACTACAACTTTAACCATCACCAATGCACTCATCAAACTCTCTTTGTGCAAACACCATTATTCACCAAACCATCAACTTGATCACTGCACACCACCAGACTCGCTTCTCATCAAACCATGCCTTCTTTTTAACTACTACAAACGATTTTTATAGTGAACCAACTGCATCGATGGATTTTAAAGTGCGTCGACCACTATCAGTCACCACACATGATTAACCAAAACACTGTAGCTAACCATTTACAAACATTTGCAAAAGGTGGTTACATTACAAAACACAATCTCCACGCAGGGAGTAGATACCCAAAATAAATTACACGAACTCAAAACCAACAATTTCATTAAGCAAATCACTTTAGAAAATTGTACTTGAACATACCCATAATAGCATTATACAACTTGACATGCTCCAAAATAAGCAAAAATCGTCGCAGCAAAATAAATGACCTGATCAGAGAACCAAAGGAATTCTTCATGGCAAAACGTCACATCTCAGAGAATAAGGCACATAAAGACCGCCTAATCTGAGACGAAACCATGAAGGCCATAAAACCCAAAGCACTCAAAATCCGCTGTAAACATGCACTATTGGCAGAGCTATAGAACTTCCCAAACCACGTTCGAGATCAGGATTCCACACTAGATATAAACACTGGGGTTCAGTAGATCCGAATAAAATGGGTGACTGTGGATAGTTTCGATTTACATATGGCAGGAAGAACGATGTTTGAGAGGAGAGCGATGGGTGGGGTAAGAATGACAGAGAAAAGAGGAGCGGCGCAACGAACGACCTAATCTCCATTATTAATTTTGATGAAGTCTTTTTTTTTCATTATCTCCACTCTCTTTGACCATGCTCAACTTGATAAAAGTAAGAAGATTTGGAGAAAGATGACTTTCCCTTATTACAGATAATACACCTCTCTTTATATAGGTTTTCTCAATCAAATATATGAAAACCAATGAAGTTGAATATATCATATCCTATAAAATATATCCTAATAAGTTTCCTGTTCGATCTCCATAATAAGTTTTCTGTTATATCTCCATATAAGTTTCCTGTTGTATCTTATATAATAAGTTCCCTATTACATCTCCATAATAAGTTTCTTATTATATCTCCGCAATATATCCTACAAACTATATATGTTTAGTTTCCATGTTTTTGCCACACCAAGCCAAAATGATTTGTTGGTTTGAAACACCAATATTTTATTTTGTTACACATTGCTCTCTCTTAAATTTTTAAATGGAAATAGATAAGCTTGTCTATGTTTAATGTTATAGCAGAAGTGCATCTAGTTTCTATATTTTCATTGTATTTAAAATTCCAATCTAGTTACATTTTTGAATTGTTTTCAATTGTATGCATTCCCTTATTCCAATTGATTGATGATTGATTATTTTATTTCTCCATTTGTTGCAATTGTGCATCCATCAGGTATAATCAATTGAACGAAGCATTGGGTATGGGTAAAATAGGGAACCAAAAGCCATCCTTGAAAATTTGAAGGCCAACCGAATGATTCTCTTATTGCAACATTGTCAATGCACTTCCATCTGAATGTGGACTCAACCTTAATACTAGGTCAGGCTGAGGGCATGGTGGATAGTAGATCAATCTCAGAGCTTGAACTCCCACGCCAAACATGTCATTTAATTGCAAAGGTTCAATCAAAGGGTCATCGCTACAAATTCAAGTAGCTTCTGGCATATGCTCCTTTTTACGTATTTGTAACTCTTCACTATTTCACTACAATCATTCGTTGATCTTATTTTATTACACCTGTGTATAAATTTTGTTTTTTAACAATAGGTTACAATACTTATTTGAAATTTGGAGAGCTTACAGGCCAGATATTAGGGTTCCTAATGAAAAGAGGCTCAATAGCATGAGCCATCATATTGCATTATTCGAACTTTCTAGTCCTCAGAAATGACAAAAGCATAGCCAGAGCCATGTGCTATACGAGGTACAATTTGGTATTCCTGCTTTCTTCTAATGGAAGTGCAAATAACTCCCTAACTATTTTTTCTACATTCTCTAGCATTTATTCTTCTAAGCTATGGTTGATCAAATGTGATGATACATGTGTTCAATTAGTTTTTTTCAATTGAGGGATCCTATTAATAAATATGATAAAATAATAAATGATTTTACTGGATAAGGTAAAGGGATTCATGTTAATTATTTATAGTATCTAAGCCACAATGATAATGACATATGCATTCTTCTAAATGAAACATACATGACTATTGATAACATTAATGAAGAAATACAAAAACCATAGGTTGAATATGAAAAACAAGATACATGGATAGTGGCGGCTAATAGAAGAGAACGCCTTAACACTTGAATAACAAAAGAGGCCTTTATATACAGGAAAAACAAGAAAACATCAAAAAAGACTATACTACCCTTTAGTAATATATTAAATACACTAACATCCCCCCTCAAACTCACGATGCGATAGCAATGAGCATCGAGAGTTTGTCAGTCAAAAAACGAAAGCTCGAAGATGACAATGATTTAGTAAACAAATCTGCAAGTTGTAAGGAGGAAGAGACAAATGGCAATGTCAATGTGCCATTTTGAAGGTGATGACGAGTAATATGGCAGTCAATCTCAATATGCTTGGTCCTTTCGTGAAAAACAGAGTTATGAGCAATCTGAATAGCACTCTTATTATCACAGTGCAAAGGAGTTGGTCGCCGCAATAAAACACTCATATCTGCAAGCAACCATCGCAGCCAAACGATCTCATAGGTAGTAGAAGCCATAGCACGGTACTCGGCCTCTATTGAAGACCAAGATATAACATCCTACTTCTTACTTGTCCAACAGATTAGAGAATCACCTAGAAAAATACAAAAGCTAGTAGTGGATTTACGATCAGTAGGATCACCAGCCCAATCAACATCAGAGTAAGCACATAACTCCAAAGATGAAGTAGAAGAAAGCAAAAGAGTCTGAAACTGAGTACCACGGAGATATCTCAAAATACGAATAACAGCAGCCCAATGAACTGTAGTAGGAGAATGAACAAACTGACTGACTATATGAACAACATATGTAATGTCAGGGTGAGTGATAGTGAGATAAACCAAACTTCCAACAACCGTTCTATAAAGATTAGGATCTGGCAATGGAGACCCATCAGAAATAGAGTACCGAGCATTGAGCTCAATTGGAGTATCAACAGTCTTATTATTCGAAAGACGAGCGCGTTCAAAAATGTCAGAAATATACTTAGATTGAGAGAGAAAATACCCTTTTAGAGAGGAAGCAACTTCAATACCCAAGAAGTAACGAAGGGGACCCAAGTCTTTCATAGCAAAACTTCGAGTCAACTCAGACTTCAACAAGTTAATCCCAACAATATCATCACCTGTAATAATCATATCATCAACATAAAGAGAAAGCAAAATTCGACTAGCCGAGGTACACTTGACAAACAAAGCAGAATCATGATTACTCGGGCAAAAACCAAGAGAAACAATCTTAGTAGAGAATTTCTCAAACCAAGCACGGGGAGCCTGTTTGAGACCATAAAGAGCCTTCTTAAGTTTGCAGACTTCACCAGGTTGATGATCAATACCAGGAGGAGGAACCATATAAACTTCTTCATGAAGATCGCCATTCAAAAAGGCATTTTTAACATCCATTTGAGTAATATCCCAACGACTAACAGAAGCAACAACAATAAGAGTTCGAACTATAGTCATTTTTGCAACGGGAGCAAAAGTCTCCTCATAATCCATGCCATATTCTTGAGAATAGCCTTTACCAATCAAGCGAGCTTTATGTCTTTCAATAGATCCATCAGCCTTAGTTTTAATTTTATAGACCCAACGAGAACCAATGGCACGTTTTCCTGCAGGAAGAGGCACTAAATCCCAAGTATGAGTTTGATGAAGAGCAATTAGCTCCTCAGCCATAGCATGCTGCCAAAGAGGATCAAGAACCGCATCTTTGAAAGATGAAGGCTTAGAAAGACAATGAATAGAAGCAAGAAATGAAGAAAATGAACTGGAAAGACAAGAATATTCAAAATCAGGACGCCGAGTAGACTGACGGTTTCTGGTAGGATATCCACGTTCACTAGTATCCACTGTCTCAGAAGATGATTGGGTAGTTGAGGAGTCAATAGAAGTGTCTGGATTTGCAGCAGGAGGTAGCTCATTATCATCAGCAGTAAAAGGATCAATACGAACAAGATCAGACAAAGATATACTGTGAGAACGGTCAGGAATGGTAAAATAAGGAATATTTTCAAGAAAGACAACATGACGAGAAATATATAACTTATGACTTATTGGATCAAAACAACGATGTCCCTTTTGTCCTGCACCATAACCAAGAAATACACATATAGCAGACCGTGAAGTTAACTTACTCCGTTGGACATGAGGAAGAAGAACAAAACATATAGAACCAAAAACACGAAGAGAAGACTAATCTGGTGGACAACCATACAATTTCTCATAGGGGGACAAGATAGAATTATGAGACGTAGGAATTCTATTAATCAAACAAACAGAAGTAAGAGCTGCCTCCCCCCAAAATTCACTTGGAACACTAGCAGACAATAAAAGTGACCTAGCAGTCTCAAGAATATGTCTATGTTTCCTTTCAACAACCCCATTTTGTTCAGGAGTATCAGTGCAAGAAGTTTGATAAATTGTGCCGTCTAAAGCAAGAAATTCCCTTAAAGCATGAGAAGTATATTCTCCCCCTAAATCACACCTAAAGCATTTAATAACAGCTGCATGCTGAGTTTTAATAAGAGATCGAAACTCGTTATAGATGCCAAAAAATTATGAGCGACATTTCATAAGATAAATCCAACAATAACGAGTGCAGTCATCAATAAAAGAGACATAATAACGAGAGCCTCCCTTGGTAGAAACAGGAGAGGGTCCCCAAACATCAGAATGAATAAGATCAAAAGGTGCAATAGAAAATGTATTACTTTGAGGAAAAGGCAAAGCAGAAAATTTTGCAAGTTTACAACCACTACAATCAGAAATAAAATGAGTTTTTAATTCTCCTAAAACTCCTCTAGACGCTAAAAATTGTAATCGAGACTTAGAGACATGATCTAGACGAGAATGCCACAAATAAAACATAGAAGATGACTGACTCAAACGAAAAGACGAAACATCCACACCAGGAACAGAAGCCGCAATGTCCGAAATCTTAGGATTTTTGAGCTGATCCAATATATAAAGTCCTCCTTCTCTATGACCAGTCCCAATCACTTTTTGAGAATTTGGATCCTGAACATAACAATCAGAAGAAGAAAAAGAAACTAATTAACCATTATCACAGATTTGGCCAACAGAAGCAAGATTTAATGCAAGTCTAGAAATGTGATAAACTTTAGATAAGGAAAAGGAAGGTGTAATGACTGAACCAACACCTTGCACGGGCATAGATGTACCACTAGCACTTATGACAGGAACAGAAACTTTAGGAGCCAAAGAAGTGAAAGAGGATAAATTAGGTGACATATGATTCGAAGCACTAGAATCTAAAATCCAGGTAGAAGAAGAAATACCTGATGAACTATATAACAAACCTATTTGAGATGAAGCTGACATGGCATGCGGCTGAGATGCAAGGAACTTCTGAAATTGTTCAATCATTGATGGATCTAAAGAAGAAGTCGTAAGTGCATTATAAGACGAGGAAGAAGAGAAGGTCCATTATGTGGGGTTGGTGGTTGGTAATTCAACTACTGATGAAGCTGTTGCTGAGCATACTGCTGCTTTCCTTTGCCTAACTTTGGACATTGTGATTTCCAATGACCTTTTTGTCTACAAAAACTGCATTCATCACGAGCAACAATTCCATAAGGTCTGATTTGTGAATTTGAATTTGGTCGTGGAGGCATGGCAAAGACATATGGGGTAGAGACTTGCTTTGCAATAGAAGGCTGAAGACGAATTTCCTCAGCCAAAAGTTCACTAACAACAGAATCAACAGAAGGCAGCGGATGACGATGTAGAATAGATCCACGAAGTCCTTCAAACTCATTACGAAGAGCCATTAAAAATTGTACCAATCTCTGCTCCTCTCTTCGTGCAATATAAGGCCCAAAAGCGCGTAATTCAATAGATTCTGTGGGTGTCAACTGATCCCACAAATTTGTCATAGCATCATAAAATTCCTAAATACTCATGCTTTTCTGCTGCAGAGCACGAATATCAGACTCCAATTGGTACTGTTTTGCAAAATTAGATTGTTTATACAATCTAGCTAGATGATCCCAAACCTCATTAGCTGTCTCATATTTTGCTAATTGAGTACCTATCGAGTGCTTGACTGAATTATTGATCCGAGTTATAATATTAGAATTTGCAACTTCCCACTTATCAAACAAAGACATATAATCAGCAACCATGCTATCCATAGGTTTGACAATTGCATGTGAAATATAACCCCACTTTTGTTTACCTATCAAAAAAAATTTCATCACATAACTCCAATACGCATAATTTTTACCATCTAACTGAACACTGGCTGCTTGAAGCGAGTCATCTCTAGTTTCAGCCATATTAATAAATCAGAGAAAAAACAATTTTTTTTAAAAAAAAATCAAAACAGAGAAAACAAACCCAAAAAAGAATTCAAATTCTGAAAATAACAGCTGGAAACTTGAGAACTGGATCTAATCGGATCTGGAAAACTCGAGATCTGGATCTTGAACTTTGGATGTGGTAAGCGTCGGGTCTAGTGCTTGCTTCGGATCTCAGTAAGCGTCGGGTCTAGTGCTATTTGAAACGGCAGATTAGGGCTTTGTGAACAGCGGATTAGGGCGCTTGCTTCGGATCTGATCGATGGCTGAAACAATGAACGGCGGATTAGGGCTTGCTTCGGATTAGGGCTTGCTAAGTAAACATCGGAAAAAGGGTTGCTTCGGTGGCTGAAACGATGAACGTGGATCTGAATTTGGGTCTGAACGAGATTAGGGCTTCGGGGTAGAGATTACAGAAGGCAGTCACATAAATCACCAAAAGGGAAGAATCGGCTCTGATACCATGATAACATTAATGAAGAAATACAAAATCCATAGATTGAATATGAAAAACAAGACACATGGATAGTGGCGGCTAATAGAAGAGAACGCCTTAACACTTGAATAACAAAAGAGACCTTTATATACAGGCAATACAAGAAAACATCGAAAAACACTATACTACCATTTAGTAATATATTAAATACGCTAACAACTATTTCACTTCAAATCCGTTTAAGATACAAGATATAGATATAGGAATATAAATGCATGAATTAGCATGTTTATGCATCAGATAGAAGTCTATTGGTTGAGAAGCACACGAGTGGAAAAGAAAGCGAGAACCAGTACTAGAGCCATGCAGAAGATAAGTGAAGTTTATCTATATATGCAGTTATGGTTTTTTATTCATACACTGTGACGTGTGTGTGTATAGACAAGATTTAAAAAAAAAAACTTGCATCAATATAACTCAGCAAATAAGATTGGTGTTGCTGCACTCACCTTATCTCCTCCTTCTAGACTCAAATAAAAAATGAAAATTAATTAATGCACATACTGTAGATTCATATAATTTTTGTAATAGAATGTAATCATCTTAAAAGCTAAATAAATTAGGGTTTGTGTATGCATGTTAGAGCTTGTTAATTAGATAGTTGAGGGAAGTAAAATTAAATTTGAATGATGAATTTAGAAGAAAAATTCAAGAACAAAAAGGAATGTCTTGGTGGAGGTTTTGGTAGATTTTACAATTTTTAGTTGGAGTGTAATGGTTTTAGGAGATGAATACATGATTATTCTATTAAGTTTGTATGGTGTGTGTTTATGGATTTACCAGATGCATATAGTAATAACCGAAACGTAATACTTTAATAAATCTTGTGATGTATTAATGGTAATACATGAATAACGAGGTCAAGGCAATATTATGAATATTAAACATTGATATATAATATATTAATGGTGATCCTTTGATCCTTAAAATTCAGATTTCTCACTATATGCATATGCTAGCACATATGGTAAAAAAATTGCATTACACAACTGGATTTCTCGCTATACACAAAACTCTGCTCTTTAACATTAAGATTTCTGGCTGTACATTCATCTCAAATTTTAATTTCATGCAATCCTACTGCTAATATTTGATCAATTACAAATATGTGCTAATTTTATAACCCATATATAACTTTTCAGTATCATGATGCATTGAGAAATTGAAAAGTTAGCCGCTACTCATGTAAAGTTGGTTAAAAATGTGTAAAAACTGACCTACCAGTATTTTGTTTTATCCTTTTGCTTTTACAAGAACATAGCGAGTCTGGTTGATAAAGCTAGTGAAATGAATTCTACAAGGAACAACAGTGGTTGCAACATATAAAATGAAATGCTTTGTTTTTTGACAAGTTGACATAATACAAGCACTGATATGCTGGATTTGCCCATGGGTGATGGTAGCGCGCCTATGAATTCCATACAAGCACTAATATGTTGAATCTGCATGTGTGTGACCGTAGTGCATTGATAATGCTTATTTTATGAATTTTATGTGATTTTTTGTATGGGATATTAGTCATCGACGTTGATGGTATTGAATTTAATTTCTGATATTAGCAGTAAGTCAATAGTTTTGTTGTTTAGAATTTGACCAGTTGTATATAGATTAATGATTTGTGATTGCGTTTCCTTTTTCTTAATGTTTCATTTTGTACATAATGTGCATGTAAATATATTTATTGTGAATTCTATTGTTGACTGTCAAAATATTTAAGGCAATTGCAAAGGTAAATTTATGAGAAAATAAAGAGAATAGCACTTATAGTTATTGATGGATGGAAAGTGAATACCAGAAAAAATAGAAACAAAACTTTCACTACGATTTAAACAGTTTGGTTAACATTTAAAGTACATTATCCAGTTTGAATTTACACAACATTTTTTAAATATGATTAAAATATAAAATAATACATTTGGAAATAGTTATATAAAAGTAATCAACAACTTTTATTAAACGATGCTAATGATGGTTCTACAATAGGTGAATAACGTTGTTGAAAACAAATTACAACATATGAAAAATCATTGAAAAAGTAGATATACAACATATAAATATTATGGTACAAAGCATGTCTTACAATTTGAAATATATTGTAATTGGATATCTCACAACATTTAAAAAAAACGTTATAAGTAGTTTTTCATTTATTCTTTGGTGTTCTCACTATATTTATATTTTGTAGTGTATTAAGCTCTTCCCTGGTCATTGGAACATGGAAGTTTTATATGGTTTCAGTTATTTTTTTTGGTGGTTGAATTGTGTCATCAATTATAACATAGGCGGTCTTTTTAATAGTTTCAACATTATTTCCTGCATCAGCTCAATATTCATTCGGTCATCTTGTAGCATATTTTATGAATGCCATGCTCATTATTGAAAATTGAAGGAACAGATCATAATGTGCTAATTCGATTAATCATGTCAGTTGGGGTTTCAATAGCGTACTCATCAATAGAGGTGAATAAGGTTCCTTTTTGGAGTGGACTTTGGCCTCCATTTTTTGATAGAAATCTGATTAAAGTAATATAATACGATGGATATTTTATCACATCATTCCTTAGCATGATTTTTTGATGCCAGACTAACATAACAGCTTTCAAGGGTTAAACTGAGGAAGCAGTGGTATGAAAAACCAAGTTTAACAAGAGTGCTGTCCAGGCCGAAAGTAGTAAAATAACGAGGTGTTGGAAGCAAAGAAAGAAGTGTTTATAGTGCTTTGGGAGCATGTCCCTACATCCAACTTGAGAAGTTCTTTATTAATTTAGTTAGTTGAGCCTAAGTAGGCCCTACAAGTTAGTTACAAGGTCCAGTGAGCTAGTTTTTGAAAAAATTGTGTTTTATTTGGTTCAAAATGTCTTTTAAATTACATTAAGTAAAAAGAATAGAGAGACAGTGAATGGAATGGAAGAAAGATGGAGAAGATGCTGAGAAGATGACGGGACGACGAAATGAAAAATTATTTTTCATTCTTCTGTTACTTCCCAAAATATGGAAAATAAATAAAAAAATATTTTATGATTTGTGTTGTACTTCATTTTATTAAAATGGTTGTTTTTCATGATGAATATGCATCGTTCACATTTTTGGTAAGAGCGAAAACCCGAAACTACAAAGAATAAACTAAATGTCACCTTAAATTATAAGAAATAAAAGTATTTACAATAAGGTAATGTAGTGTGACATTAGGATTTTAACCGTTCAAATCCCTTTTATGGGTATACCTGTATTTATACGTAACTCATAGCTCCACCATTAGTGTAGAGATTATCTCTTGGATTGTTAACTAGGCTGCCTGCTAGAATGATATTTTGGTATGTATTAGGGTTGTTATGATAATGGTTACCATTACCATTTGACAAATACCGTTACCACACCACTTTTACTGGTAATTCATAATTGCTTACCGTTCTCTTTAGTTAAAGTGAAGTTATCGTATGCTTTGTAAACAATATGATCGCAATTGTCAAATAAATCTTTTAGGATCGGAGCTATGCTTTTAAACTTCTCTTCCTTCATATCAAGTTTAAGAACATTAAAAGCATGTGGATTATCCCTGAATGGCTCAATCCTAGCCCAATGGATGGCTCCATTCACGAAAACCGAGTTTTCAAGATCACACTTGCAAGCAGTTTTTCCCATGATTCTCCATTTACCTTAGAACAAAACGGGTGTTCCTAAAATCTCACAGTAATAGGAACCACCCATGGGGCAAGAATATGTTCTGATGAATTTGTATGAACCTGTGAATGGATCGAACCCTAAACTGATGGTGTCGTATGAAAGTGCAATGCCTTCAATCTTTCTCTTCAAGTATTTTTATGTGGTAAGATTGATTAAGTAGAACATAATGGTGGCTTTATTTCCATATGTGCAAATCAATCCCTTAACCGTGTTAGAAAATTTGTAGTGCATAGAGCATCCAAGATGAATCTTATGAACGCAAGTGTGTTGTCGAACCAACATCTGAGAGGTAATAGTGTGTCAATAAGAACGACTTTATTATTATCTAATAGATAATATGTTTCATATCGAAAATTGATGTTGTGTATTTATAGACATTATTTCACATGAGATTTGTTTGTTTCTGGAGGTTATGATCTAAATAAGAGGTTTTGGTTTGAGTTTCCAAATATTTAAATAACATTTATTTTAACCCACTAATTATGCTTCGGAAAGAGAACTTACTTATATATTGTATTAACCTGTACTTATACTGGTGGGTTAAGTATAACATATATTTAAGGAGAAATCAATTATAGAAATTTATTTAACAAGGGACTAATTCAAATGAGGCTTATAAGTGTTTTCCTCTCGAAATTTTATACGATTGTTTTGTGTTAGTTTGATTGTCATATAATTAACTAAAAATATGATCTCAGTGAAATAAGCTTTTTGTTACTTGAGTTTTCTCATGCTTGTTTTCCATATTGACCAGGGAGTTATTTTGTGATAGTGCTCGTGTCAGGCCAATAAAATTTCAAGACTAATTTTGGATGAGATCCAAGAAATTTTCTCGTATTCCTTATTATTCCACTGTGTATGTCATTATTTTAAACTATTAAAGTTTATAGGGATAAGTTGTTATAACTCTCAGGTTTTTTTATATGTTGGTACTCTAAAATATGTATGAATTTTCGGTTTTCTTCTTCAGGAAAATAATCACAAGGACAAAATTAAGGGCTTTTTTATTCATAAGGACAACCCACTAAAATTTTACTCAGAAGGATAATACACTAATACATTTTAATTTCCTAAATCACGTGCTCCGTTTCTTCCCCGTCGCTTCTATCTCACATGCTTTTTTTCCTCATTCAATTTTTCTCCAGCGCGAATTTAACTCCATGATTTGATTTTCAAACATCTCTTTTGTTCAATCATCTTCAGAATCATTCGAGCTCCTCAATTTATTCGATTTTCCCTAATTTTATCATGTGAAAAGCTTCGTCGTTTCATAAGGACACGCGGATTTTGATTCGATAGACAATAAAGATGATCTCGTGATTTTGATTTTGTGAATTCGTCGTAGAAAATCTACCGAGAGATAGGAGCGACGGAGATGAACGACGGAAGTTACTTTTTTGGATGGTGAATTTAGTAGCAGTTCGTAGGTATCATTTTTCTATTTTTTAAGATATCATTTTTCTTGTAATAACAGTGTTATGCTTCTGTTTTAATTTATTTTCTTGATATATTAGTTTTGTACTTGTACTGTTGCATTAACTTTGCAACTCAATCGAAATTATGTCATTTTAATCAATCAAAGTGGGGTGTAAACATTTTTATTTATTAGTTTTAATTTAAAATAATAAAGCAGTTTTTAGGTATCATTTTTAACTTTTCTAGTTGAATTTACATCATACCAGTTTTTAGGTATCATTTTTATATTTTTTTAGGTATCAGTTTTATATTTTCAACATGAATGTACATCATAGCAGTTTTTAGTTATATTTTTTATATTTTTTAGGTATCATTTTTATTCTTTTTAGTTGAATTTACATCATAACAGTTTTTAGTTATCATTTTTATATTATTTTTTAGGTATCATTTTTATTTTTTCTAGTTGAATTTACATCATAGCAGCTTTTAGGTATCAGTTTTATATTTTCAACATGAATGTACATCATAGCAGTTTTTATGTATCATTTTTATATTTCTTTTAGGTATCAGTTTTGTATTTTCTAATTGAATTTCCAGTATTATGTTGGTACAAGTTTTGATTGTGTATGAAATACTTGCAGATACTGCATGTTGTTGGAGATTACTTTGGATTCAAGACTGGATTGCGTACAAGTAAAAGTAAATGCATGAATGCATACTTGGAATGAGGAGCAGTGTTCTATGTACTTAGATTGTGTAGGAAAAAAATGTATTCCATTAAATCAGTTATGTATCATTGTAGGTATCATATGATACAAGTGGGTATTATTATGTATTACTGAGAATAATCTCATTTTTGTGACAATTAAATTAAATTGATTGCTATTATTTTTTAATCAGTAGGTATTGTTGCGAATAAATATTATTTTTGTTAGATTTGAATTGAGTAGGTGGGTGTTATTTTTTTTATCAGTGGTTATCAGTTAGAATTAATGTTGTGTATGAAAAAAAAGTCAATTGCCAAAGCAAACAACACAAATCTACCTGAAAGCTGCTATGATGTAAATTCAACTAGAAAATATAAAACTGATAACTAAAAAAATATAAAAATGATACCTAAAAACTACTACAATGTAAATTGAACTAGAAAATATAAAACTGATACCTTAAAAAATATAAAAATGATAAATTAAAACTGCTTTAATATTTTAACGAAAAAAGTAATACAGAAAATGTTTGAATCACAATTTGGTTGTTTAAAATGAAATAAATTCGTTTGAGTAGCAAAACTGATGCAGCAGTACAAGAACAAAATTAATACAACAACAAGAAGTAACTACAAAAAAAAAAATAGCACAGTGAATACAGTAAAAATGATACCCAAAAAAATATAAAAATGATACCTAGAAACTGATGTATTGTTTTATAAAAAAAGTAAAACAAAAATTACTTACATCACAGTTTGGTTAATTATAACGAAATAATTTCGATCGTAATACATATATAGTGCAACAATACAACTACAAAATAAATATAACATTAAAAACATAACAAACGAATATAAAACAGTGTTAAATAAACAAAAATGATACCTAAAAAATATTAAAATGACACCCACACGCTGAAAAGTTGAACATTAAAATTGCAAACCAAAAAAAAATCACGAATCACCTTGCGAAATAACCCTAAAACTAATCGGCTGAAATTATCATTAAATTATAATGATTATAGCAACAAATAAAAATCCAATCGAGGTTGATTTTTGAGATCGATTTCGTGCCCTAAATTTTGCTGTTTCAATTGATGATTGAGGTTCGACTATAAGATATAGGCGGATTTGATTTGATTCAATTTCCAGTTGAGATGATTTCGTTAATTTTGATTTGCTGATTTCGTGGAAGAAGAAATCAGAGAAGAGAAAAAGGAGCGGAAGAAGAAATCAGAGAGGAGAGAAAGGGCGATGGAGATTTTTAGGGTTATGTCCTTTTGGATACAAATTTAAACGTGTGTCCTTATGGATAAAATATTAATACCTTTGTCCTTCTAAATTAATTACCCTTTCTTCTTATAATGATTGTTGAATATTTTTTACTATGCATTCCACTATGACGTTATGTTCTTTCCTTTCTTCTAACTATTTGGGTCATTATTTTTATTTGGCATGGGAATTTTATGGTCGTATTAATACCGATTTCTGAGCAAAAAGTCAAGTCGTTAAATAATTGATAATAATAGAGTAATATAATTAGCGAATATCTCCAATTATAAATAAAATTCATACTTAAGTAGGAATTTTATCAATCATTAATAATACTGATATATTTAGAGATTATCAAAAACCATAAAATATTTAAACATCAATTACATGGAGGTCTTCTAACTACTGAAATTTTAGTGCACTATCACGTAGATATAACCTCATAGCTTAATAATACATTGTGTAAAATTTGCAAACTAACTTTTTTCGTTCATAAAATGTAGTGATGCATTTTATTCATACACACAGAAATAAAGGAAAAGGGATCAAGTGTATTATGTATCTTCATTATGAGCTGCATTCCTTTCCACAACTCTCTGCACAACTAATAATATTATATGTGTCTTTAGCTGCAAAAACACAAAAATAGAGGCACATAGTAAGTATTACATGAAATTAGATATTAAAAAGCTAAATTTATGACTACGAAGAATAATATCTAAATTTCTAGTGTTCTTTTTTTTCTAATTTATGTAAACAAATTAATGTTAATAATGCATATGTTACATAAATAATGAACTTGTTATTGGTTAGGATCTTCCAAGAGATGGAAAAGTAGTAATAAACAAATCAGCATGTTAATTCTTTATTAGCAAATTATATGTATAAATTTCTCTTACCAGGAATATATGTGCATTTTTTGGTAACGCAACCTATAACACAAGGATCACGTTTCCATTTGATACTGCAACCGACTTCGCAAGTTGGCCCACAAATAGTTGGTTCGTGTATCAACAATCAACATAACGGTTTGCATAGGAATGTGCAGATCCCAGCATAAATTGGGGAAACAAAAAGTAGAAAAATAAAAATTAAAGCAAAACTTTTCTTAGTGGACATTGATCCCATTTTTTTTTCTAGATTTTAACCAGGTGATTTTCTTGTATATGCAGTAATGAATAGATAATACTATTTATAATATGAATGATACCTAGAGATGCCTAAAAGTTTAATAAACGAATGAACTAGGGATAACACGTATCTTTAAGAAATAAATGAAGGGAAAATTTCTTCTATCCTTTTAAAAATAAATTTTATCCTCCAAATACAAATTATTATAAATACCTACTGTACATAATCAGGTAACCTATTACCTCTTATTACAGTTCTAAAGAAATTTAGTAGAAAACGGTACACATGCTTATGCATTAATTAATTTCCAAATACCTCTCCTTTCCAGAAACAAAAATAAAATATAACATTACATTTTAATGGCTTTTCTTTTTATGGCAATATTTTCATATCTAAATGATAAATGCACTGAAGCAGGCACGATAGAATGTAACATAATATTTAATGTTTAGAGAGTAGATGTTATGTGCATGTCATAATGTTGTTACTAATTTTTAGAATATACCATATCATTCACTAATTTTTAAAATATACCATATCATTCCCTTGCACCAGGCCTTTGAAATGCATTGTATTTATGATTAACTTAGGTACAAATATTTTTACATTGATTAAGAAGAAGTTTAATTTAATTTCTAAATTAATGTATGAATGTTGCAATTAAACCATTTTTTCAAAGGGCAATGCATGTTATAAAAAGCTATTAATGTTGGTTATGTAGCCGCAAAAATGTCCTAAAATGTAATTGAGTTAGTGAATTTTACATAATACTTCGACAATTGTAGGGCATCGTTACAGTAATGCTTTTACTATTATTTTTTTGCCGACTGTAACGACCTTGGAAAAATTCAACGCTCGAATTTTCGATAATAATACATAATCCCGTATTACTTGCCAAAAATCCAAGTATCGAAAACCCAAACTGTTATTAGAAAGAAGTTAGAGGATGAGAAGTAGAAAGAAAGAAATATTAGAATATAAGAAACAAAAAGAACATCACATCAAAATCTCACAGCGAAACGAATAAATATAATATAACAAATCTCTTTATACAAAAAGGAATTGTATATTCATACCAATCATCAGAGTACAACACATATCAGTCACGGCTGAAAATAACTTTAAACAACTAATGGTGAAGCCTCTTGCTTCCAGCTCCTGCAACTCCAAGTGAAACCTAACCTGGGGATATATTCGGTCTGACCCGAGCACATTTGAAGCAAAGCAAAATTCACCGTGTTAGTCTGGAATACTTTCAGTGATAAATTCATAGCACAAACAACTTGTTTAACTTTGGGAAAATCCATTTTGAAAGAAAGGATAATAGTAAGACCAGCCCACACATAAACATGGACGGTTTGTACCTTACTATAACCCTAAACATTTTTGAAATCATAACTTATTATGATATTATAATAGTGTCTAAATACAAATAAATAAAAATATAGCGGAACGCTTGCATCTCACGCTCCACAAATATAGTATACAATCAAAACCGCCGGCGCTTATTGGAGATTGGATTTCGACTATGACAAGGTATGGAACCACCTGCCGATAGTGTATCTCTAGAGAAGAATAAACTAGGTTCAACAAGAACGTCTTGCAACCCAACCCACACATGACCGACCAATCATTTCGCTTGAGTGTATCGAATGTATATCACCAACGGTTGAGATCAGCAACTGTTTCCCAAAAAAGGGACAGCATTGAAATAGATTAAAGAAGCAAGAGGAATCTCTCTAGATAGGTGATTATACACCCTAATGGGAGCGACCCACATAGCCATGCTGCCTGCCCGATTTTTGTCATTTCCCGATTGATAAGGCTTGAGGTAAGAATTTACCTTTAAAACATTTGGTCATCATTCACTTTGAATGTCACATTGTCAGATCCGTCAAATCACTAATTGATGTCCACAACTATACTCTGGGTATAAAAGAAGTGCCCCTCTTCACCACCAACTCGGTATATTTGTAAAAATCAACGTACGCGGTTTTTAGGAAATACACTGTCAAACATTCGTCCATACAAGTCATCCAGGAACATGACGAAAAGAAAGCACCCTCCTACTGCATCCTTATATAGGAATCACCCTAAGGATCAGTAATGAGTAGTCCTTGCAATCTGAAAAATGTCAACCACGATCGAATCATGTCAGAATACTTCTGCGTTGCAACACAGAGAATATTCGACAAATAATCCTTTCACTTATGAAGATCCACGGTCTTCAACTGCTCCATCTTCAATTAGCATCTTCATGTATTTGCTGTTTCGGAATGGTTTTCGAATATAAATTCGATCCCGATCTTTTTGTACCAACAATCGTATGGGTCAGGTTTGATAGTTGGTTATTCAACTATCAAATAACAATTGTGCAAATAAAATGAGTTCACTGATTCAGTCTCTGGCATTACTTGGCCTCTTTTAAAAATACTTAACAAAATGGTTAATAAACTTCTAATTATTTCAATATATTTAAAATATTATATTTATTGTTAATTTATTATAACAAAAACTATTTTTATATGTTTTAGAGTATGTATGTATACCCATTTGTCCATTGCCTTTGGAAATATCGATATATTTCTACAAAACCTTTTTCACATTCCCTTAAATTTTTTGGGTATCTCGATATATACTTATATATAATACTTGATGGCATTAAACAAATTACCGGTTCTGATACGGCGAAGCAAATGTCAAATTATATAATTTAAACCCAAATATTTTTATTTATTTTGCAACTAACAATGCAATATTATTTATAATCTAAAATCTCACACTCATGTTCAATATTTCTCGTATGAGATAATTAACAATTACAACATCTTTTACTCATTTCAAAATAATATCATTCCTCGATAATAGTGAAGCCATTCAAGTTGGGGTATTTTATTTACCTCTCAGACCTTGATCGACAACGTTCTTATCTTAGAATATATAGTAGTTTGTCACTTTAAAGCTGATATTAAACCACCATAAAAGACTTATTTATCATCTTGATCTCAAATCTGGTTTTATAAACCATTTCATACATTTGAAATCCTCTTGAGATATCATCTCTTTACTTAATTCGTTTGATTAAGTAAATATTCACTAAAACACAACTTTATCCTAAACCATAATTTTGCTTATAACTTTTGAAAATAATCCAATGTCAAGTAATCTGCTTCCATCTATTGGGCATTCCTATATAAACTTTATCTTGGACTGCATAACTAAAATTTGTTTACCACCTTCTCTACGATAAGGCCTTGTGAACTAGGATTTTATTTCCAAAATCCATTTACCAATATTTAACCAGAATCACTGTGCGTATTTTCCCTTACTTTTGAAATCCTTATTTCAATTACCTTATTTAGCTTAATTTAATTCTTTAATATTTAAGTCATCACTTTGGTTTAAAAGCCCTTTTTAAAACATTGTTTGGATTGCTACCATATCACTTATAATAATCTGTTACGCATCTTAACAACCCCTTATATTTTATCTAAAACTATTATCATGTTCCAGTCAATTACTAATCTATTTATCATCTCTCTTAATCATTTCATTTCAATTGAATTCACTTTACTTAATCTAACAATTTAGAAAAACCTTATTTAAATCCCTGCATTCCACTTACAAATCCCATTTACCAATCTCGTTTGGAAACCTGGATTATAAATCCCTTTATAACACCTTATTTGACTTTGATCGGACTTATTGACACTTAGTCACTTCTAATGGAATTCCAATTAAAAGTAATCACGCTAATTACAATAAAAATTAACTTCATTATTAAATACAGTAAAATTAGTTAACTTCATTATTAATTAAAGACAAGATAATTAAATCATTTTTAAAAGGTTATTTAATAATAATTAACTTAATAAATAAATAAACAATTCGATAATTACTTTAATTATAATTAATCAAAGATTAACTAATATTTAACACCATTTGTTAAATTCAAATTAATTTCATTATCAATTAAAATGGTTAATTTCTGTCAACTGTACGTATCAGTTAACAGTTAACTGATTTTCATTTGCCATTTCCCTTTTTAATTAATTAAATAACTTAATCAAATTTAAAACACTACTTAATTGTTTTAAAACAATTATTTCATTTTACCAACCCGTAGGTAAATTCTATGGCTTTCTGTTTTAGAACTCGTATAAATCACAATATTTTATTACATAAACCACTTGAATAATTTCTTTTACAAACTCAGTTAATATATATTATATACATATTTAAAACTTCTAATTTAACTACTTATATAAAATAACTGGAAAAAACTTCAATTCAGTTATAAAATAATTTATAACTTTAAAACTACGTCAATTCACTTGACGGTAGAATGTCGTCTAAAAACAATGCATTTTAGGCCATTCACTCCCAACCACTCAATCAATACTGTCGATTGATTATAATCACAACAATGATGAATATCCATTCAACCATCAATATTAAAATAGGTTTTAGTGTCATTCAGGTGAATAATTCAAGTATATGAATAATAAGCATAACAAATAATATACAGTTTATTTACAGAATCCGGTCGGATCCTTCCAACCTTTCCTTTCCTGCATCACATATAACATTTGATAATAATATACGAATTGAATTTCAATAATATAATGAATTTAAAATGATGAAATATAAATAGCGCCAACTGATCAAATAATAAACGACCAATATCATCCATAGCAGCCAATCATCCAATTTATACCGTGAACAGTAAATTATATTTTTCTATGAATTTAACACATCATAGGATTCCAGAAATCGTGAGAATTAACTCACCAGTTCATTTCGGTTGACGGTTGACATGTTTATTCCCTTTAATTTTAAACGGACGTTTAAAATTAACTGAAATTTCAAACAGCTCCAATCAATTCCCTGTCTGCACCATCACCTAGGCGTCGTCCCTGCGATCCCAGTGTATCCTATTTCATGGAATTTCGTTATAGTATGGTAAAGACATCGCATAAATACGTTTTGAAAATTTTCTTGATTATTAACTAAAACAAATTATAATTTAATTAAATATTTAACTAATTAATTACCTTTTAACCCCTGTTTAACGATTATAATCCATGTCAGCTAATTTTCTGGCCAACGCGTTTTCACCATCTCCCGGAGAAAAACTCGATGCCCCCTTTACAGGCTATCGTTCTCCCCCCTTTCAAAAAGTCACTCTCCAATATACCATCACCGCGCCGCCTCTGGTCAACCTTGGACCACCATGACCTGGTTGCAACGATCGCCCCTCCACCATGACCACTCGCCCCCGACGCCATACCCTAACACGTCCCCATCTCGCCAGAAATTACCTTCGACCGAAATTGATTTGACTATGAATTCAACGCCGTCCGACAGCCATTCGACATCGGACCTCCACCATCGCCAGCGCCTTTCCTCCCTCTACAATCCCCATTCAAATCGCAACTCCGCTCAGCTACCAAAATCGCCGTAAAATCAACCAAATCCGTTTCAGCTTTTTGAGAACCCCTAAAACTGAACTTCTCCATTCATCTCCTCATTCCGACATCTTCCATTTACCAGAGGACCCCACACCAGTGTCAAAAGAAAGCCTGATCTCTCCTCTTCATCGTCCCACAGGTCTGAGCTCCTGAAATTGAACATGTCTCCTTCAAAACAGAAAAGACCGGAAGCAGTATCTCTCGTTTTTCGTACCATTCCAGCCACCAGAGGTGTCCGATCACCACCAACTTTTTGCTGGAGCTAGATCTCACTTCGATCTTCATCTCTCACTTTGGAACCTCCTTCAGATTCACCACCAGTCGAGAGAAATAAATTGTTTTGTTGTGAGGGCTTATTTGCAAACTATATTCATTGTTGACTGTTTGGGAACGGGTTGGCTGAAGATTAGTGAAGGGTAGGTGCTATTTATAAGGGAAAATAATATTATCATATGTCGATGTGACAAACGATATTTTTTTCCGTGTCTATCGTAATTTTAAATGTTATTTATTCACTCCTGTGCTCACATACAAACTCCGTGTGCTACGACAATGGACGTTATGGTATACTTTTACATTACAGTCCTAATGAAACTTGTTTCGTCGAATTCCGAGTCAATCTACTCAAATAGCGCTCGTTCTTGCCCAAATGGTTGTTTTATTGGCATTTTATTTTGCCACGCTGACAAAATAACTCTGATTTACGTGCAATTTGAAATCTAGCAATAATTAGTTGTTACGGTCTTAATAAAATTTGTTTCCTTGAAAACGGAGGTCGTTTGAATAAAATCTGTAACACCCTACGTCCATTAATGTCACTCACGAAGGGAATGCATTAACTTCCATGGAGGTTATAAGTGAATATAGAACAGAAAAATTACAACAAGACAGATAGTAAATAGTACTTGGAAATCTAAAACTTCATTTTATTGCAGCGGAAATTAAACATGTTTGTTACATCATAAAACCATAGATCATAACCAAGTACAATATCCATCTTCATAAAAACAAAATACATAATCCCATTACATAAATAGCCATTAAAAAGATAACAAGCTGGACTTTACTTCAACGGTCCAAGCTTTCCAAAGAGAGATGAAGCAATTCAATCAAACTCCACTAGAGCTGGGCCCAACCCGAGGACCTGGAGGGGGAAAAAGGATAGAAATAGAGGGGGTCAGACATAAAGTCTGGCGAGTATGATAATTCCAACAATACTATTATCAAAATAACTAGACTAAGGCATAAGCTGGAAGACAAGTAAATGTCTGAACTCTTAGGAAGATAAAGATAGCGTTTAAGATAACGGTAAAGGCACACCTAATTACTAACGAATGATTACTACATTGCACCGCACATTACTACACTGCACCACACCAGTCACCCTATTATTTGATCCCACTTGCTTCACACAGAAACTTTATAACTAGCCTTACATACCCCTAGCTGACTACATAGGTGCCGTCTGCCCCTATCTCCACTAGGTGTACCCCACTACCCACTTTCGATCGGCTCCCTGCTCGTAGATACCCGTGCTGGCCCCACAGTGGGGTGTATCACTCCCCTAAATTGGCAACCCGATACAACTTGAGAATGCACGGCTTATACCTACACGATGCAACAACGTCTTACCTACCAGCCCGGGTCCACACACGCATACGAAACCCGTTGGACTTGCGTTGCCACCGCTCCCCGTTTTGGCCTCTTACAGTCGAACCCAGCATGCGTGTACCATCCTCGACTTGGGTCAAGCCCACAAAGATACGTTTGGGATACTGGTCGAAATGGGCCCCCACAAGCTACCCACCTAAGCTTGTCACTAGTATATCCCACTTAACCCTCTTAGTCATGTTCATTTACATGTATGTTTGGTTAAGTCTTACTAATCGTATTTCACATGCCACGAAGGGCACCCCCTAGATTCCTCATGCCACCCAAGGCACCTACTTAACCCCCATGTCCCACCATACATGTTTATCTGGTTAAGTATTTCTTAATTCATTCAGGCCATAACCTCACAAAGACCTCTCATATTAGACTGACATTTATGGCAGCTGGATTTGCCGGGCGGGTCCGGGCGGTCTTACACAATAAAAGAGTCTAACCTCGTGTCTTTACAACCGTTATGCTTTAGTTTAGGCCTAGGACCTCTCACATTGGGCTGACATTTGTGACCACTGGATTTGCCGGGCGGGTTCGGGCAGGTTTACGTCACAAACGAGTCCAACCTCGTGTCCTAAGCATTGATTAGCACTTAAAATCTTTTACCCCAGTTTTAATAATTCCCTATTCAAATTATTAATTAAGTCAACTTTTAATGATGTCCATAATTGACTCAATTATGGTCATCCACTTATGGCATGCAAAATCATATAAATTGCACCCCAACTTTTTAATATTAAATCCTTAATATTACCCCTACCCCACGTTTATACGTTCGCTTATTCAACGCATAATATAGGCTAGACTTGTATAATCTAACACCTAGCACAAAGATAAATTATCACAACATATAGACAATTAAAATAAATCTAATCATAATAGGGGTGAAACTTGCATAAACTACACATGTTAAGGATCAAAAGGTGTCAACTTGTAACACCCCGAATTTTAGTTAATACTAAAATTCACTAATTATAGGATAAATAATCTCAGATGTGGGAATTGGGGGTAACGGGCTGCGTCATTGCGTTCGTCTCGGAAAAATACGCGAAATAGAGTCCGAGTTTTCGAGAATCGGAGTCCGTATGGCCCGGTTATGGCCCAAAGAAGTTTGCAGAAAATTCAAAGTTAAAAACAGATTTAGAAATTTAAATTCATATTTCAAATTAGAACCAGCGGGGCCAGGCGGGAGAATTCCCGCCTTGACCATGTCGACAGGGCTGTCGCCAGGCCTGTCGACAGGGGGAGTCGACTTGCCTGTCGACTTGCCTGTCGACACGGCGTGTCGAACCAGGGTGCTTGGGTGCACCAGATCTGGTTTTCTGGCTAGGGCTGGGCTGGGTTCTAGAGATTTCCTAAATCTAACGGACCTAATCTAATTTAGGGTTAATCTAAGGGCCTAAAACACTCTCCTAATCTATAAATACACCCTAAACCTACCTTAATCCATACTAAAAATAGAAATAATGGCCTCATGCCGCCAAATTAAATCTTAGAAGGAGCCTCCACTTGTTTATGAAGGAAGTTGCAAGCTAATCACTCTCTAATCAATCTCTAATCATCACCATCTTCATATTTAGCAACTAATTCCCCTTCATAAGTTTGCTAATCTTGGTTTTGGTGAGTTTCTATCACTTTAACATCAATTGTTAAAGTAAGTAGATTGGGTGTAATGAGAATTATGGTCTTAAATGCGGATTAATGAGTTTGAATCATTTATAATGATATGCTACTCTATGTTTTCCTATGTTTATGCATAATTAATAAGTGGGTTTATGCATGTTTGATAAGTTGGTTTATGCATGCTTAACAAGTTGGTTTGTGCATGTTTAACAAGTGGGTTTATGCATATTTAATAAGTGGATTTATGCATGTTTAACAAAGTGAGTTGTGCAAGTTATATGCAAGTTATGTATATGCTTAAATGCAAGTTTAACATGATATACAAGTTATGCATGCTTATGCAAGTATGTGAATGTTTATGCAAGTATGTGAATGCTTATGCAAGTATGTAAATGCTTATGCAAGTATGTAAATGCTTATGCAAGTATGTGAATGTTTATGTAAGTATGTGAATGTTTATGCAAGTATGTGAATGCTTATGCAAGTTATGTGTATGCTTAAATGCATGTTTAACATGTTATGCAAGTTATGAGAATGCTTATATGCAAGTTCAACATGTTATGCGAGATATGTGTATGATAATATGCAAGCTCATATGCAACATGTTATGCAAATCATGTGTATGATAGTATGCAAGTTTGGGTTATATGTAGTTGGGTTAATATATGCTCATATATGCAAGTTGACATCCTCTTAACCCATGACAAAGTTGTATGCTAAACCCATGATATTTGTGATGATCTTCCCCTTATTTATGTCATGAAATAAGAACGATTTACGTGGGGAACGATGGGGTTGGTAAATATGTTAATAAAAGTATGGTTGGGTATGATTAAGCATACCATAAAAAAAAATTACCATAAGTGGGAATTTACCTATTGGGTTAGGTCTACCCCATGGGAATTTACCTATTGAGTTAGGTCTACCCATGTTATGGAAAACTTGATATTAATTAGGGATAATTAATATGGGGGTGATTAATTAGGTGTAATTAATCGACTAAGACACGAGGTTGGACTCATTTGTAGTGTAAAACTGCCCGGACCCGACCGGCTTAACCAGTTGCTACAAATGTCAGCCCAATGTGAGAGGTCTTAGCCATAAATTAAATACGTGATTAAGGTAAAGACACGAGGTTAGACTCTGTTATGACGTAAGACTGCCCGGACTCTACCGGCTTAACCAGGCGGTCATAACAGCCAGTCTAATGTGGGAGGTCTTTATGGGAGATCACGGTCTTAATTAATTAAGAAACACTTAACCATATTAGCATGTAGTGGGACATGAGGGGTTAAGTGGGTGCCTTGGGTGGCATGTGGAAATTTAATGGTTGCCTTGGGTGGCATGTGGAATCTAGTGGGTTGCCTTGGGTGGCAATAGAAAATACGATTAGAATACTTAACCAAGTGAAACATGTAATTAAACATGATTAAAGGGTTAAGTGGGATACACTAGATAAGTGACAAGCTTAGGTGGGTAGCTTGTGGGGGCCCATTTCAACCAATATCCCAAACGTATCTTTGTGGGCTCGACCCATGTCGAGTGACGGGACACGCATATTGGGCTTGATTATAAGAGGCCAAAACGGGTTAGCGGTGGCAACGCAAGTCCAACGGGTTTCATATGCGTGTGTGGGCCCGGGCTGGTAGATAAGCCGTTGTTGCATCGTGTAGATATAAAGCCGTGCACTGTTGATATTATCAGGTAGCCACTTTAGGGGAGTGATACACCCCACTGTGGGACCAACATGGGTATCTACGGTAGGGAGCCGATCGATGGGGAGTAGTGGGTACACCTAGTAAAGATAGGGGCAGACGGCACCTATGTAGGGGTACACGAAACTACTGGGTAAAATTACTAAATACACCTAGTGGAGATAGGGGCAGACGGCACCTATGTGGTCAGCTAGGGGTACATGAAACTACTAGTTATATCTTTCTTTAAGTCATTGGGTGGGATCAATCCTTGAGTGGGAATGACTGGTGTGGTGCAGTGTAGTAATTATCCTTGGGTGGGTAGATGCGTCCTTACGGTTATCTTAGTTTATCCTAAGCCTATCAAGCTGCTTAGTGTAGCCATTCATCCCCAGATATTACCGTGGGTCAAGTTTATATCTTCTCTGGTTACTTTAATGATTGTATTGTTAAAGTTATAGGACTCGCTCAGACTTATGTCTGACCCCGTTGTTTTTATCTTTTTCCTAACCCTCAGGTCCTACGGTGGATCCTAGCAGTAGTGGAGCTTGATCGGATTGCTGTTCCAGTCTTTAGGAGCTTGGATAGATGTAAAGCTCCAGTTATCCATTTATCTTTTCTTTTGTCTTGGCTATTGTATTGAGAGTGGGATTATGTACTCCTTTATTTTGATGGATATTGTACTTGACTTTTATTGTGGTTTTATGATGTAACCAGACATGTTTATTTCCGCTGTTATGAGATTATGTTTTAAAATTTCAAGTACTATTTATATCTGTCTTGTTGAAAATTTCTGTTCTATATTCACTAAAATACTCCACCGATGCTATGGCATTCCCTTAGTGAGTGACTATAGCGGGCGTGGGGTGTTACACGTGGTATCAGAGCTAAGGTTACCGGAACAGATAAATTTTTTAGAAAACTATTTTTCTAAAACATTTTTGGAAGAGATATTTTCAAAAACATGTCTTTAAAGAGAAAGGTTTTTGAAGGAAAAGCATAATCCCCAATAGCCATATCTATATCCTTCGAATTCTCCGTTTTGAATCTTTCCTTTTTCGTTTCAGCATGGCCGAGAATCTTAACCTTCCGGAGGGTGTGACGGTACCAGTATGGTATAGGAGATTGATGGAGGCTAGGGCCACCATTGCGGGTCCAGCAAATGTTCCTCCACCAACCGTAGCACTCGATCTTCCTCCTCCCCCTCCTCCTCGCACGAATACTTTTGCTAAGACTTGCAAGGAATTTAAAGCTATGGGAGGGAAACCTTTTCAAGGATCTGAAACTTTTGTGGAGGCTAGAGATTGGCTTAAGGAGGTGGAAGAATTGATAGATATCTTTGAGATGGAAGAAGGAAAGAAAGTCAAATTGGCTGCTTGGTTAATGAAGAGAGAGGCCTCATTCTGGTGGGAGGTCACTAATGGAGAACGCCCCGTTGACTCTTGGGCGGATTTTAGGCAAAGATTTGTGGCAAAGTTTCTGTCAAGGGCGGAGGAAAACTTGTATATGGAAAGATTCTTGACTCTAAAGCAAGGAAATCTCTCGGTGAAGGAATATGTCAACAAGTTTAATCAATTGGCAAGATTTGGCCTAGACATGGTGAATACACCGGAGAAGAAGGCTTTGAGGTTTGTGAAAGGCTTGAATGAACCGATGCATGGGTTGGCTATGACTCATATCCCTATGGGGGCCACCTTTGAGAAGCTAGTTGACATGGCACTCATGTATGAAGAAGAGAAGGGTCCCAATGCTAATAGGGCACCCGAGAAGAAGGGAGATCAAAAGAGACCTCAGCAACAACAACAAAATAAAGGTGGGAAAGGCAACGGTGGCAAGGGCAAGAAGAAGAAGAGTTTCAATTGTGGGACACCTGGTGACCTAAGCAAGGATTGTCGCAAGAAGAAGAAGACTGGCTGCTTCCACTGTGGCGAAGCAGGGCATCTAGTGAAAGATTGTCCTAAGAAGGGGCAAAGGACGGGGTCTACCTCAGGAGGACAGGTGCAAGCTCTTATGGCACCGAGTCAGGCTAGGGGGCAAGTACAGGCTCTCGCAGTCCCACCACTTCAGGAAAGAGGTAGAACTATCTCCGTTGAAAGTCTGGTTTTTCTATTTGATCATCTTGTCCGTACATTGTTTGATTCAGGCGCATCGCATTCGTTTATCTCATCATCATTAGTTGAGTCACTGCACTTAGACACCAGTCTGGTAGATGATCCCTTGGTTGTTTCAAACCCAATTGGGGGCTCCACTTATTTGTCCATGATATGTTTGGGTTTGAAGATTTCTATACTTAGCATTGAGTTTATATGTGATGCTTTTGTGTTGGGCTTCACAGGCTATGGGTTGATTTTGGGCATGGACTGGTTATCCAGTAATGGTGCCGTTCTTGATTGCGAAAGGAGAATCGTTAGGCTCATGACCCGCCTGGGTAACACTCTCGAGATTTCTTGTAATCCCAGGGACTCTGTTATGCTAAGTTATCTTGAATCGCTTGACGCTTCGGTCGAGAGTTTGCAATCTGTTAGAGTGGTCCGGGAATATCCGGATGTGTTTGAGGAGGTGAAGGGCTTACCTCCGAAGCGGGAGATTGACTTCCGAATATATCTGGTGGATAATGCTAAACCTGTATCTTTACCAGTGCGCCACATGGCTCCTCGTGAGAGGAGGGAACTCCATAAGCAAGTAGGGGAGTTGCTTGAGAAGGGGTTCATAAGACGAAGTATATCGGAGTGGGGTGCTCCAGTAGTATTTGCTACGAAGGCGGATGGGTCCCTCAGACTTTGTGTAGACTATAGAGAACTCAACAATCTCACAAAGAAGAATAGACACCCATTGCCGAGGATTGATGATCTTTTTGATCAGTTGGTTGGCGCTTCAGTATTTTCTCAGTTGGACTTAGCCACGGGGTTTCATCAGTTGAGGGTGGCTGAGGATAGCATAGACAAGACTGCCTTCAGAACTCCGGATGGTTTCTATGAGTGGCTGGTGATGCCATTTGGGTTGACGAACGCCCCTGCATACTTTGTTGATTTGATGAGTAGGGTGTTCAGGGAGTTCCTTAATAAATTCGTGGTGGGTCTTTGTGGATGATATCTTAGTATTTTCTAAGAGTGAAGAAGAGCATGCCCTACATCTTGGGGAGGTATTGAAGACTCTTCGAGCACATAGCCTTAAGGCTAAATTCTCTAAATGTCACTTCTGGAGGAAAGAGGTGCGGTTCTTGGGGCACGTGGTCTCCAAGGAAGGGATAGCTGTGGATCCCGCGAAGGTAGTATCAATTCAAGATTGGAAGGTTCCGAAAAATGCAACCGAAGTAAGAAGTTTCTTGGGGTTGGCGGGTTATTATAGGAAGTTTATCAAAGACTTCGCAAAGATATCAGCCCCATTAACCTGCTTAACAAAGAAGAATCTTGTTTTCGCATGGGACGTAGATTGTGATGATGCGTTCCGACGGTTAAAGAGAGCTTTAACCACTGCTCCAGTTTTAGTGTTGCCAGATGGGAGCAAGCCATTTGTTATCTACACCGATGCTTGTGGGACAGGACTTGGCGCAGTCTTAATGCAAGAGGGAAGGGTGATAGCCTATGGTGGAAGGCAGTTGAGGGCACATGAGAAAAATTACCCTACCCATGATTTAGAGTTGGCCGCTATTGTTTTTGCGCTTAAGATTTGGCGCCATTATCTTCTTGGTGAGAGATTCGAGTTGTTCACTGACCATAAATCATTGAAGTACTTGTTTTCTCAGAAGGATTTGAATCTGAGACAGCAAAGGTGGATGGAGTTCTTAGCATCCTATGATTTCGAGATAGTGTATACCCCTGGCAAGGGTAACGTGGTGGCGGACGCCTTGAGCAGGAAGAGGTTGTCCTTGAGTCCATTGTTCGTGGAACGACGAAGCTTGGAATTTATCTCGATGTTTGATTTCAGACCTTCCATTGATTATGTTACCGGTTTCCTAGCATCCTTGGAGGTTAGACCTACTCTTTTGGGGCGGATTGGAGAAGCACAGAGGGAGGACCCACAGTTGGTTGAGTTGGTAGGGAAGCTCATAAGGGGGGAGTCATCCAGCCATTTGAGTAGGTACACCCTAGACGATAGGGGGTGCTTGCGTAGAGACGGTAGACTTTGTGTACCGCAAGACGAGGGTTTAAGGAAGGCTCTTCTTGATGATGCACACCGTTCTAGGATGACCATTCATCCCGGTGGGGACAAGTTGTACCGAGACATGAAGAGGGTTTTCTTCTGGGCCGGTATGAAGAAAGATGTGGCCGAGTATGTCGCTCGATGCTTGGTGTGCCAACAAGTGAAGGCGGAGCAAAAGAAACCTGGTGGGTTGCTTCACCCATTGGAAGTTCCGCAATGGAAGTGGGATAGCGTCTCGATGGATTTTATTGACGGGTTACCCAGATCGAGGAAGGGTAATACAGGAATTTGGGTGGTGGTAGACAGACTTACTAAGAGCGCCCATTTCATACCTGTGAAGAGCAAGAGGACCGCTCCATGGCTAGCTTCTGTATATCTTCGAGAGATAGTTCGATTGCATGGGGTACCCTCTAGCATAGTGAGTGATCGAGATCCTATCTTCACTAGCGAGTTCTGGAGAAGTTTGCAAGAAGCAGTGGGGACTCAATTGTGTCTGAGCACCGCATATCATCCTCAGACAGACGGCCAGACTGAGAGGGTGAGTCGTGTTCTAGAAGACCTTTTGAGGCTTTGTATCCTAGATTTTGGAGGTACATGGGAAGAGCATCTTCCATTGGTGGAGTTCGCATATAATAACAGCTTTCAGTCCAGTATTGGTATGGCTCCTTTCGAAGCTCTCTATGGAAGGCCTTGTCGATCACCTACATGTTGGTGGGAATCTACGGATAAGATCTTGCTTGGGCCTGATATGGTTAGGGAGACTTCTAAGAAGATTGACTTGATTCGAAGAAGGATGAAAGCAGCGCAGGATAGGCAAAAATCTTATGCGGACAAGAGAAGGACGGATCTTGAGTTTGAGGTTGGGGACATGGTTTTTGTCAAAGTATCTCCGTTGAGAAATGTTGTTCGCTTTGGATCCGTTGGGAAGTTAGCACCAAGGTTTGTTGGGCCGTTTCCTATTAAGGAAAGGATTGGACGGATGGCATATAGGGTAGAGTTGCCCGACAGACTTAGTGGTGTTCATGATGTATTCCATGTATCACATCTAAGGAAGTGCTTACATGAGACGGCAGAGGTAGTAGAGCCGAGCTTGCTTAGAGATGTAGAGGTAGAGCGTGATGCGACGATTCGACGAGCTCCTACTCGCATCCTTGGGTCAGAGACTAGGAAATTGAGGAATCGAGAGGTTCAGCTAGTCAAAGTGCAATGGGGAGAAGATGAGAGCAACGCAACTTGGGATACGGAAGCGAAGATGCGTTCATTGTACCCATTTCTTTTTGAGGGTATGTCTTTACTTTCTCTTCTATCGTTGTCTAGTACTTATCTTATCTTTAGTATATCCTCTCGTTAGTACTAATTGACCTTTAGATAGGGTAAACCTATGGTTGAAACATGTGTTTGAGACATGTTATGGTTGATGGATGCAAGTGGATGCAAGTGGTTGCTAGTGGTTGCTCGTGGATGCATGTACACACACTCTAGGCACTAGATCGGCTCAATCACTTCATATTGCATATTGCATAAAATTGTGTGTAGGAAGCTATATTTATGGATGTATAATGATTGTGTTATCATATGGATGATGCATTTTGGTGAATGATTGTGCACTCATGTAGATATTGTATGTGTCGATAGGGTTCTCTCGCATACATAATGGATGCATGGCACTATCATGGTTTGCATATGTTCATACATTAGATAGGGAACATATACACACACTTTTGCATATGCTCATACATCATTAGAAATTGTTTTAAGGACAATGGATGCCCGTGTTTTGATGGATTGAGTCGATGGTTGTTTGGATGGTAGGATATGCATTCTCCTTAGCTTAGAGATTTCAGGGACGAAATCCTTTAAGGAGGGGAGAATGTAACACCCCGAATTTTAGTTAATACTAAAATTCACTAATTACAGGATAAATAATCTCAGATGTGGGAATTGGGGGTAACGGGCTGCGTCATTGCGTTCGTCTCAGAAAAATACGCGAAAAAAAGTCCGAGTTTTCGAGAATCGGAGTCCGTATGGCCCGGTTATGGCCCAAAGAAGTTTGCAGAAAATTCAAAGTTAAAAACAGATTTAGAAATTTAAATTCAGATTTCAAATTAGAACCAGCGGGGCCAGGCGGGAGAATTCCCGCCTTGACCATGTCGACAGGGCTGTCGCCAGGCCTGTCGACAGGGGGAGTCGACTTGCCTGTCGACTTGCCTGTCGACACGGCGTGTCGAACCAGGGTGCTTGGGTGCACCAGATCTGGTTTTCTGGCTAGGGCTGGGCTGGGTTCTAGAGATTTCCTAAATCTAACGGACCTAATCTAATTTAGGGTTAATCTAAGGGCCTAAAACACTCTCCTAATCTATAAATACACCCTAAACCTACCTTAATCCATACTAAAAATAGAAATAATGGCCTCATGCCGCCAAATTAAATCTTAGAAGGAGCCTCCACTTGTTTATGAAGGAAGTTGCAAGCTAATCACTCTCTAATCAATCTCTAATCATCACCATCTTCATATTTAGCAACTAATTCCCCTTCATAAGTTTGCTAATCTTGGTTTTGGTGAGTTTCTATCACTTTAACATCAATTGTTAAAGTAAGTAGATTGGGTGTAATGAGACTTATGGTCTTAAATGCGGATTAATGAGTTTGAATCATTTATAATGATATGCTACTCTATGTTTTCCTATGTTTATGCATAATTAATAAGTGGGTTTATGCATGTTTGATAAGTTGGTTTATGCATGCTTAACAAGTTGGTTTGTGCATGTTTAACAAGTGGGTTTATGCATATTTAATAAGTGGATTTATGCATGTTTAACAAAGTGAGTTGTGCAAGTTATATGCAAGTTATGTATATGCTTAAATGCAAGTTTAACATGATATACAAGTTATGCATGCTTATGCAAGTATGTGAATGTTTATGCAAGTATGTGAATGCTTATGCAAGTATGTAAATGCTTATGCAAGTATGTAAATGCTTATGCAAGTATGTGAATGTTTATGTAAGTATGTGAATGTTTATGCAAGTATGTGAATGCTTATGCAAGTTATGTGTATGCTTAAATGCATGTTTAACATGTTATGCAAGTTATGAGAATGCTTATATGCAAGTTCAACATGTTATGCGAGATATGTGTATGATAATATGCAAGCTCATATGCAACATGTTATGCAAATCATGTGTATGATAATATGCAAGTTTGGGTTATATGTAGTTGGGTTAATAT
The DNA here is from genome assembly GCA_030737875.1 of Allium sativum. Lineage (NCBI taxonomy): Eukaryota > Viridiplantae > Streptophyta > Magnoliopsida > Asparagales > Amaryllidaceae > Allium > Allium sativum. The sequence continues at coordinate 587,295,304 of CM060924.1, read as the reverse complement.
ATGCTCATATATGCAAGTTGACATCCTCTTAACCCATGACAAAGTTGTATGCTAAACCCATGATATTTGTGATGATCTTCCCCTTATTTATGTTATGAAATAAGAACGATTTACGTGGGGAACGATGGGGTTGGTAAATATGTTAATAAAAGTATGGTTGGGTATGATTAAGCATACCATAAAAAAAAAATTACCATAAGTGGGAATTTACCTATTGGGTTAGGTCTACCCCATGGGAATTTACCTATTGAGTTAGGTCTACCCATGTTATGGAAAACTTGATATTAATTAGGGATAATTAATATGGAGGTGATTAATTAGGTGTAATTAATCGACTAAGACACGAGGTTGGACTCATTTGTAGTGTAAAACTGCCCGGACCCGACCGGCTTAACCAGTTGCTACAAATGTCAGCCCAATGTGAGAGGTCTTAGCCATAAATTAAATACGTGATTAAGGTAAAGACACGAGGTTAGACTCTGTTATGACGTAAGACTGCCCGGACTCTACCGGCTTAACCAGGCGGTCATAACAGCCAGTCTAATGTGGGAGGTCTTTATGGGAGATCACGGTCTTAATTAATTAAGAAACACTTAACCATATTAGCATGTAGTGGGACATGAGGGGTTAAGTGGGTGCCTTGGGTGGCATGTGGAAATTTAATGGTTGCCTTGGGTGGCATGTGGAATCTAGTGGGTTGCCTTGGGTGGCAATAGAAAATACGATTAGAATACTTAACCAAGTGAAACATGTAATTAAACATGATTAAAGGGTTAAGTGGGATACACTAGATAAGTGACAAGCTTAGGTGGGTAGCTTGTGGGGGCCCATTTCAACCAATATCCCAAACGTATCTTTGTGGGCTCGACCCATGTCGAGTGACGGGACACGCATATTGGGCTTGATTATAAGAGGCCAAAACGGGTTAGCGGTGGCAACGCAAGTCCAACGGGTTTCATATGCGTGTGTGGGCCCGGGCTGGTAGATAAGCCGTTGTTGCATCATGTAGATATAAAGCCGTGCACCGTTGATATTATCAGGTAGCCACTTTAGGGGAGTGATACACCCCACTGTGGGACCAGCACGGGTATCTACGGTAGGGAGCCGATCGATGGGGAGTAGTGGGTACACCTAGTAAAGATAGGGGCAGACGGCACCTATGTAGGGGTACACGAAACTACTGGGTAAAATTACTAAATACACCTAGTGGAGATAGGGGCAGACGGCACCTATGTGGTCAGCTAGGGGTACATGAAACTACTAGTTATATCTTTCTTTAAGTCATTGGGTGGGATCAATCCTTGAGTGGGAATGACTGGTGTGGTGCAGTGTAGTAATTATCCTTGGGTGGGTAGATGCGTCCTTACGGTTATCTTAGTTTATCCTAAGCCTATCAAGCTGCTTAGTGTAGCCATTCATCCCCAGATATTACCGTGGGTCAAGTTTATATCTTCTCTGGTTACTTTAATTATTGTATTGTTAAAGTTATAGGACTCGCTCAGACTTATGTCTGACCCCGTTGTTTTTATCTTTTTCCCAACCCTCAGGTCCTACGGTGGATCCTAGCAGTAGTGGAGCTTGATCGGATTGCTGTTCCAGTCTTTAGGAGCTTGGATAGATGTAAAGCTCCAGTTATCCAGTTATCTTTTCTTTTGTCTTGGCTATTGTATTGAGAGTGGGATTATGTACTCCTTTATTTTGATGGATATTGTACTTGACTTTTATTGTGGTTTTATGATGTAACCAGACATGTTTATTTCCGCTGTTATGAGATGATGTTTTAAAACTTCACGTACTATTTATATCTGTCTTGTTGAAATTTTCTATTCTATATTCACTAAAATACTCCATCGATGCTATGGCATTCCCTTAGTGAGTGACTATAGCGGGCGTGGGGTGTTACACAACTTGTTAAATGTCTCAATTTACATGATATGATCATAGCCCAAATCTATACATAAACTTGCATATGGGGTTTCCAAGCAACATAATGATGGTGTGAACTAGCATAGGATATCACATATGTCATAGCATAATTCTAGATGTCATAATAGATGTCTAGGTATATGTTCATAACTTTTCTAATCAATCTAATTTGCATATGTGACTTGTCATATAGATCAACATAACCCAAACATGATGATTTAATTAATATGAACTAACTAGCATAGATGGTAACATCATGGCCTTTTTAACATGTATGATTCATCACAACTTAGCATAGAAACTTTCAACATACATAACATCATCATAGCATGATTTACAATATATAAGATATCATCATCACATAGTATTGGATTTATAATATACATGGTAGCAAAAGGGGTTTACAACAACATATATGATAATTCACATCATCTACTCATAATCCGTTCATAACTCAACCTAATTAAAATGATAATAATCTTGTTAAGATCATCATACTCACAATTTAGAGAAGAAAAGAGAGTGTTTTGCTTTGCTTTAGGGTTGAGAGAATTAGAATTGAATTTGCTTTTCTTCTTTCTTAGTTGGCGGCGGCTCCATTGATTTCCATGGCGACGGTAACTATTCTATTTTAATTAGGTTTAGGCTTAGCATTAGGATGTATTTATAGGTGTAGGAAGTTATTTAGGACCATTAGATTAACCCTGAACCATGAGAACCAATCAAATGCAAAATTTGCATTTGAGCGAATCGACCCACGGGTTGACAGCCAAACACCCTGGATTAACTCCTAGTCGACCCAGCGAGGCTCGGGTCGACCTCAAAAATGGGCCGGTTCGGTTATTCCCCCTCCCAATTCGCTGTTTTGAACTTTTTCGCATATTTATTTATTTAATTTTTAATATATATATATATCAATATATATATATTTCTCTGTGCAACCCATTTCACTTAATTTTTTTCTAAAAATTAAGTATACTTTAATTTGTGAATTTTAATGTTATAAAATTACGGGGTGTTACATTCTCCCCTCCTTAAAGGATTTCATCCCCGAAATCTCCAAGTCAAGAAGAATGTATATCCTACCATCTAATCGTCCATCTACTCAACCATCAAACACCAGCATCCATTGTCCTTAAAAGACTTCTAATGCTTTAATGTCTATATGCACAGTGTGTGTATATGTCCATATCTAATGCAAAATTAGGCGGTCTACTGATTCAGTCGACCTCCTTAGTGCAATTCATGATAGTGCCATGCGTCTAATATCTATGCAAAAGATTCCTGATGATACATATTAATTCTATATGCGTGCACAACCATCCACCCGAATGCAGCAACTATATGATAATACAACCATTATACATCCATTTTACTAAATACATCCATATATATGCAATATGCAATATGAAGTGACTGAGCCGATCTGGTGCCTAATAGTGTGTGTATATGCATCCACGAGCAACCACTAGCAAACACTTGCATCCACTTTGCATCCACCATACATAACATGTCTCAAACACATGTTTCAACCATAGGATTATCCTAACTAAAGGTCAAAGATACTAGCGAGAGGATATACTAAAGATAAGATAAGTACAAGCTAAGCGATAAAGGAGAAATTAAAAGACATACCCTCAAAAAGAACAGGGTATCGTGAACGCATCTTCTCTTCTGTCTCCCAAGTAGCATTGCTCTCATCATCTCCCCATTGCACTTTGACTAGTCTGACCTCTCGATTCCTCAACCTCTTGATCTCCGACCCAAGAATGCGCGTATGAGCTCGTCGAATTGTCGCATCACGCTTTATCTCCACCTCTCTAAGAAAGCTTGGCTCTACCACTTCCGCGGTCTCATGCAAGCACTTCCTCAAATGTGACACATGGAATACGTCATGTACACCACTAAGTCTCTCGGGCAACTCCACTCTATACACCATCTGTCCAATTTTCTCCTTAATAGGAAACGGCGCTACAAACCTTGGTGCTAATTTCCCAACAGACCCAAAGCGAAAAACGTTCCGTAATGGAGACACTTTGACAAAGACCATGTCCCCAACTTCAATCTCGAGATTTGTCCTCCTCTTATCTGCATAAGATTTCTTCCTATCCTGTGCTGCTTTCATCCTCCTTCGAATCAAGTCGATCTTCTCCGAAGTCTCCCTAATCATATCGGGCCCAATTAAGATGTTATCCGTAGATTCCCACCAACATGTAGGTGAACAACAAGGTCGTCCATAAAGAGCTTCGAATGGTGCCATACCAATGCTGGACTGAAAGCTGTTATTATATGCGAACTCCACCAATGGAAGATGCTCTTCCCACGTACCCCCAAAGTCTAGGATACATAGCCTCAACAGATCCTCTAGAATGTGATTCACCCTCTCGGTCTGGCCGTCCGTCTGAGGATGATATGCGGTGCCCAAACATAACTGAGTCCTTACCGCCTCTTGTAAGCTTCTCCAAAATTCGCTAGTGAAAATAGGATCGAGTTCGCTCACTATGCTAGAAGGAACACCGTGTGAACGAACTATTTCTCGAACGTATACGGAGGCTAGCCATGGAGCAGTCCTCTTACTCTTTACGGGAATGAAATGGGCGCTTTTAGTAAGTCTATCTATTATAACCCAAATTCCCGTATTACCCTTCCTTGATTGCGGTAACCCATCCGCAAAATCCATCGAGACACTTTCCCACTTCCATAGTGGAACCTCCAATGGGTGAAGCAACCCACCGGGTTTCTTTTGCTCCGCTTTTACTTGTTGGCACACCAAGCATCTAGCGACATACTCGGCTACATCTTTCTTCATGCCGGCCCAAAAGTAAACTCTCTTCATGTCTTTGTACATCTTGTCCCCGCCGAGATGAATGGTCATCTTCGAACGATGTGCTTCGTCAAGAATAGTCTTCCTTAGGTCATCGTCTTTTGGTACAGAAAGTCTACCGTTCCTACGTAACCAACCCTTATCATCTAGGGTATACCTACGGAGATAGCTTGATGACTCCCCTCCTTTGAGCTTTTCTACTAACTCAACTAACTATGGGTCGTTTCGCTGTGCCTTGCCAATCCGTCCCAAAAGCGTAGGTCTGACCTCCAAGGATGCTAGTAAACCGGGTACGAAGTCAACGGAAGGTCTAAAGTCAAACATCGAAATGAATTCTAAACTTTGTCACTCAACAAACAAAGGACTTAAGGATAATCTTTTTCTACTTAAGGCGTCTGCCACCACGTTACCCTTGCCAGGGGTATAGGCTATTTCGAAGTCGTAGGACGCTAAGAACTCCATCCACCTTTGCTGCCTTAAGTTCAAGTCCTTTTGAGAGAATAGGTATTTCAAAGACTTGTGGTCAGTGAATAATTCGAATTTCTCGCCAAGATGATAATGACGCCAAGACTTAAGCGCGAAAACAATAGCGGCCAATTCTAGGTCATGTGTAGGATAATTTTTCTCATGCGCTCTCAACTGCCTTCCACCATAGGCTATTACCCTACCCTCTTGCATTAAGACTGCGCCTAGTCCTGTCCCACAAGCATCAGTATAAACGGTAAATGACTTACTCCCGTCGGGCAATACTAAGACTGGGGCTGAAGTCAAAGCTCTCTTCAAACATTGGAACGCATCATCACAATCTACGTCCCATGTGAAAACTAGTTTCTTCTTCGTCAAGCGTGTCAATGGAGCTGATATCTTTGCGAAGTCTTTGATAAACTTCCTATAGTAGCCAGCCAACCCCAAGAAACTTCTCACTTCGGTAGCATTTTTAAGGACCTTCCAATCTTGTATGGCCACCACCTTCGCGGGATCTACAACTATCCCTTCTTTGGAAACCACGTGTCCTAAGAACCGTACTTCCTTCCTCCAAAAGTGACACTTAGAAAATTTAGCTTTAAGCTTATGCGCTCGAAGAGTCTTCAACACTTCCCTAAGATGTAGGGCATGCTCTTCTTCATCCTTAGAAAAGATCAAGATGTCATCTACAAAGACTACCACAAATTTGTTAAGGTACTCCCTAAACACCCTACTAATCAAATCAACAAAATATGCTGGGGCATTTGTCAAACCGAAGGGCATCACTAGCCATTCATAGAAACCGTCCGGAGTCCTAAAGGCAGTCTTGTCTATGCTATCCTCAGCCACTCTCAACAGATGGAACCCAGTGGCTAAGTCCAACTGCGAAAACACTGAGGCACCAACTAACTGATCGAAGAGATCGTCAATCCTCGGCAGTGGGTGTCTGTTCTTCTTAGTAAGTTTATTAAGTTCTCTATAGTCCACACATAGTCTAAGGGACCCATCCGCCTTCGTGGAAAATACTACTTCGTCTTATGAACCCCTTCTCAAGCAACTCCTTCACTTGCTTATCGAGTTCCCTCCTTTCACGTGGAGCCATGTGGCGTACTAGCAAAGATACTGGTTTCGCATTATCCACAAGATATATTCGAAAATCTATCTCCCGCTTCGGAGGCAAGCCCTTCACCTCCTCAAACACATCCGAATGTTCTCGGAACACTCTAACAGATCGTAGATTTTCCTCAGATGCGTCAAGCGATTCTAGATAACTAAGCATAACCGAATTTATGGAATTATAGAAGATTTCGAGAGTGTTGCCAAGGCGAGTCACGAGCCTAACTACCCTCCTTTCACAATCAAGAACGACCCCATTTCTGGATAACCAATCCATTCCTAAAATTAGCCCATAGCCCGTGAAGCCCAACACATAAGCATCACATCTAAATTCAATGCTAAGTATGGAAATTTTCAAATCCAAACACATCATGGACAAATAAGCTGAGCCCCCTATTGGATTCGAAACAACTAAGGGATCCTCTACTAAACCGGTGTTTAAGTGCAGTGATTCAACTAATGATGTAGAGATAAACGAATGTGATGCGCCCGAATCGAATAAGGTACGGACAGGATGATCAAACAGAAAAACTAAGCTTTCAACAGAAATTATTCTACCTCGTTCTTGCAGCGAAGGGACCGCGAGAGCCTGAACTTGTCCCCTAGCCTGCCCTGGTGCCATAAGAGCCTGCACCTGTCCTCCCGAGGTAGCTCCTGCCCTCTGCCCCTTCTTTGGGCAGTCCTTCACTAAATGTCCCGCATCGCCACAATGAAAACAGCCTGTCTTCTTTTTCTTTCGGCAATCCTTGCTGAGATGGCATGGGGTTCCACAGTTAAAACATTTCTTCTTTCCCTTGCCGTTATTGTCTTTACCACCCTTCTTGTTTTGCTATTGTGGTTTCTTCTGATCCCCCTTCTTCTCGGGTGCCTTATCAGCTTTAGCGCTTTTCTCTTCATGCATGAGCGCCATTTCTACTAACTTCTCAAAGGTGGTCCCCATCGGGATATGGGTCATAGCCAACCCTTGCAATGGTTCATTCAAGCCATTCACGAACCTTAGAGCCTTCTTCTCCGGCGTGTTTACTAAGTCCAAGCCAAACCTTGCTAACTGATTAAATTTATTGACATATTATTTCACTGATGAGCTTCCTTGCTTCAATGTCAAGAACCTTTCCATATATAGATTTTCTTCCGCCCTTGAGAAAAACTTCGCCTCGAACCTACGTCTGAAATCTGCCCAAGAGTCAACAGGACGCTCCCCATTAGTGACCTCCCACCAAAACGAGGCCTCTCCCTTCATCAACCAAGCTGCTAATCGAACTCTCCTCCCTTCTTCTACTTCAAAGATCTCTAGCAATTCTTCCACCTCCTTAAGCCAATATCTAGCTTCCACAAACGTTTCTGACCCTTGAAATGGTTTTCCACCCATAGCCTTGAATTCCTTGCACGTCTTTGCAAAAGTATCTACGCGAGGAGTAGGAGGAGGAACGGGTGCAACTGGTGGTGGAGGAACATTGGCTGGACCTGCAACAGCCCTAGCCTCTAATAACCTCCTATACCATCTTGGTATCGTTACACCGTCGGGTAGATTAAGATCTTTAGCCATGCTGAAACGAAAAAAGGAAAGATTCAGAATGGAGAATTCGAAAGATAAAGATATGTGGCTATTGGGGATTATGTTTTTCTTAAAAACTTTTCTCTTTAAATTTCTCATTAAAACATGTTTTTGAAAACACTTCTTCCAAAAATAACTATTTTTCTAAAGTATTTTTATCTGTTCTGGTAACCTTAAGCTCTGATACCACGTGTAACACCCCACGTCCATTAATGTCACTCACGAAGGGAATGCATTAACTTCCATGGAGGTTATAAGTGAATATAGAACAGAAAAATTACAACAAGACAGGTAGTAAATAGTACTTGGAAATCTAAAACTTCATTTTATTGCAGCGGAAATTAAACATGTTTGTTACATCATAAAACCATAGATCATAACCAAGTCCAATATCCATCTTCATAAAAACAAAATACATAATCCCATTACATAAATAGCCATTAAAAAGATAAGAAGCTGGACTTTACTTCAACGGTCCAAGCTTTCCAAAGAGAGATGAAGCAATTCAATCAAACTCCACTAGAGCTGGGCCCAACCTGAGGACCTGGAGGGGGAAAAAGGATAGAAATAGAGGGGGTCAGACATAAAGTCTGGCGAGTATGATAATTCTAACAATACTATTATCAAAATAACTAGACTAAGGCATAAGCTGGAAGACAAGTAAATGTCTATGAACTCTTAGGAAGATAAAGATAGCATTTAAGATAACGTTAAAGATAACGGTAAAGGCACACCTAATTACTAAAGAATGATTACTACACTGCACCGCACATTACTACACTGCACCACACCAGTCACCCTATTGTTTGATCCCACTTGCTTCACACAGAAACTTTATAAATAGCCTTACGTACCCCTAGCTGACTACATAGGTGCCTTCTGCCCCTATCTCCACTAGGTGAACCCCACTACCCACTTTCGATCGGCTCCCTACTCGTAGATACCCGTGCTGGCCCCACAGTGGGGTGTATCACTCCCCTAAAGTGGCAACCCGATACAACTTGAGAATGCACGGCTTATACCTACACGATGCAACAACGTCTTACCTACCAGCCCGGGTCCACACACGCATACGAAACCCGTTGGACTTGCATTGCCACCTCTCCCCGTTTTTGCCTTTTACAGTCGAACCCAGCATGCGTGTCCCGTCCTCGACTTGGGTCGAGCCCACAAAGATATGTTTGGGATACTGGTCAAAATGGGCCCCCACAAGCTATCCACCTAAGCTTGTTACTAGTATATCCCACCTAACCCTCTTAGTCATGTTCATTTACATGTGTGTTTGGTTAAGTCTTACTAATCGTATTTCACATGCCACTAAGGGCACCCCCTAGATTCCTCATGCCACCCAAGGCACCTACTTAACCCCCATGTCCCACCTTACATGTTTATCTGGTTAAGTATTTCTTAATTCATTCAGGCCATAACCTCATAAAGACCTCTCACATTAGACTGACATTTATGGCAGCTGGATTTGCCGGGGGGGGGGGGGTCCGGGCAGTCTTACACCCTAAAAGAGTCTAACCTCGTGTCTTTACAACCGTTATGCTTTAGTTTAGGCCTAGGACCTCTCACATTGGGCTGACATTTGTGACCACTGGATTTGCCGGGCGGGTCCGGGCAGGTTTACGTCACAAACGAGTCCAACCTCGTGTCCTAAGCATTGATTAACACTTAAAATATTTTACCCCAGTTTTAATAATTCCCTATTCAAATTATTAATTAAGTCAACTTTTAATGATGTCCATAATTGACTCAATTATGGCCATCCACTTATGGCAAGCAAAATCATATCAATTGCACCGAACTTTTTAATATTAAATCCTTAATATTACCCCTACCCCACGTTTATACGTTCGCTTATTCAACGCATAATATAGGCTAGACTTGTATAGTCTAACACCTAGCACAAAGATAAATTATCACAACATATAGAAAATTAAAATAAATCTAATCATAATAGGGGTGAAACTCGCATAAACTACACATGTTAAGGATCAAAAGGTGTCAACTTGTTAAATGTCTCAATTTACATGATATGATCATAGCCCAAATCTATACATAAACTTGCATATGGGGTTTCCAGGCAACATAATGATGGTGTGAACTAGCATAGGATATCACATATGTCATAGCATAATTCTAGATGTCATAATAGATGTCTTGGTATATGTTCATAACTTTTCTAATCAATCTAACTTGCATATGTGACTTGTCATATAGATCAACATAACCCAAACATGATGATTTAATTAATATGAACAAACTAGCATATATGGTAACATCATGGCCTTTTTAACATGTATGATTTATCACGACTTAGCATAGAAACTTTCAACATACATAACATCATCATAGCATGATTTACAACATATAAGATATCATCATCACAAGATATCATCATCACATAACATTGGATTTACAATATACATGATAGCAAAAGGGGTTTACAACAACATATATGATAATTCACATCATCTACTCATAATCCATTCATAACTCAACTTAATTAAAATGATAATAATCTTGTTAAGATCATCATACTCACAATTTAGAGAAGAAAAGAGAGAGTTTTGCTTTGCTTTAGGGTTGAGAGAATTAGAATTGAATTTTCTTTTCTTCTTTCTTAGTTGGCGGCGGCTCCATTGATTTCCATGGCGACGATAACTATTCTATTTTAATTAGGTTTAGGGTTAGCATTAGGATGTATTTATAGGTGTAGGAAGTTATTTAGGACCATTAGATTAACCCTGAACCATGAGAACCAATCAAATGCAAAATCTGCATTTGAGCGAATCGGCCCATGGGTTGACAGCCAAACACCCTGGATTAACTCCTAGTTGACCCAGCAGGGCTCGGGTCGACCTCAAAAATGGGCCGGTTCGGTTATTCCCCCTCCCAATTCGCTGTTTTGAACTTTTTCGCATATTTATTTATTTAATTTTTAATTTATATATATATATCAATATATATATTACTCTGCGCAACCCATTTCACTTAATTCTTTTCTAAAAATTAAGTATACTTTAATTTGTGAATTTTAATGTTATAAAATTACGGGTTGTTACAAAATCCCTTTTAACTGCCTAATTCAAATGAAAATAAACCGATAAAATACCTTAATATAATATTAATAAATTATTGTTATCGGCCATACACGAGCAGAATTTCATACACTACCAAAATAAAATATCCCGGGTTGAATTCCAAGCCAAATCGATATTATAAATATTTAAATCCCTTTATTTAATATAAATAAACGCTATAATTTATAATGGAATTCCATGGCGACTTTTTTAAATTTTGATTTGGACATAAAACAAAATCTACAACACGAAAACTCAAATTTTCTCTTCCATTAGAAAAGTATTATCAAATAGATTTAGACGTATCTTCTTTCGAAGAAATCCGACTAATATTGGATCTTATACAGCTGTTTAAAGTTCAAAACGTAATATTACGAACTGCCGTGCCACTGCAGCTTGTTTATAATTATAAATTAATCGTTCAACCGCCATTTTAAAAATGAAGTTGTTACCATAATTTCAATAAAAACAATATTAAACCATTTTAAATTGCCCGATCACATTATACTTCAAATTCAACATTTTTCCAAATATTTTGGAATCAAAATATTATTATATTATTAATATAAATAAATATTCAAGATAAAATGGTTAAATTCGTTTATTCAAATTCAAATAAATATTTTAAATAATAAAATAATTGGCTAGAAAACATGGGACGTTACATTTCTTCCCCATTAAAAGAATTCATCTCCGAAATTACTAAGGTAGAAAGAATGCTACCAACCCATTATCTTTACAAAAATATTTAATTAAAACACGGTTTTTTATTTTCAAAACTAACCTAATAGGTTTTAAAACCAATTTATTTCAAATAACAAAATTTTCCAAAAATCTTCAAAAAAATTCTAACACCTTAAATTTTGGAAAAACTTTAGCAGAGTCACCCTGCAATATTGCTGGTTCAAGAAATATATATACATCGATCAACATGGTCCAAAATTCAAAATCCAATCCCAAAATCCAATCCCAAAATCCAAATAAAAACCAAAATTTTATATTTTGCGTAGGCGTACCTTTTTGCGAGCATTATTACGCGATAAGTGATAAATTATACTTGAGCTTGCTTTTGTATTATGCAGCTCTATTCAAACTGGATCCGATTAACTACAGAATTTCATGGATGGATTTTAGAGTTGAATTAGCTCTTTTGCACCTCTTCTCAACTCCAATGAATTCATTAGTCATCAAAACGATGTCAATTAAATTCAAAATATCCATATCATCCATTCTGATAAATTTTACACATAGTTCAATCCACATGAGATTTATTATTTATAACCAAGTCTTAGCAATCAGTTCACTTCTTCAGATATCCATTCAAATTCATTAGACTTTGATTCATTCATTGGTCCTTAATCAAGTTTCAAATCAATATCCATGCAACCAACTGTACAGTCCAAATAATTCATTGATTTTCGAATATTCTATTGACTTTCCTTTTTCCAAACACAAGTCAAATTCTAAAATGTCCAACTATGATTACATCTTATTTGGTTTACTTTAACATAGCTTAAAATATTAACATTTCCATTTACACATCTCATAATTGAGATTTCCTTTAATTATCCACTCAGATTCATTAAATTTGGATTGATTTTTTCAACTTATTCATTTCAGATTGGTTATAAACCATGTCTATCATTTTCAGATTTATATTCAAGAAATCAACAACACAATCCAAACATATCATAAAAATCAACATTAACAAATCTAAATGATTGCCCATATTATAATAATTCGTGAAAATCATTACTTTTATTGCTTTACAAAATATATTGGTCAAAAATAACTGTTAAAAATAATTTTATATCAAACTACAACTACACGCCCTCATATATATACTCAAACTCAATCTAGGGTATTGCTAACCCCATCTCTATTGAGTTACGCCACAGAACCAAGGTTATCACTAAACCAATAGCTCTGATACTATTGTAACGACCCGAGAAAAATTCGATGCTCAATTTTTTGACAATAATACATAATCCCATATTACTTGCCAAAAATCCAAGTATCGAAAACCCAGACTGTTATTAGAAAGAAATTAGAGGATGAGAAATAGAAAGAAAGAAATATTAGAATAGAAGAAAGAAAAGAACATTACATCAGAATCTCACAGCGAAATGAATAAAATATAATATAACAAATCTCTTTATACAAAAAGGAACTGTGTATACATACCAATCATCAGAGTGCAACACATATCAGTCATAGCGGAAAATAACTTTAAACAACTAACGGTGAAGCCTCCTGCTTCCAGCTCTTGCAACTCCAAGTGAAACCTAACCTGGGGACATACTCGGTCTGACCTGAGCACATAAGAAGCAAAGCAAAATTCACCGGGTCGGTCTGGAATACTTTTAGTGATAAATTCACCGCACAAACAACTTATTTAACTTTGGGAAAAATCCTTTTTGAAAGAAAGGATAATAGTAAGACCAACGCACACATAAACACAGATGGTTTTTACCTTACTATAACCCAAAACATTTTTGAAATCATAACCTATTATGATATTATAATAGTGTCTAAATACAAATAAATAACAATCTAGCGGAACGCTTGCATCTCACGCTCAACATATATAGTATACAATCAAAACCGCGGGAGCTTATTGGAGATTGGATTCCGACTATGACAAGGTATGGAACCACCTGCCGATAGTGTATCTCTATAGAGGAATACACTGGGTTCAACAAGTTCGTCTTGCAACCTAGCCCACACATGAGCGACCACTCATTTCGCTTGAGTGTATCGAATGTATATCACCAGCGGTTGGGATCTGCAACCATTTCCCAAAAAAGGGACAATATTGAGGTAGATTAAAGAAGCAAATGGAGTCTCTCAAGATAGGTGATTATACACCCTAATGGGAGCGATCCACATAGCCATGCTGCCTGCCCGATTTTTGCTATTTCCCGGTTGATGAGGCTTGAGGTCAGAATTTAACTTTAAAACATCTGGTCATCATTCACTTTGAATGCCACATTGTCAGATCTGTCAAATCACTAATTGACATCCACAAATATACTCTAAGTATAATAGAAGTGCCCTTCTTCTCTACCAACTAGGTATATTTGTAAAAATCAGCGTACGTGGTTTTTAGGAAATACACTGTCAAACATTCGTCTATACAAGTCATCTAGGAACATGATGAATTGAAGGCACCCTCCTACTGCATCCTTACATAGGAATCACCCCAAGGATCAGTAGCGAGTAGTCCTTGCAGTCCGCAAAATAACAACCACGACCGAATCACGTCGGAATACCTCTGCGTTGCAACACGGAGAATATTCGACAAGTAATCCTTCCGCTTATGAAGATCCACGGTCTTCAATTGCTCCATCTTCAATCAACATCTTCACGTATTTGCTGGTTCGGAATGGTTTTCGAATATAAATCCGATCCCGGTCTTTCCGTACCAACAATCGTACGGGTCAGGTTTGATAGTCGGTTATTTAACTATCAAATAACAATCGTGTAAATAAATTGAGTTCACTGGTTCCGTCTTTGGCATTACTTGGCCTCTTTTAAAAATACTTAACAAAATGGTTAATAAACTTCTAATTCTTTCAATATATTAAAAACATTATATTTACTGTTAATTTATTATAACAAAAACTATTTTTATATGTTTTAGATTATGTATGTATGCCCAACTGTCCATTTCCTTTGGAAATATCGATATATTTCTACAAAACCTTTTTCATATTCCCTTAAATTTTTTGGGTATCCCAATATATATATATATATATATATATATATATATATATATATATAAAATACTTGATGGCATTAAAAAAATAACCGGTTCTGATACAGTAAAGCAAATGTCAAATTATTTAATTAAAACCCAAATATTTTTATTTATTTTGCAACTAACATTGCAGTATTATTTATATTCTAAAATTTCACACTCATGTTCAATATTCCTCATATGAGATAATTAACCAATTACAAAACCTTTTACTCATTTCAAACGAATACCATTCCTCGATAATAGTGAAGCCATTAAAGTTGGGGTATTTTATTTACCTCTCAGACCTTGATCAATAGCGTTCCTATCTTAGAATATATAGTAGTTTGTCACTTTAAAGCTGATACTAAACCACCATAAAAATCTTATTTATCATCTTGATCTCAAATCTGGTTTTATAAACCATTTCATACATTTGAAATCCTCGTGCAATATCATCTCTTTACTTAATTCGTTTAATTAAGTAAATATTCACTAAAACACAGCTTTATCTTAAACCATAATTTCGCTTATAACTTGTGAAAAAAAATCTCATGTCTGTTAATCTGCTTCCATCTATTGTGCATTCCTATAATAAACTTTATCTTGGATTGTATAACTAAAATCTGTTTACCACCTTCTCTACGACAAGGCCTTGTTAAGTTGGAGTTTATTTCCAAAATCCATTTACCCATATTTAACCAGAATCATTGCATGTATTTTCCCTTGCTTTTGAAATCCTTATTTCAATTACCTTATTTCGCTTAATTTAATTCTTTAACATTTAAGTCATCGCTTTGGTTTAAAAACCCCTTTTAAAACCTTGTTTGGATTACTACCACATCACTTATAATAATCCGTTACGCATCTTAACAACCCCTTAGATTTTATTCTAAAATTATTATTATATTATAGTCTATTACTAATCTATTTACCATCTCCTTTAATCATTTTATTTCAATTGAATTCACTTTACTTAATCTAACAATTTAGAAAAACCTTATTTAAATCCCTGCATTCCACTTACAAATCCCATTTACCAATCTCGTTCGGAAACCTGGATTATAAATCCCTTTATAACACCTTATTTGACTTTGATCGAACTTATTGACACTTAATCACTTCTAATGGAATTCCAAATAAAAGTAATCACACCAATTACAATAAAAATTAACTTTATTATTAAATACAGTAAAATTAGTTAACTTCATTATTGATTAAAGATGGGATAATTAAACCATTTTAAAAAGGTTATTTAATAATAATTAACTTAATAAATAAATAAATAATTCGATAATTACTTTAATTATAGTTAACTGAAAATTAAGTAATATTTAGCACCATTTATTAAATTCAAATTAATTTCATATTCAATTAAAATGGTTGATTTTTGTCAACCGTATATATCAGTTAATACTTAACTGATTTTCATTTGTCATTTCCCTTTTTAAATTAATTAAATAAGCTAATCAATTCTAAAACACTACTTATTTATTTTAAAGCAGCTATTTCATTTTACCAACCCGTAGGTAAATTCTTTGTCTTTCTACTTTTATAACTCGTATAAATCACAAGATTTTATTACATAAACCACTCGGATAATTTCTTTTACAAACTCGATTAATATTATATATATATATTTAAAACTTCTAATTTAACTACTTATATAAAATAACTGGAAAAAACTTCAATTCAGTTATAAAATAACCTATAACTTTAAAACTACGTCAATTCACCTGATGGTAGAACATCGTCTAAAAACAGTGCATTTTAGGCCATTCACTGCCAACCACTCAATCAATATTGTCAATTAAGTATAATCACAACAATGTTGAATATCCATTCAACCATCAATATTAAAACAGGTTTTAGTGTCATTCAGGGTGAACAATTCATGTATATGAATAATATGCATAACAAATATTATAAAGTTTATTTGAGGAATCCGGTCAAATCCCTCCAACTTGTCCTTCCCTGCATCACAGATAACATTCGATAATAATATACGAACTGAATTTCAATAATATAATGCATTTAAAATGATGAAATATATATAGCGACAACTAATCAAGTACTAAATGACCAATAACATCCATAGCAGCAAATCATCCATTTTATACTGTTTGCGGTAAATTATATTTTTCTATGAATTTAACACATCATAGGATTCCAGAAATCATGAGAATTAACTCAACAGTTCATTTCGGCCAACGGTTGACATGTTTGTTGTAACAACCCGGAAAATCAGAACCAATTTAAAAAATTTATTTTGGCAATTTTAGTGAATTTTGAATATTTAAAATGAATTATTTTAAATAATAACGGCAAGAAATTTATTTTGAATAGAATTATAATGTATATATTTATTTAAATCGATAAATATTTATTTTAATTATAAAAGGAATTGAAAATAGCGTGGTGATTTGAAAATTCGATTTCAAGTATCAAATATCAAATTTCAAATGAACGTACAGGATTCAAAATAAACCAAATTTTAGTGGAGCTAAAAATATTAGAATCTATTTGAAAATATATTTCCAACGAATCTGAAAAATTGAAATTTCATAGCGGGAATAAAAAGTTATGTCCAGTTTAAAATTCAGAATAGTCGCTATGGGAATATAGCCCTTAAAAATAGCCATTTTGCAACCGACCTCCGTTTTTGACGAAACCACTTTTGTTGGATCCGGAATGTCAAATTATTGCTAGATTCCAATTTTCATAATTTTTGGAATTAATATGTGAGCGTGGCGGATTTAAACGTATTTGGCAATTTTAGTTTGAATTTAATCGACAGGAAAATGACCGTTTTTCAAACGGTCTCCAAATTCGACGAAATCAGCTTTGTTAAGACCGTATCCTCAAAACATAGCCAGATTTATTTTTCTGAAATTTTCAGAGTCAGTATGTGGCCCCGGTAAATTAAAATATATGTTCAAATTAAAAATATAAAGATTTATGTTTTAATTTAAACAAAAACTGATCGTAACAACCGAATAGGGTTACAAAACATATCCTAATGTGTTCGGAATAGGGGTAATTAGCTGGGGATGTCAGGCGGTGGGTTCGATTTAGGGGTCGTCTGGAAAGAGTGTATATATGTTTTTAAAACCCTCATTTATATTAAAAAAAAACTAAATCAGAAAACCGTCGCTACCCCGTTTTCCCCCAAATCAACCCCGTCGCTTCCCAAATCCCCCGCCATTCAGCCCCCAAGCGTCGCCGCGCCCCCAACCCCGGCCACTGCCACCTCCGGCGAACCTCCGCCTACCCCTCCAACGCCCTACCTCCCTCTCTCGCTGGAAATCCTCAAACCCCGCGTCCAAAGCCACAAACCGCCACGTCGGGTCCCACTCCTACCACAAACGGCCAGGCGCCACACCCCACCCCACCACCACCAGCTACCTACGCCGCCACCCCCTGACGCCCCACTCCGGCCATGGGCCCCACTTTATTTAAAAATCCAATTTTTACAATTTGGAATGTTTACAAATAAACCCCCAGACTGTTCTGGCCAATACCTCCCAATCCGAGCATTTTTGGCCGAATCTCCACAGTGCCAATGTCCAAGAGCGCTTTCTCCTCTTCGATTTGGCTATATGGAAATCATACTTTAGATTGCGTAGTCGCCCTGAAGACGCGCCTAAAGTCTGATGTCCAAATCGTGTACTTTCGTGAATTCTGGCGAATTGGAGCGTTTTCGGAGAAAAGTCCATTAGGCGAAAATCATCCAGAATGGTGTGCTTACGCTAGAATAAAAGAATGGATTGAAGATTAAAGTTGTTATGCGAAGTCTGGGATCAAAATAACAATTTAGAACGTCAGAAACGCACGGCGGAATGGATCCCAAGGTGAGAACTTCTCACCAAAATTATTTTTATACAGTTATTTATTTCACAACTGCATATATGAACTGTTCCCCGTCGTCCACAGACCATGGACGACTTGTTTGTTTGATTGTGTTGTGAAAGTTGGTTGTGATGTGAAATGGATTGTAAAAAATATTCATTTGTTGAATAAAATAAAATATTAATGTGTTAAATAAAATAAAATGTTCATGTGTTTAGTAAAATAAATATTCACGTGTTGAATAAAATAAAATATTCATGTGTTGAAACAAAATAAATATTCATTTACAAATCAGATGATTTGTTCATGTACAGTCATTTTACTGATATGGATTGGGATGATAAATTTTACTCATCACCCAACTGCACAAATAAAATATGTGTTTTATTGATTGAAACCCCATACGGGTATTGGGATGATAATTGGCGCACACTAATCCCAATTGTTTAGTTGTATGTCAATTGATTGGTTGACAAGCTGTTGTAAGCGTTAATTATATATATTTAATGCTTATGCAGTTGTGGAATGCACTATGGATGATGACTGATTGTTTATGATTGTTATTTTATACATATGTTGTATGGAATCCATATAAATAACATTATATGGTAATGGATTGAGCCTCATTTCAATTTGGGAAATGAAGAATATTTTAAAATAATATTCAGAAAAGGAATAAATATTCATGTGTTGAATAATAAAATATTCATGTGTTGAATAAAATAAAATATTCATGTGTTGAATAAAATAAATGTTCATGTGTTGAATAAAAATAAATATTCATCTGTTGAATAAAATAAGATGTTCATGTGTGAATAAAAATATTTAAACAATTAAAATATCATTTTTATTGAATATAAACCATAAAAATTATTTATGTGTTAAAGAATATATTCATGAGTTGAATAAAATAAAATAACGAATATTTTAAAATAATATTCAGTTAAAGATTAGAATCTGATTTTGATGTGCGATTTGGGATGGACACGAATGTATTTAAATATATAAAGCCATGTTGATTAGATTAACGCCATTTTGACATGACCGATATTTATATCGATTTTATTTATTTTTATAATGAATATCGAAAAGGAAATGATTTTGAAATATAATATTTTGAAAATATCATCATTTATATATTAATGATATGGAATATTCAATTCTGGTTCGAAACTGAATATAAAGTTAATATCGTTTTGAAAACAAATTTAAAACGATTTATAAAAATACGTTTTAAAATGGAAATCGACGAAATATATATAACAGAAATGAGGTTTTTTTTATATTAAATGGCCTGAATATATATATATTAAATAGCCTGAATCGACCGGTTATTGCGGCGTTTCTTTCTAGCTATGGGTGGTGTCAGCGTTTTGCAAGCCCTGACATATATATTATTTTTACCTGTGTGGTTGTTAGAATGCGAGACGCCTCGAATATATCGGTCTCTACGGAGCCGATGGATAGGTCCTATAGGACCGGGAAACGTGTGTTCAGGTATAATAATCCACTATGTGCGGACCGGCACTACCAATTCCAAGGGATCTATGTGACGAGGAGGCATTTGCTAGAATGTCTCGAAGCCGGCGAGGAGTACATCCCTTGCCTCGACTCATGAAGGAAATCCAATTTCCAATACGTGACATTTCAGTTTTAATTGTAGAACTAGTATGGCGATATGATATATGGTACCCATGTCGTCTATGATTGATACACTTATATTTGAAGTTGATTTCTTCACCTATAGAAATAATAAAAGGTTAAATTTCACGTATTAAGCATTATTTGGCTATTATAAGGTAAAACCCTATACTCCGGCTTACGTTGCATTGTGTGATGGGACCTGGGTCTTATAATAGCTTCATTTTCTTTATTTAGCTTTGCGCTGTTTGTTATATGCACTGGTATTCTTGGGAGGAAACCCGTTCCATGTTATACGGCGTGGTCCCTTGATTTACCTAACTTTAAAAATAAAGATTAATAACTGTTTTAATACTCACACCAGTCACATGACTGACCTGGAGTTTATTGTTTTAGCCTAAACTCTGGGTGTCCCTATTTTCCATACGGGCAGCTAGTAGTTTGGTTTTTGTAGATTTATATTCACAGGATCCTGGTTTACAGCTGGATTGATATCCGGAAAGCTTTGTATCTGTGTATCTCTTTCAGTTGTGTTTTGTATTATTTTCCACGGCATTGTAATTTGTAAATCTCTGATATTTTTCTGATGTATAATATTTATTAATACTCTGTATATTCTTGAACTCTGATGTAAATTGTTGTAATAAGCAATGAAATGTTCTTCTGTTTGTGTTTTGATTCGTCTTGTTCTCAACTCAATCCGTTCTTTCCTTTACGGGGAAGTTCGGGTCGTTCCATTTGTTCCCTTTTAATTTTAAACGAATGTTTAAAATTAACTGAAATTTCAAATAGCTCCAATCAATTCCCAGTCAGCACAGTCACCTGGGCGTCGTCCTTGCGATCCTAAAGTATCTTGTTTTGTGGAATTTCGTTATCGTATGGTAAAGATATCGCATAAATATGTTTTAACAAATTTATCGATTATTAACTAAAACAAATTATAATTTAATTAAATATTTAACTAATTAATTACCTTTATTACCTTTTAACCCTTGTTTAACGATTATAATCCACGTCAGCTAATTCCCTGGCCAACACGTTTTCACCATCTCCCATAGGAAAACCAGATGCCCCCTTTACAGACTATCGTTCTTCCCCCTTTCACAAAGTCGCCCTCCAATATAACATCACCGCGCTGCCTTGGGTCAACCTGGGACCACCGTGAGCTGGCTGCGACGACCACCCCCCTCCCCCACCGTGACCACTCGCCCCCGACGTCGTACCCTAACATGTCCCCATCTCACCAGAAATTACCTCCGACCAAAACTGATTTGACCACGAAATTCAACGTCGTCCGACACCCATTCGACATCGGACCTCCACCGTCGCCAGCACCTTGCCTCCTTCTACAATCCCAATTCAGACTGCAACTCCCTCGGCTATCAAAATCGCCGGAAATCAATTAAATTCGTTTCATCTTTTTGAAAACCCCCAGAACTGAATGTCTCAGTTCATCTTCTCTTTCCGACATCCTCCGTCCACCAAAGGACCCCACTCCAGTGCCCAAAAAAAGCCTGATCTCTCCTCTTCATCTTCCCACAGGTCTGAGCTCCTGAAATTGAACACATCTTCTTCAAAACAGAAAAGAACGAAAGCAGTATTTCTCGGTTTTCATACCATTCCAGCCAGTACAGGTGTCCGATCACCAGCGACTTTTTGCTGGAGCAAGATCTCACTCCGATCTTCATCTCTCCCTTTGCAACCTCCTTCCGATTCGCCACTAGTCGAGAGAAATAAATTATTTTGTTGTGGGGGGCTTTTTTGCGAATTATATTCACTGGTGACTGTTTGGGAATGGGTTGGCTGAAGATTAGTGAAGGGTAGGTGCTATTTATAAGGGAAAATAATATTATTATATGTCGATGTGACGAATGATATTTTTTTTCGTGTCTATTGTAATTTTAAACGCTGTTTATTCCCTCCTATGCTCACATACAAACTCCGTTTGCTACGAGAGTGAACGTCATGGTATAATTTGATGTTACGGTCCTAATGGAACTTGTTTCGTCGAATTCGGAGTCTGTTTACACAAACGGCGCTCGTTCATGCCCAAATCATCGTTTTATTTGCGTTTTAATTTTCCATGCTCACAGAATGACTCCGATTTGTGTGCAATTTGAAATCTAGCAATAATTAGTTGTTGCCGTCTCAATAAAATTTGTTTCGTTGAAAACAGAGGTTGTTTGAATAAAGTCCCTTTTTAGCTGCCCAATTCAAATTAAAATAAACTAAACTTAAAATACCTCAATATAATATTAATAAAATATAGTTATCAGCCATACATGAGCAAAATTTCGTACACTACCAAAATAAAATATCTCGGATTGAATTCCAAGCCAAATCGATATTATAAATATTTAAAATCCCTTTATTTAATATAAATAAACAAACGCTATAATTCATAAAGGAATTCCATAGCGACTATTTTAAAATTTGATTTGAACATAAAACAAAATCAACAACATGAAAACTCGATTTTTCTCTTCCATTAGAAAAATATTATCAAATAGATTCGGACGTATCTTCTTTCGAAGAAATCCAACTAATATTGGATCCTGTACAGCCGTTTAAAGTTCAAAACGCAATAGTACGAACTGTCGTGTCGCTGCAGCTCATTCTATAATATAATTATAAATTAGTCGTTCAACCGCCGTTTTAAAATGAAACCATCACTATAATTTCATTAAAAACAATATTAAACCATTTTAAATTGCCCAATCACATTATACTTCAAATTCAACATTTTTCCAAATATGTTGGAATCAAAATATTATTATATTATTAATATAAATAAATATCCAAGATAAAATGGTTAAATTCAATTATTTAAAGGGTGCTACTATTCACACCCCAACTTATACTACCGGCCACCAAAACTTAAAGCACCCCAAATATTTCTATTTTCCTCTACTGGCCACCGTCTAAATTAATAAATTAAAAATGGGGAGGCCACTATCTCCCTCATCTAAACGAACGCTCTCGCTTACATTCCATTTATCTTCATCTACATACATGCCCTTCAATCTGAAAGGCAGTTGCATTTTATGCTATCTCTAGGTCTTTTTTTTAATATTGTTTTCCATCTGTTTTGACTTTGATTGATGATTACGATAAAATCCAACCCTTTCACACCCCAATTGCAACCGTGGCTTTTCTTCCAAGTCCTAATTTATCCGACTTTAGAATTAATAATTGTATTCTAACTTTTTTCACGTTTTTTTACACCTACGATTCAATGAACTCAGCGAGTCAAATGCCTAAATTTAAATAGTTCAAGAAAAAATTAACATAATCCATTTTCATAAGCACAATAGCAATTTTAATTTTTATAAATGAGTACTTACTTTATCGGTTGTGAAATGATTCGTCAAATCAATATTTGTCTTTTAAGTCATTTGATCAAACATCTTGCATCATATTATCAGAACCATCATGTTTATCATCCAAAACAATAAGGGCTTTGTCCAGTTATCATCATTCAAATACTCCATCAATCAAATGACAAAAAGATGTATAAATTTGTAAAACAAGATATGTAATTTATACGGGTAAAAACTCTACAAGTCAAAACTTACATTGTCATTCTCTATTACAACATCGTCGCGTCAAATCTAATGTCCTCTGAGCTTGAAATTTCCGATGGAGTGGAAAAAATATCCTAAAATGCAATGGAAAACTCTAACCATAAAAAACCTAACAATATGTTCTATAAAAGAATAGAAAACAATAAAAATCAAGTAAATATAACACCTTTTTTATCTTTATCTTCCATATCTGTTAGGCATAAAAGAATCTTCTTTTGTTAGGGTTATGGTTTGAAATTGTAGAGAAGTACGTGTTTTATTAGAGGAAGTATGATGGTGAACAACTAAATGAAGGAATAATATATGGTGGCCAGAAGAATATAAAATATAATCATTTGTATTAAATTTAGAAAGGTGGCCGGAAGTGTAAACCAAGGTGTGAATAGTATCACCCTATTTAAATTCAAATCGATAATTTAAATAATAAAATAATTCAAATAATTGGCCAGAAAATACGGGACGTAACAACTACTGTATGTCCTTTACAGCTCTTTTTATCCATTATAATACTTCTTCTTACAAATTTTTGTAGGTTTTTAGAAGACTCTATTAAAATATAACTATGCATTGCTTTGTAACATACATATCGACTAAGTTTTTCTATTAAAAACAAGATTGTACTAATAATAGGAGTCACTCACATTAACTAAAAAAAATTTGAAAAAATAATATTCATAAAGGAACAAAAAAATATTCGCATTATTCAAAAAGCCGTGAAATAAACTATACGAAATATACCATCTTATATTTTGGAACTTATATAATATATTGTGGCTAAAGGTTGCAAAAAAAAATATCTTTAACTAAATTGAATCTTCTAAAATAATGCAATATAGTTCAACCCTAAATATGAACGTTTTTTTGGAAAGTCATGGTCAAAAGCATGTTGCGCTCATTATATGTCACTTGCACATTTAGAGTATCAGTACCGAATCTTGGTATTTAAAAATAATGTGAATCTAACTATGCCCATCGGAAGAACTTAAAGAGAGTAATGAAACAGCTTACTGCATGATTCCTCAACATACAACTTATTGTGTATTGTTTATATTTAAAGGAGCATTCAAATGAAATTTAGATCTTACTAAAACCCATCAGTACAACAAAAAAAAAAAACTTTTTACAACATTGATTCTGCCACAGTTCATAAAAATCGTGTAAAAATTATAGAATTTCCCAAATAACGCTCTTTATACAGATGTTGTAATATAAAAACTATCTACAATGTTTTTGTAAACTGTTGCAAAAATTAACTTTTAACAATGACATTTTTACATTAAATAAAAGTAGGTTTTTATAATATATATATAATTCTGTAGAAACATGCAAATAGAACAACATTTTTAAACATTGTAAGTCTATAGTATTCAACGATACTTATAAAATGTTGTAAACTTAAAGTCGAACAACAACAAATAGTTGTAAATTATATTTATTTATTATTTTACCACATTTTCATAATGTTATGAAAATTCATATTTAGGACAATGTTTTTTATACGTTGTTAATATTATGCAACTTTTGGTTTATCTTATCAGTTCTAATATTTCAACTTGATGTATTTCTATCTCAAAAAAGGTTTTGGTAATATTGTAAAATATCCTGCATTTAATAATAAATTAAATAAAAAAATTAATTTATTATTATAATGATTATTATAATACTCTACAACTTATTTTCTAAAGGGTACTGTTATTGATACTCCAAATATGGTTGAGGGGTGGTCAATTTTAAGGGGACTCCATACACAACTTTAATTGTTAAGGGGAAACCTCTAAATGAGAAATTAGGTACCAAATTGCCCTCGCGTCAAAAATTACCAATACATTAACTCAGAAAATATGGAAAACATTAACGCGAACACTATTAAGGGATGAGGAGGAGAGTTATTAGAGAGGAACAATTGCAATTTTTATTGATGCAAAACATGATACAAAGAGCACATATATATAGTGCTATGGGCCCAACGGCTAGTACAAAATATACCAAATATGTATGAGCCTAACGGCTAGTATTAAATATAACAGGTATGCATGAGCCTAACGGCTAGTAGACAATGACAAAGCATGCTAAAAATGATAAAACGCGTTCACACTCTAACGGCTCTATTGTAACGGCTCTATTATCTTCATTATGCCCCCTCAGTTTGAACTAGGGTTTCCTTGCTCATTCTGGCTTCCGCCTGCACTGATAACGCGAAGTTCCTCTCTCATTCTGATAAAATTTTTGGTCGAAAGGGCCTTTGTGAGAGCATCTGCTCTCTGATAGTGCGAGCACATGACATATTGCAAGTCTTCCTGATTGCGTTCTTTCTCTCACAAAGTGGAGATCAATTTCAAGATATTTTGTCCTTGAATGTTGAATGGGGTTTAGAGATAAACATACTGTGCTCTTATTATCACACCAAATGACCGACTTTTGTCTTGGAGTGAAACCAAGCTCCTCCATCAGTGATTCTATCCACATGATTTAGGCTGTAGCGCTTGCCAATGCACGGTACTCAGCCTCTGTGCTAGATCTTGATGTGGTCTGTTGTTTCTTCATACACCAGGAAATGATATTTGTAACAACCCATATTTTCAATAACCTGTTATAACGTAAATCGAGGCAGAATTTAATTTATAAATCTGAATCAAGGGAAACGGGCTATGCCATTGCGTTCGTCTCGGAAAAATACGCGAAATAGAGTCCGAGATTTCGAAAATCGGAGTCCGTATGACCCGATTAAGGCCCAACGAAGTTTTCAGAAAAATTCAAAGTAAAAACAGATTTCAAATTCAAGTTTGAATTTGGAAATTAGGGTCAGATTGGGCCAGGCGGGAGAATTCCCGCCAGAGCACCCAAGTCGACAGCCCTGTCGACTTGGGAGTCGACTTGGTTGGACCCAAGTCGACAGCCCTGTCGACTTGGCTGTCGACTTGGTCCAACCGGGCAGTTTTGCCTGGTGCACCATTTTGAAGTTGTGTTGAGTTTGGGGGCCAGATTCGGTTTTGAGGGCTGAGATTAGAACTAGGGTTTAATCCTAAGGTTGAAACTAATCCTAATCTCTATAAATAAGCCCCTAACCTAACCCTAAATCATCATTATTCATTCAAGTAACTAAACTATGGCAAAATCATTCCTCTCATGGCCTCCACTCTCTTCATAAAATTCCTAAATAAATTTCTATGAGATATTTTCCATGCATACAAGTGTTTTCAAGCTTGTATGAGTGTCATTAGCTTGCATTCAAGTCAAGTTTCCATATTTACATCATAAAGCAAGGGTTTTGATCATTTTGGCTCAAGGGTTTTTCTATTAGAGCTTGCATTTTGGGTCTAATTGATTGCATAAGGGCTTTGTCATATTTTTGTGTCTTCATAAGCATTGTAAGCCCTTTTCTACTTTCATACTTAAACTCTAAAGTTAAATGAATGATGCAAGTTTGGTTGATCATATGATATGCAAGTTATGTTATGCAAGTATGCCATGTTATGATATGCAAGTTTACCATGTTATGCTATGCAAGTTTGTCATGTTATGATATGCAAGTTTATCATGTTATGTTATGCAAGTATGCCATGTTATGATATGCAAGTTTACCATGTTATGCTATGCAAGTTTGCCATGTTATGATATGCAAGTTTATCATGTTATGTTATGCAAGTATGCCATGTTATGATATGCAAGTTTACCATGTTATGCTATGCAAGTTTGCCATGTTATGATATGCAAGTTTATCATGTTATGACATGCAAGTTTGCCATATGATATGCAAGTTATGTTATGCAAGTTTGGGTTGATCATTTTGCTCATGTTATCATGTTATGCAAGCTTATCTTGGGTTTACGAGCTTAAAGCTTCAAGCTTTATGCTAAAGGTTGCATTTTGGCAACATGTAAGTTATCATATCCCTTATGATAACTTCCATGTGAGGCTAAATGCGAACTTATGGCAACTTCTACATGTCATTTATCACCATGTATCACTTATATGCTAAGTTTGGTTTTATGCATACTTTTGAGGCCTAATGCAAGTATATGAACATATGTACATTTCATATGCCACCATGTTAAACTTGTGGCTTCAACACTTTTATGTCATGATTATGCCAAGTTCCCTCTTTCTATCCTTTATGCGCTATTGCGATATGTAAGCGATGGGATTGCGTTTGGGGTTGGGTAAAGGTAAAAGACATAAAAACATAAGATTGGGAATTTACCTATTAAGTTAGGTCTACCCATTGGGAATTTACCTATTAAGTTAGGTCTACCCAAATTCTTGAAAACTTGTAACATGTTTTGGAAACATGATGGACATGACACTTAGAAAATATAAGTGTGACCAACTCGAGGTTGGGTTGAGTTTGTAGCGTAAACCTGCCCGGAACCGACCGGCTTAACTAGTTGCTACAAACAATAGGACCCAATGTGAGAAGTTGGTCATGTTGTACCTTGAACCCGAGGTTAGACCAAGTTGTGGTGTAAAGCTACCCGGACCCGCCCGGCTTAACTAGTAACCACAAGAAGGTCTAATGTGAGAGGTTAAGGCACATTAAATTAATTAATGCCTCATGATTAGGATTAAGTCATGATCCACTTAATACTTAACCAATTTGGGCTTGGTAGATTAATCAGGGTTAAGTCGTGAACTCATCGTTACACTTAACCAAGTTAATCCATGATTAGTAAAAGGGTTAAACCATACTTAACCCACTAGAAAATCCTAGCAATGGGGGTCCACTCCAGCAGTAATCCCAAGTTCGTATCATTAAGACCCTAGGGACTAGGCTAGGGTGGGGGGCACAATTACTGGACTTGAGGTAAGAGACCAAAAACGACGGCAGAGTGGTACGCCGGTGTAGTTCCGGGTGGACTATGGTCGTGCACATAGTCCGAAGCCGGGGAAAACATGCACGGGTACCAGTAGATCGAGACTGTGCACTTATGTTTATGGTGTCCAGGGGTTGACACCCTAGGGCTTGATACACCCGACGGGAGACCCTGCACAGTCTGACTACAATTATGTTTGGGCTGCATTGACACCAACACGTGACGAGTTAGGCTTAGGGAGCCGATCGATTAGACCGTTTGGTTGGACCGCGTATTAGGGTCACTTCATGTTATTGGGCCAAAGCTTGGGCCAAGGGATCAATACTTGTTTATTCAAATCATGTTAGCTTGCTAGTACACCTGTGGTGCAAAAACCTTAAACCTGATTATGCGATGACACCTTTATCTACCTTGTTGGTTAATCATCATGCTAGTATGTTGTTATCCTTATGTTCATCCCTGCTTCTCATGCCAGTTAACTTTATCAGTTTACATTGATTGTAGTAGGGCTTACTCAGTCTTTTTGACTGACCTGTTTTTCTTTCGCCTCTTTTCTTCCGTTCCCCCCCCCCCCCCCCAAGGTTCTCAGGGTGGGAATATTGGAGCTTAGCTTGGATTTCTGATCACTTGCTTGTGGGATTATAGCTCATGTACGGTCTTGACATGAAGCTAGCTATGGTTATCACTTATTTTGGGGATAGTACTTATGTATTTCAGTTTTTCAGTGATGTTGTTTTTTTATCTAGACTTGTGTATTTGGAAAGTTGACATTATGTTGTACCAGACTTGTTTTGAAATAGTTTGAAATCTTCCGCTGTTTTACTTATCTTATTTACTCTGTTTACATATATACATATGTTCTTGTTCTGCCTTGATATATCATTATGCATGTTTACCCGGTACAAACGCCCCTCCAAAGTCAGAGTGCTTGCAAGAGCCACCCTGGCGGAGGTGGGGTGTTACAATATTGGAACCGAGGTAAATGCAGTATCCTGAGACAGACTTTCGATTGTCAATATCGTTGGCCCAATCGGCATCGCTAAAGCACTGTAAGTTAAGTTCCTTTTCTGAATTTAGGTGTATGCTGTAATGTTTTGTGCCTTGTAAGTATCGTAACACTCTCTTTAATGCCATCCAATGTTCTGATAAAGGGTTCTGCATGTATTGACCGAGTTTATTGACGCTGTAGCATATGTCTGGTCGAGTAATAGTTGCGTATTGTAACGCTCCTATTATGCTTCTATATTGTTTGGCATTGTCGATAGCTTCTCCTTTATGCTTAGATAGTCTTAGGTTACTAATCATAGGCGTAGGTAATGGGTTTGCCTTGTGCATATTTGCCTTTTGCAGTATTTCAGTGATATAATTTTGTTGGGATAATATTAATTCACCATTTTTTTTCCTAATCACTTGTATTCCAAGAAAAAAATTTAGTTCCCCCAAGTCTTTAATGGCGAAATTTTGTTCCAGCTTGTGTACGATTCTGTTTATTTCTTCGCTGTTGTCTCCTATTATTAGCATGTCGTCAACGTATACTAGAATGAACACAGTTCCATGTATGCCCTTCTTCATATATAGAGAATTGTCTGATTTAACTTGTGACAAACCCATGTTAGACAAAGTTGACTTTAGCTTTTCATACCAAGCTCTCGAAGCTTGTTTTAAGCCATATATTGCTTTGTGTAGTTTGCATACTTTATCACCAGTACCATATCCTTCAGGTTGTTGCATGTATACCTCTTCAGTCAATTCCCCATTCAAAAAAGCATTGTTGACATCCAGTTGCCTCACATTCCATCCTTTGCTTAGAGCAATGGTTAGTATAATTCTGATGGTTGTGGGTTTTATGACTGGGGAAAAAGTTTCATTGAAATCAAAACCAAATTGTTGCGCGTAACTTTTTGCAACCAGTCTGGCCTTGTATTTGTCAATAGATCCATCTTCTTTTCTTTTTATTTTGTATGTCCACCTACAACCAATCACATTTTTGTGTTTTGGTTGAGTCACTAAGCCCCAAGTGTTGTTTTTTATGAGAGCTTTATATTCAGTGTCCATTGCCTCCTTCCATTTGTTTGATCTTATAGCCTGAGTGAAATTCAATGGTTCGATCTCACTGGCAGAAATATTATATACTTTGGGTTTGAAGATTCCTCTCTTTGACCTTGTGATCATGTGATGTCCAGTTGATTGTGGTGATGTTTGCTGCTGTGTATCATTGTTGCTGGTAGTGTCAACATGGTTGTTGTTTTCTGTATCTTCACTATACTGCATGTTTTGATGTACGTTTGTATCTTCTGATTCATTGTGTGTCTCATTGGTTTGCTCATTTGTTCGATCCATAGTTTCTTCCTGGGTGTTTAAATTGCTTGTACGTTGTTGCTCTTCATTTCTATCAATTGAAGGTGGTTCAGTAATGAATGGCTCGAACCATATGTTATTGTTTATGCTTTGTTCCCCATCCTTTTTGCCGATTTGCTTTTCTGCATAAGGAAACTTGTTTTCATCAAATATCACATGTCTAGAAACATATATTTTTCCATTTTTGTCCATGCACTTATAACCTTTTTGGTTTTGTGCATACCCGATGAATGTGCATGGGCTTGATCTCATACTTAGTTTATGATTGTTATAATCTCTCGAACATGGAAAACATAGACACCCATAGGCTTTCAGAAAACCATATTCTGGTCTAACACTGTATATCATTTCATGAGGGCTTTTATTGTTTAAGACTTTGGTTGGCAACTTGTTAATGAGGAATACAGATGTGTAGAAAGCTTCATTCCAATATTTCATGGGTAATGAGCTTTGTGATAACAAAGTTAGACCAGTCTCTACTATGTGTCGATGTTTTCTTTCGACTAAACCATTTTGTTCGGAGGTATGCGAGCAAGTTAATCTATGTTTGATCCCTCTTTTGAGAAAGTAATTAGTTAGAGGTTTAAACTCAGCTCCCCCATCTGTCTGAACAACCTTAACAGTACTGTTCATTTGTTTTTCGACATGAGTTATAAATTGCATAACTGTATTGCAAACTTCTGATTTAGTTTTCAGCATGTATATCCAAGTATATCTAGAATAAGCATCCACAAAAGAAAGATAATACCTGTGTCCCTGATATGAATTTAGAGGCGCGGGTCCCCATAAGTCAGCGGCTATAAGTTCCAGTGGCTCATTATAGCTGGTTTCAGAATCACTAAAAGGGAGCTTGTGGCTCTTGCCGAGTTGGCAGTGTGTGCATGTGTGTTTGATAGGTACATTTTTATAATGAATGTTATTATTACGCAGAACAGTCTTAACAGTTTCCAGATTAGGATGTCCTAATTTTACATGCCAAGAATTAATCACGTTACATTCACTGCTATTATTGTCATAATCAACGTTATTGCAACTATTCCTAATACAGTCATTGTCACTACTAGCATCTATATTATTGTACCAGAATTCTCCACTTGAGTTTGCAGTGTTGAATTTGTATAAACCATCATATAGGTTACCTCGAAGTAATATTTCATGATTTAGGGAATCTTTAACTAAACAAAACTTAGGATGAAATTCAAAATAAACATTATTGTCGTTGGAAAATTTTGATACACTTAACAAATTTTTATTAATCTTAGGTACCCTAAGAAGATTGTTTAATTTGAGATGTCTTTTCCCAAAAATAGTCCCTTTGCCTATGTGTGTGATACTAGCAGTACTACCATTACCCATATGCAAATTTCTCATACCTGAGTAATTTTTGCTCCCAATGTTTAAATTTTGAAGATTTCTAGTTATGTGGTGAGTTGCTCCTGAGTCAGGGTACCATTCTTCGAAGCCATTGTCTTCATTTTTTACTTCATCATCATCTGCAACATTATGTCTTCGGTTTGCATTATTATTATTTTGAGTTGAATTCCCTGTTGTTGCCATATTTTCTTGTGCTCTTCTTTGTGAACAGTAATTTTGGCTTGCCTGTTGTCTACCTGTGTCTGAATTATACCTGAAGTAACATTTGTTCGCCATGTGACCAAACTTTTGGCATATTTGACATTTCACACGATAGTTGTTGTTATCTCCTTGTATCTGCTTATTTTTTACTGTGGCATAATTGGCAGAGAACTTATTTTGTGCTGTTTTTCTTTGGTCGATTCTGCCTTCATGAGCAAGGAGTGCTGATCGAACGAGCTGTAAATCAGGTACGGTTTGTTGTGTGGCTAGCACAGTTACTAGAGATTCGTATTCTTCATCTAATCCACCAATAATAAATAGGATTTGCTCATTGTCGCTAATCTTATGGCCAACAGCATTTAGTTTGTCACACAGATTTTTAATTTTTCCTAAGTATTCTTTCATGCTTGCCTCCTTTTTTCTAGAATTTTGTAATTCCCTTCTATATTGCATGATTCTAGCAGCTGATTGTGAACTGAAAATTTGTTCAACTGTTTTCCATATTTCATAAGACGTGCTACATCCAACTATTTGTGATAATAAATTCGAACTTACTGACGATAAGAGCCATGAGGAGAGGAGGCTGTCTTGTTTTTGAAACTTTGTGTAGTCTGTGTTAGGCATAATTTCTCCTTCCGAATTGGTTATCGTCGCTGGTGGGACTGTTATTGTCCCATTAATGTACTGCAGTAAATCATACCCTCTTAAAGCGATCTCTACTTGATAGTTGCATAGAATGTAATTGTCTTCGTCTAGAGATGTGGTGATAATTTGGCTTTTTGGTTTAATCAGGTCATGATGGTTAGGTGGAGCGCTGTACCCCATACTTCCTGAAACATCGGAGGTTACTTCATTGTTGTTGGCCATAAAACAAAAACAACTTTTTGCTTGATGATTAAGCCTTTCGGCACTTTGGCTCTGATACCATATTAAGGGATGAGGAGGAGAGTTATTAGAGAGGAACAATTGCAATTTTTATTGATGCAAAACATGATACAAAGAGCACATATATATAGTGCTATGAGCCCAACGGCTAGTACAAAATATACCAAATATGTATGAGCCTAACGGCTAGTATTAAATATAACAGGTATGCATGAGCCTAACGGCTAGTAGACAATGACAAAGCATGCTAAAAATGATAAAACGTGTTCACACTCTAACGGCTCTATTGTAACGGCTCTATTATCTTCATTAGACACATCGAATGATAACACAAAAATCGACCAATCAACACCGTTATAATTAATATAAAATAGTGCAATGCCACCAAGTATACATATAGACGATGTTTATGGAAACAATCTCATTTTTACAATCGGTGCCCCAAATATAACACAATATCGATTACACCTTACCTTTTTCCTGCCCATCATGCAAACTTCCATATTCAGCAGTATGAATCTATAAATCTAAAAGGAAAAAATGGAAAATTAAAAAATACCTTAGCAATTGTTACTTCTTCATCGTATGATATTAAACGTTCACTTTATTAAGTGCAAATCAAGTTGTCTACTTTCTCAGTTGAAGAATTAGGGCTTATTTCCTTCATTGATTTGAATTAGGGATTTCTATCAAAAAGGTTGATTAGAGAGATAAGCATTTGTTACAATGGTAATTAAATTTAGTTTTAAAACGCATAAGGTGTAATTTGGTCAAAATACAATTATGTGTTAAGGGGTGACAACTTTTGAGTCCCCCCCCCCCCAAAGTAAACAAACAAAAATAAAAGATTGAGTCACCCCTTAACAATATTTGGAGTGTAGATAACAATACCCTTTTCAAAATAAAAGGTAAGTATAAGTAGAGTTTCCATCAACTGTGTACTTTAAAACCATGTTCATGAATTTCTAATTATCAGCTGTAGGTTACTGAATTTTAACTTTACACTGACATTATAATTTAGTTCTTCTACTAATATTTAGTTGCCACAATTCCAAGCCCATCCAATCTGAATTTTCTGTCAAATTCTTATATAAGATTTCATGAATTTATTTCAGTTTAACTTGTCTACTTAGTTTATGTGTGTTTGAAATTCTTTCATTTTGGACAGTATGATTTTTCTGTCAATTTCACAAATATCCTTCCGCCATGCGTATTAACATTATAACCGAATTTATGTGCGTATAAAAATAGATGGCATTGTATAAATTCAGTACATGCTATCCTCATCGTCAAACAAAGAAATTGAAAAATATTAGACACTCTCCGATTTCGAAAACACAAATACATGCAATATGTAAATTTTTATCAAAGAGTGTGAATGAAGAGAAAACCAGACGCAGTGAAGAAGGGACTAAAACAAATAACAATAGCAATAAACGCAGGCAAGATTGTCAAATTTGATGCAACTTTTCAGATCAGATCCAATTGTCAATTGTAAGAAAAAACCTAGTTACGTTCCAGATCCAATTGGCGGTGGAGGTTAAATTATGAGCATGGAAGACGAGTTCAACCAGAGAAATCAATCAACTTGCTGCAAAATTGAGGTGAATGAAGGCATTAACGAATAGGCACAAAAGGGTTTGGTGATAAAAAAGCAAACTTCGTACCTTTTCAGATTTGATTTGTGGTGGTGGGTGGAAAATGACGTTGATTTACGACCTTGACGGGAGATGTGCTCCGATATTCTTGCGGCATCGATTGTTGTAGTTGTCGGAAGCAACATGGGTAGAATGTTGTGCCAATTTCAAGATCGAAAGGGAATCAAAAATATGGAGTGGGGTTAGGAGAACGATTTGTTTTCGGTTGTTGGAATTGGGAAAATAGATGTTGGTAACGTGGTAACGTGGGCTGCTTTGTTTTACTGTTAGTGTGTTGCTAAAAGCAACTAGGAAAGTGCTTCCTAATACCATGGATAAAAATAGGGGAATTGTTATTGACACTCCAAATATTGTTAAGGGGGATCAATTTTTTTTTTAAAAAAATTGTTTAGGGGGTACCAATGAGGGAAGTAGCCCCTTAACAAATAAAGTCAAATTTACCTAATTGCCCATTTAGGCTTAATTTCACTCTTCTATTCACTAATCTAGTTTTTAATGGTTATTCAACAACATTACTTGTGCAGAAATCAAACCTAACATGATTGAAAAAGAAAACAATATGATATTGATACAGGAGAGTAAGCGTTATGTTGGAGTTGATCAGAGTGATAAGATGTTAAGATCCAATTTCAGTTTATTAAATCGTGTGCACATGTTGTTATTGTTCAGATCTAATTTCAGTTTATTAGTTCCGCTTTATTAAACTGTATGCGTAT
The DNA here is from genome assembly GCA_030737875.1 of Allium sativum. NCBI lineage: Eukaryota > Viridiplantae > Streptophyta > Magnoliopsida > Asparagales > Amaryllidaceae > Allium > Allium sativum. Next base: position 587,259,516 of record CM060924.1, on the reverse strand, counting down.
GATATCAACTATTCCCTGACGTTTTTTGCAGGTAAACAATTTAGGGTTTTTTAATTTAATGGTTTGATGATTTTACGATGCGTAAGTTTTTAAAGGTAAGGGTAAAATTGTAAGAAGTTAAAAAATATTAGCTACCTACATTGACCCCCTTCCCCCCTTAACAATTTTAAAAAAGTGGAGTTTTCTTATACTTTAGCGCCCCCTTCCCCCTCTTAACATAAATTTGAGTGTCAATAATGCAGCCTCCAATTAGTTGCTTTTTATGTGCTTTTGTATTTTGTTTTTTCTTATTGCTGCAAACTGATGTAAGGGACAAATTAGCAATTGCCACATTAGCAAAGTGGTTAGAAATTTAGCTATATATGTAAGAACAGTAATAGGAATAGTAGACAAGCATTTTCCTGAATTTCTCTATTTTTTCTTACTTCTTCTTCAATACACTGCTTCTTCCTCCTGGCTTTTTTCTTATTGAATCTACCCCTGAGTCACACCATGCAGTTCATCAACTTGTGTTCTCGGATTCATCATATCATAGCTAGAATGCCAACGACATCCAATAGCACCATCATGTTTCATCGCTCCCTTGTTGGTAATACTGCTGGAACCGCTTTCACTGCTCCGTCCATGAAAATTTCTCATGACAAATTAGTTAATATATGCGCTAACACAAGTATCGTTTCTATTGCCAAAGCTTTACATGGGTTCATGTTTCTTTCTGGATTTAATAATTCTAGATCTGAGTTTGATGGTTAACACAAATTGATAGCGATGTATTCTAGATAAGGGTTGATTAAAGATATGATGCTGGTATTTAGATTTGTGCGAAATGCAGATACCATTATATACAACTCAACGATATATGCACTTGGAATACACAAACGTGGTAGTGATGCTCTTCGTTTGTTTTACAAGATGATAATGAAAGGTGTAAAGTTCGACGATGTGTCCTTTCTAAGTTTGTTATCGGTCTGCAGACATAACAAATTGGTGGATGAAGGGATTTTCTTTTTCAAAATAATGAAGACTGATGATTGCCTAGTGCCTAGTGCATCACATTATGTGGCACTTGCAATTATGTTTGGACGAGCGGGTGAATTTGAAGAGGCTGTTAAGATAGCATCATCTGTTTCATTTGAAGTTGAACAGTTTATTTGGACAACAATTTTATCTGAGGTATTGTTATTTACACTCCAAATATTGTTAAGGGATGGTCAAATTTTAAAAGCACTCCAATCGTAAAAAGAATTTTAAGGGTTTACGTACTTAACTTTTTATATTCCCTTTTTATCTTGGTAATAACATCAGTTACCATTCCAAATCCCAATCAATTTCAAATGTAAAAAACAAAATCCCTAAATTATTTGCAAACAATAAAAGCAATCGTTTAGGGAAATGAGGTGTATCGACAAATTCGGCGGTGGGATACTGTATAAAAAAAATTGTTTGACATATGCATATTAATTTCCTATTAATGATATATTTTCATCTGATCAGATGCATATCGACAAATGAAATTATTGATAATTTGGTATAAAAATCTGATGCAATTCGACTAATATACCATATAAATTTTTTAAATTAACAACTAAAAAAAGAGTTATTGTAAAGAAGGCTAATATGGTCAAATAAACTTTATTTGTTAAGGGGGTGCTCTATGCATTAATGCTCCTCTTAACAAATTCTATTTTCTTTTTAAATTAACCTCCCCTTAATAATACTTGGAGTGTTAATAACAATCCCCTTTCTAAACATTTGTGAAGAAATACTAACATGCTACTAGGCCAAAACAATAACTCAGATTACTAAAAGTTGTCATTGGTTTTTCATAAATTCAACGGATGACCTTAGCAATCTGTGCCTTCAGAAATTTACTAAAATTTCTCTTGGTGATTATCTTTCCTCACCACTCTTTTACCCCCAAATTCAAAACCCCCAGTTCAGTTTAAATTCTAAATTTGAAGCAATGGAGACAAGCGGAAGAACAAGGGTTATTTTTCATGTCAAAGGCAGTAAAAATCCTCTTCTAACTAGATGAAATTAGAACCTCTAATCCACCACAACTTCAATCCCTCAAACATCCTCCTTGATTGCAACTGTACCGGTAGAATCACACATTTAGGACTGAATAGAGGAGGCGTGATTGATGTTCCCAAATTTAACATTGAAGTGTGTTGATGTGAGAAAGACGGATAGGCCAGATCTAGGGTGCTATCGTTATCGATGATGTTCAAAAGTAAACCTATGCCTTTTGAAGACTGGTTCTATTCATTCTTTTTGTAATGCTTAAATATATGTATTTCTTGACCAACCTAGTATACTCACTACTAGCAAAAACGTAAAATGGCTACAAAACTTTCTAATGTCGAAAAGGTAGGACGTCGAAATGGCATTGGAAGGCCATAATAAAGAACAAGATTTCGGAATGGTATCGGAAAATACTAACACTATTACGATGCCAAGTATTTGTCCAACATATATAACGAAGATATATAATGCGGTACTAAAGGCACCACACTTTTTGCTTCGGGATACCTCCTGTACTGTCGAACGTCTTTTTTTTTGCCATTCGACACAATCATTGGCCAAACATTGTTCAGTCGACGGTAGCGTGATACCTCGATGCATTTTTTGCAATGTCCTTGGCACCGCACTACATATAACAAAGATGCCGACGTCGGCATTTTTTAATTTCTTTACGATGCATTTGTTTTAGCAATCCGTACCAACTTTAAAAGTAGATCCAAACCGTTCTTTCAAATTGACTGGTTCGAACCTCGCAGTTTTTGAGGGGCTTATATGAGAACAGTGGTAGAAAAATTCAAGAACAAAAAGGAATGTCTTGGTGGAGGCCTTTGCAGATTTTACAATTTTTAATTGGAGTGTAATGGTTTTAGGAGATGAATACATGATTGTTCTATAAAGTTTGTATGGTGTATGTTTATGGATATACCAGATGCATATAACAATAACCGTAAAGTAATACTTTAATAAATCTTGTGACATATTAATGGTTATACTTGAATAATGAGGTAAAAGCAATATTATGATTATTAAACATTTATATATAATATATTAATGGTGATCCTTTGATCCATAAAATTTAGATTTCTCACTATATGCATTTGCTATCACATATGGTAAAAAATTGCAGTACACATTGGATTTCTCGCTATACACCAAACTCTGCTCTTTAACATTAGGATTTATGGTCGTACATTCATCTCACTTTTAATTTCATGCAATCCTACTGCACTTAGCAATATGTGATCAATTACAAATATGTGCTAATTTTATAACCCATATATAAATTTTCAGTATCATGATGCATTGAGAAGTTGAAACTTAGCCGCCACTCATATAAAGTTGGTTAAAATGTGTAAAAACTGACCTACCAGTATTTTGTTTTAACCTTTTTCTTTTACAGGAACATAGTAAGTCTGGTTGGTAAAGCTAGTGAAATGAATTCTACAGGGTACAACAGTGGTTGCAATATATAAAATGAAAGTGATGCTTTGTTTTTTGACAACTTGACCAAACACAAGCACTAATATGCTGGATTTTCCCATGGGCGATGGTAGCGCACCTATGAATTTCATACAAGCACTAATATGTTGAATCTTCATATGTGTGACCCTATGCAGTTAAAGCGCTTAGCGTATCTATAGCGGTAGAGGTGTAAAAAGTTGTAGCGGGGATAAAGCGGGGAAATAGCGAGGATATAGCGGAGGTGCAGAAATGTTAATTAAATTTAAAGCTATATAATTAAAATTAATAGATTATCATTTTCGCATCATTTACGTAGAAGAAACGAATATTAATTTCTTAGATTTCGTGATACAATATTTTCATTTGCAAAAGATTTGGAAGATATTGTTAATTACGGTGATACAATATTTCCATTTAGAGAAGATTTGGGAGATATTGTTAATTTGAGTAATATAATATTTCCAACTACAGAAGATTTGGAAGATATCAGGAGAAAATTATTGTTCCTTTTGTAAAACTAGATGGGGCAATAAATTACCTACATAAGTGGAAGAATATGAAGAAGTTTTTTTTTTTTTGGATTTTGAAGTAAGGAATTACTTCTCTGATTGGTTTATTAAACAATGAATCTTATCAAGAGAAAATAAATTGGAAAATTAATTAGGCATTGATTTATAACTATAAATCAATTACTTCATCCCAAGTATTAATTCTTATATAAGGATAGGGATTAGATAAATGTATGGATCATCTCTAAAAGTTGTATTTCTTCTTCTTCTTTATTATCAATCTTGTAATATTTTCTTATTTAGAAAAATAAAAATATTTCCTCTCCCCAAGTGGACATATGCTAACAAGACGTTAGTGAAACCATTATAAATCTCTTGTGTTCTTTCTTTTATTGCTTGATCCGTGATTGTTTTGCTGGTGACTATTTGTTGTTTGTTTTACCTCACCATCAGTCCGTTCCTATTTGTTTTTCCGCAAGGTTGTGTTTTTTTCCAAGACGTTTTTTGGGAAACTTTTCCCCAACAATTGGTACTGGAACTAGAGGTTGATTGAGAAAGGGTGTTAGGCATTATGGTAGGAGATGAGGAGAATTCAACAATTGTATCAAGACCATTTGTCAAAGAGACATATATGGCAGTAGGATCTCAGTTAGTAATAGAATGATGGGATGGGGATAAAGACTTCGAGAAGTGGAAATGAAGGATGAAAGTTGTTCTGATGAGGAACAATGTTCATCCTATCGTGTTTGCTCCTGAGAAGTTGACGGATGATATTTCAGCCGTGGAAAGGAAGGAGATTGAACTATGAGCATTTATATAACAATCCAAGATTTCAATGTTTTAGTATATGAAATTTATTTGGATTTTTTGAATATAAATTTAATTTAATGTAGTATAAATACAAATATTGATTAATAATCTTTTATATATCAGTTTAAGTAAATATTTTGTTTTATTTTATCAATATGATTTTGTAAAAGGAAACCTATTTAAGAATATATTTAAGGTATATATAAGATTTAATAAGTAATTATTTTATATGATTCATTAAAATGTTATTTAATGTAGTGCATAAGATTTTACAGATCTATTTTGAATAATAGGATTAAAAAAGTTATATATGCATGAATTTATAAAGATTTAAAAAGAAAACTGGTTAAATAAAAGCTTGAAGATGACAATGTTTTGATTGAAATTAATTTAGTTAAAAACAATATCCGTTTGGCAAAACAGTTTGTTGTTGGTCGAATTGTCAAAACGGTTTGCAATATAGTTACTCAAATAATCAGCGTTCGAATATTAATTATAATTAAATATCGGTTCAGAATAATCATTCAGTTTCTATACGCGCAGTCCTAAAATATTTTATAGAATTTTACTATAATTTTTAATTTAGGAAATAAGCCTATATTTTTCTAACTTATTTTAGGGAAACTATGGTCCTTTTGACACTCTACAGAATTAATCAATCGACTTATTTTATTCCTATTTTGAGATCTGTACACATCATTGTGTACGACCGTATTTTCCTTACCGTTAGTAATCTACATAAATAGGTACACTTAAACCCATTTGTCTGTTTATACTTGCCTTTTCCATGCGTTTGAGAATACTGCTGTAAAACATATTAAACAAATGAGTCGGACATTTATATATCACCGTTTTAAAGTGTTCAGCGCGTTTAAATTTTTGGGGCATGCATTATAGTTGTCATTGGGTGTAAGAACTCCTCAACACGTGTAACATTCCTTCTCTTCACTTCTTAAGCGTACTGTTCCTCCCCTTCTAAAAACAAAACCATCGGCTCTGTAGCAAGCTTCACTATATCTTTCCTCCCCATTTTTTTTCAATTCATTCCCCCCACCACGTAATGAAACCCAAACTCCCTTTTCTACTTAAAACTTCATCACGTCCACCTTTTCAAATAGAAAAGAAAGAAGAAAAAAAGCAAAGAGAATGTCACGCCCACTTCCATGCACCACTGGCCTCTCCGCCACCCACCTCCACGGTACTCCGCCGGTCAGCCGCCACCTCCAGTACAACCGCCCCACTCCGCAACTGTCCCACCGTCAGTTCACCACCAGCCACCAAGAACTTATCTTAATAAAACTCCACCAACAGACACGTCAGCCACCTCTCCTGACACCACTGCGCACCACCTCACCCGACGCCTCTGCCAACCACTGCCCGACATGACAACCACCAGACCCACTGCGAACCCCGGCGTGGCTTCTCTCCTCTTTAATCACTCACTGCCTCCATTTTCACAGCACGCCAATAATATTTCACCACTTTCTAATTCTTCCTCTTTTAGTGCTTTCGGCTCTCATCTCCAGGAACGTCAGCAACTAAAGAACTTCCTCTGACCTAGGGGTGTCAAATGGGTTGGGTTGGGTCTAAATGGGTTGGGTCGAGTTTTGACCCAATCCATTTATGACCCATTCTCTTTGACCCATTTATTACCCAATCCGTTTGTAACCCAACCCACTAATAAGCGGGTTACCCATTTAATCCCAGATATCTAAAGTTGATTTAGCAAATAAAAACAAATGCTAAAATTTTAAAGTTAAAAAGGTCAAAATTAAGAAAATACCTTTCATTTTGAAAAAAAGTGAAAAAAATAAATAAATTTCAAAAAATCCAGTAAATTACGAAATGAAAAGTAAAAAAAAAAAAAAATCGAAAATTACGATTTTTAAAGCTAAATATGTCAAAATTACGAAAATGCCCTTCATATTGAAAAAAGTGAAAAAAATAAATAAAAATTAAAAAATCCAGAAAATTACGAAATGAAAAGTAAAAAAAGAATTATTCGAAAATTACGATTTTTAAAGCTAAATATGTCAAAATTACGAAAATGCCCTTCATGTTGAAAAAAGTGAAAAAAACAAATAAATTTTAGAAAATCCAGAAAATTACGAAATGAAAAGTAAAAAAAGAATTATTCGAAAATTACGATTTTTAAAGCTAAATATGTCAAAATTACGAAAATGCCCTTCATGTTGAAAAAAGTGAAAAAAAAAATAAATTTTAAAAAATCCGGAAAATTACGAAATGAAAAATAAAAAAGAATTATTCGAAAATTACGATTTTTAAAGCTAAATATGTCAAAATTACGAAAATGCCCTTCATGTTGAAAAAAGTGAAAAAAAAAATTAAATTTTAAAAAATCCAGAAAATTACGAAATGAAAAGTAATAAAAGAATTATTCGAAAATTACGATTTTTAAAGCTAAATATGTCAAAATTACGAAAATGCCTTTCATGTTGAAAAAAGTGAAAAAAAACAAATAAATTTTAAAAAATCCAGAAAATTACGAAATGAAAAGTAAAAAAAAAGAATTACTCGAAAATTATGATTTTTAAAGCTAAATATGTCAAAATTACGAAAATGCCCTTCATGCTGAAAAAAGTGAAAAAATAAATAAATTTCAAAAAATCCAAAAAATTTATTATTTTGAAAATCATTATTTTAAAATATCTTTTTTTACTTTTCATTTCGTAATTTTCTGGATTTTCTGAAATTTTTTCATTTTTACACTTTTTCCAATATGAAGGGCATTTTCGTAATTTTGGTTCTTTTAGCTTTAAAAATCATTATTTTGAATTAATTCTTTTTTAACTTTTCATTTTGTAATTTTCTGAAATTTTTTCATTTTTTTTCACTTTTTCCAAAATGAAGGGTATTTTCGCAATTTTAGCTTTAAAAATCGTTATTTTAAAATAATTCTTTTTTTACTTTTCATTTCGTAATTTTTTGGTCTTTCTGAAATTTTTTAATTTTTTCCAATATTAAGGGCATTTTCGTAATTTTGGTCCTTTTATCTTTAAAAATCGTTGTTTTAAATTAATTCTTTTTTAACTTTTCATTTCGTAATTTTCTGCATTTTCTGAATTTTTTTCAATTTTTTCAATCTGAAGGGCATTTTCGTAATTTTGGTCCTTCTAGCTTTAAAAATCGTTATTTTAAAATAATTCTTTTTTAACCTTTCATTTTGTAATTTTCTTGAATTTTTAAAATTTTTCCATTTTTTTCACTTTTTCCAAAAAAAGGGTAGTTTTGTAATTTTGACATTTTTAAATTTTAAGTTTTTATAAATGTGTGTTTTTAATTTTAGATTTTAAGTTTTTTATAAATGGGTATAATGGGTTACCCATTTATGACCCTTTTAAAAATGGGTCAACCCAACCCATTACCCATTTAATAAAATTCATAAATGGGTTAACCCAACCCATTTGTGGATAGGGTAAATGGGTTGGGTAAACGGGTTGGGTCATATTTTGACACCCCTACTCTGACCACTCAGTTCCACATAACCCTCCTTAGCTTGTTCGTGATCTCTTAGATTATCCATAAACTAGTGCACAGTGGACACGGGTCTTGACGGTAAAGATAATTGGAGAGCTTTGGGTGAGAACTCTGATTTAAATATTTTATTTTAAATTAGTGGTTAATTTTGGTAGTCATGGATGGTTGTATACGATGTTTGAATAGACATTATTTAGTTAAAACACGAAAAACACTAAGCGTTATTGGACGTAACGGTTGACGCACAATAAAATTAGTTATTTCAATTGTTGTGTTTACAATGGATGAATGTATGTTATATGGTTGATTTATTACTTGTTTATGGCTGCATCACATACCACAGTTGCGTATTATACGGATAATCGATTTAAATTCTCCTAGCATTTAAATGAAGATTTTGTTATTAAAATAACAGGTGGAAATTTAACTTTATTAGATTTCAAATTGAAAAAAAAAAATCTAAACGATATAGAAGACGAAACAATTTTGGATTTTTCCAAAGTGAACCGATTTGAAATATGTAAAAAATATGATTTTGAGTCATATACTTGAATAATGGATTTTATGCAAATAGTTGATTTCATCAAAATAATTGAACGGATTTTAAAGAATTATTATTCGTTTTAATTTAAAATGAATATTCAAAATTTAAAAATAATGTTTTGAAATAAGTTGTTCTAATTGGGAATATAAAATATTATTTGGGAAAAATTTAGAATATGGTTTGAAATTCTAAGTAAAAATGATAAGTTGAATTTAGTAAAAGGCAAAGCGGTTCCAAAAGTATTCCAAAATTTATATTGAATTGGTTGGGTTATTATGCGAAGAATTTATTTTAAAGTCGGATTATAAAATGATTAACCAATGTTCATAATAATGATTTGAAATTGAATTAGTTTTGGAATTTAGATCGAATAATAATTTGAAATATGTATGCCGCATTGGTTTGTGCAAACGAGTCTAATGATTAATTACGAGTAATTGACTGAGATTTGAAAATATTGTTTCAAGTTTTGATTTAATTTGAAATAAATATTGGAAAATTTGAAATGATGATGTTAAAGTAAAGTAATGTTTGAAACTAAGATGTAAATATAAAATATTATTAGAATATGGAAAATTATTAAATTTAAGTTTATTTGGAAAGGATTTAACGATTTATATTTAAATTGCTGCATAGCTTGAATTAAGCACGTCACGTAGCGACACTTCGTAAATATCGATTTTAGTTTTCAAACGACTATAACTTCAACGTTTTAAATCGGATTGACATGAGACGAGAAACGTCGGGATTCTCTTAATGATAGTTTGCGGATAGAAAAGAAATTTTCAAATTTCAACGTATGGTTTTCAAGTTATGTTTAAGTCAAAATTTAAAAAGGCCGCTATATGTGCAGAACGTCGATCGTAAATAAAAATCGAATAAAATGGGTTCATAAAAATTATTAATTTTTTTGGAAAACTATGATAAATCATATTTTATTATTTAAATGTGATATGAGTTGAATTATTTGAAATTTGAATAATTTCGAATCTACTTGATCTAAATAGCCATTTTCAGCACTTTCAGTAACTTTGTTAACGTTATTATAATTTTTCTTTGAAATGATTTGATTTAAAGATTTTAAAATAGGGACTGTCAAATATTTTAAAAGATTTGAAGGAGCTTAAATTTATTTCGTATGAAATATATATTAAATATTACTGATTTTAAGTGACATATCGAAAGTTTGAAATGAAAAATGACGAGTTTGGTAAGTATTATTCGAATAATCGATATGAGAAGAAGAATTATAAGTGGATATGGGGATACAATATTTGCTTAAATTTGTGAATTGATATCGAATAAGTCGATTAAGCTCTATTTGAAATAGTAAATTTTGAACTGTCGTGAATGGAAAATTAAAACCGACTTAAGATTAGGTTATTCTTTAAACTTATGAAAATAATAACAATGATAAAGGACTATGTTTTGGAATATAGGATCATAAAATGATTTTTGAATCTCAAGGAAGGGTTAAGGCTACAACGGGGTTTTATGAAATTGGAACGAATCCCACTTTGTTTGTAAAAAAATTGGCAACGATTTAGAAGAAGATTTGAATCGAAAACTTGTATGATCCATAGCTACTGTTTTAAAATGCGCTTATCACTTGGAAAGACCGGGATCGAATATATGTTCGAAAACCATTCCAAGTAATATTATGATGTTATAATGTAACGGCCCTCAAATCCGTACTATCTGAGTCGACTAATAACACCACACGTCCAACCCAAATTGCACAGAAATACGAATCATTATTAGAAAGAAGTTAGAGGATGAGGAATAGAAAGAAAGAAATATTAGAATAGAAGAAAAATGAAGATCACAAACTCACAGCGGAATGAATAAAATATATTAAATAACATAACCTTTGAAATAAAAATTAGTAACTGTATATACATACCATTATCAGAGCACAGCAGTTATTCCTGGAACAGTAACACCCGTTTCCAAATACAACATAGTACACAGCGGAAATATGATAGTCTATAGCTAACTGGTGAAGCCTCCTGCTTTCAGCTCTTCCAAGTGAATCTGAAAAATCCCGACTACTTGATTGCCCGTACAAATTGGGGCACCCAAGAGTTTAGGGAAAAGGAAAACAAAATAAACTCTAGGTTAGTCATGAGACTGGTGTGAGTAAACTCTAACCATTTGTTTAACTTTCAAAATCCTTTCGAAAGAAAGGATGATAGTAAGACTAGACCACACATAAAAATGGACGGTTTTTACCTTATTATAACCCAAAAAACTTTGATACGGAAATCCAGTGATATTATAACAGTGTCTAAATCAAATAAATAGCAATCTAGCAAAACGCTTGCATCTCACGCTCCATATATAATTAAAATCAAAAACCGCATGGCACTTATTGGAGATTGGATTTCCAAAATGACAAGGTATGGAACCAACTGCCGATAGTGTATCTCTAGAGGGGAATACATTGGGTTCAACAAGAACATCTTGCAACCCGGCCCACACATGATCGACCACTCATTTCACTTGAGTGTATCGAATGTATATCACAAACGGTTGGGATCAGCAGTCGTTTCCCAAACGGGACAGCATCGATAGATTAAAGAAGTAAAAGGAATTTCTCTAGATAGGTGATTATACACCCTAATGGGAGCGACCAACATAGCCATGTTGCCTGCCCGATTTTTGTCATTTCCCGGTTGTTGAGGCCTGAGGCTACGATTACTTTCCATTCATTAATAGCATATTCACTTTGAATGCCACATTGTCAGATCTGTAAATCACTAATTTATTTGCACAAATATATTGGATATTATGCTAAGAGAATAAATCCTCCGCCACCATATATATTTATACAGACCAACATATTCGATCATTGGAAATACTTTGTCAGACATTCGTCCATATACGTTCGTTCTGGGATTTGAACGAAACCGAAGGCACAATTTCTATTAATAGAAAAAGTCCTTGCACTTGACTCCATCTTCGATTATTAATCTGATTCGCAACGATACTGCCAATATGGAGTGGTTCACGGATAATAATCCAACCGGTCTCTCCATATTGACAACGAAATTGGAAAACACTTCGATAGTCGGTTATTTAACTATCGAAGAAAAACAAACTTCCATTCAAAGCATCAAACAATCACTGGACCCCTTAATTAATTGTAACACCCCACCTCCATTAAGGTCACTCACAAAGGGAATGCCTTAACTTCAGTGGAGCGTTTTTGGTAAACAGACACAGAATATCACAGGACAAATATAAAAATTTTGCAGTGGAAACAAATAACTTTATTAAATCTCCAAAATACTTTGTTACATAATACCATGAGTCATAAAACTATTACAACAAAACACTTCTGTCTTATATCATCAGAGTACATAGGTTTTTAAAAGAAAATCATCACTCCCCAGATTAAAGAGCAAGCCATATAAGAGACAGAGACTCGAGCCATACTTCAGAAGTAAATCCTAGAAGATGATATCCAAATCCTGACTAAACCTGGGTGTTTCCTCCCTGAGAACCTGAGGGGGGGGATGGAAGAAAAGAGGCGAAACAAACTAGGTCAGACATACGTCTGGTGAGTCCAGTTACTTTTAGCCAGTAAATAAATAAAGGTAAACATGACAGGCATACAAAGTGGATAAGAGGATCATGGTACAGATGACAGGTATGACAGGACAAATAAGGTAAGGTGTATGCATGATTCACTACTAACTACTCTGCACTATTACTAGTCAAATCAAGATGGGATAATCCCTTCTGCTAATCATGATAACGATGGTGGTAGTTTCGTGTATTCCTAGTTGGTGCCATATGTGCCGCCTGCTCCTATCTCAACTAGTCGTACCCACTATCCTCCTACTACAAATTGGTAGACTTAGGGCACATGTCCGGATATACCCTAACCACTACCTTAATCGATCGGCTCCCTACTTCGTAGATACCCTGTGCTGGTCCCACAACTAGGGGGTATCACTTCCCTAAAGTGGCAACCAAAGGTGTGCACAGTTATACCTACTGGTGTCACGGTCGTCTTGTCCCCCTCTGCCCGGCCCATGCACGCACATGTCCCCGGTCGGTTTGCGCCGCCCACACCATCCGTCTCGTTTTGGATCTCTTACAATCAATCAGTAAGCGTGCCCCTTCCCCGCCTAGTACGGAGATCTTTACTTTGATACCCCTCCGGGTTACTGACTGAAATGGGTCCCACACAACATGATACAAGCTCTCCCCTATGTCTTGTATCCCCACTAGGTTTTCTACTGACTATGTATACCCTAAGGTGTCTTTAATTACATAGCCCTCAATCAGTTATGCGTACCTATAGGTGTCTTTAATACATAACTCCTATTCTACCTATCGGTTATGCGTACCCATAGGTGTCTTTAATACATAACTCTACCTATTCCCATTAGCTATGCATACCCCTTAAGGGTGTCTTTAACACATAACTCTATCTATCCCCATTAGTTATGCGTACCCCTAAGGGTGTCTTTAATACATAACTCTATCTATCCCCATTAGTTATGCGTACCCCTAAGGGTGTCTTTAATACATAACTTTACTATTCTTGCCCCGATTATGTATACCATTAGGTGTCTATAATTACATAACCCTTTTTATCCGGTTAAGTTTGTGGGCCTATATATATTAATATTACCCACCTACCCTTCAGTTATACTTAACCCTCCCACAAATTTAATCTTATTTATTTAATGGTTAAGTTTGTGGGCCTATATATACTAATATTACCCATCTACCCATCAATTGTACTTAACCCACCTACTGATTTAATCCTGTTTATTTAATGGTTAAGTTTGTGGGCCTATATATATTAATATTACCCACCTACCCATCAGTTGTACTTAACCCACCCACAATGCAATTCGTTTCACTTAACCCTAACTTATGTCTATCATCATACAGTCCATATGTATTAAGTTAGGTTAAGTAGTCTTTAATCATCATTAATTAATTATTGAAATATCTAATCGTATTTCACATGCCACCCCAGGCACCCACTTAATTCCACATGCCACCCAAGGCACCCACTTAACCCCTCATGTCCCACTACATGTTTACCTGGTTAAGTGTTTCTTAATTCATTAAGGCCGTAACCTTATAAAGACCTCTCACATTAGTCTGGCTTTTGTGGCAGCTGGATTTGCCGGGTGGGTCCGGGCAGTCTTACACTAAAAAAAGCCTAACCTCGTGTCTTTACAACTGTTAGGTATTTAATTTATGCCTAAGACCTCCCACATTAGACTGGCATTTGTGGCAGCTGGATTTTCCGAGCGGGTCCGGGCAGTCTTACACCACAAAAGAGCCTAACCTCGTGTCTTAGACGATTAATTACTCCTAATTAATCATCCCCCAATTTGAATTAATTTCCCTATTCAAATTATCAATTAATTCAAAATTTCACTATGGCCATAATTGACTCAATTATGTCCATCTATTTATGGTATGAAAAATCATACCGATTTCATCACAAATTTATTTTATGCCAATTCTCAATATTAAATCTTCAGACTTTAATTGCTTAAACATTCCTCTTTTGATTAATTAAGTTAATTAATTAATCCTTTCCTTTTCATAGGTGTCAATACCTATCTTATTAACAATTTGGATTTCTTATCCATAAAAGGTTATAGTCAAATTATACCATTTTTACCCACTTTTACCCATGTCATAATAGGTAATTATTTGTATGTTTCCCTACTAGAATCATGTGTCCAATTTACATAATCACTATGTAAATTATGCCTATTACAAATTCCCCCTTTTCCCCGTTTCTTAACTAGCGTAACCGTTTGCGTTTTTGGCGTCATTGAGGCTACAAAATAGCCTCGCCACAACAATAAAATAAAGGGAATGACAAGGTGATTGTTTCAGTACAATTTATGGCCTAAGCATGACAACTAGGGAAAATAACATGATAACTTCGCATATAATTATGATTCACCACATAATTAACAACTTGCATAGATTCATAACAACTTGCATAAGTTTATGAATTAACAACCAACATAGGTTCATGATTCTCAGCATAATCAACAACTTATATGGGTACGTGATTCACAATATAACAACTAGCATAGGTTCATGAATTAACAATGCAACAACTTGCATAGGTAACTTGCATAGGTTCATGATTCATAACATAACAACTAGCATAGGTTCATGAATTCATCACATAATAACTTGCATAGGTAACTTGAATGATCTCATAACAATTTGCATAGATTCAGGATAACATCTTGCATAATAACGACTTGCATAGATTCATGATAACAACTTGCATAATAACGACTTGCATAGATTCATGATAACGGCTTGCATAGATTCATCATAACGACTTGCATAGATTCATGATAACAACTTTCATAGATTCATCATAACGACTTGCATAGATTCATCATAACGACTTGCATAGATTCATCATAACGACTTGCATGGATTCATGATAACAACTTGCATAGATTCGTAATAACAACTTATCAACTTGCATCATTTCATGATTTACAACAATAATGAACTTGCATAACTACAAACTACATATACCCAAATCATAGTCTAACACAATTCACTTTTATTTATTTAAACCTAAAAGTGACTAGAACTCACCGAATAAGGGGTCTTGAGTTCTGGGTTTTGAATTCTGTAATTGATTAGCGTTCCCTTGTTGTAGACAATTTCTTGTTGTAATTTTAGGCTTGATTTGAATTGAATTGTTGTCTTTAATTTGCTTCTAATTGGTGGCGGCTACTCTAGGGTTTGGAGTGACAACATGACGGCTACTGATCTAATTTTTGATTTGATTCTAGGGTTTGGGTCTACGCATGTTTATATAGAATTTCAATTTAATTATAGTCGTCGGATGATCTTAAGGTTAATCAAAACCACTCAGTCCAGATTAGAACTATCCAAAAACCCTAATGACTCATTAACTAGTCAGAAATGACTCAGCAATTAGTCAGAACATTGGTCAGACTTAACTAGAAGGCTGTGCAGGTTTTCTCTCGGCCTGGGCGCACTTGGGAAGTGCGCCAATGCAAATTTGTACTGGCGCACTTCCCAAGTGCGCCAGTGCATTTTTTTTTCAAACTTCGTTCGTCCATATCTTCTTCATACGGCATCCGTTTTACGCAAACTCGGACTCTGTCTCAAGCAGAATTCCGAGACGAACGCAATGGAACGACCCGTTTCCCTTAATTCCCACATTTGAAATTAAGTATTCTTAAATTTAGTTAATCTGATTATTCGAAAATTCTGGGTGTTACATTCTCCCATACTTAAAGGATTTCGTCCCTGAAATCATCAAGTTAAGAAGAATGTGTCCTACCATCCAATCACCCATCTACTCAACCATCATCCACAAGCATCCATTGTCCTTAGAAAACTTCTAATGTTGTATGAACATAAGAAAAAGTGTGTGTATATGTTCCTTATCTAATGCAAAATCAGGCGGTCTACTGATTTAGTTGACCTCTTTAATGCAAACCATGATAGTGCCATGTGTCCATTATGTATGCGAAAGAATCCTATCGATACATATTTTTTCTACATGTGTGCTCAACCATTCATCAAAATGCATCATCCATATGATAACAAAACCATTGTTCATCCATTAACCTAAATATGCACACACATTTATATGCAATATGAAAGTGATTTGAGCCGGTCTAGTTCCTAATGTGTGTGTAAATGCATCCACGAGCAACCACTAGCAAAAACTTGCATCCACTTGCAACCATCAAACATATCATGTCCCAAGCACATGTTTACATCCATGGATTTCCTATCTAAAGGGCGAAGATTCAGTTGATGGGATACAAACGAATGATACAACTAGAAAAAAGCTCTGTTCCCATTTAACATCGGTTAAGAGAATAATTCCCTAAGTCGCAGCCCCGAAGACCGAAATCAACATCAGACTGACACCCAAAGGATTACCCTCATTAAACAATGTCAAAACTGGAGATCTACTTCATGCTTCGAGTAGAAACCCCTATCCTTCAGAAATATCCAGATACTTACAGACTACTGGTACAGATCAGATTACAAAATGATTCTCAGAAAGCTAAGCATAAAACACCCTTGTGGGTCACAAGAAACTTTGGGGTCTTCCCATGACAAGTTAGAAACTTAACGACCCTTCTCTCAAAATCTAGAATGACCCTTTTCATAGAAAGATGGTCCATTTAGAACCATCCCATAGCCCATAAACTTGAGCACACCAATGTCACATTCAAATTTTTGACGCCTAACACAGATGATTTCAAACCTCTACAAACCACTAACAATTGAGTCGAACCACAAATGGGGTTTGAAACAACTACGGGATCAGAAACAAGACTAGTACTAAAGTGCAGAGTCTCAATGCCAGAATCCAAAAGAGTCCTAACTTCATAATAAGATAAGGAAATTAAACCTTCTACATATTTTTTTCTATCCCTATCCTATCCCTCTGCCACGAGAGCATTCGTCTATCCTATCAAATGAAGAGTTTTTAGACAAAGGACCGAAGGATACAACATATGGCTTTTCGAGGAACGTTTTTCAAAACAGACTTTCCTTCTTGAAAATACTTTCTTTTAAAACCTTTTTGAAAAATATTTTCAAAACTTTTATCTAATCTGGTAACCTTCAGCTCTGGTACCAAGTGTAACACCCCACCTCCATTAAGGTCACTCACAAAGGGAATGCCTTAACTTCAGTGGAGCGTTTTTGGTAAACAGACACAAAATATCACAAGACAAATATAAAAATTTAAAAAAAATCATCATTCCCCAGATTAAAGAGCAAGCCATATAAGAGACAGAGACCCGAGCCATACGTCAGAAATAGCTCCTAGAAGATGATATCCAAATCCTGACTAAACCTGGGTGTTTCCTCCCTGAGAACCTGGGGGGGGGGGAGGGGAGGGGACGGAAGAAAATAGGCAAAACAAACTAGGTCAGACATACGTCTGGTGAGTCCAGTAACTTTTAGCCAGTAAATAAATAAAGGTAAACATGACAGGCATACAAAGTGGATAAGAGGATCATGGTACAGATGACAGGTATGACAGGACAAATAAGGTAAGGTGTATGCATGATTCACTACTAACTACTCTGCACTATTACTAGTCAAATCAAGATGGGATAATCCCTTCTGCTAATCATGATAACGATGGTGGTAGTTTCGTGTATTCCTAGATGCTGCCATAGGTGCCGCCAGCTCCTATCTCAACTAGTCGTACCCACTACCCTCCTACTACATATTGGTAGACTTAGGGCATATGTCCGGATATACCCTAACCACTATCCTAATCGATCGACTCCCTACTCCGTAGATACCCTGTGATGGTCCCACAACTAGGGGGTATCACTTCGCTAAAGTGGCAACCTAAGGTGTGCACAGTTATACCTACTGGTGTCACGATCGTCTTGTCCCCCTCTGCCCGGCCCATGCACGCACATGTCCCCGGTCGGTTTGCGCCGCCCACACCATCCGTCTCATTTTGGATCTCTTACAATCAATCAGTAAGCATGCCCCTTCCCCGCCTAGTACGGAGATCGTTACTTTGATACCCCTCCGGGTTACTAACTGAAATGGGTCCCACACAACATGATACAAGCTCTCCCCTATGTCTTGTATCCCCACTAGGTTTTCTACTGACTATGTATACCCTAAGGTGTCTTTAATTACATAGCCCTCAATCAGTTATGCGTACCTATAGGTGTCTTTAATACATAACCCCTATTCTACCTATCGGTTATGCGTACCCATAGGTGTCTTTGATACATAACTCTACCTATTCCCATTAGTTATGCGTACCCCTAAGGGTGTCTTTAATACATAACTCTATCTATCCCCATTAGTTATGTGTACCCCTAAGGGTGTCTTTAATACATAACTCTATCTATCCCCATTAGTTATGCATACCCCTAAGGGTGTCTTTAATACATAACTTTACTATTCTTGCCCCGATTATATATACCATTAGGTGTCTTTAATTACATAACCCTTTTTATCCGGTTAAGTTGGTGGGCCAATATATATTAATATTACCCACCTACTCTTCAGTTGTACTTTACCCTCCCACTGATTTAATCCTATTTATTTAATGGTTAAGTTTGTGGGCCTATATATATACTAATATTACCCACCTACCCATCAATTGTACTTAACCCACCTACTGATTTAATCCTGTTTATTTAATGGTTAAGTTTGTGGGCCTATATATTAATATTACCCACCTACCCATCAGTTGTACTTAACCCACCCACAATGCAATCCGTTTCACTTAACCCTAACCTATGTCTATCATCATACAGTCCATATGTATTAAGTTAGGTTAAGTAGTCTTTAATCAGCATTAATTAATTATTGAAATATCTAATCGTATTTCACATGCCACCCTAGGCACCCACTTAATTCCACATGCCACCCAAGGCACCCACTTAACCCCACATGTCCCATTACATGTTTATCTAGTTAAGTGTTTCTTAATTCATTAAGGCCGTAACCTTATAAAGACCTCTCACATTAGACTGGCTTTTGTGGCAGCTGGATTTGCCGGGCGGGTCCGGGCAGTCTTACATCACAAAAGAGCGTAACCTCGTGTCTTTACAACTGTTACGTATTTAATTTATGCCTAATACTTCCCACATTAGACTGGCATTTGTGGCAGCTGGATTTGCCGGGCGGGTCCGGGCAGTCTTACACCACAAAAGAGCCTAACCTCGTGTCTTAGATGATTAATTACTCCTAATTAATCATCCCCCAATTTGAATTACTTTCCCTATTCAAATTATCAATTAATTCCAAATTTCACTATGACCATAATTGACTCAATTATGTCCATCTATTTATGGTATGAAAAATCATACCGATTTCATCACAAATTTATTTTATGCCAATTCTTAATATTAAATCTTCAGACTTTAATTGCTTAAACATTCCTCTTTTGATTAATTAAGTTAATTAATCCTTTCCTTTTCATAGGTGTCAATACCTATCTTATTAACAATTTGGATTTCTTATCCATAAATGGTTATAGTCAAATTATACCGTTTTTACCCACTTTTACCCATGTCATAATAGGTAATTATTTATATGTTTCCCTACTAGAGTCTTGTGTCCAATTTACATAATCACTATGTAAATTATGCCTATTACAAATTCCCCCTTTTCCCCGTTTCTTAACTAGCGTAACCGTTTGCGTTTTTGGCGTCATTGAGACTACAAAATAGCCTCGCCACAACAATAAAATAAAGGGAATGGTAAGGTGATTGTTTCGGTACAATTTTTGGCCTAAGCATGACAACTAGAGAAAATGACATGATAACTTCACATATAATTATGATTCACCACATAATTAACAACTTGCAAAGATTCATAACAACTTGCATAAGTTTATGAATTAACAACCAACATAGGTTCATGATTCTCAGCATAATCAACAACTTAAATGGGTTCATGATTCACAATATAACAACTAGCATAGGTTCATGAATTAACAACGCAACAACTTGCATGGGTAACTTGCATAGGTTCATGATTCATAACATAACAACTAGCATAGGTCCATGAATTCATCACACAATAACTTGCATAGGTAACTTGAAATATCTCATAACAATTTGCATAGATTCATGACAACAACTTGCATAATAACGACTTGCATTGATTCATGATAACAACTTGCATAATAACGACTTGCATAGATTCATGATAACGACTTGCATAGATTCATCATAACGACTTGCATAGATTCATGATAATAACTTGCATAGATTCATAATAACGACTTTTATAGATTCATCATAACGACTTGCATAGATTCATGATAACAACTTGCATAGATTCATAATAACAACTTATCAACTTGCATAATTTCATGATTTACAACAATAATGAACTTGCATAACTACAAACAACATATACCCAAATCATAGTCTACCACAATTCACTTTTATTTATTTAAACCTAAAAGTGACTAGAACTCACCGAATAAGGGGTCTTGAGTTCTGGGTTCTGAATTCTGTAATTGATTAGCGTTCCCTTGTTGTAGACAATTTCGTTATTGTAATTTTAGGCTTGATTTGAATTGAATTGTTGTCTTTAATTTGCTTCTAGTTGGTGGCGGCTACTCTAGGGTTTGGAGTGACAACATGACGACTACTGATCTAATTTTTGATTTGATTCTAGGGTTTGGGTCTACACATGTTTATATAGAATTTCAATTTAATTATAGCCGTCGGATGATCTTAGGGTTAATCAAAACCACTCAGTCCAGATTAGAACTATCCAGAAACCCTAATGACTCATTAACTAGTCAGAAATGACTCAGCAATGAGTCAAAACATGGGTCAGACTTAACCAGAAGGCCGTGCAGGTTTTCTCTAGGCGTGGGCACACTTGGGAAGTGCGCCAATGCAAATTTGTACTGGCGCACTTCCCAAGTGCGCCAGTGCATTTTTTTCAAACTTCGTTCGTCCATATCTTCTTCATACGGCATTCGTTTTACGCAAACTCGGACTCTATCTCAAGCAGAATTCCGAGACGAACGCAATGGAACGACCAGTTTCCCTTAATTCCCACATTTGAAATTAAGTATTCTTGGATTTAGTTAATTTGATTATTCGAATATTCGGGGTGTTTCATTAATATTTCATTAATTACATCATTTCTCCATTTCTTTTTATCAATATTTGTTAACCAAATATTTTCAATGATCATCTTGGCCTCTTTCGCTATTTGGAAAACATTTCAATATATCGACTTCTTTTATTTTTTATACTTAGAAAATATCTTCTATTAATAATTGGAAAATATTCCAATTACTTATCTCTTTCACGACCGTTCATTTCTACACTCAGGAAATATTTATTTATTATATTTCCAAAATTTCCACTTACTTGGGTTAAAACGAATGTTGTGTAAAACATCGTTACAACAGCCCAAAACACTGCATTCAACTAACTCTTATTCAAACATTTCTCTTCGATACTGAATCTTGTTATTTATCAGCTAATAATGAAATCAATCAAGTTGGGGTATAATTACCTCTCAGACCTTGACTGAAAATATTATTAACTTCGAAACAGACAAGACCACTTACGTCGAATGAACAACACCATAAAAACCAATTATTCATTTTGAAAACATGTATATGGTTCGCTTTCTATTTTTAACAAATCTAATTTATAGATTTCCTTTTTGTTTACAATATTCCATTTTTAATTTCGTTTCCTTATAAAATTCTATATATATATATATATATACATTGATTTCTAGTTATCCAATTTTCTTAAAAATATTCTAACTCCTTAAATTTACGGAAAAATCCGCCATAACCTCTTTTGTACCGGCAAATAGTTCAAACCTCAACTCGCCTCTCTAGGCCCTTTTCATTCAAAAAGAAAATCAAAAAGCCAAGTGGCTTGCCGATTCAGCGCATAAAACCTCATATGGAATATAAACGTGTACCTTTTTGTCGGGCATACGAATTATAATCTTCATACACTTCATATACTTCATTCCATACCTGTCTATCACATATGTGTCCATTTCTAATTTATTTCAACTCAATCCGATCATTTTCAACTTGCTTCGCTAATTTATGCTTTAATTAAATCTTTTGCCTATTTCACTTCTTATTCGAACATATCACATTCAAATATAAATTAATTTGTTTATAAAACAATCAAATGTCATTTTCAACTCAAATTTCAATATTCAATTTCAGATACGAATTTACAAATTTAGTTCACTTATTCAAAGTCCAATTTTGATTCAAAATTTCATTAACTAATTTTTATTCAAATTAGTTAATTTTATTTAATAATTAAAAATCTGATTTTTGTTTTCAAAAATCAATCCACTACTCCACTTGAGTTCACATATATTTTACAACTCAAATCTGAAATTTTCTAAATAGAAATTTGGGTTTTATTCGCTTAAAATCCTTTTATAAAATTAAATAAACTGTTATGGTTTTATAATGGTTATGGCACTGCTTTTCTGAAAATTTGATTTTGACAAAACTCAAAATTCATTCGACGAAATCAGAATTTTCTCTTCCATTAGAAAACTATTATCAAATCGGTCCTAATGGTTCTTGTTTTAAAGAATTCCGACTTAAATTGAGTTCTGTATACTCAATTGAAGTTCGAATCGCCAATTTACGAACTACCGCGCTGCGGCGAGTTCGTTTTAATTATATTTAATATATAAACATTTTAAAATTCATTTAAAATAAATTCAGCTCAATTCTAATATGTTTTTATTATATTTTAAACTAATTTTCCCAATTTAACTCAATAAATTCTGATTATCTATAATTGTCGATTTTTCCTTACTCGGTTATACATTTATTTATACTCGATTTGTTATTTCAAAATCATAATTCCTTTTATAAATAAATTATAAAATTCGATATAATCGAATTCCAATTATAACTCCTTTGGATTTTCTCAATTCAGTTTATATTCTAAATCCCGGAATATAATCAATTATTCTGTTTTCAACACGTTTTCCAATTTCACTTTTTAAATCCTTCCTTGAATTTAAACTTCTAAATTATCCAATGATAATTTATTTTAGTGGATTTATAACATCGTTTGTAGATCCATCTTTCTTGTTTTATATATTAAAACAAGTTTTCCATTTCAAGTCCCTTATGAATCCAACTCCTTTTAGATTCTGAATTCTAGAATAAAAACCCCTGTTTCCTTTTTAAAATGATTTCAACTTTCTATTTTAAATTCATATTTGAATTTAAAGTTACCAATTATCTCTTGATAATTTATTCACCATATTTATAAACATTATTTGTAAATTTACTTGTTTTATATTTAAACAAGTCCATTTCGAAATCTATTTAAAACCAAAATCTTATTTTGGAAATTTCTATTTATAATAACTTATATATATATATATAACACCCAATTTATTTTCATATTCAGTTTAACTTCTATTTAAATAAATTCGATTTAATCGAATTCAAATCATAAATCCTTACGGATTTATTTTAGTTCAATTTATATTCTGAACAACAGAATAAATTCCATCGTTTATTTCTTTAAAACGATTTTCCCATTTCTATTTTTAAATTCACATTTGAATTTAAATATTCGAATTTATCAAATGATAAATTTTCCACTTTATTTATAAACACTGTTTATAAATTCATCTCAATTCTCTACATTATTTAATTTATAAACAACGTTTATAAATTCACTTCAAATCTCGTATTATAAATTTATAAACAACGTTTATAAATTCGCTACTTGTCTTATATCTATTCAAAACAAGTTAATACATTTATAGCCCAATTGAAATTCGATTTCTATTTAAGATAAATAGATTTTTCCCTTTAAATTTCAAATATCCTTTTTCCCTGATATTTATATATCAACATTTTGGCCTCAATGATATTTAAACAATCAAACAACCCAATTTTCAATCAACACATTATATATGATAATATATGTGAAAACAGACAATAATAAAATTTGAGGAATCCAGTTGGATTCCTCCAACCCGTTTTTCCTGCACCCACAGATGTTAGTCAACAGAAATAATACCCATCCTGCTTCGTGGCAAGATATCGCGGTATAGAAGGTCATCCACTATCATAGCGTGGGGCGTATAGGGTCATCCGCTAATGATACTGCGGGCATTCGCTAATTGTACTGCGGGAAATATCCAATCACCAATATAATATAATAGCCACAAACATCAATCCTATATAACTAGTATAGATGTATAGTATAGCCACAATAAAATTTCAATGCAAGCAAACAACCAACGAATAATTATTTTTAAGTAATAAAAATAATTCTAAATAAAAATGGAGTGAGATTTACTCACCTTTCTTTTTAATTCGCCGAGTATTCTGTAAATTTCCACATTGTTTTGTCCATGAATCATCTCAAACCATTTCAACTGAATCTATCACCTAAGATTATCAAATTTGAATTTACTAATTAAACATTTATTTAAATTAACAACTTAAATGAAGAAATAAATTTTCCATATATTTAATTTAACGATTATATGACTATTTATTTAAATTAACTTAACATAAATAAATAAATTATTTCATGAATTTAAAATTTGGTAAAATGTATACCTTACGGTTTGATTAACTATGAAGCGACTCAGAAATCATCATTGCCATCAGACCAAAGTTTGAACCTCAACTCATCAGCCCTCAGCTCCAATGTCTCGACAAACCCTTGTTGATCGCTCCACCTACTTCCCTGTACTGCAACCATCATCCCTTCTCAAGCACGCACCAATAACAGTGTGAAAAACATCTACTTTGAAATCCCCTTGAAATCGACTCTCGATCTCACCCAGTCAGCTCCTCAAATTCCAACACTACCAGCCTTAGATCGCCCTTTCCAGAACTCGTCAAACACCTCCTACCTCCCCTAATTTGCATCGCACAACTTCAAACATACCAGGTTGAAACGCGAACATATAAATTCCCTACTGTGAACAGTTGAAGCCTAAAAATGGTGCGCACCCTTCTGAAATCACTATTGTTATCGTCGCGGTCCCCAAATCTCCCTTTTGCAATCGCGAGCATCCTCCAGCGTAATGTTGAGCTTCTGTGAACTCGAAATGACCAATCGCGATACACAAAATTGAATCCCTTTTTTATTTTGTTTTGAGAACTTTCAATTTGGATGCTTATATCGCGAAAGAAGAAACGCAACTTCTATTTCGATTGAATTGAAATGGGAATTAAAAGGAACAGTCGCTATTTGTAAAGGAAAGGTGCGACATTTTTTTGGAGTTTTGATTTCTTTCTGTAATGAAACGAAAGAATCAATCCAAAACAAACTGGAGAGGGGAACGCATATATATAAAGATGAAGACTTCTATGTTAAGGAGTTTTAGTCAGTGTAGGGTACAATAAATTAAATACAATTTGATTTACATTTAATGCAATTAGACACAAAGGGATTTTTATTTTATCTAAATGGATTCTGATTTGATTTGATTTTGATTCGATATAAAGAGATCTTTTATTCCTTTTAAACAGATGTCGATTTGATTTTCGATTCGATTTCGATCTTATCCATTATAAATATCTCGGGGTTCACAATTAAAAATCGTGAACCGCTATTTTAGCGTACTGACCGTCGTTCTAATGTTATAGCGTTATACTGAACTCAACAAAATATTTTTTGAAATTTATTTCGAAAGTGTATATATAAAATAACCATATTAAATCGATATAATATAACTTAAATTCAAAAACAAATAAATTTTCTGATAATAAAATATTTTTATTATCATCTATATTCAAATACAATTAATACTGACCATCTGAATTGTTTTGATTTAGTTTCTAACTTCGAATTGAATTATTTTAGACTCTCGTATTACGACGATTATATATAATCAAAATAAATCGTATTTCGATTATTAAATAGATAACTCAATATAAAATATCGTTTATATTATCAACTCCATATTTAAAATGATATTAAATATTTTAAAATTAATTGTTCAAAAATCCGGGTCATTACATATAAAGAAACCGAAGACTTGGAAATCAATAAGTGAAGACCGAAAATCTTTGAATTATTCAGATTGATGGCGGATGTCTCATTTGGGCCGATCACTCAATACGAGGTTATAAGTGGCATGAGACCTGAATCTATTTGGAGATTTTCGGATTGTTGTTCCGTTCAGACCTAGAACGGACTTGTATGGATTGTGTGTCTGACATTGAAATTTACTGCGTAGCACTGATTTTTGTTAATATATATCGGATTTGTGGCAATAAATTATCCTCGTCTCTAAGACATACAAATTTAGTGGTTATGTATTGATAGAAATCAGTGACATGCCGTGAATTGTCAATGTGGCATACTCGAGTTATGAAATGAGCTAGTGATGATCAAATTAGGGCTTATTAAAGTGTAGCTTTGTGTCTATTATGACAACGACGAACAACACACCCCGAATTGATGGTAAACTGGCGGTTAGGTTGTATACATATACATAATCTCTATATTGAACTCGAAAGCTTCGACGGTAGATGTACCTTGAAACCTGAGGGAATAAAGTACATACGGTGTCCGATATCTGGATGAAAACCAGGATATATACTTTTGCGCTATGTATTCGGTGTCTGTGTCTGAATGTTAACCGGGAGATACTTATCTTCGTGTCCTCGATTGGTCTTTCGTGTCAAGAACCATTATGTTGGAAACCCAATAACCAATACGAACCTTCCGCTTTGTTTGTAAACTATGTATGTGTGCATAGTTACTAAGCTTGCTAGGATATATATATATATATATATATATATATATATATATTTGTGAAATAGTTTTCAACAAAATGCACTAATGATAAATTAAAAGAGGATTTTCACGTATTTAAGCATTATTTGTTATCATAATACAAAAATCGCCCATTTGGTGTGCGCTTGCATCGTATGATATGGGACGAGCTTATGATAGCTTCGTTTTTCAAATTCATTAGGAATTTCTATGCATAGGAATTCACATGGAGTAAACCTGTTCTGCATTAGCGGCGTGGTCCAGTGAATTTTCCCAACTTTAAAATAAACCCGAAATGATAACTGTTTTGAGTTCTCATACCCGTCCCACGACTGTCTTGGAGTTTATTGTTCCCTACCTAAACTCTAGGTGCTCATAATTATTGCACGGGCAGCTAGTAGTTTAGTTTGCAGGTTCAATTTCAGAGTTGGATTCAATTCGGAGCTAGAGTTTTGTTTTGGTCTTACTTCTTCCGCTGTGAGCGTTTTGTTTTCCACTGAGCATTTTGTGTACTATGATTTCTTGTAACTTTGACGTAAAATTCTGAAATGAAATTAAAGTTCTATTATTTGTGTTCAAGTATGTTATTACCCATAACCATCCGTCTTTATGAACGATTTAAGTTGGATTAATTACCCGCGAGAATCGGGCATAAAGGCGGGTTGTTACAGTTGGTATCAGATCTTTGGTTTATACAAAACTATGAGGTATAACATATTTGAACAAAGATAGGACTCATCAGAGTTATATTATCTCATTGCAGATAGTGTTAGAAATGCCCTAGAATGAGATTCTGGAGTATTAAGATTGAGAGAGCGTATTTTTGAAAACATAAATTATTTTGAAACTATGTAAATCATTTTGAAGTATAATGTATGATAAAGAATTTTGAGTATACTATTGGACATTGAGTGTAACGACCCGCAAATTCGAACCCTTTGGGTCGACTAAATAAAATACAAGCCCAACCCAAATTGCGAAAATACGAACCACTAATAGAAAGAAGTTAGAGGGTGAGAAATAGAAAAGATAGAAAATTAGAATAGAAGAATAATATAAAAGAAAGAACTGAACGATAAAGAATCTCACAATCGCAGCGGAACAAAATATAATATATATATATATATGCTTTGTAAAATTCAAAACTGTATCTGAACTTACATATAACATCAGAGTACATCATATATACATTATAGCGGAAATATACTCTATATATCTAATGTTGAAACCTCCAGCTCCAGCTCCTTCCAGATCATCTGAAAAATCCTGAACTACTTGACTGCCTGTACAAATTTGAGCACCCAAGAGTTTAAGAAAAACATAGAAAAATAAACTCTGGGTCAGTCATATGACTCGTGTGAGTAAACGATTTTAAACAGTTTGCTTAACTTGGAAAATTTCTTTTAAAAGAAAAGATAATCGTAAGACCGATCCACACATAAACATGGATGGTTTTTACCTTACGATAACCCAAACCATTTTGAAATCATACTATTATGATATTTTAATAATGTCTAGGGTTTCCATAAATAAATTAGAATCTAGCAGAACGCTTGCATCTCACGCTCCACATATATAGTATACAAACAAAAACGGGGGCGTTTATTGGAGATTGGATTCCGACTATGACAAGGTATGAAACCACCTGCCGATAGCGTATCTCTAGAGGGGAATACACTGGGTTCAACAAGAACCTCTTGCAACCCGGCCAACACATGACCAACCGCTTATTTCGCTTGAATGTATCGAATGTATTTCACTAACAGTTGGGATCAGTAACCGTTTCCCAAAAGGAACAACATCAAATAGATTAAAGAAGGAAATGAATTTTCTCTAAGTAGGTGATTATACACCCTAATGAGAGCGACCCACATAGTCATGTTGTTTTCCCGATTTTTGTCATTTCCCGGTTGTGAGACTTGAGGTCATAACTTACTCTTTTGAGCAACACATCTTCATTTACTTTGAATGCCACATCATCAAACCCGTCAAATCACAAATTGACTTCCCAAAAAACACAGGTAAAAGCTAAGAGAAACGAATTCCTCCGCCACCAAACATAGTTTTGAAGAGATCATCTTACGAGATCTGTTAGGTATACTCTGTCAGACATTCGTCCATACAAGTTGTCCTGGGGCTGGACAAAACGAAGGCACTATCCTGTAAATCCATCTTAGGCAATTTCTACCTAGAGTCGACAGAACAACACTTGCATAAACTCCGTCTTCAATGATCTTCGATTTGATTTCAATTTAATCATCGCCTAGGTCGAAACAAAGTGGTATTTTGATTTCATTTGGAAAACCAATTCCGATCTCTTTGAATCGATGAACGTTGATATCTTTTAGCACTACAACAAAATGGACGTTTAATAGCACTAACGTACCGCGTTTCCACAATTTGTCATTGGCCCGCTGTACAAATGTTGGGTTCAACTTCAAAGGCTATCTGACCTCGTAATCCACTATTCGATGCTATTTTCAACGAAAAGGGCCCGGGAAACAAAAATTTTCGTGGGAATTAAATAAGGCACGTCTACTTTGTTGCTAGCTCGAAGAAACATCGACTGCCGCTGCCAACCAATCGACTACCGCCGCCAACCATTCAACGTTGTAACCCTAACTTCCACACACCAATCGACGTCTCCATACATCTCTTGAAGATAGTAGATCCCAAGCCTTAAACCTAGAAATCCGTCTGTGATCTTAACCTTTGTTTAAGGTTTTATTATATATTTTTCAAATAATTTTAATTATCATTGCTTGGTGAGCAACCTGTTTACTTCCAATTTCTCATAATGACTAATTTTTTATTGTAGATTCAATTTAGAATACACATAGTATGTTTGGTGATTCGTTTGGTGATTCGTTTATTTTCGGTGTAGATCCGATTTGAACTTCATAATCGCATACTGGCTAAGATTTGAACTCCTGTAGATCCGATTTGAACTGTTTTTCAAATAATTTTGGGCTTATGCTTTCAGTGTAGAAAATGCAGTGTTTTGTTTATTTTTTATGTCTACTATTATTTCAGTAGTAGCAACACACTTAAAACTGCCTTACATCTAGTTCTCGTGTATGTAATGTACATTATAGTGGTGTGTTGTACATCTTAGAAAAGCGAGTAGTTTCATAATTAAATTTACTTAAAGAAGAAGAAAAAAAACCACACTGCAAAGTGGCAATCGATTTTTTTAAAGGGGTTTAGTCTAACATAATGATTTTTATTATGTGAAAGTAAAGCAAAAGCAGTGCATTTTTTATTTCATAATGACTGAAACAGCCGTCATCACTTCCAAGAGCTGTTATAAAAATAATCTAGCTCTAGGCTGTTGATATTGAAATTTCATTGCAATTATACGAGTTGTTTGTGTCCCTTCATTGGTGTCTTTTTTATTTGGTAGCTGAGCTACTATATGGGTAAAATGCCTATAACTTGTTCTAAATATGAACTTAAATCGTCAAATTATTTTCAATGATTTTTATTTCGTATGGAAGCTAAACTATTAGAGAACACATTTAGTTTGGAACACAAAGGAATTTTTTTAACTTAACAATGAAAAAAAAAACAGAAATTAAAAGCAGTTTTTGTCTATGTTTAAAACAATGTAATACCACATTACAGTGCTGATTTCATATGATCATAACTTTCAAACGATCAATCCGATTTCGACGTTTTGGACATTCCAAAAAGTTCAAGACTTAAGCTACAACTTTCGTTTGTGGTGTTTCACAAAATTCTGATGTTTGCTAAATCGAAAATGACATTTTATATTGCTTACCTGATTTAAAATTTGATATGATTTCTTTTACAAAACTTTACATATCTTTGGATATGCTGATCCGATTTTGACGAATCTTCTTTCATTTGAATGATAATTAACTATAGAAAAACTTTCTTGTTGGTTAGTTTTTGAAGTTTTGCAGTTTACTAATACTAAACGACAATTAAAAGGGGCATAAGTGGTTGTCCTGACATGCAAAATTGTTTGAAACAGAGCTGAATCATTTTAGTGATACCTTTTAATCTGTTTTTCCAATTTAGATGATTTTACACATTATGGAAAGCTAAGAGTTTGAGGTACAATTTCCATTCAAAGTGTTCTATTAAATTTCAACGTTTACATGCTTACAAAAGGTGATTTGGGTCGCTGACTTCCTCCTTAATTGTAGTTCAGATTTTGGTAATTAGCGAATTGTGGAGTTATCCTTCGTGTACTTAGCAGTAGCAAGTTTATAGACTATCATAAGAATTCTGGTGTTATCCTTAATTCCAGACTCTAACCCTCTCTATCTTAACAATCTATATCTAAATCATCCTGAAAAGTTAGTTTTATATCACTTACATATTGTATATTGGATATGAACAAACAATTATATGCCTATATGGCAGCTCATTTCAGTAGACTATTGAAATGTACTGTATACAATTTTGACAAAAATCTTGTTTTCATTGCATATTCAGTCAGTGTAGTTTATGGGAAAGATATGCAGAATTATATCCTCAAAACGACGTAGTTTACACTATAAAGAAAAGCGACTATAAAAAGATTGGTTCTTCATTCATGTTACAAGGTTTTGTTACTTAGAATTTCAGTTTTCATCATATGATGCTATAATTTTTTTTTTCTTTCTCGTGACTGCTTTATGGTTCTTGTAGAAAGGTTTAAGGTACATATTAGTACACATGTACAACATGGCAAATATAATTTCTAGTTATGTTTTTTCACAATATATTTGAAGATTACTGCTCTTTGAACATGCTACAAAATTCATATAATACTCGGATATATGAGCTATGTCTGATGTCCATTGAAGAAAAACAGCGAAATGTAAATCATGTATGTCAGGTTAATATATTAGTATCCAAAGTCAAAACAAAAGGATTCCTTTCTAGCTTTGTCACTGTTTTATTGTGGTAATACATACTGTGTTATGTTAACTTTATTGTTTGACATATCGACATTGTGAAATCTTATAGACTGGAGATGGGTTGCAGTACAATCCATATTTCCCGAGTGGTGCAGTAGCTATGCCCAAAATATTTATTAGTGTTGTTGAGTATTAAGATGGCACCCTTGCTACAGAAGCCTAGGTACCACAAACAAAGTCCCCATTTCTGAAGAAATATATCTTATTTTGTTTCTGGCATAAATTTGTATATTACCTGCTTATTTTAATCTGCAAACCAACTTGCAATCATTTATCATGACATTAACTTGATCCATTTCATATCTGTTCTTTGATGTTCCTATGTAGGTTTTCCAAAACATCATTTTTAATACCCTGTATCATCCAGATGCTACTTAAGAGCTCTTTAAAGTTTGTAGGGGATTGACGATTAATGCATAAACACTAATTAAACATTATTTTAGCATCGATAACATTTACAGTTATGATCTAGGCTGAAAGAAATAATTAAATCAGACTTAATAAATAATATAAAATGTTGTGAAAAGGAATAAAAAAGCATACACTAACTGTTTATGTTAAATTCATATACTATAGCACTATGCTTTCATCAAAATTGCGAAAAACCTAAATTGAGAATATTAATTTAGCTAATAAAAAATAAAAAGTTGCAAATTATATTAAATTTTATCTAACATATTCATATACCTACCAATGATTCATTTAGGTTCATGATAATTTATATCACGTAAGTTGCATATATTTGACATCATATTGGAAAGAAGGGGTCCATCTTTAGTTTTAATACAAGATTCAAACTTTAAGTCACTGCATAAAGCTTTGCTTTATACTGTCTTTGTTACTGATTTATTGGGTACAGAAAAAAAAAATTCTCCCCCTATAAACTGTTATGTACTTGGTATGGCACCGTTGTCGGTAATTAAATTTGGTTCTTTATAAATTTCATCCCACTATTTATATAGCAAAGATAGTAAGCCAATCAAACATATCAGAATCAAATATAATTTCATGTTAATGTATAATAATGCATTAACATCATTTCCATTCTCATGATGGTGTTTTATTTTCATGGTGTGTGGATGTTTTTTGCCTATGGTTTTGGACTGCATGGAGGATCAGCTTCTTCAGGTGATTAATATCGAGTTATGGTAACCGATTCTGCTACCCCAAGCGCATACTTCAATAGGTCTTGATCTTCTGGTACTTTTTGGCTTCCTTTTTTGATGTCAATCACGTTGTTTCTGCTGGTTTGATGGAAATGCACTTGAAATTATGAAGCATCCTGTTGCATTTTTAATTGTTGCTTTTTGCCTCCAGAATCTAAGCAATGATCACAAGACCAATGTTAAGGTGATAATGATTTTTGCCTGTAGCTTGAGGTTTGAAGTTCGAAGGATCGTTGATAAAGTAATATTTGTATGTAATTTACATTTAATTAGTTGCTTTTGCAGCTGTTATACTCTGAGCCTGGAAATGGTTGTTGGAAATGAAAGGCTGACATTGCATCGAGACAGTGCAGGATAAACATAGCGATTGTCAGGTACAAACTCTGCCTTATAAACATGAGTTAAATCAGTTTTACATTATACAATTTGTTAACCCCATGTGACTACTGTACCACATGTAGAAAGTAAAGGAAAGGCTATAGTGGCATAGGTTAATTAGTTAATCAACAATTTGGGCTAAGAAATACTTAACTCCATTCTTTTTTATAGTTTATCATATATCAAGATGAGGAAATAACATGAAAGGGAATAAAAATGAAGTGCCCCCCTTCCCCCCCGGGGATCATGGTGGACATGAAGGTGGAATGCAAGAAATCGTAATTGACATACCTACCCCTTTGTTGTATATATATATATATATATACATGAAGGTGGAATGCAAGAAATCGTAATTGACATACCTACCCCTTTGTTGTATATATATATATATATATATATATATATATATATATATATATATATATGTATGTATATATATATATATATATATGAATGTTTATCCAATCAGTACATATGTAATGCCCTGTTATATGTTAATGCAAACGACATACAAAACAACAGGATTTTGACAAATCTAAAAGATGCACTAACTGCAACAGCAACAAGTAAACTGATAAACATTGAAAGAGGAATTTAGAAGTTTTCTGTGATGGTGTTAACTTCATCAGTTTGGCTGCTAGATAAGCATTTACTTATACACCTTAGCATAGTTCCACCATGTCAGTTTATTTATAGTTTGTTTAACTTAATTTAGGTCATGTTTTCGTATTCAACTTATGCCTGATTTTAATGATAGTACTCAAGTAAATTTATGATTGATTTAT
Source organism: Allium sativum (assembly GCA_030737875.1). NCBI lineage: Eukaryota > Viridiplantae > Streptophyta > Magnoliopsida > Asparagales > Amaryllidaceae > Allium > Allium sativum. Next base: position 587,225,125 of record CM060924.1, on the reverse strand, counting down.
GAATAAAACTAACATTTTAGCCCTTTTCTTTGAATAGTTTAAGATTTCCCCTCGCTATCTTACCAACAAGCGGCCTACATATCACTGATGCATGATTATTGATTTCCGAACCGTTACAACTGTTTAATAGTTTAATGTATATACATGGTGGAGAATATCTAGCTGTTGGTCAGAAACAACCAATATATCATATATACTACCTGCATGCACTGGTATGCCAATCATGCTATTGGCACAACAGTTTTTATTGTTTACAAAGCTCATTTAATTTTTGTAGTTTTTATGTATCTTATTTCAAACAAAGGATTTAAAATAAAAATCCAAAAAAACTGGAATAGAGAATTAATGTATCTCATTTAATGAAATAAAAAGCGTCATAAGTTTTGCCATTAACTGTTTTTATGTTGTAATGACCATAACTGTTTTTAACGTTCTCTCATTTAAAGAAAAAAAACATGTTTTTTCATTTAATGAAATAAAGAATCCCAAAACCGTACGTTTTTAATGAAATAAAAATCATGTATCATGATTTTATTTCATTAAAATCGTCATAAGTTTCCCCATTAACTGTTTTTATCTCATTTAATGAAGGGTGTTGTTATTGATGCTCCAACTATTGTTGAACGAGGGTCATTTTTTAAAAACACTTCACTCTTTGAAAAATTGTTAAGGGGCTACACAAACATATTATTTCACCCTACTCAATATTCCTGGATTGCCCCTACAAATTAGATTTAAAAAAAACTTATTCGACAAGGGAAACCGAATTAAAATAAGCACTTCGTCACCACTGCACCGAATGCAGCACGTAACCGATTATGTATGTATTTGACAGTGATATGTCCAAAATTAATAATCATTTCGGTGGATTGCCTTCATAACTATAAAATTCGGCATAATTATGTTTATGCCGACAAAAAAAATAGTTCGACCCTATTTCTCTGAAAACGCTTATCCTTAAGGATTTTAAAAAAAATCGATATATGCGAATTGAAAATAAAAAAAATATTGTATGGTCCTTGCAATATTTGTTAAGGTAAAACTAGTGTGAACTCGTGCTACACACACGGGTTGTTGTTATATTTATGTCGCAATGACATTGTCATATATAATATCCACATATGTGATAAATTTTAGATTGATGTCATAAAACAAATTATTTCATGATACCATGTATAAATCAATCTTCAATTTTGCTATTTTATATCATATCATATTGCAACCAATTAGAAGACATGCATGCATTTATACACACAGTTTAGCCCATTTATGTAAAACAGTAATTAGTTCATGTTGTGCATGGTTGTTATCATTAGCAGTAGGCATTAGAGATATTAACATAATTTTTGCATGAAAAGAAAAAAGTTTTTTATTTGTATGGAAGCATTCCCAGTTTGGACAATTCTTGATGAGCTTCCAACAATAAATTAGGAAACAAAATACTATTTTTTGTTGAAAGTTTTGGAATCTTTTATTACGTTGATGGTACATTTCCCATAATTCATTGTATATATATGTATACATAGGAGTTAACACTATGTAAAGAACAGTGGAAAGAGATGAAGTTAACACTATGTTTAAGCTTCAATGAAAACTATCATTATTTGTGTATTATTTCCATTTGTATACATTAATGGAGAATATCATCAGTTTTAAGAAAAATAAATTATCAATATAGACAAAAAAGAAGAAATAATAGAACATTTACAATGACATTCTGATGAGAATGTTGAAGCCTTCTTGCTCAGGTCAATTTAATCAGAATTCGATGGATCACAAAACTTGACTTGATTTTCAGTTAATTTTTGGCCTTGACACAGTAAAATTCACAGTTGACCTGCATGAAAAGGAGCGCTTTGCATTATTTGCCACATACAATTCACGTAATGTGCACATTTTTGTTTTTTTTAAGAAAAAAGACGAAAAAATATTTAAGCCAACAATAAAAGGTACAACTAATGGATGCACCATTAAACATTGATCTGTAGACAGCCATAGGGTATGCAAGCATCACAAACCTCTACAAAACTATATGCCACATGCTATGCTTGCGGAAAGGAACATAATATGTTAAAATAAGCACAAACACTAATACTTGTATACATGGCAATCTAGTGCAAAGAAATATTTTTGAGAAAATAGAGGAAGCTTCCTTCATTTGGATCTTATGTTGAATCTTTTATTCATTTTATTTATCATGGATAGAATTATTTTGCATATGTCAATCAATAGTCAACAACTAAAACAATTTTTCTATGCATAACAATTACAAAAAAAAAACTAAGGTGTTTTAGGCTTTTTGCAATATTTTGAGGCTGAATCCAGTCGATGCAACGATGTTATATTTATTCACGATTTTACCAACTTACTCATTTCCCTACATGCCACTTATCATAATATTTCCATAGTACACGTTGCCATGTTGACTCAAAACATGCATACTTTTAACCATGTAAAACACTTGATGATGCTCATGAGGGACATGCATTAACAATCACCTTCACACATATGCCACTACAAAATAGTCACCAGCTATCACACATTTTCTTGTCATATATCTCAAATGTATATTGACATTAATGTTAGCCTTCCTTGCATGAGATGATTTATTATCAAAAGGCAGCTATTATCAAGACAAAAGCAGGTTCTTTTGAAATTTAAGATTTTATTTCCCTATTTCTGTTTGTAAGTTGACTTGGTGGTCATTATTATCTACCTGGATAAGGATCCCCAGTGTTACACTTTACATCAAATTGTAAGCTGCAAAAACATTTCAATGTCGAAACAAAATCATCCTATCAGCAAAATTTCAGTTCAGGATGGCAACTAAATATTCAGTTAACTCATTCCTCTATATCAGATTTTGAGAGATGCAATGCAATACTTGCAACAGAACAACCTAGTTAATTTTAGATCATTCCTATATTTCAAAGTCCATGTAAGCTTTTTTTTGGGATTAAAATATCTACATAAGTTATCGAAGATATTTCTCCTTAAACATGTGCTTACCATTCATTGGTGAGAGATAACCCTATAACAAAGAGAACGAACTCAAATTCAAGTGGAGAAGTAAATGTTTCATCCCATCATATTATAAAATCAAAAGAGGAAAAGTTGGATTTGGTTTAAAAAATATATCATGTAATAGATAGTAAATTTGGTAAATCCATAATTTGATCGAAGTAAAAGAAAAACCAGTAAATAAATAAGGATCGTATTACATACCTCATTTATTTCGTTAAGGGATGTTGCTCCAAATAACGATTGAATAGATCCAGAAGAACGAACATACGATAAGTTTGCTGCCAATTCATTTGTTTCCTACTTGTGCTTCATGGTAACTCTTGCCTGCCATATTCTTGAAAAGTTTCCATAATTCATAAATGTTAAGCATAGACAGTACTTTAATTTGTTCTCGTAATAATAAAATATCTCCTAACAATGCAACTTTAGCAAGTTTTCCTCAAATTAAGAGTTAAGCTTAGTGTTTATACATTATAACCACACCGTTGGTTAACCCATAAGGTTTTGGCAGATTATAATGAAACCGTATAAATTATTGAGAATTCTATAAAACTTAATCTTTCACTAAGCTCTGACTTGGTTGTATATTCACTGTAGTCTACAATATATATGGTTTGGCTTAATTCGAAATTTAGCCTTGTCCTGTTGCATTATCTATGTTTTCTAATCTGATAAATAGTCTTCTCAAAGGAGAAAACCCTGCACCTGAAAGGGTAATAGAAAACAAATTTAAAAATACTCCAGATTTTGCCAACTACTGTTATTCATTTGAACTCATTAATGCTGAGATTCCTTATGGAACCAGTAGCACACGGCGTGAAAGCTAAACATTCATTTTATGCCTTTTTTGGCTCTTTTAGGCCCTGAACCTGCTAAATGTTTATAACATTACTTACATGTTTGTTGTGGGTTGAAATTTAAAGATCTCACTTGTTCTTAAATGGCTCTATACAATAGCATGTAGCGTTATTGTTGAACAAAATGGTGGTGTTAACAAATATAAAATAGCTGAACATGTAAATTCCATTTCGAACAATGATTTTATTAAAATAAAATGTGAAAAATAAAATTAGACAAAAGGTACAAAATCCAAAATATTATGTGACCATTTAAAGAATACTGAGTTGGAGCTTCTAACTATCTTTAATAGAACAAAACATCCAAACGTCCTCACCTAAAATAATCAAAGCAGACTATAATCAATTTTTAGTGATGAAAATTGAGTCAGGAGATTATTGAGAGGATGGAAACTATGAAGAGTGAAAGCTCCGGAGCAAGAATACCACCCTCAAAATTAAGCTTACAGATGACCAGAATCTACAATATATTGGTGTCAAGCATAAAGAATTACAGACATTAAAATAGATAAGGTCATAAAATACCATACATTCACAAGGTTTTAAATCTCGGATATCGGTCGCGTTTCGTCTCGGGGATTTTACAGACTCGGTCTCGTATCGGGGGAGATCTCGAACGAGATGAGTCTAACTCGGGATTTCATCTCAGATTTTCATCTCGGGTATGAAAGTTCATATCGGAACAATCTCGGGGTACATGATATGTTAAAAATGATATTTTAACAAAATGATTTTTATGAATGCTATCAAAAACATAGTAACTTAAACTTAAAATGCAAAATAACTTTATTATTCTTTATTTTGCGAAAGATCGTTCATACTCTAAATCGTAATATGCTTAAAACAGGATTAGGGAACATTAAAAGGATCCAAAACATTAAAAAAATCAGCATAATTAGACCATAAAATACATAATTTCATAAGCAACATGTATGTAAAAAGACGAATATGAAAATCATAAGCATTGTAAAACATATACAAACATATAATGTAGTCATTTAACATGCGAAATGTAAAATAACAAAAGATTGATATGGCTAGATTTGATTTTTTTTAATTATAGTTCTAGTTAAGGCACAAATTTAAATTTTAACCCAAAAAACTAAGATCTCGGACGATATTCCAGTATTTCGTCTCCGTTGATACACCGTTCGATATTTCAATATCTCAGGCGATATATTCGAAAGGAGACTTAGAGTGATATTTGCTATTTCGTTTCGGAAGGAGTCCAAAATGAGATCTCGGAGGAGATCTCGGGCGATATTTGCGAGATTTGAAACAGTGTACATTCATTGGTGCAAGCATTTTAGTAACAAAAATTCAACACTTCGTTGAGGCAATATAAAAAACCACTCTGAACTGGAAAAAGTTAATTCGTTATATTGTTTATGAATATATCAGCAGCATAAGCCTACTTGTTGTATCCTTCTTTCAATATTGTCAACAATTGCTTCTTTGTCACATCAAATTAGAAACACAAATTAAAAATCAACAATATATCTTATTGTCAGCCATGCAGTGAATGAATTAGACTTCTATAGAATATTAGCAAATGGAAATTCTATGAAATGAATGAGTTAGACTTCTCTATAATAAAACGTAAGGTCCCTAAGATTTCCGTCGAACAAAACCAGATTCGCCTATTTTTACCGAAAAATTGAGTACTGTAACATCCTCCATTACTAAATTATGGCGCATATTAATATGAAGTAAAAGACAAAACATCGTTAAGGACATAGCATTAAAGGATGAAAACAATAGCATAAGACAATTCTCAAAGTACTTTGTTTATGCATTTTTCCTAAAATTAACAAAACATTGTGGACGCTCTTGTAGCAGGAGCTTCAAAAATTATATTACCATCTTAAAAAAAAAAATCAATTCAACATAGTTTTTTGAACGATGCTTCAATGTCAATGCAAGAACATTCGGAGATAATTTGTACAAATGCTATTTTGAAAAGATTTTTTTTTTTCAAAACTTCAAGACAATATAGACATAAAATTGAACAGCCACCAAAACACTTTGAACATATGAACTATAATAAATTTAGGAAACAAACACCTATTACAATTATACTTTAAAACCATATTTATATCTCAATTCTAAAGTAGTAAACAAAAAGGGCAGGAGATAAAAACATGGTAAAATAGAATAAGCGCTATCTTCTCTAACATTTAAGAAAAAGAAATGTAACCATAAGATGACACAAACACTATCAAATTAATTTTTTAATAAATTAAACCATGTCGCATTCATAAAAACATCCACAAATTATTCTTCATGATATAAAAATCAACATCCAATTTCTTATGGCAATCACGATATGATACTATGGACAAAAGCCTGATGTGGGGATTTTGTATTTTAGCAGTAACAATTACCAATAGGAAGCTACATATCAAATCTATTATTAGCTCATGCATAAAAAGTCGTTGAGTTAAAATATAGACTGCATAAGATAGAAGACATAAACACAACAATCGTGCATTGGTTGTTCTAATTCTTAGATATGGAAACCACAACATTGCAAAACAACCCGTATCAGTCCTAGGAAAAAGTAAGAACAACAGTGATGAAGACCATAATCATTCAAACATAGTAATAAGATAATAAACAAAAACTCGTCATCAAAAAAAGTGATTTTTACATAGGATAAAAGGTAATGAGATTAAAAATCGGCAACCTAAATTTTCGCTGGCATGATTAAGTTAAGAGCTTATTGCATACACCATAATGTTTGAAGATAAACGATCACATATTGTATGTATGCTTCCTAATAATATGTAGAGATACTAAATGACTACGAAGATATAACTATTATGAGACATAAAGGCTTTGATTTGACAGTTTACATAGTATGTTTACTATTTATTTCACATAATTCAAGTCTAAGTAAAATTGAGTTTCTTATATAGTGTTGATTAAAATGTATAATCTGTTTTCAGGCTGTAAACATATATATCGAACTTAAAAGACATGATTCAATCATACAGTTATTATTTTGATAACATAGATCAAAAAAATTCACAGATATTGGGTGCAGCCAAATTAGATGTTCTTTCACTGCCATGATCTCGCTACACGATCATCTTGTTCGCTCTTGTGTCGTAAACCGGATAAATATTAAAAAGCAGCAGAGTACAACTAATTGTAGACTTCTTAAAATATTTAGCAAGGTAGTATATCCTCGTAAAATTCCCCAAAGTACTGAATGTATTGATAAGTTGTCTCAAAATTAATAATTTCTTCAATATTTTTGAGATAACTCTTTTAGATGAGCATATGTAAATAAAAACATAAGTGAAAGGAAATTAGCCAAACTCAAAGATGATATAGAAGAAAGAGAACAAAATAGAACCTTGAATCTGGGAGTGCTTTCAATAAAGAAATATGCCAGATTCTATTCTTGCCTAGAAAGGTTGGCTACCATGAAAAACGCAACAACACCAATGTTCCATATGTCAAGGCTTCACTACTATACGATATATGCAATATTTCCAGAGCTATATAATATGCACTTCCTACTATGTCATTTCACCTGTCACTGTTTTGTTCTTTCGACAATACATGTATGTGTGTGTGCTGTGATAGCCAACTTAAAGATACTATAGAAGAAAGAGAATAAAATAGAACCATAAAGCTAAAAGTGAACATTGATTCTGGGATTGCTTTCAATACAAAAATATTCCAGATTCTATTGTTTCCCAAAAAGGTCGGTTGCCTCAAGAACAACACAACATATGCAATCACACAAATGCTCCATAGGTCCGCCTCTCTACTATACGATTAATGCAAAAATTCTGGAGCTATATATGCACTTCGTACTATTACATTTCACCTGTCATCTGTTTTTTTTATAATGTTTGTGTGTGTGTGTGTGTGTATAGAGAGAGAGTGATATATATAGTGATATATGATTAAACATTAAAGAATCAGGGAAAAAACTAAAGAAGCGTACCTGAATTCCAGAAATCCAATCAGTGCGGTAGGTCAAAAAAGGCATTGATAAACATGCCAATATGATAGAAGAAAAATGGGAAGAGAAATATTTCAATCATTAATTAACAATGAAACAGAGTTACCCATTTGTTAAGTAATTTCACTATATAGTCTCTAACATCGGAAGTCAATGAAGGCCATGGGTTATCTTTAAAATTTGGGGTTGCTTTTAAAACAGAGAAATATGCTTGATTCCGTTCTAGCCTAAAATCCTGTCAAATTTATTGATCTCTACGTAGGAAACTACAGGGAGTAAAAGGAATATTGGATTAAAGAGGTTAAATAAATGCAATATAAGATCTATTAAAAAATTTGTTTGTATCCTATGTTCTACCTTGCTTATAATAAAATGATAGCAAAATTACAATGTAAGATCTGTTATAAAAAGTTTCAATTAATGTAGTAAGCCATTCTTTTGAAGCCAAATAACAAACCATAACATGGATTGATGTTGTACACAGATAACAACCCCTCTTAAAAATAATGTTTATATCTTATGCGCCCATAGAGAAAACACGTACAACATTACCTATTAAATTAAATTACATACCATGTAATATAACATCAAACTAATGAAACAACATGAAAAATAAGGCAGCGGGAAAAGCTTCTTAATTTTCAGGCTAAACACCCAATAAAAATATATTAGTAGCAAGCGTATTAATCATTACCCATTTGAATATTTTCAACACAATGGTGCCAAAATTGGAAACAGGCACCGTTGGTTTTGAATTTAGATTTTAGATAAATATATCTATTGCAGTAAACGACCATACATAAAATGTAGAATAACATGAGTTTTATCAATTATAGAAGCATGAGACTAAGAAATAGATTACTGTTAGTTTTAGTCATATAACTAATGTTTCACGCCTATTTGATTACATATAGATATATCCTAATCCAAGCAAGAAAATATAGCAATGAGTTGTAAAAAAAGATAAAATTATTTTACAGGTGAGTCTATATCAAGATAGCTGACTGAAAAATAAAAGTTGCAAAAAAAAAAAAAAAAAAAAAAAAAAATCACATGTTGCAAATTACAAATAAAAAATTAATCAAGTACATGAGGCTATGAAGAATAAATTAAAATTGATAAACTAACCCTACTCGATTTAACTGATCAAGTTGTAGGAAAAATTGCACAATGACAAACATGAGCCTTGACCAAGCACATGTTATAATCTGTCAAACATTAAAATTAAAATTATTAATCCTGATTTAGAATTTAGAATTTAAAATTAGTCATATATGGAATGTATGAAAGCTACTATGAAACATTCGTCCATATGCAAATGGATGAATTATGTGTAAATTATATGATCTATGTGTTTTGACTTTAGGAGTTAATTCAATAAAACATTTTGCATCATAGGAGGACATGAAACTTTGCATTAACCGCAGAATAATATAAAACAATATTTATAGCGATAAATAGCAAATGTCATCAAATATATTTCTTAACCAAATCTTCATGTCCTAGAATACAATTCTATGCGTAACACTTGGGTTGGACATTGAATGATTTGAATATATTATTCAAAGCAAAAAAATATACTTAGTTTCCTTCTCGTAGAATAATTATGTCAACATATTTTCAATTCAAAATCAATTGCATATTATTTAACTTTTTAAGTCAATAATAAGAATCTTCTTCATAGCCTATCAAATAATATACTAATATGGCATTTGATGATACTTGGACCATTGCGTTCGTCTCGGAATTCTGCTTGAGATAGAGTCCGAGTTTGCGTAAAACGGACTCCGTATGAAGAAGATATGGCCTCCGTAAGTTTCAGAATTCAGTTTAAAATTCAAACAGACCAAAACAGCTCAGAGAAACCAATTCAAAATTCAAAATCGGGCATGGTGTGTACAAGGACATAAAATGTACAAGCACATAAAAAGAACTTTCTTTTGGAACATCACTCCAAGATGACGATACATCACTCCAAGATGACGATACATCCAAGCGGAGATAAAATGTACAAGGACATAAAAAGAACTTTCTTTTGGAACGGCATGAAGAAGGACGTGGCAGATTTCGTTTCTAAGTGCATGGTGTGCCAACAGGTTAAGGCGGAACAGAAAAAGCCTGGCGGTCTACTCCATCCTCTAGAGGTCCCGCAGTGGAAGTGGGATAGCATCTCAATGGACTTCATTGATAGGCTGCCTAGGTCTAGGAGAGGCAACACTAGCATTTGGGTAATAGTGGATAGGCTTACTAAAAGCGCCCACTTTTTACCTGTCAAAAGTAAAAGAACTGCCTCATCCCTAGCATCTCTTTACCTCAAGGAAATTGTTCGACTCCATGGAATACCATCCAGCATTGTTAGTGACCGAGACCCTATCTTCACAAGTGAGTTTTGGCAGAGTCTGCAAGAAGCGGTAGGCACACAGTTATGCATAAGCACAGTCTATCATCCCCAAACCGACGGCCAGACAGAAAGAGTGAACAGAGTTTTGGAGGACCTTTTAAGACTGTGCGTCCTTGACTTCGGAGGGACATGGGAAGACCATCTTCCTTTGGTGGAATTTGCCTACAACAACAACTACCAAGCAACCATCGGAATGGCGCCGTTCGAAGCTTTATATGGAAGACCATGCCGATCACCCACTTGTTGGTGGGAGTCTACTGATAAGCTCATACTTGGACCAGATATGATCCGAGAGACTTCAGAGAAAGTAGACTTAATACGAAGAAGGATGAAGACGACCCAAGACAGACAAAAGTCATACGCCGACAAGAGGAGGACCGACCTTGAATTTGAGGTTGGGGACAGAGTTTTTCTTAAGGTATATCTGCTGAGGAACGTTGTTCGTTTTGGAACCACAGGAAAGCTAGCACCAAGGTTCGTAGGGCCATTTCCTATCATCGAGAAAATTGGGAAAATGGCCTATAGATTAGAGCTACCCGAAAAGCTGGCCGGAGTTCACAACGTTTTCCATGTTTCGCACCTCCGAAAATGTCTACATGAATCTGCTGAAGTGGTAGAGCCAAATATCCTAGAAGAAGCTGAAGTGGAACGCGAAGCAACCGTGAGGAAAGTTCCAACCCGCATATTTGGAACGGAAGTGAAAAAGCTACGCAACCGCGAAGTCAAGCTCGTCAAATTTCAGTGGAGCGACGCCGAGGGAGACGCAACTTGGGAAACTGAAGCTAGAATACGCGCAACCTACCGTTTTCTTTTCGAGGGTACATCTTTGATCTTTCTTTTTCCTTAAGTTGCGCTTTTATCTATCTTTTTAGGTATATCTCCTCGACCTTATCTTTTAGGTAGAAACTCTTTGGATGAAAACATGTAATTGAAACATGTTATGGATGATGGTTGCAAGTGATTGCTAGTGGTTGCTCGTGGTTGCATATACACACACAATTTAGGTTTCAGATCGGTTCAGTCACTTCATATTGCATATGCATAAATGTATTTATTTGTATATGGATGAAGTTTAGTGTGTTGTCATATGGATGTTGCATTTGTATGAATGATTGTGCACTCATGTAGAATCATGAATAGGAGAATTTGCATACATAATGGATTCATGGCACTTACATAATTCGCATTAAGGAGGTCAAATGAATCAGTAGACCGCCTGATTTTGCATTAGATAAGTACATATACACACACACTTCGCATATGATCATGAAGCATTAGAAGTCTTTTAAGGACAATGGATGCTCGTGTTTGATGAATGAGTAGATGGATGTTTGGATGTTAGGATGTACATTCTTCCTGAACTTGAAGATTTCGGGGACGAAATCCTTTTAAGTGGGGGAGAATGTAACACCCCGTGTATTCTATAACAGTGAAATTCTCAAATTAAAGTATAACTAATTTCAAATCAAAGAATTAAGGGAAACGGGATACGCCATTGCGTTCGTCTCGGAATTCTGCTTGAGATAGAGTTCGAGTTTACGTAAAACGGACTCCGTATGAAGAAGATATGGCCTCCGGAAGTTTTAGAATTCAGTTTAAAATTCAAACAAACCAAAACAGCTCAGAAAAACCAATTCAAAATTCAAAATCGGGTCGGATTGGCCAGGGCGGGAATTTTCCCGCCCAAGGCACCCAGGTCGACTGGGTAGTCGACATGGGTCACCCGTGTCGACTGCCAAGTCGACACGGTGTCGACTGGCGTGTCAACCTGGCCCCTGAGCCAGGTCGAACCCAGCCCCCCTGGCTGGCCTGGTCTGTGTTTGGTCGATTTTCTGAGCCTTGTCACTAGGGCTAGGTGTCAGCTCCTGATTGGTCTCTCCTTCAAACGAACGGCTATTATTAAACCAAGCTCCATCGACGGTCCTAATCAACTCACAAACTCTATAAAAAGGACCTAAGACTCACCCTAATTCACACAAACAAAAATGGAGATGAGACCGTCATGCTGCTGAGGAAAGACTAGGAATAGCCGTCAGGAATTGAGAAGCAATTAGGAGATAATTCGAAAGCTTAAAGCAACGTCAATTAAATCAAAACAACGCCTACGACAAAGGATAGCATCTCCAAATTTAGAATTCAGATTCCTGAATTGAAGATTTGTCATACGTTGTAAGTAGAGTGCTATTCCGATGTGAATAAATAATTGTGTTTTGATTTGTGTAAAGTGAGAAATGGAATTGTGGCGATAATAATCTATATTTGTATGTTACTTTGATTCTAAACGATTTGGAAATGTTATGGTATACAATTGGATATTTGCAAGTATGTGGTTTATGTTGACAACCATATGTTGTGGTATTTATTTAGGATTCATACAAGTATATGATTCATGCTAACAACCATATGTTATGGTATTTTATTTGGGATTCATGCAAGTATATGATTCACTGTTATGCCAATGTGATGTACATACTTTTATGATCACTTTTAGTGTGTAATTGGACTCGACTAAGTACTATGGTTTATACGAATCTATGTTGGAATTGGCAAATCATACTTTTGTATTAGAAACAAAAGTAAGCATTTTTATGAACATGATCAAACTATGTTTGGTGTTATGCCTAGTTGAAACCATGTTTAGGCCTATGTTGTTATAAAAATCATATGGTGATATAGGTAGCACATAAATTAAGTTAGATTTACATTCTAATTGCAAGTTTACATGAGTAGACTAAAAAACATGATTTCATGTTTAGGTATGTTTATGCCATGATTATATGAATAGAATGGTTCATGTTTAAGTATTGTTTATGCCATGATTATATGAATAGAATGGTTCATGTTTAAGTATTGTTTATACCATGATTATATGAATAGAATGATTCATGTTTAAGTATTGTTTATGCCATGATTATATGCTATTACAATGCGAGTTCACATGTGCCTAGTTCATGTTAATTGAATCGTTATGTTGCAAGTTCATGCGTTCACACTCCCCTTTTTATGTTACCTTATAAACACCATGTTATAAGCCTCCCCTTTTCATATGGCTAAGTTGGGTTTAAATGTTAAACCCAACATATCTTATATTGTAGCGAATGTGTAAAACGGGGGTAATGACGTTTGAGTTAAAATATAGAACATATGTGTGGCATGTTTGACGCATGCCAACAACCTTGAAAAATAATTAAGTGGCATAAATAAATTTTAACCTATAAAGATGAATTTGAATAATGGGCCGCAAATATTTACATATAAAAAGGAAAGAGACAAAATATGTAAATTTAGAAAATACGATGTGTTTAACCCGAGGTTTGATTGAGTTGTGATGTAAACCTTCCCGGAACCGCCCGGCTATCCAGTAGTCACAACAATACCTATCCAATGTGGGTGGTTAAACACGGAGCCCAATAAAGACCCGAGGTTAGACTGAGTTGTGGCATAAGACTGCCCGGACCCAACCGGCAATAGGAAGCCACAACAATACATGTCTAATGTGAGAGGTCAAGACTTTAATAAGACAATTAAGGCTGAGCCAGGATTGATAGGATTAAGTAAATTATATTAATACTTAATCAAAATGGAACATGCTAAACTATACAGTCTGATTGGGGGTTAGGTTTACAAAACACTTAACCAACTTAGCATGTTGGCTAGAAATAGAAAACCTAGTAGCGGGGGACCCTTTTCAGCAGTAACCCTACAAGGTGTATCAGGATACCCTGAACTAGGCAGGGTGAGGCACGATTACTGGGCTGACTGTAAGAGGTCAAATCGACGACGGTGGTGCAGCAGTTTAGGTTCTAATGGAGTGCGGGCGTGCACACACTCCGGCGCAGAAAAATAAGGCACTGGGCACCAATAGCATACCTGTGCATTCTAGGATTGTGTCAGGCCGCCACCATGGGACTTGATACACCCCATGGTGGGACCAGCATAGGTAACTACAACATCGGGGGCCGTAAGACACATGTAACTATGCGAATAGGAGCCGATCATCAGAAATGGATCACTTCACCCTGATTATGGGGTGCCGGTTGGGAACTAGTTTATATGGGTACAGAGATTAATATGGGGTACGATAGTATATTCGACTCCAGAAAACTTAACTTAGTTTGTGGTGCTTTCCCATTTCCAGTTTATACTTATCATACCCAGTTCTTTATTCATAGATTGAATAGTCCTAGACTTACTCAGGCTTTATGTCTGACTCTACTTTTCTTTCGTCTTCTTTTCTTTCGTCCCCCCCAGGTCCACAGGGAGGGAATACCGCAGCTTGACCAGCTTTCACATCCAGCTTGAAGAGAAAGAATGTATTGCTTGGATCTTTTTCGTTTTGGACTATGGCTTTGGACAGCAATTATGGGACTTATGCAGTTTATTTATGTTTTCATTATGCTTCTTTGAATAATGTAATCAAGACAGTTATGAAGATGTTATGTTTTTGGAAGAATTGTAAGACAATTATGGCATAGTTTGTGTAACACGTATTTTAATGAAATAAAAGTTGTTGTTGTTTTCCGCTGTTCAAAAATATGTGTTCTTATATCTGTCTTGTATATCTGTGACTTATACTTATAAACCTCCACCAAAATTAGGGCATTCCCTTTGAGAGTGACCCTAACGGAGGTGAGGTGTTTCATGCTCCGATTAGGGAATGTGGCGGTAGACCCAGGTGATCTCCCTTCATATCCCATGAAACGACCCGCAAATCCGAGCTATCTGAGTTGACTAAATACACCACACGTCCAACCCAAATAACACAGAAATACGACTCATTATTAGAAAGAAGTTAGAGGGTGAGAATAGATAAGATAGAAAACTTAGAATAGAAGAAAAACGAAGATCACAAACTCACAGCGGAACGAATAAAATATATTATATAACATAAGCTTTGGAAATACAAATCTGTTTTGTACATACATACATACCATCATCAGAGTACACATAACATTTGACTCAGCGGAAGTAACTCTAAATAACTAACGTTGAAGCTTCCTGCTTCAAGCTCCTCCAAGTGTATCTGTAAAAGCCTGAAACACTTGACTGCCCGTACAAATTTGGGCACCCAAGAGTTTAGGGAAAACAAAACAAAATAAACTCTGGGTCAGTCATGGGACTGGTGTGAGTAAACTCCAAACACTTGTTTAACTTTCAAAACTCTTTCGAAAGAAAAGATAATAGTAAGACCAGCCCACACATAAACATGGACGGTTTTTACCTTACTATAACCCAAAACACTTTGATATCAAATCCAGTGATATTATAGTAATGTCTACATCAAATAAATAACCAAATAGCAGAACGCTTGCATCTCACGCTCCACATATATTATAAAATCAAAAACCGCATGGCGCTTAATGGAGATTGGATTTCCAACATGACAAGGTATGGGACCACCTTCCGACAGTGCATCTCTAGAGGCGAATACACCTGGGTTCAACAAGAACATCTTGTAACCCGGCCCACACATGACCGACCACTCATTTCGCTTGAGTGTATCGAATGTATATCACCAACGGTTGGACTCAAACCACCGTTTCCCGAATGGGCAGAATCGATAGATTTAGAAACAAAAGGAATTTCTCTAGATAGGTGATTATACACCCTAATGGGTGCGACCCACATAGCCATGCTGCCTGCCCGATTTTTGTCCTTTCCCGGTTGTTGAGGCCTGAGGCTACGCATACTTACCATTCATTGATAACACAATCATTTTGAATGCCACATTGTCAGATCCGTTAATCACTAGTTGAGTTTGCACAAATATTCTGGATATTATGCTAAGGGATAAATCCGTTGCAACCATATATATTCATACAGACCAACTCTTTTGATCATTGGAAATACTCTGTCAGACATTCGTCCATATACGTTCGTTCTGGGATTGAACGAAACCGAAGGCACTATTTCTATTACTAGAAAAGCCCTTGCACTTTACTCCGTCTTCAATATATTCAGCATACTTGGTTCGCAACGCTTATGCCGATACGGAGTGGTTCTTCGGATAATAATCCAACCGGTCTCTCCATATTGACAACGATGGTCAAAACTTCGATAGTCTGTGATTTAACTATCGAATAAAAAAACAAGTGTTCAATCAACATATCAAACAAATCACTGGGCTCTTTAATTAATATTTTATTAATTAAATCTCTTCTATATTCTCTTATCAATATTTGTTAACCAAATATTTCAATAATCATCTCGGCCCTTTACGCTATTTTTGATTTCGTTTCCTTATCGAATTCTATATATATCGATATATAGATTTCTAATTGTCAAATTCCTTAAAAATATTCTAACTCCTTAAATTCCCGGAAAAATTCGCTATAACCTCCCCTGTATCGGGAGCATCGGGAAATTTCAAATAGCTTCCCGGTATCTTCCTCAATCAAAAAGAAAAAGGAAAAGCCAAGCGGCTTGCCGATACGGCGCATAAAATCTCATATACGAATTAAACATGTACCTTTTGTCGAGCACATAAATTTAAAATCTCCATATACTCCATCCCATATCCATGTAACACCTGTTCACCTGTTTCCAATTCAATTCAACTAAATCCATTCTTTTGAATCAAATTTTGAATCGTTGAATTCAGTTTCGCTCAATTATTCTTTAATTAGCCCTTTTGCCTATTTCACTTCTTTTTTGAACATAACATGTTCAAACAAAATATTTAACTTACTCATAACCAATTTTCGTTTCAATTTCAATCCTAGTTTCCTGTTTGATTTCGAATATAAATTTTCAAATCGAATTCGCTTATTCAAACCCCAATATCCATTTGAAAACTCATTAACTAATTTTTATTCACTTTAGTTAATTCTATTCAATAAATCAAAAATCTGGTTTCTGTTTCAAAAATCATATTCATTTACACAACTTGAATTCGCATATATTTTACAACTCAACTCTGAAATTTTCTAAATAGAAATTCGGATTTTCTTGCTTAAAATCCTTTTATAATATTAGATAGACCATTATGGTTTTAAAACGATTCTGGCGCTGTTTTCCTGAAAATTTGATTTTGACATAACTCACAATCTATACGACGAAATTCATATTTTTCTCTTTCATTTGAAAACTATTATCAAACTGGTCCTGACGTTTCTTGTTTCAAAGAATTTCGACTTCAATCGAGTTCTATATATTCAATTGAAGTTCGAGTCGCTATTTTACGAACTGCAGCGCTGCGGCGAGTTCGTTTTAATTATATTTATATATATATAAACTTTTAAACTTCCTTAAAATGAATTCAACTATATATATATTCATATATATTTCAAATTCCATTTGAATCCTTACATTTCAAATTCCATAGTTTTAAATCCTGTCTTCAAATCCTATTTGAAATCCTTTAGTCGAATTCCATTTCAAATTCTTTATTCGAATTCCATTTCAAATCCTCTATTCGAATTCCCACTTTAATTCAACTCCTTTTTGAATTTCTATATTTGAAATTCATACTTGAATTTAGATATTCAACTCCATTTTGAATTCCCTTTTTAAATTCAAATATTCAAACCCCATTTGAATTTCTATGTTCAAATCTATTTCCAACTCTATTTGAATTAAACATTCCAATTTTCTTTCAAACAACATTGAATTCTAAATTCGAATTCATTTACAAATACCATTTGAATTCTAAATTCAAATTCATTAGTTAAACTCCACATTTAATTTTCTTGAATCCCAATACCTTAATTTATTCCTTTGAATTAAATTCCACTTTAAATTCTATAATCAAATGAATGGTTATATTTGAAAATCATATTTGAATTTAAATATTTAACTTCATTTAAATTTCTATTTGAAATCTCATATTTAAATCCCATTGGAATTTCTTTATTCAAACCCATTTGAATTCCTTCGAATTCAAATTCCATTTCAAACCATTTGGATTCCCTGTTCTACTTTGAAGTCCTATTTTCAAAGTATTTCAAATTCTATTTTGAAATCTCATATTCGAATTTCTACTTGAATTTCTGTATTCAATTCCATGTTCAAATTCAATACTCGAATTTCTATTTCAAATCTCAATTCAAATTTCATATTTGAATTCCATTCCAATCTCTATTCAAATTTCACATTTGAATTCTTCTTTGAAATACTATATTTCAAATTCTATTCAAATTTTCTTTGAAATTCTATATTTCAAATTCTATTTTGAAATTCTACATTCAAATCTCTATTTGAATTTCTTTATTCGAATTCCTTTGAATTCAAATTTTATTTTTAATTCCTTGAATTCAAATTCTATTTTTCCATTCAAATTTCGTCTATTCAACTCCTATTTGAACTTCTATTTTGAATTTCTAATATTCAATCTCCTTTTTCTTTTCAAATATTTAAATTCCTTTTAAAATTCAAATGTTATACCCAAATTTCATTTGAGTTATATATATTTAAAAATTTCATTTCACATCCTGTTTTGAAATTTTATTTAAATTCCAATTCCACGCTTGTACTTCTATTTCTGAATTATCAAATGATAATTCTTTCTACTTCATTTATAACTTCGTTATAAAGAACTATTTATAAACTTCGTTTATAAAGAAACTACTCGTTTTATTTTTCAAAAACAAGTTTTATATTTTATTTCCATTAAAAATTCAATTTCTATTTAAAAATAGAATTTCCCCTTTCAAATCTCAAATATCCTTTCACGATATTTTTAAATATCAATGCTTAAGCCCAGTGATAAAACACACAAAGCAACCAATTATTTATTTTTCTAACACATCATATATAACAATATATATGCAAACAAATAAACAAACAGATAATATATTTTTGAGGAATCCAGTTGGATTCCTCCAACCTGTTTTCCTGCATCCACAGATGTTAGCACATAAATAATACCCATTCTGCTTCGTGGCAGAATATCGCGGTATTGAAGGTCATCCACTAATCATAGCGTGGGGCGTATAGGGTAATCATCCGCTGTGAAACTGCGGGCATCCGCTAATGAGACTGCGAGAATCCAACCAATCAATCAACCCAATATATATATATATAGCCTAAATAACTAATATATATAAAGCAAGCAGAAAGCATCCACACCAGCAACAAACAATTATTTTTAATGAAATAAAAATAATTAAAATAAAAGGTGAGTGAGATTTACTCACCTGATTCCATTTGCGCTGAATACCCAGTTAATTCCATGTTGTTGTGTCTTACGAATCAACTCGAGTGGAATCTATACACCTATAATTTATTCGATTCTATTTCCACTTAAACTCTATTTATTTTAAATTGATTTACTAGAACAAATAAATTAACTATCCCATGGATTTTGAATTCATAAAACGCATACCTTATTGCTAATGAAAACACCAGACAACTCCACCAAATATGTCCTCAAACTTCTGATCCATTCTTATTGAAATTCATCCCAAAATATTGCACTTCCCTTTCCTGCATTTCCTCGAACATCTTACCTTCACTCCATCATCCGTTAACAACTGGAGACGAAGCTCACCTCCCTTTGAACAGTGTACCATTCATTTTCAAACCCAAAATCGCAAAACTGTTGAACCCCAAAACAATCGACCTCCTTTGCATTACCTTCTTCCCAGTTCTTACATCGATACTCCGCCTCCATCCTTGCAGCGCCCTTGTCCGCTTCCCAAAAACAGCTCGCACCTGATGGAAATGACGTTGGCCCTAACTCCACAACAAAGACAGCGCCTTGAATCTCATCAGAACCCCTCCAATCAGTACACGCAACCTCGACAGCACCAAAGACGTCCACTTCTTCATCCTTGCGAACCCAGAAAGTCAAAGCCCAAACTTAAATCGAGTCACTCGTACATCGCTCCTCTCGCAGATAACAGCTCGCACCTCCACAGCCCTTCCACTTCATCGCGATTCCAAATCGAGAAGCCCTTGATTTTGATTCCTTCGAATTTGATTTTGTAGTTTATTGGAAAACGAAGGGACTGACTCGATTTGATTTTTGAGAAGTTCGGTTTTAAAAAGGATAGGAGCGGTCATTGATTTGAAAAAAAAAACGAGAAGAAAGACTTGGTTTCAGAAGGAAGGCTCGGTTCGTTTATATAGAATGCGAACGAGAACAGAAGGTACACGCCATTGAATTCGTTGTCTTCCTTGTTGTGAAGCTGGGAGACACTAATTCGTGCTCGAGAAAATATAGGTCTGCGAAATGAAAACTAAGGTCGGCTGATGTAATGGATTTTATATATATATATTGATTTGATTTTGTTTATTATATATTTTGGGGTCCTGTAATTTAAGTCACGAACCGATATTCTAGCGTGCCGACCGGTATTCGCATATAATAACCCTATTCTGAACTCAACAGTAATTATTTTGAAATTAAATTTCAACACGTATACCATACTAAATTAGATTAATTAAATTCGAAACCCACCAGTTTCTTTGAAAATAAATATTTATTATCGTATATCAAATAAATATTCAAATATTTAAAATTAAACAGCCAAAATCCTGGGTCGTTACATTCTTCCCCCCTTAAAATAATTTCGTCCTCGAAATTGCTAAGATAGGAAAAAGGGTACAAATCCATTACTTTTCCACATCTCACTTATGTTGAAACTCAACTTCTCATATTTCAACAAATTAACTCCAACCAAAACTTTCGGTCTTCCTTCATTCAATTCGAATGATCGACGATCAATCCATTTATATCCAATCTATATTCTATTAAACCAATTCAAATTGATTTTAATCAATTCATTCACTTCGACCCATTTAACTTTTCAAATCTTACTTATGTTTAAACTCAACTTTTCAAATTTTGACAAATTCAGTCTGACCAAAACTTTTGGTTCTCGTTTATATTACATCTCATATATATTCACATCCATTTCATATTCAAGTCATATGTATTCAACTCATCCAGATTGGTTTTACTCAATTTATTTGCTTCAATCTATTTAACTTGCTCAAGTTAAATTTTAAATTCCAAAATTCAAATTCCCGGGTTTCTATTTCAAATTCCTTTGAAATCCCATAAATATATACCTATATTTATTTTCATTTCAAATTTAAAACATTTGAATTTTCAAACTACTTGTTTTCTTTTAAACAAATTTCCATCAAAAACTTTTTCTAAGGTAGCAATTCACCACTTAGAAACTCGGAAATGAACACTGATGATGTTGCAATCATTATCAGAATTATTTCCCAGCGACTGACGTGAGTTCAGTGCTTTATTATTTCAAAATCCATCTAAAATGATTTCTTTCAAATCCTTTTAAAACAAATCCATATTATTTTAATATACTTTGAAAAATATTTTTTAAATTTCCCAGGATTTTGAATTCTCAATTCTGGTTTGAATTTAATTCTAATTCGTCTCATTTGTATATTTAATTTCTATACAAATGCTATTTTGGTTATAAATAACCATTCCCATATTATAATCTCGTTTGATTATAATCCTAACAATCAACACATCCAAAATATAATAATTTCAGAAAATTATTAGTTATATATCAAAATAGAATTTTGGGTAAAATTATTTCATTTACCCTCTTTAAAACAATATTATGTCGATTCTTCTGTCCAAGTGTTTACAAACTCCTATCGACGTCGTGGCGTCCCACGATTCGACCAGAATTCATAAACCACTCACAGACTAGTCAACACAATATAAAACAATTTTTATATCAACTAACAAATACGCTCTCTCGTATATACACTCAACTCATTCTAGGGCACTACTGACCCTATCTCTAATGAGCACATGCCACACAAGCCTAGGTATTCGCTCAACCTAAGCTCTGATACCAACTGAAACGACCCGCAAATCCGAGCTATCTGAGTTGACTAAATACACCACACGTCCAACCCAAATAACACAGAAATACGACTCATTATTAGAAAGAAGTTAGAGGGTGAGAATAGATAAGATAGAAAACTTAGAATAGAAGAAAAACGAAGATCACAAACTCACAGCGGAACGAATAAAATATATTATATAACATAAGCTTTGGAAATACAAATCTGTTTTGTACATACATACATACCATCATCAGAGTACACATAACATTTGACTCAGCGGAAGTAACTCTAAATAACTAACGTTGAAGCTTCCTGCTTCAAGCTCCTCCAAGTGTATCTGTAAAAGCCTGAAACACTTGACTGCCCGTACAAATTTGGGCACCCAAGAGTTTAGGGAAAACAAAACAAAATAAACTCTGGGTCAGTCATGGGACTGGTGTGAGTAAACTCCAAACACTTGTTTAACTTTCAAAACTCTTTCGAAAGAAAAGATAATAGTAAGACCAGCCCACACATAAACATGGACGGTTTTTACCTTACTATAACCCAAAACACTTTGATATCAAATCCAGTGATATTATAGTAATGTCTACATCAAATAAATAACCAAATAGCAGAACGCTTGCATCTCACGCTCCACATATATTATAAAATCAAAAACCGCATGGCGCTTAATGGAGATTGGATTTCCAACATGACAAGGTATGGGACCACCTTCCGACAGTGCATCTCTAGAGGCGAATACACCTGGGTTCAACAAGAACATCTTGTAACCCGGCCCACACATGACCGACCACTCATTTCGCTTGAGTGTATCGAATGTATATCACCAACGGTTGGACTCAAACCACCGTTTCCCGAATGGGCAGAATCGATAGATTTAGAAACAAAAGGAATTTCTCTAGATAGGTGATTATACACCCTAATGGGTGCGACCCACATAGCCATGCTGCCTGCCCGATTTTTGTCTTTTCCCGGTTGTTGAGGCCTGAGGCTACGCATACTTACCATTCATTGATAACACAATCATTTTGAATGCCACATTGTCAGATCCGTTAATCACTAGTTGAGTTTGCACAAATATTCTGGATATTATGCTAAGGGATAAATCCGTTGCAACCATATATATTCATACAGACCAACTCTTTTGATCATTGGAAATACTCTGTCAGACATTCGTCCATATACGTTCGTTCTGGGATTGAACGAAACCGAAGGCACTATTTCTATTACTAGAAAAGCCCTTGCACTTTACTCCGTCTTCAATATATTCAGCATACTTGGTTCGCAACGCTTATGCCGATACGGAGTGGTTCTTCGGATAATAATCCAACCGGTCTCTCCATATTGACAACGATGGTCAAAACTTCGATAGTCTGTGATTTAACTATCGAATAAAAAAACAAGTGTTCAATCAACATATCAAACAAATCACTGGGCTCTTTAATTAATATTTTATTAATTAAATCTCTTCTATATTCTCTTATCAATATTTGTTAACCAAATATTTCAATAATCATCTCGGCCCTTTACGCTATTTTTGATTTCGTTTCCTTATCGAATTCTATATATATCGATATATAGATTTCTAATTGTCAAATTCCTTAAAAATATTCTAACTCCTTAAATTCCCGGAAAAATTCGCCATAACCTCCCCTGTATCGGGAGCATCGGGAAATTTCAAATAGCTTCCCGGTATCTTCCTCAATCAAAAAGAAAAAGGAAAAGCCAAGCGGCTTGCCGATACGGCGCATAAAATCTCATATACGAATTAAACATGTACCTTTTGTCGAGCACATAAATTTAAAATCTCCATATACTCCATCCCATATCTATGTAACACATGTTCACCTGTTTCCAATTCAATTCAACTAAATCCATTCTTTTGAATCAAATTTTGAATCGTTGAATTCAGTTTCGCTCAATTATTCTTTAATTAGCCCTTTTGCCTATTTCACTTCTTTTTTGAACATAACATGTTCAAACAAAATATTTAACTTACTCATAACCAATTTTCGTTTCAATTTCAATCCTAGTTTCCTGTTTGATTTCGAATATAAATTTTCAAATCGAATTCGCTTATTCAAACCCCAATATCCATTTGAAAACTCATTAACTAATTTTTATTCACTTTAGTTAATTCTATTCAATAAATCAAAAATCTGGTTTCTGTTTCAAAAATCATATTCATTTACACAACTTGAATTCGCATATATTTTACAACTCAACTCTGAAATTTTCTAAATAGAAATTCGGATTTTCTTGCTTAAAATCCTTTTATAATATTAGATAGACCATTATGGTTTTAAAACGATTCTGGCGCTGTTTTCCTGAAAATTTGATTTTGACATAACTCACAATCTATACGACGAAATTCATATTTTTCTCTTTCATTTGAAAACTATTATCAAACTGGTCCTGACGTTTCTTGTTTCAAAGAATTTCGACTTCAATCGAGTTCTATATATTCAATTGAAGTTCGAGTCGCTATTTTACGAACTGCAGCGCTGCGGCGAGTTCGTTTTAATTATATTTATATATATATAAACTTTTAAACTTCCTTAAAATGAATTCAACTATATATATATTCATATATATTTCAAATTCCATTTGAATCCTTACATTTCAAATTCCATAGTTTTAAATCCTGTCTTCAAATCCTATTTGAAATCCTTTAGTCGAATTCCATTTCAAATTCTTTATTCGAATTCCATTTCAAATCCTCTATTCGAATTCCCACTTTAATTCAACTCCTTTTTGAATTTCTATATTTGAAATTCATACTTGAATTTAGATATTCAACTCCATTTTGAATTCCCTTTTTAAATTCAAATATTCAAACCCCATTTGAATTTCTATGTTCAAATCTATTTCCAACTCTATTTGAATTAAACATTCCAATTTTCTTTCAAACAACATTGAATTCTAAATTCGAATTCATTTACAAATACCATTTGAATTCTAAATTCAAATTCATTAGTTAAACTCCACATTTAATTTTCTTGAATCCCAATACCTTAATTTATTCCTTTGAATTAAATTCCACTTTAAATTCTATAATCAAATGAATGGTTATATTTGAAAATCATATTTGAATTTAAATATTTAACTTCATTTAAATTTCTATTTGAAATCTCATATTTAAATCCCATTGGAATTTCTTTATTCAAACCCATTTGAATTCCTTCGAATTCAAATTCCATTTCAAACCATTTGGATTCCCTGTTCTACTTTGAAGTCCTATTTTCAAAGTATTTCAAATTCTATTTTGAAATCTCATATTCGAATTTCTACTTGAATTTCTGTATTCAATTCCATGTTCAAATTCAATACTCGAATTTCTATTTCAAATCTCAATTCAAATTTCATATTTGAATTCCATTCCAATCTCTATTCAAATTTCACATTTGAATTCTTCTTTGAAATACTATATTTCAAATTCTATTCAAATTTTCTTTGAAATTCTATATTTCAAATTCTATTTTGAAATTCTACATTCAAATCTCTATTTGAATTTCTTTATTCGAATTCCTTTGAATTCAAATTTTATTTTTAATTCCTTGAATTCAAATTCTATTTTTCCATTCAAATTTCGTCTATTCAACTCCTATTTGAACTTCTATTTTGAATTTCTAATATTCAATCTCCTTTTTCTTTTCAAATATTTAAATTCCTTTTAAAATTCAAATGTTATACCCAAATTTCATTTGAGTTATATATATTTAAAAATTTCATTTCACATCCTGTTTTGAAATTTTATTTAAATTCCAATTCCACGCTTGTACTTCTATTTCTGAATTATCAAATGATAATTCTTTCTACTTCATTTATAACTTCGTTATAAAGAACTATTTATAAACTTCGTTTATAAAGAAACTACTCGTTTTATTTTTCAAAAACAAGTTTTATATTTTATTTCCATTAAAAATTCAATTTCTATTTAAAAATAGAATTTCCCCTTTCAAATCTCAAATATCCTTTCACGATATTTTTAAATATCATTGCTTAAGCCCAGTGATAAAACACACAAAGCAACCAATTATTTATTTTTCTAACACATCATATATAACAATATATATGCAAACAAATAAACAAACAGATAATATATTTTTGAGGAATCCAGTTGGATTCCTCCAACCTGTTTTCCTGCATCCACAGATGTTAGCACATAAATAATACCCATTCTGCTTCGTGGCAGAATATCGCGGTATTGAAGGTCATCCACTAATCATAGCGTGGGGCGTATAGGGTAATCATCCGCTGTGAAACTGCGGGCATCCGCTAATGAGACTGCGGGAATCCAACCAATCAATCAACCCAATATATATATATATAGCCTAAATAACTAATATATATAAAGCAAGCAGAAAGCATCCACACCAGCAACAAACAATTATTTTTAATGAAATAAAAATAATTAAAATAAAAGGTGAGTGAGATTTACTCACCTGATTCCATTTGCGCTGAATACCCAGTTAATTCCATGTTGTTGTGTCTTACGAATCAACTCGAGTGGAATCTATACACCTATAATTTATTCGATTCTATTTCCACTTAAACTCTATTTATTTTAAATTGATTTACTAGAACAAATAAATTAACTATCCCATGGATTTTGAATTCATAAAACGCATACCTTATTGCTAATGAAAACACCAGACAACTCCACCAAATATGTCCTCAAACTTCTGATCCATTCTTATTGAAATTCATCCCAAAATATTGCACTTCCCTTTCCTGCATTTCCTCGAACATCTTACCTTCACTCCATCATCCGTTAACAACTGGAGACGAAGCTCACCTCCCTTTGAACAGTGTACCATTCATTTTCAAACCCAAAATCGCAAAACTGTTGAACCCCAAAACAATCGACCTCCTTTGCATTACCTTCTTCCCAGTTCTTACATCGATACTCCGCCTCCATCCTTGCAGCGCCCTTGTCCGCTTCCCAAAAACAGCTCGCACCTGATGGAAATGACGTTGGCCCTAACTCCACAACAAAGACAGCGCCTTGAATCTCATCAGAACCCCTCCAATCAGTACACGCAACCTCGACAGCACCAAAGACGTCGACTTCTTCATCCTTGCGAACCCAGAAAGTCAAAGCCCAAACTTAAATCGAGTCACTCGTACATCGCTCCTCTCGCAGATAACAGCTCGCACCTCCACAGCCCTTCCACTTCATCGCGATTCCAAATCGAGAAGCCCTTGATTTTGATTCCTTCGAATTTGATTTTGTAGTTTATTGGAAAACGAAGGGACTGACTCGATTTGATTTTTGAGAAGTTCGGTTTTAAAAAGGATAGGAGCGGTCATTGATTTGAAAAAAAAAACGAGAAGAAAGACTTGGTTTCAGAAGGAAGGCTCGGTTCGTTTATATAGAATGCGAACGAGAACAGAAGGTACACGCCATTGAATTCGTTGTCTTCCTTGTTGTGAAGCTGGGAGACACTAATTCGTGCTCGAGAAAATATAGGTCTGCGAAATGAAAACTAAGGTCGGCTGATGTAATGGATTTTATATATATATATTGATTTGATTTTGTTTATTATATATTTTGGGGTCCTGTAATTTAAGTCACGAACCGATATTCTAGCGTGCCGACCGGTATTCGCATATAATAACCCTATTCTGAACTCAACAGTAATTATTTTGAAATTAAATTTCAACACGTATACCATACTAAATTAGATTAATTAAATTCGAAACCCACCAGTTTCTTTGAAAATAAATATTTATTATCGTATATCAAATAAATATTCAAATATTTAAAATTAAACAGCCAAAATCCTGGGTCGTTACATTCTTCCCCCCTTAAAATAATTTCGTCCTCGAAATTGCTAAGATAGGAAAAAGGGTACAAATCCATTACTTTTCCACATCTCACTTATGTTGAAACTCAACTTCTCATATTTCAACAAATTAACTCCAACCAAAACTTTCGGTCTTCCTTCATTCAATTCGAATGATCGACGATCAATCCATTTATATCCAATCTATATTCTATTAAACCAATTCAAATTGATTTTAATCAATTCATTCACTTCGACCCATTTAACTTTTCAAATCTTACTTATGTTTAAACTCAACTTTTCAAATTTTGACAAATTCAGTCTGACCAAAACTTTTGGTTCTCGTTTATATTACATCTCATATATATTCACATCCATTTCATATTCAAGTCATATGTATTCAACTCATCCAGATTGGTTTTACTCAATTTATTTGCTTCAATCTATTTAACTTGCTCAAGTTAAATTTTAAATTCCAAAATTCAAATTCCCGGGTTTCTATTTCAAATTCCTTTGAAATCCCATAAATATATACCTATATTTATTTTCATTTCAAATTTAAAACATTTGAATTTTCAAACTACTTGTTTTCTTTTAAACAAATTTCCATCAAAAACTTTTTCTAAGGTAGCAATTCACCACTTAGAAACTCGGAAATGAACACTGATGATGTTGCAATCATTATCAGAATTATTTCCCAGCGACTGACGTGAGTTCAGTGCTTTATTATTTCAAAATCCATCTAAAATGATTTCTTTCAAATCCTTTTAAAACAAATCCATATTATTTTAATATACTTTGAAAAATATTTTTTAAATTTCCCAGGATTTTGAATTCTCAATTCTGGTTTGAATTTAATTCTAATTCGTCTCATTTGTATATTTAATTTCTATACAAATGCTATTTTGGTTATAAATAACCATTCCCATATTATAATCTCGTTTGATTATAATCCTAACAATCAACACATCCAAAATATAATAATTTCAGAAAATTATTAGTTATATATCAAAATAGAATTTTGGGTAAAATTATTTCATTTACCCTCTTTAAAACAATATTATGTCGATTCTTCTGTCCAAGTGTTTACAAACTCCTATCGACGTCGTGGCGTCCCACGATTCGACCAGAATTCATAAACCACTCACAGACTAGTCAACACAATATAAAACAATTTTTATATCAACTAACAAATACGCTCTCTCGTATATACACTCAACTCATTCTAGGGCACTACTGACCCTATCTCTAATGAGCACATGCCACACAAGCCTAGGTATTCGCTCAACCTAAGCTCTGATACCAACTGAAACGACCCGCAAATCCGAGCTATCTGAGTTGACTAAATACACCACACGTCCAACCCAAATAACACAGAAATACGACTCATTATTAGAAAGAAGTTAGAGGGTGAGAATAGATAAGATAGAAAACTTAGAATAGAAGAAAAACGAAGATCACAAACTCACAGCGGAACGAATAAAATATATTATATAACATAAGCTTTGGAAATACAAATCTGTTTTGTACATACATACATACCATCATCAGAGTACACATAACATTTGACTCAGCGGAAGTAACTCTAAATAACTAACGTTGAAGCTTCCTGCTTCAAGCTCCTCCAAGTGTATCTGTAAAAGCCTGAAACACTTGACTGCCCGTACAAATTTGGGCACCCAAGAGTTTAGGGAAAACAAAACAAAATAAACTCTGGGTCAGTCATGGGACTGGTGTGAGTAAACTCCAAACACTTGTTTAACTTTCAAAACTCTTTCGAAAGAAAAGATAATAGTAAGACCAGCCCACACATAAACATGGACGGTTTTTACCTTACTATAACCCAAAACACTTTGATATCAAATCCAGTGATATTATAGTAATGTCTACATCAAATAAATAACCAAATAGCAGAACGCTTGCATCTCACGCTCCACATATATTATAAAATCAAAAACCGCATGGCGCTTAATGGAGATTGGATTTCCAACATGACAAGGTATGGGACCACCTTCCGACAGTGCATCTCTAGAGGCGAATACACCTGGGTTCAACAAGAACATCTTGTAACCCGGCCCACACATGACCGACCACTCATTTCGCTTGAGTGTATCGAATGTATATCACCAACGGTTGGACTCAAACCACCGTTTCCCGAATGGGCAGAATCGATAGATTTAGAAACAAAAGGAATTTCTCTAGATAGGTGATTATACACCCTAATGGGTGCGACCCACATAGCCATGCTGCCTGCCCGATTTTTGTCTTTTCCCGGTTGTTGAGGCCTGAGGCTACGCATACTTACCATTCATTGATAACACAATCATTTTGAATGCCACATTGTCAGATCCGTTAATCACTAGTTGAGTTTGCACAAATATTCTGGATATTATGCTAAGGGATAAATCCGTTGCAACCATATATATTCATACAGACCAACTCTTTTGATCATTGGAAATACTCTGTCAGACATTCGTCCATATACGTTCGTTCTGGGATTGAACGAAACCGAAGGCACTATTTCTATTACTAGAAAAGCCCTTGCACTTTACTCCGTCTTCAATATATTCAGCATACTTGGTTCGCAACGCTTATGCCGATACGGAGTGGTTCTTCGGATAATAATCCAACCGGTCTCTCCATATTGACAACGATGGTCAAAACTTCGATAGTCTGTGATTTAACTATCGAATAAAAAAACAAGTGTTCAATCAACATATCAAACAAATCACTGGGCTCTTTAATTAATATTTTATTAATTAAATCTCTTCTATATTCTCTTATCAATATTTGTTAACCAAATATTTCAATAATCATCTCGGCCCTTTACGCTATTTTTGATTTCGTTTCCTTATCGAATTCTATATATATCGATATATAGATTTCTAATTGTCAAATTCCTTAAAAATATTCTAACTCCTTAAATTCCCGGAAAAATTCGCCATAACCTCCCCTGTATCGGGAGCATCGGGAAATTTCAAATAGCTTCCCGGTATCTTCCTCAATCAAAAAGAAAAAGGAAAAGCCAAGCGGCTTGCCGATACGGCGCATAAAATCTCATATACGAATTAAACATGTACCTTTTGTCGAGCACATAAATTTAAAATCTCCATATACTCCATCCCATATCTATGTAACACATGTTCACCTGTTTCCAATTCAATTCAACTAAATCCATTCTTTTGAATCAAATTTTGAATCGTTGAATTCAGTTTCGCTCAATTATTCTTTAATTAGCCCTTTTGCCTATTTCACTTCTTTTTTGAACATAACATGTTCAAACAAAATATTTAACTTACTCATAACCAATTTTCGTTTCAATTTCAATCCTAGTTTCCTGTTTGATTTCGAATATAAATTTTCAAATCGAATTCGCTTATTCAAACCCCAATATCCATTTGAAAACTCATTAACTAATTTTTATTCACTTTAGTTAATTCTATTCAATAAATCAAAAATCTGGTTTCTGTTTCAAAAATCATATTCATTTACACAACTTGAATTCGCATATATTTTACAACTCAACTCTGAAATTTTCTAAATAGAAATTCGGATTTTCTTGCTTAAAATCCTTTTATAATATTAGATAGACCATTATGGTTTTAAAACGATTCTGGCGCTGTTTTCCTGAAAATTTGATTTTGACATAACTCACAATCTATACGACGAAATTCATATTTTTCTCTTTCATTTGAAAACTATTATCAAACTGGTCCTGACGTTTCTTGTTTCAAAGAATTTCGACTTCAATCGAGTTCTATATATTCAATTGAAGTTCGAGTCGCTATTTTACGAACTGCAGCGCTGCGGCGAGTTCGTTTTAATTATATTTATATATATATAAACTTTTAAACTTCCTTAAAATGAATTCAACTATATATATATTCATATATATTTCAAATTCCATTTGAATCCTTACATTTCAAATTCCATAGTTTTAAATCCTGTCTTCAAATCCTATTTGAAATCCTTTAGTCGAATTCCATTTCAAATTCTTTATTCGAATTCCATTTCAAATCCTCTATTCGAATTCCCACTTTAATTCAACTCCTTTTTGAATTTCTATATTTGAAATTCATACTTGAATTTAGATATTCAACTCCATTTTGAATTCCCTTTTTAAATTCAAATATTCAAACCCCATTTGAATTTCTATGTTCAAATCTATTTCCAACTCTATTTGAATTAAACATTCCAATTTTCTTTCAAACAACATTGAATTCTAAATTCGAATTCATTTACAAATACCATTTGAATTCTAAATTCAAATTCATTAGTTAAACTCCACATTTAATTTTCTTGAATCCCAATACCTTAATTTATTCCTTTGAATTAAATTCCACTTTAAATTCTATAATCAAATGAATGGTTATATTTGAAAATCATATTTGAATTTAAATATTTAACTTCATTTAAATTTCTATTTGAAATCTCATATTTAAATCCCATTGGAATTTCTTTATTCAAACCCATTTGAATTCCTTCGAATTCAAATTCCATTTCAAACCATTTGGATTCCCTGTTCTACTTTGAAGTCCTATTTTCAAAGTATTTCAAATTCTATTTTGAAATCTCATATTCGAATTTCTACTTGAATTTCTGTATTCAATTCCATGTTCAAATTCAATACTCGAATTTCTATTTCAAATCTCAATTCAAATTTCATATTTGAATTCCATTCCAATCTCTATTCAAATTTCACATTTGAATTCTTCTTTGAAATACTATATTTCAAATTCTATTCAAATTTTCTTTGAAATTCTATATTTCAAATTCTATTTTGAAATTCTACATTCAAATCTCTATTTGAATTTCTTTATTCGAATTCCTTTGAATTCAAATTTTATTTTTAATTCCTTGAATTCAAATTCTATTTTTCCATTCAAATTTCGTCTATTCAACTCCTATTTGAACTTCTATTTTGAATTTCTAATATTCAATCTCCTTTTTCTTTTCAAATATTTAAATTCCTTTTAAAATTCAAATGTTATACCCAAATTTCATTTGAGTTATATATATTTAAAAATTTCATTTCACATCCTGTTTTGAAATTTTATTTAAATTCCAATTCCACGCTTGTACTTCTATTTCTGAATTATCAAATGATAATTCTTTCTACTTCATTTATAACTTCGTTATAAAGAACTATTTATAAACTTCGTTTATAAAGAAACTACTCGTTTTATTTTTCAAAAACAAGTTTTATATTTTATTTCCATTAAAAATTCAATTTCTATTTAAAAATAGAATTTCCCCTTTCAAATCTCAAATATCCTTTCACGATATTTTTAAATATCATTGCTTAAGCCCAGTGATAAAACACACAAAGCAACCAATTATTTATTTTTCTAACACATCATATATAACAATATATATGCAAACAAATAAACAAACAGATTATATTTTTGAGGAATCCAGTTGGATTCCTCCAACCTGTTTTCCTGCATCCACAGATGTTAGCACATAAATAATACCCATTCTGCTTCGTGGCAGAATATCGCGGTATTGAAGGTCATCCACTAATCATAGCGTGGGGCGTATAGGGTAATCATCCGCTGTGAAACTGCGGGCATCCGCTAATGAGACTGCGGGAATCCAACCAATCAATCAACCCAATATATATATATATATAGCCTAAATAACTAATATATATAAAGCAAGCAGAAAGCATCCACACCAGCAACAAACAATTATTTTTAATGAAATAAAAATAATTAAAATAAAAGGTGAGTGAGATTTACTCACCTGATTCCATTTGCGCTGAATACCCAGTTAATTCCATGTTGTTGTGTCTTACGAATCAACTCGAGTGGAATCTATACACCTATAATTTATTCGATTCTATTTCCACTTAAACTCTATTTATTTTAAATTGATTTACTAGAACAAATAAATTAACTATCCCATGGATTTTGAATTCATAAAACGCATACCTTATTGCTAATGAAAACACCAGACAACTCCACCAAATATGTCCTCAAACTTCTGATCCATTCTTATTGAAATTCATCCCAAAATATTGCACTTCCCTTTCCTGCATTTCCTCGAACATCTTACCTTCACTCCATCATCCGTTAACAACTGGAGACGAAGCTCACCTCCCTTTGAACAGTGTACCATTCATTTTCAAACCCAAAATCGCAAAACTGTTGAACCCCAAAACAATCGACCTCCTTTGCATTACCTTCTTCCCAGTTCTTACATCGATACTCTGCCTCCATCCTTGCAGCGCCCTTGTCCGCTTCCCAAAAACAGCTCGCACCTGATGGAAATGACGTTGGCCCTAACTCCACAACAAAGACAGCGCCTTGAATCTCATCAGAACCCCTCCAATCAGTACACGCAACCTCGACAGCACCAAAGACGTCGACTTCTTCATCCTTGCGAACCCAGAAAGTCAAAGCCCAAACTTAAATCGAGTCACTCGTACATCGCTCCTCTCGCAGATAACAGCTCGCACCTCCACAGCCCTTCCACTTCATCGCGATTCCAAATCGAGAAGCCCTTGATTTTGATTCCTTCGAATTTGATTTTGTAGTTTATTGGAAAACGAAGGGACTGACTCGATTTGATTTTTGAGAAGTTCGGTTTTAAAAAGGATAGGAGCGGTCATTGATTTGAAAAAAAAAACGAGAAGAAAGACTTGGTTTCAGAAGGAAGGCTCGGTTCGTTTATATAGAATGCGAACGAGAACAGAAGGTACACGCCATTGAATTCGTTGTCTTCCTTGTTGTGAAGCTGGGAGACACTAATTCGTGCTCGAGAAAATATAGGTCTGCGAAATGAAAACTAAGGTCGGCTGATGTAATGGATTTTATATATATATTGATTTGATTTTGTTTATTATATATTTTGGGGTCCTGTAATTTAAGTCACG
This sequence comes from Allium sativum, assembly GCA_030737875.1. Lineage (NCBI taxonomy): Eukaryota > Viridiplantae > Streptophyta > Magnoliopsida > Asparagales > Amaryllidaceae > Allium > Allium sativum. The sequence goes on along the minus strand of CM060924.1, from coordinate 587,190,420 downwards.
AACCGATATTCTAGCGTGCCGACCGGTATTCGCATATAATAACCCTATTCTGAACTCAACAGTAATTATTTTGAAATTAAATTTCAACACGTATACCATACTAAATTAGATTAATTAAATTCGAAACCCACCAGTTTCTTTGAAAATAAATATTTATTATCGTATATCAAATAAATATTCAAATATTTAAAATTAAACGGCCAAAATCCTGGGTCGTTACATCCCATGTACATGGTTCTCCCTGTTAGTCAAATCCAAGTGGTAAGAAATTCAATAATACATGGTGTCCTTAGTTAACAGTAATTTTGGCTAGTGATTATTGAAATTATGGATATATTATTTGGGTACAGTAATGTAGAAGAAAAACATCATCTTGCTTCAGACGTACAAAAATTATATGTTAAGGCAACATCACCTGGCTTCAAAAAAGATACAGTTGTGTAATAATTATACTCATTACTCATGATGTATTAGTCCTATTTTTCAGCATATTTATTGTCAAACAAATTTCACAGGTTCACATTCCCCCATAAGTGTGGGGCTAAAGATTAAAGAATACTGCAATTCAAATATAGATCAATTTGGTTAAGAAGATGAGCAATTCAGCTCTGTTAAAACATAACCTTAAAAGGGAATCCCTTATTCAATGTTTCCCGGGTGGAACTCAGTATTCTCCTCCATATTGTTTTTACTATAATGAAGTCAGGGGTAGAAAATTAATGCAAAAATAAGCAGTGTCAAATCATGCCGTGCTAAGTTAATGGTAACATGATTTCTTCGCAAATAAATTGAGTTTGCATCTGGCATTTAAGAAAAAAGATCTCAAAAGTTTTTCAACTTAAAAAAGGATTAATTAATGTTCGCTATGTTCCCATTAAAATGTTAATAGTGAGTTTTCTATATGTGCTGCATTAATATCATATTAGTCTTACACGTTCCTACATGAAAGTAGGGGTGAGCATTATTTGGTTAAACCAAATAAACCGGCCGAACCAATTTATTTTGGTCGGTTTGGTTTGGTTTTAAAACTAGACCGGTTTGTAATCGGTTTGGAAAATTATTTAATTTGGTTATCGGTTTAACCAAATTAACCGAACTTTTGTTATATTTTCAAAATTATCAATATTTTAATAAATATTTTAGGTTAGGTTAGTTATCCAAGTAATTTTTAATCATCATATATGTGTCAAAATTACTTCTAAAAAGCACAAAAATCATAAATAACAATACTCTAATCATATATTTATGATATATTTCAAACTATAGTTAATACTACAAACGTAAGATCTAAAATATTTTTATTTTGGTTAAATCGGATAACCAACCGAACCAACCAAACTTAATTTGGTTGGTTTGGTTTGGTTTTCATTTTTATCAGTTTTTGTTTGGTTTGACAATTTTCATCATTGGATAAACCAAACCAACCAAACGCTCACCCCTACATGAAAGCAAGTTTTATTATAACAGTTAGAATAAAAATTTAATGCAAGAAATGACACATGGTTACACAAGCCCTCAAAATTTTAGAAGCGAAAATTAGCTTTAAGTGCTTTTTTCCAGGATAATAAGTTTTAAGGATAGTACTGCTGAATAATAAGTTTTAAGGACAAATTTACCAAAAAAAGATAAATTCGTTTATCTTTTCTAAGTTATAAATAAAAACGATAAATTCATTTATCATTATTTCTATAAAATTGAAAATGATAAATTCTTTTATCTTTTTCCTGTAAATTGAACAAATAAGTTTTTTAAGTGACCCCCCCCCCCCCCGCACAACGTGAATATTGAGCAACATCAGTGCATTTTCAACTTAAAAATGAGTACATATTAGTTTGCAACCGGAGTACATGAAAATTAAAAGTGAAACTACCGTAAGAAAATGCATTTATAATTGTCTATAGAATTATATTACCATAAAGAAAGAGAAAGCTATCACCTAGTTGACTCTTGAATGCTACAAAGTATTTGTCAACATTTGAATGATTACAAACCTACTTCTAAATTAAACTGCTGGTTTCATATTTAGTTGCGTGCAAGAAGGATCGATGCATAGTACATGAATAATTTGGTGTAATATCTAAATTATCAAAATCATTTTCGAATTCTTTGAAAGCAAAATAGTAAGCTTAAGTAATGAGAAATGACTATGACAGTATGCTACTAAATATTGTGCAGATGCAATAGTTGTCTTCCAGAAATAGAACCAAACTCGAGGCAACCAAGATATAAAGGAAAAAATGAAAAGGAAAGATTGAAAGAATAAATAGAATGCAAAATTTAGTTGAATAATTTTGAAAATTGGTTTTGATATCTGCTCAGAATAATGTATAGATATTGTATACAGTTTCAATTATGCATCTTAGAAATCTCTTATGTTAATCGAATTTCTATCAAAAGACAAATCAACGTTGTATTTCTCTGTATCCATCTACGAATTTATTTTGATCAATGTGGAGCCACGTACAATAGGTTGTTAGAGAGAGTACTAATCATATTCTTATTTTGTTATAAATAATAATTAGGAATATTGAACTATGATGTTTAAGTTCACAAAAATAGTGTTATTTCAAGTAAATATGTTGCATATATGTATAACAAAATCCTATAAGTTTATTTATTGTCATTTCACAAATTCACTCTATAATTCAATTTGTCAGTTGATATTTTATAAGTATCTGTAGAAAATTTTTGTTAACATATTTTAGCTAACATTTGTTATAGCTTTGGGACATTTGAACCACCGATATCTTTCAAGGTTTCCATTTTTGTTTCTTTCAATTCATAGGAAAGAAAAACTTAGTGTCGTACACCTTATTCAATTCTCTGGGTTTCTTTTTTCTTTTCAACTTATGCATGGACTGATGTTCTCTTTCTTTCAATTCATAGAAAAGAAAAACTTAGTGTCGTACACCTTATTCAATTCTCTGGGTTTCTTTTTTCTTTTCAACTTATGCATGGACTGATGTTCTCTTTCTTTCAATTCATAGGAAAGAAAAACTTAGTGTCGTACACCTTATTCAATTCTCTGGGTTTCTTTTTTCTTTTCAACTTATGCATGGACTGATGTTCTCCCATCCTTGAATTAATGTTAAGGATATATTCAGATCAGCTTGATAACTCATAACTGACAAATTCCTTCCATTCTTAAACATAAGGGAGCCAAATCGATATTGTATTTAATAAAAATAAAAATCTAAATTAATGGTTCTAGGCATATATTCAGATCAGCTAATGCGAATTAATGGTTCGTTTGATTTAAATCTTCACAATTTTTGCATGAGAATAGTGGGAATAAAAATAGAAATTCATTTTGCTGTGAATTAATGGTTCTAGGCATAGAAAAATAATCAATATTGTATTAAAACTATAATGTTATACAGAGTAATGTTATTGCTCATCAAAAATAAAGTATAATATTATAAAAACATGGAAAATATAACGACAAAAATAAACACTTCATCATCGTAAATTGGTATTTTTGAAGAATTCAAAAGGTTCAAATGAGGGTTTTGTTGTATATTTGCTTCACTAAAAGCAATAAAAATATAAAGATAGGTCTAGTGGTTGTGCGAAAATGAAAATTAAATACTTTTTTTATTGCAAGACTGTGCAAACACATGAGCATAAACTCATATCACAAATTATTTTGCACCAATTTAGTTACTTCAACTATTTGATGAGAAAATATATAAATTTAATGGTAACTTTTTTTTGAGCTGATATAGCAATTGAATTATACAACTTGATAAATGAGTTGAAAATAGAAAGAAAACAAAGTACGCGTCTTTAAATTATTACTAATAATATTGTTGTAAGAATATATGGTGTTAGTTGCTAAACTTTGGAATTGAATCATGGGTCCAAATCAGTAATTTTATAGTTGAAGAATTTTTTAAAATGTATAGAGTAGAGTTAACAGAGAATAAGGCTTATAGTTTCATATCAAATGTAAGAAATATGTAGGAAGATATAAAGACATGGGTCACAGTAACTCCAAAACTACCATACTATTTTAATTTCTTTCCTTTGTAGCAAGAATGTTTTTGTAATTTCAAATGCTTCACAAATAAAAAATTCAAACAAATGGCCTATGATGTGTATTTACACAGTAGGACAAAATAGATGTTTTCTACTCTTTTTGTGCTTGTGTTCATTAAAGGCAGTCAATGTGGTAAACCTGGAATTAGACACCGTTGAAATATCGAGTATATGCTTGATTTTGGAGTCTGTTAATAAATAAATAAATGATCGGAAATTGAGTATATTCTATGAAGCCTAACAGCCTTAAGAATTTTAAAAAAATAACTACCAGATTATGCAGGTGAACCCATTGTTTTGAGTCAGACTATTAAAAATTGGAACTTTCAAGATTAATTATTCTTTGTAATAAAGATAAAGATAATCAATGTGTCATGTCATGCTCCTTTGTCTATTATACTTGTTCATGAACAATATTTGAAATTATACAATATTCTATAAAGAATAAATATTTCAATCTTAAAAGGGAAAACCTGGAACAATCTTATAATGGATTAATATGTAATGTACGGAAGCCCTTTGAATTTCCATTAAAACTTCTAATTATAAAACCATTTAAAACTTTTAAATCGATATATAAAAGGAATAAAAAACAAAGGTTTAATAAAAAGATGAAATACTAAATATTACTAATGTCGAAAATATATGAAATTTAAGAAACTGTGTTAAATTAGCGGTAAGTGCATTTATAATTGGTAAATTCTAGTATCATAAAAATTGAAAACAAAATTTCAGGCTTATAGTTTATGATTTACATAACCTTGTTAAGCTACTCTGTTAATTAGAACTCCCATATTATCTTCATACAAATCAACATGACAAAAATTAACTCATTTGCAAAAAAGATGAATCCATTTAAAAAGTATACATGTCCCAAGAAATCTAATTTCAAAAAAAATCAAGTAGGTAGGAAAAAACATTAATCCAGATTCCACATGTCGGATAAATAAATAAGATTTACTGGAGATGCATGTCTTTATCAAATGACCAAACAAAATAGGAGGAAAAGCTTCTAAAAAATTAAAATATATACTGTAGTACACAAAATTAACTGCAGAAAGGAAGAACTCCATTGTACAAAGCAGTAAAAAAAATTGCATATATTATAGAAGCATCAATTGTTGCATTATGTTAAAACTCGTCGGTGAATAAACAACGCAAAAAGGCCACATAACATAAATTTTAAATGCATAATTAGTCGGTGTATTTTGTAAACTGCATAAACGACAAATCATCAATCAAAGAGAGCAAACTTAAAAGTTATTAAAGCACAAGTCATGAAGAAGACACATTAATATTTAAGAAGATTGTAAACGTAGAAAAAGGAAAATGGCCAAAATTCACTTCAGTTTCTTATTTGTTTAATAATGAGTAAAATCTAATGTAAATTACTGTGAAGCAAAATGTTCAATGAAAACCAGTCAAATCATTTGGAATCTTCTCATTACATACCGGAACAGGTCAAAATCAGTATGAAGACTGTATTTGTGGGAAAAAAAAAATACAATGTGAAGAGAAAAAGTGGAAGCCACCTACATATAAGTTTGTGTTTGACTAATTTAGGATCTGCTTAGAAACATGCAGTTGTAATAATCAAAGGTCAACGTAATCGGTAAGGTGGTCACAAGAATACATGTTAAGATAAAATAATCAACATATCTTTGTCATTAAATATGAATCATTTTATTTTTTGTAAGATAGGCATATAAGAAATATTTAGTTCATGGTAACTGCTAAATTGTGTATGTAATTTCAAAACAATAAAAATAAGAATAGAATTCAAATAATCTACATTTCCATAAATAATTTCATGTAACTTGTTGAGAATAAATGGGAGATATGGGTAAATTTAAGCAGTAGTAAAAGCAAAAGGTATAGAGTAAAAGCAGTGGACAGACAGTTGTATCAAAACAAATATTGCTGAACTGCAACAGCAATATAACTTAGTCGTATCCACTAAGTAAAATCAAAGGCAGAACAAAGGGAGGGCGTAAGAAGGCAAGGTGAAACCAAAAACTTGATCTCTGAACTTACATATTCAGTTCTAGTTACGGAAAAATTAACAAAAAGGAAATGAGTACCTGATTGGAACAAATATACGAAGTTAGTTTCTGAGAATAAAATTGAATTGCAACAAATAAAGCAAGAATTTAGAAGAGCATTCTTTCAGTCTGTAGGAAGGAACCATGAACAAAATCATATTTGTTCATGGTTTTGTTTAGATATATGGCAAAAGAAATCATAATTGGCAAGTTTATTTGTATTTTTATATGAGTGGTGAAAAACCAATCAACAATAAATTGTAAAAAAAAAAAAACTCTAGTGTTTAAGGGAACAAAGATCTACAAATGCATAGAATTTGTATTTCTGTTAAATTTCAAAGCAAGAATCAAGAAAAGCATCCTTTCAGTCTGTAGGAAGGAACCATGAATAAAAGCATATTTGTTCAAGGTATCGTTTAGATATTTTGCAAAAATATTCAAAAATTGGTATGTTTATTTGTATGTAGCATATGAATGATAATAATCCAGTATCATTAACATGGTGAAGTTTAACATAGCCAACTAATTGATAGTTTTTTTTAATTTACTTTGTTATATACTTTTATGGTTCAAAACGGGAAAGCTTGTCTTTATCTAAAATAGGTTATTCAAAACCGAACTTATGTCGATGTAGCAATAAAATAAAACTTCATACCTCAATATATTCAAATTGCAATAGTACTCAGGTATTGTAAGGAGGAATAAATTTTTAAGAAACCACCATTGGCAGTTATAATCAGCAGGTCGTCTAAAAAAAAGTATGTACTATAAATCATACAGGTGTTCATACACAACGATGCCACTGTTGGGAAATTACCTATTCAGATTCAGTTCAGCGTAAATTGGCATAGGGAAAATCAGTACCTGGAAAGAAGCGGAGTTGGTAGCCTAATCGGGCTATGGTAGGCAGAAGATGGTGCGGCGCTGGGTCACCAGGAACATGTGAAGATGAGGAGGGCAAAGAACGACAGTGGAAAGAGGGAAAGATGGAAAAGAGCTGTTACCTGCCTCATCCACCGGACGCGGGTGGTGAGAGTCGAAATGGGCCCGACGGGCAGTAGTGCAGGCATCAAAGAGGAGGAAGGAGACGGTGAAGGCGTAGAAAATCGTGGGATTAGGGTTTAATAGGGTGAGCTTTGGTCTATTTGATTTCTTATTGCTTTTGCAATGAAGACCTGAGAAGAGAACGTGGAGGCATAGAAAACTGCGGCCCTAGGGTTTAATTCTGCTCTTTGCACAGAGATTCAACGGGTTGGATTCATTTGTGGACAGGTGTCTTCAGATCAATTTTTTGTGTGGATTGGACACGAAGGGTCTTTTGGTTCAAGGTTCAGCTTTCATATAATATAATAGATAATAGGTTATCTTTATTTGTTAAAGAGCTAAATGGGTAATAAGGTAAAATTACCTTTATCTGTTAAGGGGTTACTAACATCATTGGTACTCCCCTTAACAATTTAAAAAAAAACAAAAAATTAGCCTTTCCTTAACAATATTTGGAGTGTCAATAACAATGCCTTTAATAAAATAAAAATCCCAAGAAAATGAAATAGAGAAGTAATGTATCTCATTTAAGGAAATAAAAAAAACAAAGAAAATTTTCAGTTTTGCCAATAACTGTTTTTATGTATCTTATTTTAAACAAAGGATTTAAAATAAAAATTCGTTTTCCTCCTCAACAAGTTAGAAAACAAAGGGTTTAATTTTTGTAGTTTTTATGTATCTCATTGAATGTAGTATTTAAAACTCATTGTCCTGATATTGGAACAAAGGATGTACTTGAAGGTTATGTCTGACTGAGAGAACAATGTTTATCCACAATGCAATGATCCTTGGAAAAGTTATGACTGTTTTACAAATGCAACAAAGATATCCATGTATTTGTGGTTTATCGTTTCATTTAAAAATTTAATAAAAATAAAAATAGAAATAGAGCTATACAAAAATGAAATGAAGGATTAATATGTTGAAATGTAGGTATAATAGAGGCGGTTGTAGCTTGAAGGTAATAATAATGAAATGTTGTTATAATGATTTATTGAAATTAAATCATGATTTTTATTTAATGAAAAACATGTTTTTAATGAAAATAACATGTTTTCTCATTTAATGAAATAAAACAGGATTTTAATGTTGTTTTCTAACTTCTTAGTATATAATTTTTATTGTTTAGGAAATCCTAACTTCTTGACGAGGAAAACGAATCTTTGGAGAGTAATGACCATGCAGAAGACGAAATATCTGAACACCCACTAAACAAGCAATCTGAAATAGAGAAAACATGCATTGTTTTCTTATAGGATGATACTTATATGTTAATGGCAAAACTGTAAAAAAGACACGAACTGTCTTAGAATCTGAAGAAAAAAAACTACCAACGGGAAGCAAAATGTAGAATCTAAAACTGAGTTTGCCATTGTTTCAGCAACAGTTGAAGATTACATGAATACGAGGACCTGGTTTCTAGGAAAATTGTGGTCAACTCTTCTGTCTCTATTGGTAATGGTTTTGACTTATTGCAATTAGAGGAGATTGAAGTTACTAAGGATGTAGATGATGCTTCTTCAGAGATGGAGGATCAAAGTTTTATTGGTTTTAATGCTCTAAACGACAAAAAGGTTGGTGTTACTCAGAAAACTAAACAGGTTAATAGTGGAGATGGAAAGGATAGTAAAACAAATGGAGTTAACAATATTGCTCTAGTTGCAGATTTTATCCTGCAAAACATAGAGGACGTGAATACTACGGTTGAAAGTGAGCTAATAAATGATTAAGCAGTCTTCCACAATTCGGTTTTGGGTGAAATACTGAAGCTTGTCAGGTTCTGCCTTTAAACTTTGACTTAAATGTATTAAGTACTGAACATTAAATTGCTCTCTTTGTTAAACCATTATATTTAAACCCTTGTGTCTTTTAAACCCTTACATTTGGTATACCTTTAATCCCTTATGTTACTACCACCCCATCCTGTTGCTCCTAGCCTTCAATCACTCAAAATTATCGCTATTTATGAAATCAAAGGAAATGTAAAATGTAAACATACATAAGTTTATAACAAGTGATTAACTTGTTTTATGATTAAAAATGATTCAAATATTAGTTACTTAACCCATTAGAGTTTACATTACCCTAGAAAATAGTTATTTATACATAGGATTATATTTATAGATGAGACTGAATATTTATACGTATAAACATTTTCAGTTTTAAACAAATGAATTAGATTGTATCAATTGATCAAATTAATTGTTTAGATTATGATGTAAACTATAAATTAATTGTTTAGAATTATATCATTGGTTTTTGTTTTCTTGCTTCTCCTATTCCAGATTTAGAAATCACTACCAATACGTGTATTTCTAGTGGTTCTAAGAGCGCATGTTATTGTTAGTAAAATTACTCAAATACTCTTTTGAAGTTCATTTTTTTTCTTCTGAAAATAGGGATGTATCTTATAGAAGAAAATTAAAAGGGATATAAAACATTTTTTAAATTATAATAATGTATGTTAACGATTTTCATTTTTTAAAGCTATTTTGCTTTAAGTCGTTTTTAGAAATCGGTCAGACTAAATAAGTTAATGAAAATTAATTACGTACAATAAAAAGTTAATTATGTTTTGTAAAATTTATAATAATAACGATGATGACGATTAATTTAGTTTATAATAATAATAGTAATAAATTATCAATTATAAACTAAGTTTATAAAAAATTAGTCAAATTTATAATAATAAAATAATATCATCAAATTAAATGAGTTTTGTAAACAATAATAAATTAACTAAATTTTGTAAAAAATAACTAAGATACATAAAAGTTTGACTCAACTGTTAATTTTATAAAAATTAACTGCGATTTAAAATGTTTCCAAGGATGGATTTTAATTGGTGAATGAGGGCTTTCAATGCAGCTTCTGGTCTTGACGATGGTGCTGCGTTGGAGGCCATTGTAGGTGGTCTTGTACAACAGTTTTGCTTTGTATTTAGAAGTAGTTGCATGTTCAAATGCTAATTAGCTGCAATCCCTTGTATAAGTGTATCATATTTTATGTCATAGTTATAATATTTTTCTTCTTCTTTAGGCTTCTTTTACTTTGAAAATATATGATATAACAATTACTAAAATCTTCTCTGTTTTAATTGACATTAACAGGTTCACTATTGTTGGTGTTAAAGAGAAAATATGTAACAACCCGTATTTTTAATAACATGTTATAATGTAAATCAAGGCAGAATTAAATTCTAAAATTTGAATCAAGGGAAACGGGCTGTGCCATTGCGTTCGTCTCGGAAAAATACGCGAAATAGAGTCCAAGTTTTCGAAAAACGGAGTTTTCAGAAAATGCCAAGCCCGAAAACAGTTCAAATTCGAATTCAGATTTAAATTTCAGCCAAAACAGGATAGGCGGGAATTTTCCCGCCCCAGGCAGGGTCGACACAGGGGTCGACACCCTTGTCGACCCCCCCAATGGGTCGACACCCATGTCGACCCATGGGTCGACACCCATGTCGACCCAGGGGTTGACCCCCCCGGTCGGACCAGTTTTTCTGGTGCACCATTTGTGACAAGTGAGTCTTGCTCTAGAAGTTTCTGACGGGATTTGACGGACCTGATGTGTTTTAGGGTTAATCCTATGGTCTAAACTAACCTAATCACCTATAAAAAGACCCCTAGACCTAGCCTAAACCCTCATTAATCATTCTTACAACTAAATGCTGCCCAAATGTTTAATCATGGCCTCCACCCTCTTGTCATAGCCTCAATCTTCATTCATATGAGAGTTCCTAAGCTTGTTTGAGAGTTTCTAAGCTTGATTTAAGGCCAAAGTTCAATCTTTCTTCATCAAAGCAAGGATCTTTTGCTTGTTTCTCAAGGGTTTTCATTGGTGCTTGTCATTTGGGAGTATTTAGAGTTGCTAGTGGCTTCGTCTCAATCTTATTTTATATTAATAATAGTCTTCATAGCATTGTAAGCCCTATACTACTCTTGGATTCTAACTATGAAGTTAAATGTTACATGTTGCAAGTTGAGTTTGGGCCTAAGTATGATATGTGCTTTGATTCTAACATGTTATGCATATGTTTACCCTATGCAAGTTTGTAAAGCTATCACCTTGACCTTGTGCATAGAAAGCTATGACCTTTGATTTGAAATGTTGCATTATGCAACATGAGAACTCTCATAACCTTTATGATAACTTGCATATAATGTTATATGCGAACTTCTAGTCATCATCCTATGTCATCTAGGACCATGTATCACCTATTCGCTAAGTTTGAATGTTATGCATGTTTTGAGGCTTATAATGTAATATGCAAGTTTATGATCTCTCATAAGCCTTATGTTATCTTGCATATGATGTTATATGCGAATCACTAGCTATCATCCCATGTCATTTATGATCATGTTTCACCTATTTGCTAAAGTTTGATAACATGCATGTTTTGAGGCTTATAATGTAATATGCAAGTTTATGAACACATTTGCCTCATATGCCACCATGTTTAACTTGTGGCCAAAGCACCCTTATGCTATTATGCATGCTTGTGGCCAAATCACCCTTATGCTATTCGATATGTATGAGGCCAAGTCACCTTTTATGCTATCATACATGTTGAGGCCATATGCTAGTATGTTGAACCCCTTTTGGCCTCAAATATCACCATGTTTAGTTTGTGATAGACTTTGCCATCTTGTGCCCACCTTGTCGTATGGTTACGTTCCCTCTTTGATCTACTTGCGTTAATGCGAATTTATGTGCGATGGGAATACGTTATGGGTAGTTGGGCAAACTTAAATAACATGAGAACATGACTTGAAAATATGACATGAAAGTTTGACATATGTTTATGCTTGAAAACATGGACTCGGACACGACTTCTAGAAAACATGAGAATGGCCAACTCGAGGTTGGGTTGAGTTTGTAGCATAAATCTACCCGGAACCGACCGGCTTAACTAGTGGCTACAAGCAATAGGACCCAATGTGGGTAGTTGGTCATGTCGCACTTAAAACCCGAGGTTAGACTAGGTTGTGGTGTAAAGCTACCCGGACCCGCCCGGCTTAACTAGTAACCACAACAAAGTCTAATGTGAGAGGTTGGGGTGCATTAAGATAATAAATGCCACATGATAGGGTTAAGTCATGGACCACTTGAATATACTTAACCACATGAACATGATGGGTTGATAGGGTTAAGTCAACATGGACACACTTAACCAACCCAATGCTTAGTTGGATAGGGTTAAGTCGTGAACCTTTTTAGGAACACTTAACCAACTTGATACATGGTTTGGATGGGGTTAACCACACTTAACCCACTAGAAAACCCTAGTTACGCGGTCCTTCTCAGCAGTAACCCACTAGGGAGTATCAGATACCCTAGGGACTAGGCTAGGGTGGGGCACGATTACTGGGCTGGAGTGTAAGCGACCAAAAAGACGGCAAAAGTAGGTGCGCCATAGTAGATTCCGACGGACCATGGTCGTGCACATTGTCCGGGGATGAAAGACATACTTGGGCACCAGTAGGTTTTGACTGCGCGTGCTTGTTTCGTGTCAGTGGTTGACACCCTAGGGCCTGATACACCCTAGGGTGGACCTAGCACAGTCGACTACATTTCATGTTTGGACCGTATGACACCGATACACGACGAGTTAGGCTTATAGGAAGCCGATCGACTAGACCGAGTAGTTGGACCTTGATTTAGGTCATCTCATGGGTTTGGGCCAGCTTTGGGCCAAGGGATCATTTCTTGTTTATACTTGACATGGATTGGAATACTAGTACACACTTGGTGCAACTTAACCTTGTATATGCGATGCCACACTTGATCTATCTTGTTAACTTTTCACCATGCCAATTGTCACCCTACATCTCGTCTCTGTTTTACATGATCAGTTAACTTTATTAGTTTTTATACTAATAGTAGATAGGACTTACCAGTCTTTTTGACTGACCCGTTTTCTTTCGCCTCTTTTCTTCCGTTTCCCCCCCCCCCCCCAAGGTTTGCAGGGTGGGAACACTGTTACCTAGCTGGATCTTTAGCTGCTTTTCTGGATAGCTCATGTACGGTTTGGACTTGAGCACGCTATGGCTTTATTCTACCTTGGGGATAGTTACTTTATGTTTCTTTTTCAGTTTTCAGTTATGTTCTAGACTTTGTTTTATGGGAAAATAATGACCAAGTACTTTGATGTAACTTGACTATGGTTTTGAAATGGTAGTTTATTCCGCTGCTTTACTGCTCTGTTTTACTTATATGTTCTGTCTTGTGATATTTGCATGCATGTTTACCTCATTTAACGCCCCTCTAAAGTTAGTGCCCTTGCAAGAGTGGCATTGGCGGAGGTGGGGTGTTACATTTGGTATCAGAGCATAAGGTTTACAAGATTTGAGCAAAAGGTTTTTTAAAACTTACCTTTTGAAAAACTATTTTCAAAGCCAATTAAGTATTTTCCAAGAAAAGTCTAGTTTATTTTAAAAGGCTATTCCCCAAAAGCCATTAGCACTATCCTTCGTTTCTTCGTTCTGAATCTATCCATCTTTTTCCTTCGTTTCAGTATGGCCGATAATTTTGCCATCCCGGAGGATGTACCAGTACCTATATGGTTTAGAAGGTACATGGAGGCAAGGGCGAATGAAGCCGGCCCCGCGGATATTCCTCCTCCTCCTCAGCATACACAAGCGGATTTCGCGGAGCTTTGCAAAGACTTTAAGGCGATGGGTAGCAAGAATTTTGTCGGAACGGAGACTTCTGTGGAGGCAAGAAACTGGTTAAAGGAAACTGAAGACCTCTTTGCTATCTTTGATGTGGAAGATCGTAGGAAAGTTCTATTGGCGGTATGGCTATTGAAAGGGGAAGCTGCTTATTGGTGGGTAGTCACCACCACTACTAGACCAATTGAGACTTGGGATGAGTTTAGGAGAAGGTTTGGACTAAGGTTTTTATCATCAGCAGAAGAGAACATTCAGCTGGAGAGGTTCCTATCTCTAAGGCAAGGGGACATGACCGTTAGGGAATATGTGGATAAGTTTAATCAACTTGCTCGGTTCGGTTTAGACTTGGTTAACACAGCTCAGAAGAAGGCCCTATACTTTGCTCTAGGATTGAACGAGCCATTACGCAGTTTAGCCATGACTCATATACCCATGGGGGCGACCTTCGAAAATTTGGTGAATACGGCCCTACTTCAAGAGGAATATAAGAGTGACAAGAAGAAGGTCAAGGCAAATAAGTCTCAAGGCAAGAAGATAGACTCCGAGAAAGGAGGAAAGAACGACAACACGTCAAGTAAGAAGAGGAAATGCAACTTTTGTGGGATCAAGGGGCATCTAGCCAAGGATTGCAGGAAGAAGAAGAGGAAGTTAGGCGAGTGTTTTCATTGTGGAGAGTCTGGACACCTTAACAAGGATTGCCCCAAGAAGCAAGGATAAGGGAAAGGGCAGAATCAGCGTGCAAGACCTCCTGGAGGGCAAATGCATGCTCTCAACACTGCTCCAGTTCAGGACCGAGGTAGTATTTCTGTAGAAAGCCTTGTTTACATTTTTAATTTTCCTGTTCGCGCTTTATTTGATTCTAGTGCATCGCATAGTTTTATTTCTTCTGATCTTGTTGAAAGTTTGCATCTAAGTACTAGTCTAGTTGAGGATCCCGTCAGTGTTTCAAATCCAATTGGGGGTTCCGCCCATCTATCTATGATTTGTGTGGATTTAAAGATTTCTATCTTGACTGTAGAATTCACGTGTAATGCTTATGTTCTCGGGTTCACGGATACGGGTTGATCTTGGGCATGGATTGGTTGTCCAGTTATGGAGCCGTTCTCGATTGTGAACATAGGGTGGTGAGGCTCATGACTCGCCTCGGTAATACCCTAGAAATTTCTTGTAACCCTAGAGGTCCCGTCATGTTATGTTATCTTGATTCTCTTGACTCGTCCATCGATGATCTGCAATCTGTAAGGGTGGTCCGAGACTATCCTGATGTCTTTGAAGAAGTTAAGGGGTTACCCCCTAAACAAGAGATAGATTTTCGCATTTATCTAGTCGATAATGCCAAGACAGTATCATTGCCCGTTAGGCACATGGCCCTACGTGAAAGAATGGAGCTCAGTAAGCAAATCAAGGAGTTGCTTGAGAAGAATTTTATTAGGCGAAGCATTTCTGAATGGGGTGTTCCGGTGGTATTCGCTACTAAGGCGGATGGTTCGCTTTGCCTATGTGTTGATTATCGAGAGTTGAACAAGCTGAAAAAGAAGAATAGGCACCCGTTACCGAGGATTGATGATCTCTTTACCAGCTTGTTGGTGCTTCTGTTTTCTCTCAGCTCGATCTAGCCACCGGATTCCATCAGCTTAGAGTAGCTGAGGATAGTATTGATAAGGCTGCGTTTAGGACTCCAGATGGATTCTTTGAATGGCTTATCATGCCATTCAGTTTGACTAATGCACCCGCCTACTTCGTAAACTTGATGAGTAGGGTATTCAGGGAGTTCCTTAACAAGTTTGTTGTTGTCTTCGTGGATGATATTCTGATCTTCTCAAAGGATGAGGAAGAGCATGCTAGGCATCTCAAGGAAGTGATGGATACGCTTAGAGCGCATCAGTTGAAAGCCAAGTTCTCCAAATGTCATTTCTGGAGAAGGGAAGTTCGGTTTCTTGGACATATAGTTTCTAAGCAAGGCATAGCGGTGGATCCCGCGAAAGTGGTTGTGGTTCAAGACTGGAAGACTCCTAGGAATGCAACCGAAGTAAGAAGCTTTCTCGGTCTGGCGGGCTACTATAGGAAGTCCATTAAGGACTTCGCTAGGATTTCAGCTCCTCTTACTAAGTTGACGAAAAAGGACTTAGCCTTTGAATGGGAATTGGAGTGTGAGCCTGCTTTTCAAAGGCTTAAGGGGACTCTTACCACAGCACCAGTTTTAGCTTTACCCGATGGAGGGAAGATGTTTGCCGTGAACACCAATGCACGTGACATGGGATTAGGCGCGGTCCTGATGTAAGAAGAAAGAGTAATATGTTATGGGGTTAGGCAACTCAAATTTTATGGGAAGAACTACCCCACGCATGATTTGGAGTCGGCGGCGATTGTCTTCGCGCTTAAATCATGGCACCATTATCTTTTGGGCAAGAGATTCGAGTTATATACGGATCACAAGTCGCTCAAGTATCTCTTCTCGCAAAAGGATGTCTATGCTAAGTGTTGAGTTTGGAAGTAGGGATTATGTTTTTGGGCTTTGGGTTGATTCTATGGATGAAGTGGTTATCCAGTAAGGGTACCATCCTCGGTTTTGAAAGAAGGGTAGTTAGACTCTTGACTTGCCTTGGTAATACCCTCGAAGTCTCGCGTAACCTTTAGAGTTCTGTCAGGATTAGTTACCTAGAATCTTTTGACCCATTTATTGGAAATTAATGATCTATTCGATTAGTGTTCGCGGGTGGTTCATAGAAATCATGTTAATAAGTGCATTTGGCCACATGGATTGGTATTTATTTTCAAAGGAAAGTTCTTCTACGTGGAATACCTTACAGTGAATTTTGGAAAAGCTTGCATGAAGTCATGAGTATACAGTTAAGTTAAGAACCGAGTATGCTAGAAAAAAAAAATAAGTGAAAGTGAAATGAGAAGCGACAGTGAAATGAGTTCCAACTCACATTTCTGAAGTAGGAATTAGGAAGCTACAGAATTGAAAGGTTAACAACGGTCAAAGCACAATGGAATTAAGTTCTTGGAAGGTTGAAGACTAGATACACGCATCATATATCTTTTTAGGAGTATACCCTTGATCCCTGTCTTTCCGTGGAGCTTACTTGTATACTATCTTCTCGATCTCTTTTCCTAATTAGCATATCTTTCTTTTGCTATCCATGTTTACCTTGTTTATCTTGTTATCTCGTAATCGTGTCATGAGAACCTTAGGTAGAAACCCTTTGGATGAAACATGTATTTGAAACATGTTATGCTTGATGGTTGCAAGTGGTTGCAAGTGTTTGCAAGTGGATACTCGTGGATGCATGATACACATTAGGCACTAAGATCGGCTCACACACTTTCATACCGCATATGCATGAGTGTTTATGCTTATTCATATATGAAACTTGTAAGCTATCACATGGATGTTGCATATGGACGGATGTTATGTGCACTCATGTAGAGACTATAAGTTATGTTAGGAGTTTGCATACATATGGACGCATTGCACAAACATATTTTGCATTAAGGAGGTTTACTGAATCAGTAACCGCCTGATTTTCGCATTAGATAAGTACATATAAACACACCTTTTGCATATGTTCATATGGCATTAGTGTGACGAGAAGGAATTTCGCTCGGTCCGAACCAGTCACTAAACCGATCCAGGCCGTTCGAAACGCCCTATCGTTTGAGAACAGGACAAATCAGAACACATACAGAAGAACATTTCAATGTCCTTTACAACAGTGCATCAGATTACAAGAATATACAGAGTATAAATGAATATTACACAGAAATATCAGAGGTTTAAATTACATTTAAATACAACGCAGCGGAAAATAATACAATACACAACCAGAAGAGATATACGGATACAAAGCTTTCCGGATATCATTCCAGCTGTAAACCAGGATCCTGTGAATATAAATCTGCAAAACCAAAACTACTAGCTGCCCGTGTCAAAATAGGGGCACCCAGAGTTTAGGTTAAAACAATAAACTCCAGGTCAGTCATGTGACTGGTGTGAAAACTAAAACAGTTAATCTTTATTTTTAAAGTTAGGTAAGTCAAGGGACCACGCCGTATAACACGGAACGGGTTTCCTCCCAAGAATAGCAGTGCATAGAACAAACAGCGCAATGCTAAATAAAGAAAAATGAAGCTGTTATAAGACCCAGGTCCTATCACACAATGCAACGCAAGCCGGGGGATAGGGTTTTCTCTTATAACAGCCAAAGAATGCTTGATACGTTTTAAAACAAATCATTTGATACTATTATAAGTGCATAGTGTATAAAACAACTTCAAATCATAAGTATCAATCATAGGCGGCATGGGTACCATATATCATGTCGCCATACTAGGCTCTACAAATAAAACCGCAAATGTCACGTATTTGGAAATTGGGTTTCCATCTATGAACCGAGGCAAAAGATAGTCCTCAACCGATTCGAGACAATCTAGCCTACCATGTCTCAGGAACAGCCGCAACTGCCCCCTGGATCGTCAGGGCCGGTCCACCGATGTGGATTATTATGCCTGAACAATACGTCTCCCCGCCCTTTGGGGGCGCAAACGAGCCAACGAATGACTCCATCGGACCCGGATCGTCCGATCAAACCGAGGCGCCTCGCAACAGCAACAACCACATAAGTCAAACTCGTCAGGGCGTGTAAAACCACTGACGCCACTTTTAGCTAGAAAGAAACGCAAGTCCTCCCTGATGTCCGTCTCCCGTTTTTGGTTCATACCGGGTGTGAAACTTGCGATGTAAACGCTACACAAAGCTACGCCACAAAGGCCGTGCTTTGATCATCACCACAAGACTTTGCTTTTCAACAGAAGCCTCGATCAATTGCCACTTAGGCATGCCACACAGGCAATTCACTCCATGCGTTTGATATCCATCAATATATAACCCCTGAGCTCGTACGTCTCAGAGAAGGGCGTTAAGCAAGAGAATAAATTCTCCGCCGCCAAACAGATATATATTTAATAGAGATCAATCACATGGACTAAAATCCAATGTCGGACACACAGTCCATTAACAAGTCCGTTCTGGGTCTGAACGAAACCGGAGGCACCTAGTACCCCGCATATCCATCGATCTCCAAGCACGTCTGGACGATCACCAACTGTTTCCATCTTCTTGGGTGTACAGCCCAATCAAGATCATCAGTTATCACCCAAACGACGTGAAGACTTCCGGTCTTCGACCACCGTCTTCATCTTCGACTTATCGTCGTATCAGTTATTCAGAATGGGATAAACCCGGTCTTTCTGAATAACTCGCGTATATTTTAAATAAGTGTTACACAAACACAACATACGCCTCATTCCGATTCATTAGTCACTAACCGTAAATTAATCAAGAGAATAATTCCCCAAATATTAACCCCGAAGGCCGAAACCAACATCAGATCAATATCCAGAAAACCATTCTGCTTAGCTAACCGACAGTTAGTTTCTAAATTTCACATTCAAAGGGAAAGGTTCCCATTAATTTTATCCAAGATAAATTCCTTGAATTTATTCTTTAATCTTCTTTTGAATTTCGATTCAACTAGTCGGGATTAACGAACCTTACCGAAGTAATCATTTGTTTTAATTTCCCAATCCCAACCTATTCATCCCATGAAGTAAAACTGGTAATACTTCATATCTAACACCACAGTGTTATCGGTAAATTCAATTACCATTTCACGTTCAAATCTAATTAAAGATTTAACTATCGCCTGGAGCAAAACTGGTGATACTCCATTTTCGATCATTTCAATCTAATTAAAGATTCATTAAAACTCCACTTAGTTTTAATCTTCGACTGGGTTAAAGAATCAGTGTCATTTAAAACACGGTTCACGATAAACCCAAAATCACATTCCATTAATTATCGGGTTAAAGAACAAGTGTGGTTTAAAACACTGTTCACGATAAACCCAAAAATCAATATCAATTCTATTCCAATTAAATATTATTTAATTGGTACTCTTCATTAAATCTATAATAAAAAGATTTAATCTTTTCTCAACTGGGTTCAAGAACAGTGTTAATGAAGACACCATTCACGACAAACCCAAATCACATTTGATATTAAACACAAGGCTCTGAATAGAAAATATCCCGGCTTATATTCAATATCAAATTCTACGATTAACAAATGTCGTGCTGGAAATAACGATATGGATATATATATCTTTCAAATTTCCATAACCACATCTGCATAATCACGAATTCCAACATCGAAATATCCCGAAGACAATTTCGATTCAAATCCACTCCAATGCAATCATTGGAAATTATGGTTATTTTTAAAACCCTTTTCTAATTCAATTTATTTATTTAAAAATAAATAGAATTATATTTCTAGTTCAAAACTAGTTCATTTCGATAAAAATCTATTTTTATCTTTTCAAATATGGAGTTTTTCATCCCAATTCTTTCTAAATCATTTCTTATGATTTTACATAAATTATTTCTGTTTTTAATAATTTTATTAAGGCCCGTACAGTCGATTTCCATCAATGGCCATCGAACTGCACTTACAGCGACCTTTTTCGAATTTGATCTGGACATAATTCCAAATCCAACCGTTAGATTTCAAATTTCTAATATTCATTAGAAAGCTCTTTTCGATACGAACCCAACGGTTCCGGTTTTAGGAGAATCCGACGGTCGGATCTCCCGTAATGTCCGTTTGAAATAAATGGTCGAAATTCGCGAACTGCCGCGGCGCGGCGCGTTCTATTCAGGCCATTATATTATATATATAATATATATATAATATATATTTCGTCGATTCCTATTCAAAACGAATTATATAAATAGTTTTAAAATTCGTTTCAAATTCTATTTCAACTTCTATTTCAATTTAAAGCAAAATTGAATTCTTCTTTATAAATTCGTTTTAAAATTCATTTCTATTCAATTCGAATTTCAATTCAATTTGAATTCATTTCAATTCGCTTTCAATTCCATTTGAATCCGTTTTCAATTCAATTCATTTCGAAATCGTTTTCAATTCAATTCATTTCGAAATCGTTTTCAATTCAATTCATTTCGAAATCGTTTTCAATTCAATTCATTTCGAAATCGTTTTCAATTCAATTCATTTCGAAATCGTTTTCAATTCAATTCATTTCGAAATCGTTTTCAATTCAATTCATTTCGAAATCGTTTTCAATTCCACTCATTTCGAAATCGTTTTCAATTCCATTCATTTCGAAATCGTTTTCAATTCAATTCATTTCGAAATCGTTTTCAATTCAATTCATTTCGAAATCGTTTTCAATTCAATTCATTTCGAAATCGTTTTCAATTCAATTCATTTCGAAATCATTTTCAATTCAATTCATTTCGAAATCGTTTTCAATTCAATTCATTTCGAAATCGTTTTCAATTCCATTCATTTCGAAATCGTTTTCAATTCAATTCATTTCGAAATCGTTTTCAATTCAATTCATTTCGAAATCGTTTTCAATTCAATTCATTTCGAAATCGTTTTCAATTCTATTCATTTCGAAATCGTTTTCAATTCTATTCATTTCGAAATCGTTTTCAATTCCATTCATTTCGAAATCGTTTTCAATTCCATTCATTTCGAAATCGTTTTCAATTCAATTCATTTCGAAATCGTTTTCAATTCAATTCATTTCGAAATCGTTTTCAATTCAATTCATTTCGAAATCGTTTTCAATTCCATTCATTTCGAAATCGTTTTCAATTCAATTCATTTCGAAATCGTTTTCAATTCAATTCATTTCGAAATCGTTTTTAATTCCATTCATTTCGAAATCGTTTTCAATTCAATTCATTTCGAAATCGTTTTCAATTCAATTCATTTCGAAATCGTCGATTTCGAAATCACTTTTCAATATTCATTTTAAAATGAATAAAATCAATATAAATATCGTTCACGTCAAAATGGCGTCAATCTAATCAACACGGCTTCATAAATTTCTATTTTCAAATATTTTATTTCAAATATTTCTTTTTCACAATAGTTGTCAATACTAAAATATTTCGTTCAACACATGACCAATCTCAACGGATGAGTACTGTCAACACGTGAACTTTTATTTTATATTGATAAAGATGTAAATTTTATTACTAAAATATTTCGTTCAACACATGACCAATCTCAATGGATGAGTACTGTCAACACATGAACTTTTATTTTATAATATTCTTTATTTTCTAAATTGGAATAAGGCCCAATCAATTACCATATAAAGTTAATTATATGGATTTTCACACAACACATGTATATCATAGCATTGAAAAATAATCAGTCATCAACCAAAGTGCACTACACTGTATAAGCATCAAATATAGATATCTAACGCTTAAAACAGCCTGTCAATCAACCGATCGACATATTTAATCAATCAGGATGAGTAAACTTCAAATTTCATCCTAACACCCGTGTGGGGTTTCAAACAATCAAACACATATTTTATTTGTGCAGTTGGGCGATGTGTAAAATTTATCGACCCAATCAACGTTATTCAAATAGGTGTACATAAACAAACCGTATGGTTTGTAAATGAATATTTATTTTATTCACTTTCACTATATTCATATTCACGTTAAAAATTATATTTTTAACGATAAAACATTTTATTCCAACATATGAATTTCTATTATTCATTTACACAAATAAAATGATATTTTTATTTTCTAACATATTTTAGAAAATTTCGGCGGCATAACGGCACGATACTAGAAACGGGACAAGGCCTAGCCTTATCCCCGGTCTAGTGAAGGCCCACGCCATTCACACATCAATCAAATCAATTCGTTATGCAAACCACAAAATTTGGAGTAAGAGTCTAACCTAGCCTTACTCCTTCGCCTTATAACGGCGCACGTCTAATCCTAACCAATTTATCGATTCGATTTTTCACACCACAAACCACATTCAAACCAAATCATATAACTTAGCTATGAAACCAAACAAACAAGTCCATGGTCTGTGGACGATTGTGTCGGGTGCTACTAAGCACCGTCTGCATCCTAGTATATATATAACTAGAAAAAGAAATTGAAAGGTGAGAAGTTCTCACATATAGCTATCCTAGCTCCACGGCACTTCTAATGCAGGAAATCTTCGCCAACTCGCCTTTTTATCGCCTTTGTTGCCCGTAGCCACTACATATATAAAAATCGAATTTTTATTTCAAAGTTCAATATATAAAAATCGAATTTTTATTTCAAAGTTCAATATATAAAAATCGAATTTTTATTTCAAAGTTCAATATATAAAAATCGAATTTTTATTTCAAAGTTCAATATATAAAAATCGAATTTTTATTTCAAAGTTCAATATATAAAAATCGAATTTTTATTTCAAAGTTCAATATATAAAAATCGAATTTTTTATTTCAAAGTTCAATATATAAAAATCGAATTTTTATTTCAAAGTTCAATATATAAAAATCGAATTTTTTATTTCAAAGTTCAATATATAAAAATCGAATTTTTATTTCAAAGTTCAATATATAAAAATCGAATTTTTTATTTCAAAGTTCAATATATAAAAATCGAATTTTTATTTCAAAGTTCAATATATAAAAATCGAATTTTTATTTCAAAGTTCAATATATAAAAATCGAATTTTTATTTCAAAGTTCAATATATAAAAATCGAATTTTTATTTCAAAGTTCAATATATAAAAATCGAATTTTTATTTCAAAGTTCAATATATAAAAATCATATATTTTTATAACATAAAAATCTAATCTTTTCATGTGTTCAAAAATCCAATCTTTCTCAGTTTTAAACTAAACAAAAGTCAGTTTTTCATATAACCAAAAATCAGTTTTTTTTCTTTTTATAAAATCAGTTTTTTTCTTTTTATAAAATCAGTTTTTTTCCTTTTTATAAAATCAGTTTTTTTCTTTTTATCTAAAATCGAAATTAGTTTTTAACGAATTAAAATAAAAATAAAATACGATAAAACACTTACAGCATTTTGAAGAAAAGGGGGGGGGGTTGAAGATGTCGTCGGCGGCACTTCAGGGGGGGTCGGGTCGGGGGCTTCGGTGTCGCGACGAGGGGGGCTTCGGTGGGAGTTCGTGCGATCTGGGGGGGCTTGGGTGGGAGTTCGTGCGATCTGGGGGGGCTTGGGTGGGAGTTCGTCGTACGAGGGAGGGGGGGTGCGCGGTGATGGGCGGCGGCGCTTCAGGGGGGGGGGGGTCGGGTGTCGATTAGTCTCTAGGGTTTTTTTTTCTTTTCTTTTCTTGTTTGAAATTAAAACGAACGGTGGGGGGGGGGGGGCAGAAAGGAAGATAAAAGGGGGGGGGAAATTAAAATTTATTTTAATTATTTTATTATTTAATTTTTCAAAAAGTTGACTTTTACATACGACCTCGAAACGAGGCCCACCGCCTGTCGTCCATAGCGTTTTACCCCATTCCGAACACAATGGGATATGTATCGCAAGCTGATTTGATCGTTACAATCAGTTTCCTTTGAATTTTCATTTAAATCACTATATTGAATTTTAAACGCACATTTCAAATTACCGGGGTCACATACTGACTCGAAAAATTCCAGAAAAATATTTTCTAGCCTCGTATTGACGATACGGTCCTAACAAAACTAGTTTCGTCGAATTCTGAGACCGTTAGAAAAATGGCCAATTTCCAGTCGATTTAAAATCAACTGAAACTGGTCAAACGCGTTTTCCTTTGCCACGCTCACATATTGATTCGAAAAATTATGAAATTTGGAATCTAGCAATAACTTAACATCCCGGACCCAACAAAACTGGTTTCGTCGAAATCCGAGGTCGTTTGCAAAATGTCCATTTTTAAGGGCCTGAATTCCATAGCGACTATTCAGAATTTTCAACTGGACATATCTTTTGATCCCCGCTATGAAAATTTGATTATTCGGATTCGCTGGAAAGATATTATCAATTAGATCCCATTATTTTTGGTTTCACTAAAATCCTGATTGTTTTGCACCCGGTACATTCAATTGAAGTTTGAAATCGAATTATCGAACTACCGCGCCATTTTCAATTCTATTTATAATTATATATAAATATTTATATTCTAACGACGACGCATATAATATATACGTTCGAATTCTATTCAGAATAAATTTCTCGTCGATATTATTTAAAATAATTCATTTTAAATAATCAAAATTCGCTAAAATTGCCAAAATAAAAAATTTTAAACTGGCCCAGATTTTACGGGTTGTTACAATCTCCCCCACTTAAAACTTTTCGTCCCCGAAAAGGAACAAAGTCGAAAGTGGTTTGATTATTCAGCTCTACATTCGATCTGTCTTCCATTCTCCAACCTTTCAGTTCTGAGAATTTTCAAAATTTCAAAAATTTGGCTAACACCCTAAATTTTCGAAAAATTTCGCCATAACCTCCCCTGCACCGGGAGCATCGGGGAATTTCAAATAGCTTCCCCGGTCCTTCAGATCTCAAAAAGAAAAAGAAAAAGCCAAGCGGCTAGCCAATAGGCTCACAAAATCATCATCACCCAAACAAAACAGGAAATTATGTAGTAAACATGTACCTATTTGTCGGGCAAACAAATTTTATTCTCTAGCTCTAGCCTCCTTGCTATGACCTGTTCAATGATATACATGTATATGCAAGCAGATGCGACCTATTTTCAATACAATTCAATATTTGATTCAATTAGGCATAATAGTTCAAAATTAGCAAACAAGTAAACAAACAACCCAAACATCACTCAATTAGTGGATTAGAGTTTCAAATTCATAACTTTGATATCTATAAAGAAAATCACGTTTTGATGCCAAATCACAACAATAGGCCCTATCTAATTTTGGTTCTCACACCAGTCGATAGGAAATATATAGAAAGCCCACTTTCGTCACTCGAACCTAAATTCTAATGATGGAGCTCCATCATCAAAATCATCTTCGGGCGATTTGAGTGTAATTCTATATCTATCCAGTATATTAAAATTTCGAATACACGCGGATCAGACGTATACGCAAAATCTATATATACTGGATTGTCCACATCAATATAAATAAATAATCAAATACGAATAATTGATTTAAATTTTCAAAACAAAAATTTGTTTTCATTTTTAAAAATATACTCTTCACACTCGTTCTAGGATACTACTGATCCCATTTCTAACGAGTCATTCCATTGGATATTGCTAATCCAATATCTGATGAATTCTTTCGTATGGTTCTAACGTGTCTTGTTCTCTGAGCTTTGTAAACCAAAGCTCTGATACCAACTGTGACGAGAAGGAATTTCGCTCGGTCCGAACCAGTCACTAAACCGATCCAGGCCGTTCGAAACGCCCTATCGTTTGAGAACAGGACAAATCAGAACACATACAGAAGAACATTTCAATGTCCTTTACAACAGTGCATCAGATTACAAGAATATACAGAGTATAAATGAATATTACACAGAAATATCAGAGGTTTAAATTACATTTAAATACAACGCAGCGGAAAATAATACAATACACAACCAGAAGAGATATACGGATACAAAGCTTTCCGGATATCATTCCAGCTGTAAACCAGGATCCTGTGAATATAAATCTGCAAAACCAAAACTACTAGCTGCCCGTGTCAAAATAGGGGCACCCAGAGTTTAGGTTAAAACAATAAACTCCAGGTCAGTCATGTGACTGGTGTGAGAACTAAAACAGTTAATCTTTATTTTTAAAGTTAGGTAAGTCAAGGGACCACGCCGTATAACACGGAACGGGTTTCCTCCCAAGAATACCAGTGCATAGAACAAACAGCACAATGCTAAATAAAGAAAAATGAAGCTGTTATAAGACCCAGGTCCTATCACACAATGCAACGCAAGCCGGGGGATAGGGTTTTCCCTTATAACAGCCAAAGAATGCTTGATACGTTTTAAAACAAATCATTTGATACTATTATAAGTGCATAGTGTATAAAACAACTTCAAATCATAAGTATCAATCATAGGCGGCATGGGTACCATATATCATGTCGCCATACTAGGCTCTACAAATAAAACCGCAAATGTCACGTATTTGGAAATTGGGTTTCCATCTATGAACCGAGGCAAAAGATAGTCCTCAACCGATTCGAGACAATCTAGCCTACCATGTCTCAGGAACAGCCGCAACTGCCCCCTGGATCGTCAGGGCCGGTCCACCGATGTGGATTATTATGCCTGAACAATACGTCTCCCCGCCCTTTGGGGCGCAAACGAGCCAACGAATGACTCCATCGGACCCGGATCGTCCGATCAAACCGAGGCGCCTCGCAACAGCAACAACCACATAAGTCAAACTCGTCAGGGCGTGTAAAACCACTGACGCCACTTTTAGCTAGAAAGAAACGCAAGTCCTCCCTGATGTCCGTCTCCCGTTTTTGGTTCATACCGGGTGTGAAACTTGCGATGTAAACGCTACACAAAGCTACGCCACAAAGGCCGTGCTTTGATCATCACCACAAGACTTTGCTTTTCAACAGAAGCCTCGATCAATTGCCACTTAGGCATGCCACACAGGCAATTCACTCCATGCGTTTGATATCCATCAATATATAACCCCTGAGCTCGTACGTCTCAGAGAAGGGCGTTAAGCAAGAGAATAAATTCTCCGCCGCCAAACAGATATATATTTAATAGAGATCAATCACATGGACTAAAATCCAATGTCGGACACACAGTCCATTTACAAGTCCGTTCTGGGTCTGAACGAAACCGGAGGCACCTAGTACCCCGCATATCCATCGATCTCCAAGCACGTCTGGACGATCACCAACTGTTTCCATCTTCTTGGGTGTACAGCCCAATCAAGATCATCAGTTATCACCCAAACGACGTGAAGACTTCCGGTCTTCGACCACCGTCTTCATCTTCGACTTATCGTCGTATCAGTTATTCAGAATGGGATAAACCCGGTCTTTCTGAATAACTCGCGTATATTTTAAATAAGTGTTACACAAACACAACATACGCCTCATTCCGATTCATTAGTCACTAACCGTAAATTAATCAAGAGAATAATTCCCCAAATATTAACCCCGAAGGCCGAAACCAACATCAGATCAATATCCAGAAAACCATTCTTCTTAGCTAACCGACAGTTAGTTTCTAAATTTCACATTCAAAGGGAAAGGTTCCCATTAATTTTATCCAAGATAAATTCCTTGAATTTATTCTTTAATCTTCTTTTGAATTTCGATTCAACTAGTCGGGATTAACGAACCTTACCGAAGTAATCATTTGTTTTAATTTCCCAATCCCAACCTATTCATCCCATGAAGTAAAACTGGTAATACTTCATATCTAACACCACAGTGTTATCGGTAAATTCAATTACCATTTCACGTTCAAATCTAATTAAAGATTTAACTATCGCCTGGAGCAAAACTGGTGATACTCCATTTTCGATCATTTCAATCTAATTAAAGATTCATTAAAACTCCACTTAGTTTTAATCTTCGACTGGGTTAAAGAATCAGTGTCATTTAAAACACGGTTCACGATAAACCCAAAATCACATTCCATTAATTATCGGGTTAAAGAACAAGTGTGGTTTAAAAAACTGTTCACGATAAACCCAAAAATCAATATCAATTCTATTCCAATTAAATATTATTTAATTGGTACTCTTCATTAAATCTATAATAAAAAGATTTAATCTTTTCTCAACTGGGTTCAAGAACAGTGTTAATGAAGACACCATTCACGACAAACCCAAATCACATTTGATATTAAACACAAGGCTCTGAATAGAAAATATCCCGGCTTATATTCAATATCAAATTCTACGATTAACAAATGTCGTGCTGGAAATAACGATATGGATATATATATATCTTTCAAATTTCCATAACCACATCTGCATAATCACGAATTCCAACATCGAAATATCCCGAAGACAATTTCGATTCAAATCCACTCCAATGCAATCATTGGAAATTATGGTTATTTTTAAAACCCTTTTCTAATTTAATTTATTTATTTAAAAATAAATAGAATTATATTTCTAGTTCAAAACTAGTTCATTTCGATAAAAATCTATTTTTATCTTTTCAAATATGGAGTTTTTCATCCCAATTCTTTCTAAATCATTTCTTATGATTTTACATAAATTATTTCTATTTTTAATAATTTTATTAAGGCCCGTACAGTCGATTTCCATCAATGGCCATCGAACTGCACTTACAGCGACCTTTTTCGAATTTGATCTGGACATAATTCCAAATCCAACCATTAGATTTCAAATTTATAATATTCATTAGAAAGCTCTTTTCGATACGAACCCAACGGTTCCGGTTTTAGGAGAATCCGACGGTCGGATCTCCCGTAATGTCCGTTTGAAATAAATGGTCGAAATTCGCGAACTGCCACGGCGCGGCGCGTTCTATTCCGGCCATTATATTATATATATAATATATATATAATATATATTTCGTCGATTCCTATTCAAAACGAATTATATAAATAGTTTTAAAATTCGTTTCAAATTCTATTTCAACTTCTATTTCAATTTAAAGCAAAATTGAATTCTTCTTTATAAATTCGTTTTAAAATTCATTTCTATTCAATTCGAATTTCAATTCAATTTGAATTCATTTCAATTCGCTTTCAATTCCATTTGAATCTGTTTTCAATTCAATTCATTTCGAAATCGTTTTCAATTCAATTCATTTCGAAATCGTTTTCAATTCAATTCATTTCGAAATCGTTTTCAATTCAATTCATTTCGAAATCGTTTTCAATTCAATTCATTTCGAAATCGTTTTCAATTCCATTCATTTCGAAATCGTTTTCAATTCAATTCATTTCGAAATCGTTTTCAATTCAATTCATTTCGAAATCGTTTTCAATTCAATTCATTTCGAAATCGTTTTCAATTCAATTCATTTCGAAATCGTTTTCAATTCAATTCATTTCGAAATCGTTTTCAATTCAATTCATTTCGAAATCGTTTTCAATTCCATTCATTTCGAAATCGTTTTCAATTCAATTCATTTCGAAATCGTTTTCAATTCAATTCATTTCGAAATCGTTTTCAATTCAATTCATTTCGAAATCGTTTTCAATTCAATTCATTTCGAAATCGTTTTCAATTCCATTCATTTCGAAATCGTTTTCAATTCAATTCATTTCGAAATCGTTTTCAATTCAATTCATTTCGAAATCGTTTTCAATTCCATTCATTTCGAAATCGTTTTCAATTCAATTCATTTCGAAATCGTTTTCAATTCAATTCATTTCGAAATCGTCGATTTCGAAATCACTTTTCAATATTCATTTTAAAATGAATAAAATCGATATAAATATCGTTCACGTCAAAATGGCGTCAATCTAATCAACACGGCTTCATAAATTTCTATTTTCAAATATTTTATTTCAAATATTTCTTTTTCACAATAGTTGTCAATACTAAAATATTTCGTTCAACACATGACCAATCTCAACGGATGAGTACTGTCAACACGTGAACTTTTATTTTATATTGATAAAGATGTAAATTTTATTACTAAAATATTTCGTTCAACACATGACCAATCTCAATGGATGAGTACTGTCAACACATGAACTTTTATTTTATAATATTCTTTATTTTCTAAATTGGAATGAGGCCCAATCAATTACCATATAAAGTTAATTATATGGATTTTCACACAACACATGTATATCATAGCATTGAAAAATAATCAGTCATCAACCAAAGTGCACTACACTGTATAAGCATCAAATATAGATATCTAACGCTTAAAACAGCCTGTCAATCAACCGATCGACATATTTAATCAATCAGGATGAGTAAACTTCAAATTTCATCCTAACACCCGTGTGGGGTTTCAAACAATCAAACACATATTTTATTTGTGCAGTTGGGCGATGTGTAAAATTTATCGACCCAGTCAACGTCATTCAAATAGGTGTACATAAACAAACCGTCTGGTTTGTAAATGAATATTTATTTTATTCACTTTCACTATATTCATATTCACGTTAAAAATTATATTTTTAACGATAAAACAATTTATTCCAACATATGAATTTCTATTATTCATTTACACAAATAAAATGATATTTTTATTTTCTAACATATTTTAGAAAATTTCGGCGGCATAACGGCACGATACTAGAAACGGGACAAGGCCTAGCCTTATCCCCGGTCTAGTGAAGGCCCACGCCATTCACACATCAATCAAATCAATTCGTTATGCAAACCACAAAATTTGGAGTAAGAGTCTAACCTAGCCTTACTCCTTCGCCTTATAACGGCGCACGTCTAATCCTAACCAATTTATCGATTCGATTTTTCACACCACAAACCACATTCAAACCAAATCATATAACTTAGCTATGAAACCAAACAAACAAGTCCATGGTCTGTGGACGATTGTGTCGGGTGCTACTAAGCACCGTCTGCATCCTAGTATATATATAACTAGAAAAAGAAATTGAAAGGTGAGAAGTTCTCACATATAGCTATCCTAGCTCCACGGCACTTCTAATGCAGGAAATCTTCGCCAACTCGCCTTTTTATCGCCTTTGTTGCCCGTAGCCACTACATATATAAAAATCGAATTTTTATTTCAAAGTTCAATATATAAAAATCGAATTTTTATTTCAAAGTTCAATATATAAAAATCGAATTTTTATTTCAAAGTTCAATATATAAAAATCGAATTTTTATTTCAAAGTTCAATATATAAAAATCGAATTTTTATTTCAAAGTTCAATATATAAAAATCGAATTTTTATTTCAAAGTTCAATATATAAAAATCGAATTTTTTATTTCAAAGTTCAATATATAAAAATCGAATTTTTATTTCAAAGTTCAATATATAAAAATCGAATTTTTTATTTCAAAGTTCAATATATAAAAATCGAATTTTTATTTCAAAGTTCAATATATAAAAATCGAATTTTTTATTTCAAAGTTCAATATATAAAAATCGAATTTTTATTTCAAAGTTCAATATATAAAAATCGAATTTTTATTTCAAAGTTCAATATATAAAAATCGAATTTTTATTTCAAAGTTCAATATATAAAAATCGAATTTTTATTTCAAAGTTCAATATATAAAAATCATATATTTTTATAACATAAAAATCTAATCTTTTCATGTGTTCAAAAATCCAATCTTTCTCAGTTTTAAACTAAACAAAAGTCAGTTTTTCATATAACCAAAAATCAGTTTTTTTTCTTTTTATAAAATCAGTTTTTTTCTTTTTATAAAATCAGTTTTTTTCCTTTTTATAAAATCAGTTTTTTTCTTTTTATCTAAAATCGAAATTAATTTTTAACGAATTAAAATAAAAATAAAATACGATAAAACACTTACAGCATTTTGAAGAAAAGGGGGGGGGGTTGAAGATGTCGTCGGCGGCACTTCAGGGGGGGTCGGGTCGGCGGCTTCAGCGTCGCGACGAGGGGGGCTTCGGTGGGAGTTCGTGCGATCTGGGGGGGCTTGGGTGGGAGTTCGTGCGATCTGGGGGGGCTTGGGTGGGAGTTCGTCGTACGAGGGAGGGGGGGTGCGCGGTGATGGGCGGCGGCGCTTCAGGGGGGGGGGGTCGGGTGTCGATTAGTCTCTAGGTTTTTTTTTTCTTTTCTCGTTTGAAATTAAAACGAACGGGGGGGGGGGCAGAAAGGAAGATAAAAGGGGGGGGGGAATTAAAATTTATTTTAATTATTTTATTATTTAATTTTTCAAAAAGTTGACTTTTACATACGACCTCGAAACGAGGCCCACCGCCTGTCGTCCATAGCGTTTTACCCCCATTCCGAATACAATGGGATATGTATCGCAAGCTGATTTGATCGTTACAATCAGTTTGCTTTGAATTTTCATTTAAATCACTATATTGAATTTTAAACGCACATTTCAAATTACCGGGGTCACATACTGACTCGAAAAATTCCAGAAAAATATTTTCTACCCTCGTATTGACGATACGGTCCTAACAAAACTAGTTTCGTCGAATTCTGAGACCGTTAGAAAAATGGCCAATTTCCAGTCGATTTAAAATCAACTGAAACTGGTCAAACGCGTTTTCCTTTGCCACGCTCACATATTGATTCGAAAAATTATGAAATTTGGAATCTAGCAATAACTTAACATCCCGGACCCAACAAAACTAGTTTCGTCGAAATCCGAGGTCGTTTGCAAAATGTCCATTTTTAAGGGCCTGAATTCCATAGCGACTATTCAGAATTTTCAACTGGACATATCTTTTGATCCCCGCTATGAAAATTTGATTATTCGGATTCGCTGGAAAGATATTATCAATTAGATCCCATTATTTTTGGTTTCACTAAAATCCGGATTGTTTTGCACCCGGTACATTCAATTGAAGTTTGAAATCGAATTATCGAACTACCGCGCCATTTTCAATTCTATTTATAATTATATATAAATATTTATATTCTAACGACGACGCATATAATATATACGTTCGAATTCTATTCAGAATAAATTTCTCGTCGATATTATTTAAAATAATTCATTTTAAATAATCAAAATTCGCTAAAATTGCCAAAATAAAAAATTTTAAACTGGCCCAGATTTTACGGGTTGTTACAATTAGAAATCTTTTTAAGGACCATGATTACTTGTGGATGATGTTTTGAGTAGATGGATGATGGATGGTAGGATATGTTCTTCCTAACTTGGAGATTTCGGGGACGAAATCCTTTAAGGAGGGGAGAATGTAACAACCCGTATTTTTAATAACATGTTATAATGTAAATCATGGCAGAATTAAATTCTAAAATCTGAATCAAGGGAAACGGGCTGTGCCATTGCGTTCGTCTCGGAAAAATACGCGAAATAGAGTCCGAGTTTTCGAAAAACGGAGTCCGTATGACCAAGTTATGGCCCAATGGAGTTTTCAGAAAATGCCAAGCCCGAAAACAGTTCAAATTCGAATTCAGATTTAAATTTCAGCCAAAACAGGATAGGCGGGAATTCTCCCGCCCCAGGCAGGGTCGACACCCCTGTCGACCCCCCCCCCCCCCCCCAATGGGTCGACACCCATGTCGACCCAGGGGTCGACCCCCCCCCCCCCGGTCTGACCAGTTTTTCTGGTGCACCATTTGTGACAAGTGAGTCTTGCTCTAGAAGTTTCTGACGGGATTTGACGGACCTGATGTGTTTTAGGGTTAATCCTATGGTCTAAACTAACCTAATCACCTATAAAAAGACCTCTAGACCTAGCCTAAACCCTCATTAATCATTCCTACAACTAAATGCTACCCAAATGTTTAATCACGGCCTCCACCCTCTTGTCATAGCCTCAATCTTCATTCATATGAGAGTTCCTAAGCTTGTTTGAGAGTTTCTAAGCTTGATTTAAGGCCAAAGTTCAATCTTTCTTCATCAAAGCAAGGATCTTTTGCTTGTTTCTCAAGGGTTTTCATTGGAGCTTGTCATTTGGGAGTATTTAGAGTTGCTAGTGGCTTCGTCTCAATCTTATTTTATATTAATTATAGTCTTCATAGCATTATAACCCCTATACTACTCTTAGATTCTAACTATGAAGTCAAATGTTACATGTTGCAAGTTGAGTTTGGGCCTAAGTATGATATGTGCTTTGATTCTAACATGTTATGCATATGTTTACCCTATGCAAGTTTGTAAAGCTATCACCTTGACCTTGTGCATAGAAAGCTATGACCTTTGATTTGAAATGTTGCATTATGCAACATGAGAACTCTCATAACCTTTATGATAACTTGCATATAATGTTATATGCGAACTTCTAGTCATCATCCTATGTCATCTAGGACCATGTATCACCTAATCGCTAAGTTTGAATGTTATGCATGTTTTGAGGCTTATAATGTAATATGCAAGTTTATGATCTCTCATAAGCCTTATGTTATCTTGCATATGATGTTATATGCGAATCACTAGCTATCATCCCATGTCATTTATGATCATGTTTCACATATTTGCTAAAGTTTGATATCATGCATGTTTTGAGGCTTATAGTGTAATATGCAAGTTTATGAACACATTTGCCTCATATGCCACCATGTTTAACTTGTGGCCAAAGCACCCTTATGCTATTATGCATGCTTGTGGCCAAATCACCCTTATGCTATTCGATATATATGAGGCCAAGTCACCTTTTATGCTATCATACATGTTGAGGCCATAAGCTAGTATGTTGAACCCCTTTTGGCCTCAAATATCACCATGTTTAGTTTGTGATAGACTTTGCCATCTTATGCCCACCTTGTCGTATGGTTACGTTCCCTCTTTGATCTACTTGCGTTAATGCGAATTTACGTGCGATGGGAATACGTTATGGGTAGTTGGGCAAACTTAAATAACATGAGAACATGACTTGAAGACGGCAAAAGTAGGTGCGCCA
This sequence comes from Allium sativum, assembly GCA_030737875.1. Lineage (NCBI taxonomy): Eukaryota > Viridiplantae > Streptophyta > Magnoliopsida > Asparagales > Amaryllidaceae > Allium > Allium sativum. The sequence goes on along the minus strand of CM060924.1, from coordinate 587,155,293 downwards.
TAGTAGATTCCGACGGACCATGGTCGTGCACATTGTCCGGGGATGAAAGACAGACTTGGGCACCAGTAGGTTTTGACTGCGCATGCTTGTTTCGTGTCAGTGGTTGACACCCTAGGGCCGGATACACCCTAGGGTGGACCTAGCACAGTCGACTACATTTCATGTTTGGACCGTATGACACCGATACACGACGAGTTAGGCTTATAGGAAGCTGATCGACTAGACCGAGTAGTTGGACCTTGATTTAGGTCATCTCATGGGTTTGGGCCAGCTTTGGGCTAAGGGATCATTTCTTGTTTATACTTGACATGGATTGGAATACTAGTACACACTTGGTGCAACTTAACCTTGTATATGCGATGCCACACTTGATCTATCTTGTTAACTTTTCACCATGCCAGTTGTCACCCTACATCTCGTCTCTGTTTTACATGATCAATTAACTTTATTAGTTTTTATACTAATAGTAGATAGGACTTACCAGTCTTTTTGACTGACCCGTTTTCTTTCGCCTCTTTTCTTCCGTTCCCCCCCCCCAGGTTTGCAGGGTGGGAACACTGTTACCTAGCTGGATCTTTAGCTGCTTTTCTGGATAGCTCATGTACGGTTTGGACTTGAGCACGCTATGGCTTTATTCTACCTTGGGTATAGTTACTTTATGTTTCTTTTTCAGTTTTCAGTTATGTTCTAGACTTTGTTTTATGGGAAAATAATGACCAAGTACTTTGATGTAACTTGACTATGGTTTTGAAATGGTAGTTTATTCCGCTGCTTTACTGCTCTGTTTTACTTATATGTTCTGTCTTGTGATATCTGCATGCATGTTTACCTCATTTAATGCCCCTCCAAAGTCAGTGCCCTTGCAAGAGTGGCATTGGCGGAGGTGGGGTGTTACAAAATATCACAAGTAAAGCAAGATTAGCTGTATCATTTGTCTACTTCGTAAGTAATTTGCTGATGGCAAAATTGTATGATATATTAATGTGAAAAAATTGATAAAACATGCATGAAATATTAAGTTCGAATATGTAAAGAGTTGTTTGAATGATGTGTACAAAACTATGATTGATATATAAAAGTTATTTGAATGATATGTATGAAATATCATGTTGCAATTTATATATTTGTTGTTTGTGAAAATACGTTGTGTGCACATATAGATACTAAAGCAATAGTAAATGAAATATATAAATCAATATTATAATCGATAGCGTTTCATAAACGCTATTAAATAAAAAAGGTTATAGAAACAATCATTGGAAATGCTATTGTATAACTAAACAAACGCTATAGAATTATAGATTAAACGCCATAGAAACATGCATACAAACGCTATAAAAACTAAGTACCGGTTGATATATTATATAACGTTTTTTTTCAATAGTAAACCTAAAACGCTATAGAAACATTAGTTTTCATAGCGTTTCTTTTTTCTATTTAAAACAGAGGTCTAACATTGCATGTCGTTACATGGTGTTCTCTGAAACGCTTTGTTAGGATACAATAGCGTTTTTCAAACGCTATGAAAAGCCTATATTGTTGTAGTGGGGTCAGTGATACTTAATAGAATCAAATCAATATATTTCGTATGTGTTTCCATTTCCTTAATTTATCAAGATTTATCTAAATAAAACATATAAATGATTAAATTTTAACTAACAAGTTAATTGGGTCATGACACAACATTTCAATCGATCAAATTAACAAATCATTTATGGCAACAGATATGGTCTACCATAATTCGACAATTCAAACAAACATCGTTCAGCACTGGTTGATCTTGGAAAATAATCATTTCCAAATCATATCTATTTAAAATTTTATTTAGTTTAAGAATCCCATTTATTAATATTGATTATAACAGTATTTTATAATCCGTACTTCAATATTTACGACTTTAAAATATAACTACTATTTTATTTCGTTAGATGAACAACTAATACACTACATAAAATTAGTTTAAATATTTATTTAAAATGGAAGGTAAACGATACTTTCCTTAATCGTTTTTCTAAACAACATATCTCCCTGATTTTTCCCGTTCCAATTATTTTCCAAATTTCGGAATAACCTTAACGTTATAAGTCAAACAGATTTTTCCTTATCAATACCTCCCACACCCGTTCTTATCATGCAAAACATTTGCTTTCACTGTTATTCACTTGGAATGTGAATATCATTCCCTATCGACTTGTTTAACACATTAGCAAGATTGTTCTAATAAATATTAGTGCAAGATCAATCTAGTTGACCTATAAATTGATATTTACATAGATATCAATAATTAGTCTAATCATTGTGTATTTAACTTTTCAATCATTTTTTTGATTAAATATATTTATCGCCTTAGTCGATTAAATTTAAAACAGTATTTCAATGCTCATTCAGTAGTTAAGCTCATACCATATTATTGACGATCAACCATTATTCGATAATCACAACATAACATTGATTTCAGTTCAACGATTGTGACTTGAACTGATTATTTGGATCTTAAACCTAAGTGAATATGTATTTATATTTATTTATTTTATTTGGAAAGAAATAAATATAACTCAAAATAACCTATTTAATTTAACAAAGTACACTATGTTCTTTACAATGGTTCCTGTTTGATTTTCTATATAAGCTCCTTCCAGATATACAACATTTTTTCTTTTTATTACGTTTCTATAAATGTTACTTTTATTTCCTTTAAATATTTTTATATAGACATTTAATTTATATTTAAAAAGAACTTCTATTTTATTTTCTAAAATTCTATTTCTCTTTAACTTTATTTCCTACTTCACATTCTTTCCTAATTTCTTTCCTTCCTTTTATCTCCCTTTCTATACTTTCATTTCTTTATTTCCTTTTATTTAATTTTCACCATGGCCTACTTCATTAAGCCTAAACCTTTTCCCTTCCTTTATTTCTTTTTATTTACTTCTCTTCAATTATTTCTTGGCCCAATAAAGCCCTATATATTTTCCAGACCCGTTTTCCCCTTCTACTTATTTCCTTCATTTCCTACGTTCACTTTTGTTTTGCATGTTCCCTTTACTTCCTCCTTTCCCATTCTTTCTGCTTCCATTAATCTCAAATGTGCACAAGTGCATGGGTGCACGTACACACCCCTTCGGCCAACCTGCCCCAGTCACGATCACCCACGCAAGAGCCAACCCTCCTTCTGACTTTATCCACGCCGTCCATTTGGCCTTCAATCAACAACATCGAAATCTGGATGCTACACTCTTACGTCGCAGCAGCAGTTCCCAAACTCCGATCATACTTCTGTCTCATCACGTCACCCCTACAGCTCGTTCGAGCTCAAACTTCGCCAGGTCGAAGACAACCCAAAGCCCGTCCTCCACCGTTAATATACCCCAACTCGATGCCTCCTTTAACCCGCAGTTCCTCCACAAAGTTACCCCGTTTAACAGTTTTGCAAAACCTAAACCGCCACAAATCTTCTTGATCAATCTATGAAAAAATTTAAATGCCATTTTTACTATGGCCCCTGATTACTAGCACTGCTCCAGACCCAATCCCATGGTTTCCGACCACCTAGATCGTCAGAGATTCCCAATTTCCCATTTTTAGATGATCCTAGGTGTTCTCGAAATTCACAGTACCGAAAAATATGATTTAGACTTTAAAAATCATGGTGAAGGACAGGGATTAATGTGGTGAAAATCATTCAGTAAAAATCAACTATAAATTTTTTTGCCATAATTTTGGTGATCTACTGTGTTTGGAAAAAATATACTTACGTAATCAACTATAGATCTTTCAGTTATTTTTAGCTCAAACTATAGGTGATTTATGACAATATTTTAGTTGGAATCTTTTGTTGAAATCAAATGGATTTTGATAAATTGATTTTTGTTATCAGGTGCTTGTTTTTTATAAACTAACAGAGCCTATGTCTGTTTGATTACTCCCATATTTTACATAAAGATTTTAGAAACACATTCAGGTATATATGCATCTATATATACAATTGCATCATAGCAAGATCAGAATAGATCTAAACAGGGATTGTTTACTCATACTGTTTACTGTTTTTTTTTTCAGGTTACTAACTTTTGGCACACAAGTTTCTGAAGTCTTTTCCATCATTTAGATGATAGTTTGATAATCATGAAACCAGTTCATATAAACATGTGTATATTCACATTTTATTTATATTTCAGATCATAGTTAGAAATGGGAAACTTTATACCCATTTGTTCTTTCCAGGTTTTATTTACCAGAAACTCTATGTCCTTTTAATTTAAACATATTTCATTCTCTTCACTTCAACTAACATTTTATATATATATATATGCAGACATATATGTGTTCCTAGATTCAACATTTTTATTGCATATAACAGGAGGAAAGGAGTGTTTTATTTGCTCATCGTTTTGTTGTTTTCAAATACCCTGTATATTCAAAGGATCCATCTAAACTAGGTTTCCATCCAATTTGAAATCAACTACATCAATATATTAAAAAGAATGAAAACCTATATAGATTAGTATCACACATGAACAACTTGAAACAGATTCAAATGAAGATAGTTTACTCACACTTTTATTTACTATGCTCTTTTCCAGTTTTTTTCTTTTCTATGTTCATATTGTTTCCTCGGCCATTTATTTATCTTCTAGTTTAAAGTCTTCAAGCTTCTCCTAAACTATGGAATCATAAGGTACTGAGGTGTATTTATAGGTGGAAGGGATGCACGGTTTTAAAGACTTGGCAATGTAGTCTATAGGCTATCTTAGCCTTGATGAAGAGGATGTGCTAGATTTGTCATGACTTATTGAAAGGTGGCTTGAAGTTGTCCAGTTGATGGGGGAGCAGCTAAGTTTATAGCTTAGTTTGCTAGCTGAGTGAAAGGGACAACACAAGGTATTTATAGCTATTGTATATTGGTTTTAGATTGGAAAGGTGACTACACATAGCTGTGTATGTTCTTTGATGAGCTCGGCCATGTGTTTTGATGTACATCAGTACACATTCTGTGCATAACATGTGCACAAGTAAGAGCTTAGGTAGGTTCTAATGTGCACTGGTTTGTGATTGAAAAGAGGTTGTCTCTAACAAGGTTTCACACTGAAAGGTCACGGCTGATGTAGTTTGCAGTACAACATGTGCAGACCTATGTGTGCTTCAGTGGTATGCCTTTGGCTATTAAGTAATCCAAACAAATCAAATGCTCATATCTTTACAGTCATGAAATCCAATCCATAGTGCAACAGCACATGTCCATTAAATGTGTTGATTTTTTTTGTAGGTTCCAGGCTATTGATTCCTAGTTACTACTGGCAATACTTTATAACTAGGCAAACAATCCATATTTAAAAGATTTGATGTGAATATAAAATGGTAGTGTACTACATTGATTAAAAATTGCAAGTAAATGTACAAACTCTTAATTTCTTATATGACATATTCTAGTCTTATATGTATAGATAGATGAAGAAACAAATATTTAAGTATAAACCAAACTTACTATCTTGCTTTATGTACATATACATATACATACACATACATACATACATATATATATATATATATGTATATATATATACACACACACACATAAAAGATCATACACATACATAAGTCTTAAGATTTTTAAAAAAATTAATTCAAATTCTCTTGAATATAGAAATCAAATTTTACTTAAGCAATAATATTTTCCTTCAAATTTTAGAACAAGTTTTTAAATGCAGAATAAAATGTTAAAACGACATTTAACAATGTATATATGAAACACAAGTCCAAAACATACATATAGGGTTTAAATTTATGATTATACAAAATTATCTATAATATTTAAATTAAATATCATTTACGTGAATTAAATTATCAGTATAATTTAAGATTTAGATTGTAAAGTTTGTCAAGAAAAATCCGAGGCGTTACAATCTACACCTCTTAAAAGAATTTCGTCCTCGAAATTAAATAGTAACGAGAAAATTCAAGTTATAATTAAAACCATAGACTCATATCAACACACATACATGGGTCATCCCCTAGTAATCATAATAAACAAGGCATCCAAATACACCCGTTAATTATCAAACATTTCATAATAATCAAGGCATTCACTACACATCAGCAACCAACTATTAAACAAAACTCTAAATATACTGTCTTCAGCCTCTCATCTAAAAACTTCTTTGTTTCTTTTCCTTGTTCTTGACAATTAGTTAATGAAATCTGTCTTTATTCAAATTGATATTAAATCGAGTTATTAACCTCTTTAATTTATCTAATCTTTAATAAATTGATTTTAGTTATCAAAATTCCCTTAAGAATTGAATTCTTAAATTTTCGAGAAATTGGACAGTGTCTCTCTCGCATGGCTCCAATCATATAATTCCAAAATATGGCTTTCTATACTTTCTCTAATCATCAACGAATCCACAGAACCAAGTAGTTTTTTTATTTTCAATTTGATTCATCAAATCCAGTTAAAATACTAACTTATATCTTCTATCAGCGTTCAACCTTTATTCTCATGCACTTTCATCCATAAGTATATATCAATCCAAACATATTCATTTGCTAAATAAGAATTTTCTATTATTAAAACTGGAAAATATTTCCATTATCATTCACTCTATTCTTCAACATTCATCAATCCCTAACCATATATCGGTAAGAAAATAATCCTCTAAGTATCAACCCCGAAGACCGATATCAACATCAGATCAACACTCAAAAAATCATTTAACTCAACCAATCCCAGTTAAGTTTCAATTCATCATAATTCCAAAAATCAATTCGTTTAGTTCACATGAATTCATATCTAAATAACCCTTTAATTCTGAACTTATTTGTTGGAAATCCAAATTTTTATTCATTCAAAATTTCCAGAATTTCGAATTCCATTTCTGGTTTGTCTTATTTGCATATTGCATTATCATACAAATTCAATCTTTAAAATCTTGTTATAACAACCACCAACCCATCCATATATAATCTCAGAAAATTATCCTTTTTATATCAAAATATAATTTTAGGTAAAATTATTTCATTTACCTCCTCTTAAAAACAATACCATGTCGAATTATTCTATTCATTTTTTAGGAACTTCTATCGATGTCATAGCGTCCCACTATTCGACCAGAATTCATAAACCACTCAACAAACCAATTAATACAATACAAGAAAAAGTTTTTTGTATCAATTCACAAATATGCGCTCATATATATACACTCAAACTCAATTTAGGGCATTACTAACCCCATCTCTATCGAGTCATTCCACAGAGCCAAGGTTACTACTCAAGCTCTCTCTGATACCAAGTGTAACGACCTGCAAATTCGAACCCTTTGAGTCATCTAAATACAATACAAACTCAACCCAAGTTGCACGAAAATATGAACCATTAATAGAAAGAAGTTAGAGGGTGAGAAATAGAAAAGATAGAAAATTAGAATAGAAGAATAAGATAGAAGAAAAAACTGAACGATACAGAATCTCACAATCGCAATGGAACAAAATATAATATATATATATATATGATTTGGAAAATACAAAATCGTATATGAACTTACATATAACATCAGAGTACATCATATATACATTACAACAAAAATATACTCTATATATCTAATGCTGAAACCTCCTGCTCCAGATCCTTCCAGATCATCTGAAAAATCCTGAACTACTTGACTGCCCGTACAAATTTGGGCACCCAAGATTTTAAGGAAAACATAGAAAAATAAACTCTGGGTCAGTCATGGGACTGGTGTGAGTAAACGATCACTACAACAAATATACCATATTACAACGGTGCAAAAACGTTGTAAAAGGTTTTTACAATGGTGGAGCTACCGTCGTGTATTAAGAAGTTGTAATATACTTATATCTTTTACAATGTTTCTGCACCGTTGCAACACTGTTGTGAAATATGCCATATTACAACGGTGGAAAAATGTTGTAAAAGGTTTTTATGACGGTGGAGTCACCGTCGTGTATTAAGATGTTGTAATATACTTATATCTTTTACAACTATTCTGCACCGTTGCAACACCATTGTGAAATAGGGTATTTATCAATTGTAACAAATTTTATTACAACTCTTTCACACCATTGTAAAATGATTTATTACAACTTTTTTCGCTGTTGTAACTTATATACACCTTACTAATATAAAGAATTCATATATATTAATACTAATATGATTCATGTTTCAATGCAACAAATATAACTGTACGGAATCATTCATAAATATTAATTAACATAATATTCGATCAACATACACATAGTACATCACCAACTAAACCCATCACAAAAAATATAACCATTTCAAATACATACATCGATCTAACACATAAGAAAGATAGAAGCTTTGTCCACAAAAGATACATAAGCATACCCTATGAAAGCACTCTAATTGAAGGCAATGTAATTTTTACAGCTTCTCCAATGGTAGCCATTTCGGAATTCGACTTCCAAAAGAAAGAATCAGGATTCACTGCCACATCAATCCAAACTTTCCAACCTTGCAGTCCACGGTGGGACTGCAAAAAAAATCATTAGAGGTGCAAGCTCATATAAGTATGAAGAAGAAGGAAGCTATAGTGATTTGTAAATCGAAGATGAAAAGGTTGACATGCACCCACCATATAGGGATGTGACGACCCGCAACCTCCCCGTAAAGGAAAGCGTCGGATAGTTCGAGAACAAACCACAGCAGAACGCATACAGAAGAACATTTCATTGTATATTACAACAATGCATCAGATTACAAGAATATACAGAGTATAAATGAATATTACACAGAAATATCAGAGATTTAAATTACATTTAAATACATAGCAGCGGAAAATAATACAATACACAACTAGAATGAGATATACGGATACAAAGCTTTCCGGATATCGTTCCAGCTGTAAACCAGGATCCTGTGAATATAAATCTGCAAAACCAAAACTACTAGCTGCCCGTGTCGAAAATAGGGGCACCCAGAGTTTAGGTTAAAACAATAAACTCCAGGTCAGTCATGTGACTGGTGTGAGAACTAAAACAGTTATTAATCTTTATTTCAAATCATTAGGTAAATCAAGGGACCACGCCGTATAACACGGAACGGGTTTCCTCCCAAGAATACCAGTGCATAAAACCAACAGCGCAATGCTAAATAAAGAAAAATGAAGCTGTTATAAGACCCAGGTCCCATCACACAATGCAACGCAGTCGAGGATAGGGTTTTCCCTTATAACAGCCAAAGAATGCTTGATACGTTTAAAACAAATCATTTGATACTATTATAAGTGCATAGTATATAAAACACTTCAAATCATAAGTATCAATCATAGGCGGCATGAGCGCCCCATCCCACTATGTCGCCATATATAGGATATACAATCAAAACCGCAAAGTCTCGTATTTGGAAATTGGGTTTCCATCTATGAACCGAGGCAAAAGATAGTCCTCAACCGATTCGAGACAATCTAGCCCATGTCTCAGGCAAGCGCGCAGGCAAGCCTTGGATCGTCAGGGCCGGTCCACACGGAGTGGATTATTATGCCTGAACAATACGTCTCCCCACCCTATGGGGTGTAAGTCTGGTCCGTCAGCCGACCAGAATGCATTCGGCCGAAACCGATATAACCGAGGCGCCTCGCAACAGCAACAACCACATAAGTCAAACTCGTCAGGGCGTGTAAAACCACTGACGCCACTTCTAGCTAGAAAGAAACGCATGCCCTCCCTGAGGTCCGTCTCCCGTTTTTGGTTCATACCGGGTGTGAAACACGCGAGGTAAACGTTACACAAAGCTACGCCACAAAGGCCGTGCTTTGATCATCACCACAAGACTTTGCTTTTCAACAGAAGCCTCGATCATTTGCATCTTAGCATGCCACACAGGCAAGCCATCCTATGCAACCGATATCAGTCACACAGAATGAAATCCGATGTCAGACACACAGTCCATTTACAAGTCCGTTCTGGGTCTGAACGAAACCGGAGGCACCTAGTACCCCGCATATCCATCGATCTCCAAGTACGTCTGGACGATCACTAACTGTTTCCATCTTCTTGGGTGTACAGCCCAATCAAGATCATCAGTTATCACCCAAACGACGTGAAGACTTCCGGTCTTCGACCATCGTCTTCATCTTCGACTTATCGTCGTATCAGTTATTCAGAATGGGATAAACCCGGTCTTTCCGAATAACTCGCGTATATATTATAAAAGTGTTACACAAACACAACATACGCCTCATTCCAATTCATTAGTCACTAACCGTAAATTAATCAAGAGAATAATTCCCCAAATATTAACCCCGAAGGCCGAAACCAACATCAGATCAATATCCAGAAAACCATTCTGCTTGGCTAACCGCCAGTTAGTTTCTAAATTTCACATTCAAATCTAATTAAAGATTTAACTATCGCCTGGAGCAAAACTGGTGATACTCCATTCTCGATCTTTTCAATCTAATTAAAGATTCATTAAAACTCCACTTAGTTTTAATCTGTGACTGGGTTAAAGAATCAGTGTCATTTAAAACACGGTTCACGATAAACCCAAAGTCACATCCCATTAATTATCGGGTTAAAGAACAAGTGTTATTTAAAACACTGTTCACGATAAACCCAAAAATCAATATCAATTCAATTCCAATTAAATATCATTTAATTGGTACACTTCATTAAATCTAAATAAAAAGATTTAATCTTTTCTCAACTGGGTTCAAGAACAGTGTTAGTGAAGACACCATTCACGACAAACCCAAATCACATTCGATATTCAATACAAGGCTCTGAATAGAAACTATATCGGCCTATATTCAATATCAAATTCTACGATTAACAAATGTCGTATTGGAAATAACGATATACATATATATCTTTCAAATTTCCATAACAACACCTGTAATATCACGAATTCCAACATCGAAATATTCCGAAGACAATTTCGATTCAAATCCACTCCAATGCAATCATTGGAAATTTTGGTTATTTTCAAAACCATTTCAAATTCAATTTATTTATTTAAAAATAAATAGAATTATAATTCTAGTTCAAAACTAGTTCATTTCGATAAAAATCTATTTTTATCTTTTCAAATATGGAGTTTTTCATCCCAAACTTTCACAAATCATTTCTTATGATTTTACACAAATTATTACTATTTTTAATAATTTTATCAAGGCCCGTACGGTCGATTTCCATTAACGGCCATCGAACTGCACTTACAGCGACCTTTTTCGAATTTGATTTGGACGTATCTCCAAATCCAACCGTTAGATTTCAAATTTCTAACATTCATTAGAAAGCTCTTTTCGATACGAACCCAACGGTTCCGGTTTTAGGAGAATCCGACGGTCGGATCTCCCGTAATGTCCGTTTGAAACAAATGATCGAAATTCGCGAACTGCCGCAGCGCGGCGCGTTCTATTCAGGCCATTATATTATATATATAATATATATAATATATATTTCGTCGATTACTATTTAAAACGAATTATATAAATGGTTTTAAATTCGTTTCAAAAGCAATTTCAACTTCCTTTTCAATTCAAATCAAAATTGAATTCTTCTTTATAAATTCGTTTCAAAATTCATTTCTATTCAATTCAAATTTCAATTCAATTTGAATTCATTTCAATTCGAATTCAATTCATTTCGAAATCGTTTTCAATTCAATTCATTTCGAAATCGTTTTCAATTCAATTCATTTCGAAATCGTTTTCAATTCAATTCATTTCGAAATCGTTTTCAATTCAATTCATTTCGAAATCGTTTTCAATTCCTTTTATAATTATATATAATTATTATATATTCTAACGACGACGCGTAAAATATATACGATCGAATTATATTCAAAATAAATTTCTCGTCGATATTCTTTAAAATAATTCCTTTTAAATAATCAAAATTCGCTAAAATTGCCAAAATAAAATTTTCAAACTGGCTCGCATTTTACGGGTTGTTACAATCTCCCCCACTTAAAACTTTTCGTCCCCGAAAAGGAACAAAGTCGAAAGTGGTTTGATTATTCAGCCCTACATTCGATTTGGCTTCCATTCTCCAACTTTTCAGTTTCTGAGAATTTTCAAAATTTCAAAAATTTGGCTAACACCCTAAATTTTCGAAAAATTTCGCCATAACCTCCCCTGCAATGGGAGCATCGGGAAATTGCAAATAGCGTTCCCGGTCCTTCAGATCTCAAAAAGAAAAAGAAAAAGCCAAGCGGCTAGCCAATAGGCTCATAAAATCATCATCACCCAAACAAAACAGTAAATTATGTAATAAACATGTACCTATTTGTCGGGCAAACAAATTTTATTCTCTGTCTCTAGCCTCCTTGCTATGACCTGTTCAATGTAAGTATATGTATATGCAAGCAAATGCGACCAAATTTCAATACAATTCAATATTTGATTCAATTAGGCATAATGATTCAAAATTATCAAACAATACAAACATCAATCAATTAGTGAATTAGAGTTTCAAATTCATAATTTTGATACATATACAAAAAATCATGTTTTGATGCCAAATCACAACAATGAATTCTAACTATATAAGTTTTGGGTTCTCACACCAGCCTAATGGAAATATATAGAAAATCACACATTCGAAACACGAATATAAATACGGATGATGTCATGACAATCATCAGTACCATCTCCGGGCGACTAGAATGTGATTCCATATCTATCCAGTATATTAAAACTTTGAATATACGTTTGCAAGGCGTATATGCAAATTCTTTATATACTGAATTGCCCAAAATCAATATAAACAAATAATCAAATACGAATAGTTGATTTAAATTTTCAAAACAAAATGTTTTCATTTGAAAAATATACTCTTCACACCCGTTCTAGGATACTACTGATCCTATCTCTAACGAGTCATTCCATTGGATATTGCTAATCCAATATCTGATGAATTCTTTCGTATGGTTCTAATGTGCCTTGTTCTCTGAGCTTTGTAAACCAAAGCTCTGATACCAAATGTGACGACCCGCAACCTCCCCGTAAAGGAAAGCGTCGGATAGTTCGAGAACAAACCACAGCAGAACGCATACAGAAGAACATTTCATTGTATATTACAACAATGCATCAGATTACAAGAATATACAGAGTATAAATGAATATTACACAGAAATATCAGAGATTTAAATTACATTTAAATACATAGCAGCGGAAAATAATACAATACACAACTAGAATGAGATATACGGATACAAAGCTTTCCGGATATCGTTCCAGCTGTAAACCAGGATCCTGTGAATATAAATCTGCAAAACCAAAACTACTAGCTGCCCGTGTCGAAAATAGGGGCACCCAGAGTTTAGGTTAAAACAATAAACTCCAGGTCAGTCATGTGACTGGTGTGAGAACTAAAACAGTTATTAATCTTTATTTCAAATCATTAGGTAAATCAAGGGACCACGCCGTATAACACGGAACGGGTTTCCTCCCAAGAATACCAGTGCATAAAACCAACAGCGCAATGCTAAATAAAGAAAAATGAAGCTGTTATAAGACCCAGGTCCCATCACACAATGCAACGCAGTCGAGGATAGGGTTTTCCCTTATAACAGCCAAAGAATGCTTGATACGTTTAAAACAAATCATTTGATACTATTATAAGTGCATAGTATATAAAACACTTCAAATCATAAGTATCAATCATAGGCGGCATGAGCGCCCCATCCCACTATGTCGCCATATATAGGATATACAATCAAAACCGCAAAGTCTCGTATTTGGAAATTGGGTTTCCATCTATGAACCGAGGCAAAAGATAGTCCTCAACCGATTCGAGACAATCTAGCCCATGTCTCAGGCAAGCGCGCAGGCAAGCCTTGGATCGTCAGGGCCGGTCCACACGGAGTGGATTATTATGCCTGAACAATACGTCTCCCCACCCTATGGGGTGTAAGTCTGGTCCGTCAGCCGACCAGAATGCATTCGGCCGAAACCGATATAACCGAGGCGCCTCGCAACAGCAACAACCACATAAGTCAAACTCGTCAGGGCGTGTAAAACCACTGACGCCACTTCTAGCTAGAAAGAAACGCATGCCCTCCCTGAGGTCCGTCTCCCGTTTTTGGTTCATACCGGGTGTGAAACACGCGAGGTAAACGTTACACAAAGCTACGCCACAAAGGCCGTGCTTTGATCATCACCACAAGACTTTGCTTTTCAACAGAAGCCTCGATCATTTGCATCTTAGCATGCCACACAGGCAAGCCATCCTATGCAACCGATATCAGTCACACAGAATGAAATCCGATGTCAGACACACAGTCCATTTACAAGTCCGTTCTGGGTCTGAACGAAACCGGAGGCACCTAGTACCCCGCATATCCATCGATCTCCAAGTACGTCTGGACGATCACTAACTGTTTCCATCTTCTTGGGTGTACAGCCCAATCAAGATCATCAGTTATCACCCAAACGACGTGAAGACTTCCGGTCTTCGACCATCGTCTTCATCTTCGACTTATCGTCGTATCAGTTATTCAGAATGGGATAAACCCGGTCTTTCCGAATAACTCGCGTATATATTATAAAAGTGTTACACAAACACAACATACGCCTCATTCCAATTCATTAGTCACTAACCGTAAATTAATCAAGAGAATAATTCCCCAAATATTAACCCCGAAGGCCGAAACCAACATCAGATCAATATCCAGAAAACCATTCTGCTTGGCTAACCGCCAGTTAGTTTCTAAATTTCACATTCAAATCTAATTAAAGATTTAACTATCGCCTGGAGCAAAACTGGTGATACTCCATTCTCGATCTTTTCAATCTAATTAAAGATTCATTAAAACTCCACTTAGTTTTAATCTGTGACTGGGTTAAAGAATCAGTGTCATTTAAAACACGGTTCACGATAAACCCAAAGTCACATCCCATTAATTATCGGGTTAAAGAACAAGTGTTATTTAAAACACTGTTCACGATAAACCCAAAAATCAATATCAATTCAATTCCAATTAAATATCATTTAATTGGTACACTTCATTAAATCTAAATAAAAAGATTTAATCTTTTCTCAACTGGGTTCAAGAACAGTGTTAGTGAAGACACCATTCACGACAAACCCAAATCACATTCGATATTCAATACAAGGCTCTGAATAGAAACTATATCGGCCTATATTCAATATCAAATTCTACGATTAACAAATGTCGTATTGGAAATAACGATATACATATATATCTTTCAAATTTCCATAACAACACCTGTAATATCACGAATTCCAACATCGAAATATTCCGAAGACAATTTCGATTCAAATCCACTCCAATGCAATCATTGGAAATTTTGGTTATTTTCAAAACCATTTCAAATTCAATTTATTTATTTAAAAATAAATAGAATTATAATTCTAGTTCAAAACTAGTTCATTTCGATAAAAATCTATTTTTATCTTTTCAAATATGGAGTTTTTCATCCCAAACTTTCACAAATCATTTCTTATGATTTTACACAAATTATTACTATTTTTAATAATTTTATCAAGGCCCGTACGGTCGATTTCCATTAACGGCCATCGAACTGCACTTACAGCGACCTTTTTCGAATTTGATTTGGACGTATCTCCAAATCCAACCGTTAGATTTCAAATTTCTAACATTCATTAGAAAGCTCTTTTCGATACGAACCCAACGGTTCCGGTTTTAGGAGAATCCGACGGTCGGATCTCCCGTAATGTCCGTTTGAAACAAATGATCGAAATTCGCGAACTGCCGCAGCGCGGCGCGTTCTATTCAGGCCATTATATTATATATATAATATATATAATATATATTTCGTCGATTACTATTTAAAACGAATTATATAAATGGTTTTAAATTCGTTTCAAAAGCAATTTCAACTTCCTTTTCAATTCAAATCAAAATTGAATTCTTCTTTATAAATTCGTTTCAAAATTCATTTCTATTCAATTCAAATTTCAATTCAATTTGAATTCATTTCAATTCGCTTTCAATTCAATTCGAATTCGTTTTCAATTCAATTCATTTCGAAATCGTTTTAAAATTCAATTCATTTCGAAATCGTTTTCAATTCAATTCATTTCGAAATCGTTTTCAATTCAATTCATTTCGAAATCGTTTTCAATTCAATTCATTTCGAAATCGTTTTCAATTCAATTTATTTCGAAATCGTTTTCAATTCAATTCATTTCGAAATCGTTTTCAATTCAATTCATTTCGAAATCGTTTTCAATTCAATTCATTTCGAAATCGTTTTCAATTCAATTCATTTCGAAATCGTTTTCAATTCAATTCATTTCGAAATCGTTTTCAATTCCTTTTATAATTATATATAATTATTATATATTCTAACGACGACGCGTAAAATATATACGATCGAATTATATTCAAAATAAATTTCTCGTCGATATTCTTTAAAATAATTCCTTTTAAATAATCAAAATTCGCTAAAATTGCCAAAATAAAATTTTCAAACTGGCTCGCATTTTACGGGTTGTTACAAGGGATCACGTTCAAAAGCATTAGAGGTGAAAGAAATAATAAAATAAACAAAATTATCCTGTAATTTGACCCTTGAAAGCAACAAGAAATTGGGCTAACAACTTCCAAAAGCTTCTTTAGGCAGTGGCTCTTCAAGGAGAGTGATGAGTGACGTTAACCCCAAGCAACAAACTTTCTTCCCAAGCTCACTACAACGACAACAACAGATTTTGAAATAAGATAAGAACATGTAATTTCGATTAGTGCAAGCTTTATAATTCCAATTACCATTTGAAATTTGCAAGGACACCGCATTTTCAAATTCTTATAACAACTAAAATGATAGATTGAAAGTCTCTCTTGCTAAGTTGAGTTTCTAAAGAATTGAAGTGTCAAAGAACAATTGTAGTAGAGCGAAAAAGCAAAATGCAAAATAAGATAGATCAAACCCTCTATTGTCATGATGGATATTTGATCGATAAAATCCAAATGACAAAATGAAAAATTACATTTGGAAATAGGAAAGCCATCACAAACTGAGAATGGATGCTAGATGTAAAACAAAAATATTTATCCAAGCTTTAGTAAATCAAGCAAACTAAAAATTCAAGAAAATGAATAATTATTTGTAACATGATTTGGCCATATTATTTTATACTGTAAGTATCTAAAAATATATGGTGCAATACCCAAAATGCTGGCAAATTACACACTGTCAACGAGATAAGTAAGCAGCGCCTGCAACAACCACTAATTTTTAATATGGATCGGGTAGCATTAACAATTAAACAATAAAAGCCTACTATACATTAGCAAACCAACAGTTCGGAAAAGAACTAATAATAAATCATGATGACTAAAGTTGTACCATACCCAACAAAGCATTATTTATGATTCGGCTATAAGTTGAAGAACCTTTCAGCACACTAAAAGTGATCAATTCATCAATTAACTTTTGTCGAGCTGTGTAGAGTCTTCCTTTTATAAAATGCCTTTTCAGCTTTGCCCAATAGCCACAAACATTATATCTGTCCACAAGCAGAGCAGGAACAACAGTTTCCATACCCTGGTTTGTGCTGAAATAAGATAATAACTATCTCAAAGTGTTGCATATTCAGTGGTGCAGTGGAGCTATTAGTATATACAATAAATATAAGCGAAAAGCATGATGTCAACTAATAACTATCTCAAAGTCTAACCAGAAATAACTATGTCAAAGAAGAAAATATATCATCTCAACTAATAAATTCAAGCCATATGATATCCGAGATATTGACAGAAAATCTAGCACCTGATGTATAAAAGAGATTCATGGTGTAATCATACGTATATTACATACCTTTTGATAGTAACTTCATCGGAAGCTCCATTCCTAAGGTGCTGAGTTGCTCACCACCCATTGAACGACTAAAGCCTTTGGAATTTTCGTTCATTACTTAATTCTATGAAGATCAACAACACAATCCTTAAATCTCCGTAGTTGGAAACTACAATGTCGTCAGCTTTGAATGCCATAACAACAGTTGTTAACCAGAGTTCCATTAAAATCCTGGATACCAAACATTTCATCCATATCGTGAAAAATGGCTCAAAGCCTGAAAGTGTCATTGTACATATATACCAAAGAAGAAGCACTCAACTATTGGATGATGCAAGCACGTAGATAAGATCAAATGCAAAAGCTGCAGGTTAAACATATATCCTGATTATATTTACACAAACATTTACGTAATAATTGATTGATAAAATACAAATGTATAGCAGAGGTACAAAATGATGAGGCTTTTCGGTGCTACTGTTCTAAAACATAAACTATATTAGCCTGGATTAACACCAGTATTAGACACCCAAAATGAAAACTTTATGTATATAACTCTAATTTTTATTTTTAACTCCTATTATTATCAGTAATTGTACTATCATAGTCTGTTTATTTTTGTTTGACCCTTTTGGTAATATGAAGAAACCTTAGGGATATGAAAATTTTCAGAGATGATTAGGAAGTTGCATGACCAGGTGAAATCCATATTTTTCAATTAGTCGCCTTCCATGAAACAACTTATTTCTGTATTATTACGCTACTCTGCAAATTGTTTATTCTCTATATTAGTTACTTATCATGAAAACTCAATGCCACTGTGTTAGAAGTCTAGCGAATTTGTATTGTATTGCAATAAATCAAGCTTGCTCCAATGCTGCTGGGATGAAAACATGGATGAGACAGCTAGGAACAATAGAGTTTTGTTAGTTAATTATGTTCTTGAACCATGGAATTGTGTACTGTACTTATGACGAGAAGTATTAAATTGAAAACACCAAGGGTGTGTACTGTACATAAACAAATCTAACTACAAAATAAAACAGATCTAACTACAAAATAAAACTTCAAGCCCTAAATAAAGAAGACGCAAACCTCAAAACTGAAGGAGAAAGATTGAGGATGATTTTCAGTAGATCTTTTAGGGTTGGGGTTAATTGGCTTCATAGAAGGAGGTTGCGAGTCATGCTTCCGGAAGTGGAGAAGGCGATTCAGGCATAACGAAAACCTTGGTGTTGGTGAAGGCGAATCTGTAGGTGCGAGTATCAAAAACGATGTCTAGGGTTCGAAGCAGCGGTGGAGGAGCGGGCTTCGCCTGGAGCAGAGGAAGAGCAAGAACGCAGTGCGCCTTCTCCGGCGGTGGTTGAGGGACGTTGTTCCGATTGAAGGAGGAATGTTTTCGTGGAGGCCATTACTGATTATGAGACGACCCGAACTTCCCCGTGAAGGAAAGCACGGATAGAATTGAGTACAAGACAAAATAGAACGCAAACAGAAGAACATTTCATTGTTATTACAACAATTCCATCAGATACAAGAATATACGGAGTATAAATGAATAAATTACATTCGATAAATATCAGAGATTACAATAAATTACATAGCAGCGGAAAAATATACAAAACACAACTAGAAGAGATACACGGATACAGAGCTTTCCGGATATCGTTCCAGCTGTAAATCAGGACCCTGTGAATATAAATCTGCGAAACCAAAACTACTAGCTGCCCGTGTCGAAAACAAGGGCACCCAGAGTTTAGGTTAAAACAATAAACTCCAGGTCAGTCTTGTGACTGGTGTGAGAACTAAAACAGTTATTAATATTGGTTTTAAAGTTTGGTAACTCAAGGGACCACGCCGTATGACACGGAACGGGTTTCCTCCCAAGAATACCAGTGCATAGAACAAACAGCGCAATGCTAAATAAAGAAAAATGAAGTTGTTATAAGACCCAGGTCCCATCACACAATGCAACGCAAGCCGGAGGATAGGGTTTTCCCTTATAACAGCCAAAGCATGCTTGATACGTTTAAAACACATTATTTGATACTATTATAAGTGTATAGTGTCAAAACAATTTTCAATCATAAATATCAATCATAGGCGGCATGGGTACCATCTATCATGTCGCCATACTAGTTCTACAATTAAAACCGCAATATCACGTATTGGAAATTGGATTCCGTCATGAGCCGAGGCAAGGGGCAAGCTCCTCTCCCCGTTCGAGACACTCTAGCAATGCCTCAGGACCCCACTCTGATCCTTTGGAACCTCCAAGGCCGGTCCTCTCTTACTTTTGAGGATTAATTATTCCTGAACACACGTTTCCCGGTCCTTACAGACCTATATCCGAGGCGCCTCGTATCCAACAACCACACAGGTGAAAAGTATATAAATGTCAGGGCTGGTAGGTCACTGACACCAACCTAGCTAGAAAAAAACGTCGTGCACTCCTTGGGTCCGTATCCCTTTTTTGACTCATACCGAGGTGTGAGGCTCGCGAATTCACGCTATACACAAAGCTACGCTACACAGGCCGTGCTTTGATCATCAACCATAAGACTTTTCTTTTCAACAGAAGCCTTGATCAATTGCCACTTACGCGTGCTACGCTAGCAATTCACTCCATGCGACTGATGTCCATCGATATACAACCTCTGAGCTCGTATGTCTCAGAGAAGGGCGTTAAGCAAAAGAATAAATTCTCCGCCGCCAAACAGATGTATATTTAATAGAGATCAATCAACACAGAATAAAATCCAATGTCAGACACACAATCCATTTACAAGTTCGTTCTGGGTTTGAAAGAAACCGGAGGCACTTTCCTTGCATATCCATCCATCTCCAAGTACGTCAGGACGATCACCAACTGTTTCCCTCATCTTGGGTGTACAGCCCAATCGAGATCATCAGTAATCACCCAAGCGATGTGAAGACTTCCGGTCTTCAACCACCGTCTTCATCTTCGACATCTCGTCGAACCGGTTATTCGGAATGGGTATAACCCGGCCTTTCTGAATAACCCACGTATCTAATAAACAAATGTTACACAAACACAACGAACGCCTCATTCCAATTCAAAATATTCTTTTATTCACAAAATCACATTCTTAGGGAAAGGTTCCCATTAATTTTATCCAAGATAAATTCTTCTAAATTTATTCTTTAATCCTCCTTTGGATATCATTTCAAACTAGTCGGGATTAACGAACCACACCGAAGTAATTATTTATTTTATTTCCCAATCCCAACCTATATATCCCATGGAGAAAACTGGTAATACTCCATATCTAACACCACGGTGCTATCGGTAAAATTAATTACCATTTCATGCTCAAATCTAATTAAAGATTTAACTATCGCTTTGGAGCAAAACTGGTGGTACTCCATTCTCGATCACTTTCCAAATTTGATAATTTAAATTATCAATTCACGTTTCAATCTAATTAAAGATTCATTAAAACTCCCCTTAGTTTTAATCTTTTCAAAAAAAAAATCAATATTCTGTCTTTAACTGGGTTAAAGTACCCATGTCATCTAAACACGATCCACGATAAACCCAAATCACATTTGATATTAAATACAAGGCTTTGAACAGAAAATATATCGGCTTATATTCAACATCAAATTCTGAAACCAACAAATATCGTATTGGAAATAACGATATAAAATATATCTTTCAAATTCCCATAACAATATCTGTATAGTCACGAAATCCAATATCAAAATATTCCGAAGATAATTTCGATTCAACTCCAGTCCAATTCACGTATTGGGAATACTGATTATTTTTAAAATCACTTTCAAATTCAATTTATTTATTTCAAAAATAAATTGATTTTAATTCTAGTTCAAAACTAGTTCATTTCGATAAAAATCTATTTTTATCTTTTCAAATGTGGAATTCTTAAGCCCAATTTTTCCCAAATCATTTCTTATGATTTTACACAAAATATAGATATTTTTAATAATTTTATCAAGGCCCGTACAGTCGATTTCCATCAACGGCCATCGAACTGCACTTACAGCGACCTTTCCTAAATTTGATTTGGACATAATTCTAAATCCAACCGTTAGATTTCAAATTTCTAATATTCATTGGAAAGCTCTTTTCGATACGAACCCAACGGTTCCGGTTTTAGGAGAATCCGACGGTCGGATCTCCCGTAATGTCAATTCGAAGTCAATGGTCGAAATTCACGAACTGCCGCGGCGCGACGCGTTCTATTCAGGCCATTATATATAATATATATATATTATATATATTTCGTCGATTTCCTTTTTAAAACGTATTTTATAAATCGTTTTAAATTCGTTTTCAAAACCATTTCAACACTATATTCAATTTCAAATCGATTTGATTTCAATTCAACTCGAATTCATTTCAATTTTATTTATATTCTAATGACGACGTATATAATATATACGTTCTAATTCTATTCATAATAAATTTCTCGTTGATATTATTTAAAATAACCCATTTTAAATGTTCGAAATTCGCTAAAATTGCCAAAATAAAAATTTTAAACTGGCCCAGATTTTCGGGTTGTTACAATCTCCACCACTTAAAACTTTTCGTCCCCGAAAAGGAACAAAGTCGAAAGTGGTTTGATTAATCAACTCTACGTTCGATCTGGCTTCCATTCTCCAACTTTTCAGTTTCTGAGAATTTTCAAATTCTTCAAAAATTTGGCTAACACCCTAAATTTTCGAAAAATTTCGCCATAACCTCCCCTGCACCGGGAGCCACGGGAAAATCCCGAAATTGCCATATAGGCCTTCTGATCTCAAAAAGAAAAAGAAAAAGCCAAGCGGCTAGCCAATCGGCTCATAAAATCATCATCACCCAAACAAAACAGTAAATTATAGTAAACATGTACCTATTTGTCGGGCAAACAAATTTTATTTTCTGCTCTAGCCTCCTTGCTATGACCTGTTCAATGTAAGTACATGTATATGCAAGCAAATGCGACCAATTTTTAATACAATTCAATATTTTGTTCAATTAGGCTAAATGGTTCAAAATTAGCAAACAAATAAACAAACAACACAAACATCAATCAATTAGTGAATTAAAGTTTCAAATTCATAATTTTGTATATATATAGACAGAAAATCATGTTTTTGATGCCAATTCACAACAAATAAATCTATCTATATAAGTTTTGGTTCTCACACCAGTCTAATGGAAATATATAGATATCACACCTTCAAAACACGAACACAAATTCTGATGATGTGGCCACATCACCAGAATTATCCCCGGGTGTCTTGAATGTGATTCTATATCGATCCAGTATATTAAAACTTCGACTATACGTTCATGACGCGTTGTAACAACCCGTAAAATCTGGGCCAGTTTAAAATTTTTTATTTTGGCAATTTTAGCGAGTTTTGATAATTTAAAATGAATTATTTTAAATAATATCGACGAGAAATTTATTTTGAATATAATTCGAACGTATGTAGTATACGCGTCGTCGTTAGAATATAAATATTTATATATAATTATAAATAGAGTTGAAAATGGCGCGGTAGTTCGAAAATTCGATTTCTAATTTCAAATGAATATACAGAATTCAATATAAGTCAGAATTGAACGAAACAAGAAATATTTGAATCTGTATAACTATATCTTTGTAACGAAGTTAACAAACTGAGATTTCATCTTAGAAATGATAAGATATGTCCAGTTGAAAATTAGAAATAGTCGCTGTGGAATTTATATATATTTATATATATATAAGGCCCTTAAAAATGGACATTTTGCAAACGACCTCGGATTTCGACGAAACCAGTTTTGTTGGGTCCGGGATGTGAAGTTATTGCTAGGTTTCAAATTTCATAATTTTTCGAATCAATATGTGAGCGTGGCAAAGGAAAACGCGTTTGACCAGTTTCTGTTGAATTTAATCGACTGGAAATTGGCCATTTTGCAAACGGTCTCAGAATTCGATGAAACTAGTTTTGTTAGGACCGTATCGTCAATACGAAGCTAGAAAATATTTTTCCGGAATTTTTCTAGTTCGCATGTGACCCCGGTAATTTGAAATGTACGTTTAAAATTCAATATAGTGATTTAAATGAAAATTCAAAAGGAAACCGATTGTAACGATCAAACCAGCTTGCGATACATATCCCATTGTGTTCGGAATGGGGGTTAAACGCTATGGACGACAGGCGGTAGGCCTCGTTTCGAGGTCATATGTAAAAGTCAACCTATTTGAATAATTAAATAAAAAAAAAAATATAATATTTTAAATTCCCTCCCTCCCCTTATCTTCTGCTTGGCCCCCCCCCCCCCCCCCCGTTCGTTATAAAACATAACAGAAAGAAAAAAAAAAAAAAAAAAAACCTAAACCCTAAATCGATTCGACGAAGCAGCCTCCAACCCCCTGAATCGATCCACCGCCTACTCCTCCAAGCCCACGCCGCCGCCTCCCCTCAGATCACCGAACACCCCCCCCTCCACGGATCGAAGAGCCGAAGCCCTCGAGCCTCGACGCAATTCGTAGCCATCGCGAGCCCCGTCCGAATCGAAGCCGCCGCCTGCCCCTCCAGCCGCCGACGAAGACGAGCATCGCCCCTCCCCTTCTTCGCAGTATTGGTGAGCGTTTCCTTTTTTTTATTATTTTTATGTATTTTATTTTCTTTTTTATTTTTATTTTATTTTAATCTGTAAAACTGATTTTTGTTTTTAAAATAAAGTAAAACTGTTTTTATAAAAGAACTTTAAAACTGAATTTTTAAAAGTATTTTAAAACTGAACTGAATTTTCTAAAAGAATAAAACTGCATTTTCTAAAAGAATAAAACTGCATTTTCTAAAAGAATAAAACTGTTTTTGAAATAAAAAAATAGAAAACTGATTTTATAAGCAAATAAGAAAACTGATTTTAAAAGCATAATAAAAACTGATTTTTATATGAAATTAAAACTGGGTTTTCTTATTAGGGAAAAAAAGAAAAAAACTGATTTTATTTTGAACTTTAAAATAGGAAAAAGGTTTAATCTTTTAGTAGAAAAAGATTTGAACTTGCACAAATAAAAATCATATTTTTATATGTTGAAAGTCGAAATAAAAATCATATTTTTATATGTTGAAAAATCATATTTTTATATGTTGAAAGTCGAAATAAAAATCATATTTTTATATGTTGAAAAATCATATTTTTATATGTTGAAAGTCGAAATAAAAATCATATTTTTATATATTGAAAGCGACGTCAAAATTCAATTTTTATATATTGAATAACATAGTAAAAAATTCGATTTTTACGTATGTAGTGAAAGCAGCAACGAAGGTGACAATAAGGCGAAACGACGAAGATTTCCTGCATTGGAAGTGCCGTGGAGCTAGGATAGCTATATGTGAGAATTTCTCACCTTTCAATTTATTTTTCTAGTTATATATATATATACTAGGATGCAGACGGTGCTTATTAGAAGCACCCGACACCCGTCCACATACCATGGACTTGTTTGTTTGGATTGTTTGGTGATTGATTGAGATATTGGTTTGAATGTGGTTTGTGGTGTGAAAAATCGAATCGATAAATTGGTTAGGATTAGACGTGCGCCGTTATAAGGCGAAGGAGTAAGACTAGGTTAGACTCTTACTCCAAATTTTGTGGTTTGCAAACTGAAATGGATTTGATTGATGTGTGAATGGCGTGGGCCTTCACTAGACCGGGGATAAGGCTAGGCCTTGTCCCGTTTCTAGTATCGTGCCGTTATGCCGCCGAAATTTTCTAAAATAAGTTAGAAAAATAAAAATATCATTTTATTTAAAGAATGAATTGAATAGAAATTCATAGGTTGAAATAAAATGTTTTATCGTTAAAAATATAATTTTTAACGTGAAGTGAATAAAATAAAATATTCATTTATAAACCGGACGGTTTGTTTATGTACACCTATTTGAATGACATTGATTGGGACGATAAATTTTACACATCGCCCAACTGCACGAATAAAATATTTGTTTGATTGTTTGAAACCCCACACGGGTGTTGGGATGAAATTTGCAGTTCACTCATCCTGATTGATTAAATATGTCGATCGATTGATTGACAGGCTGTTATAAGCGTTGAATATCTATATTTGATGCTTTTACAGTGTAGTGCACTTTGGTTGATGGTTGATTATTTTCAATGTTATTATATACATGTGTTGTATGAAAAATCCGTATAATTAACTTTATATGGTAATTGATTGGGCCTCATTCCAATTTGAAAAATAAAGAATATTATAAAATAAAAGTTCATGTGTTGACAATACTCATTCATTGAGATTGGTCATGTGTTGAACGAAATATTTTGATAATAACAACTATTTTGAAAAAGAAATATTTGAAATAGAATATTTGAAAATAGAAATTTATGAAGCCGTGTTGATTAGATTGACGCCATTTTGACGTGAACGATATTTATATCGATTTTATTCATCTTAAAAATGAATATTGAAAAGTGATTTCGAAATCGAATATTTTGAATTGAATTGAAAACGATTTCGAAATGAATTGAATTGAAAACGATTTCGAAATGAATTGAATTGAAAACGATTTCGAAATGAATTGAATTGAAAACGATTTCGAAATGAATTGAATTGAAAACGATTTCGAAATGAATTGAATTGAAAACGATTTCGAAATGAATTGAATTGAAAACGAATTGAAATGAATTCAAAATTGAATTGAAATTTGAATTGAATAGAAATGAATTTTGAAACGAATTTATAAAGAAGAATTCAATTTTGATTTGAATTGAAAAGGAAGTTGAAATTGCTTTTGAAACGAATTTAAAACTATTTATATAATTCGTTTTAAATAGAAATCGACGAAATATATATATTATATATATTATATATATAATATAATGGCCTGAATAGAACGCGCCGCGTCGCGGCAGTTCGCGAATTTCGACCATTTGTTTCAAACGGACATTACGGGAGATCCGACCGTCGGATTCTCCTAAAACCGGAACCGTTGGGTTCGTATCGAAAAGAGCTTTCTAAAGAATATTAGAAATTAGAAATCTGACGGTTGGATTTGGAATTATGTCCAAATCAAATTCGAAAAAGGTCGCTGTAAGTGCAGTTCGATGGCCATTGTTGGAAATCGACTGAACGGGCCTTGATAAAATTATTAAAAATAGTAATAATTTGTGTAAAATCATAAGAAATGATTTAGAAAGAATTGGGATGAAAAACTCCATATTTGAAAAGATAAAAATAGATTTTTATCGAAATAAACTAGTTTTGAACTAGAATTATAATTCTATTTATTTTTAAATAAATAAATTGAATTCGAAATGGGTTTGAAAATAACCAAAATTTCCAATGAATGCATTGGAGTGGATTTGAATCGAAATTGTCTTCGGAATATTTCGATGTTGGAATTCGTGATTATACAGGTGTTGTTATGGAAATTTGAAAGATATATATTTATATCGTTATTTCCAATACGACATTTGTTAGTCGTAGAATTCGATATTGAATATAAGCCGATATATTTTCTATTCAAAGCCTTGTATTGAATATCGAATGTGATTTGGGTTTGTCGTGAATGGTGTCTTCACTAACACTGTTCTTGAACCCAGTTGAGAAAAGATTAAATCTTTTATTTAGATTTAATGAAGTGTACCAATTAAATGATATTTAATTGGAATTGAATTGGTATTGATTTTTGGGTTTATCGTGAACAGTGTTTTAAATAACACTTGTTCTTTAACCCGATAATTAATCGAATGTGATTTGGGTTTGTCGTGAATGGTGTCTTCACTAACACTGTTCTTGAACCCAGTTGAGAAAAGATTAAATCTTTTTATTTAGATTTAATGAAGTGTACCAATTAAATGATATTTAATTGGAATTGAATTGGTATTGATTTTTGGGTTTATCGTGAACAGTGTTTTAAATAACACTTGTTCTTTAACCCGATAATTAATGGAATGGGATTTTGGGTTTATCGTGAACAGTGTTTTAAATAACACTTGTTCTTTAACCCGATAATTAATCGAATGTGATTTGGGTTTGTCGTGAATGGTGTCTTCACTAACACTGTTCTTGAACCCAGTTGAGAAAAGATTAAATCTTTTTATTTAGATTTAATGAAGTGTACCAATTAAATGATATTTAATTGGAATTGAATTGGTATTGATTTTTGGGTTTATCGTGAACAGTGTTTTAAATAACACTTGTTCTTTAACCCGATAATTAATCGAATGTGATTTGGGTTTGTCGTGAATGGTGTCTTCACTAACACTGTTCTTGAACCCAGTTGAGAAAAGATTAAATCTTTTTATTTAGATTTAATGAAGTGTACCAATTAAATAATATTTAATTGGAATTGAATTGATATTGATTTTTGGGTTTATCGTGAACAGTGTTTTAAATAACACTTGTTCTTTAACCCGATAATTAATGGGATGTGACTTTGGGTTTATCGTGAACCGTGTTTTAAATGACACTGATTCTTTAACCCAGTCACAGATTAAAACTAAGTGGAGTTTTAATGAATCTTTAATTAGATTGAAAAGATCGAGAATGGAGTATCACCAGTTTTGCTCCAGGCAATAGTTAAATCTTTAATTAGATTTGAACGTGAAATTTAGAAACTAACTGTCGGTTAGCTAAGTAGAATGGTTTTCTGGATATTGATCTGATGTTGGTTTCGGCCTTCGGGGTTAATATTTGGGGAATTATTCTCTTGATTAATTTACGGTTAGTGACTAATGAATTGGAATGAGGCGTATGTTGTGTTTGTGTAACACTTTTATAATATATACGCGAGTTATTCGGAAAGACCGGGTTTATCCCATTCTGAATAACTGATACGACGATAAGTCGAAGACGATGGTCGAAGACCGGAAGTCTTCACGTCGTTTGGGTGATAACTGATGATCTTGATTGGGCTGTACACCCAAGAAGATGGAAACAGTTGGTGATCGTCCAGACGTACTTGGAGATCGATGGATATGCGGGGTACTAGGTGCTCCCGGTTTCGTTCAGGCCCAGAACGGACTTGTAAATGGACTGTGTGTCTGACATCGGATTTCATTCTGTGTGACTGAGATCGGTTGCATAGAGTGGTTTGCCTGTGTGGCATGCTAAGATGCAAATGATCAAGGCTTCTGTTGAAAAGCAAAGTCTTGTGGTGATGATCAAAGCACGGCCTTTGTGGCGTAGCTTTGTGTAACGTTTCCTTCGCGAGTTTCGCACCCGGTATGAACCAAAAACGGGAGAGGACATCAGGGAGGGCATGCGTTTCCTCCTAGCTAGAAGTGGCGTCAGTGGTTTTACACGCCCTGACGAGTTTGACTTATGTGGTTGTTGCTGTTGCGAGGCGCCTCGGTTAGATCGGACGATCCGGGTCCGATGGAGTCATTCGTTGGCTCGCTTACGCCCCAAAGGGCGGCGAAACGTAGTGCTCAGGCATTTTAATCCACTCCGTGTGGACCGGCCCTGACGATCCAAGGCTTGCCTGCGCGCTTGCCTGAGACTCGGGTTAGGCAGTCTCGAATCGGTTGAGGATCTTGACCCTAGCCTCGGTTCATAGACGGAAATCCACTTTCCAAATACGTGACATGTGCGGTTTTAATTGTAATCCTATTTATGGCGACATAGTGGGATGGGGCGCTTATGCCGCCTATGATTGATACTTATGATTTGAAGTTGCTTATACACTATGCACTTATAATAGTATCAAATGATTTGTTTTAAACGTATCAAGCATTCTTTGGCTGTTATAAGGGAAAACCCTATCCCCCGGCTTGCGTTGCATTGTGTGATAGGACCTGGGTCTTATAACAGCTTCATTTTTCTTTATTTAGCATTGCGCTGTTGTTTTATGCACTGGTATTCTTGGGAGGAAACCCGTTCCGTGTTATACGGCGTGGTCCCTTGATTTACCTAACTTTTAAAATAAAGAATTATAACTGTTTTAGTTCTCACACCAGTCCCATGACTGACCTGGAGTTTATTGTTTTAACCTAAACTCTGGGTGCCCCTATTTTCCGCACGGGCAGCTAGTAGTTTTGGTTTTGCAGATTTATATTCACAGGATCCTGGTTTACAGCTGGAACG
This sequence comes from Allium sativum, assembly GCA_030737875.1. NCBI lineage: Eukaryota > Viridiplantae > Streptophyta > Magnoliopsida > Asparagales > Amaryllidaceae > Allium > Allium sativum. Next base: position 587,125,445 of record CM060924.1, on the reverse strand, counting down.
ATATCCGGAAAGCTTTGTATCCGTATATCTCCTTCTAGTTGTGTATGGTATTATTTTCCGCTGCGTTGTATTTAAATGTAATTTAAATCTCTGATATTTCTATGTAATATTCATTCATACTCTGTATATTCTTGTAATCTGATGCATTGTTGTAATATACAATGAAATGTTCTTCTGTATGTGTTCTGTTGTGGTTTGTTCTCGAACTATCCGACGCTTTCCTTTACGGGGAAGTTGCGGGTCTTCACAGTTGGTATCAGAGCTTTGGTTTACAAAGCTCAGAGAACAAGACACATTAGAACCATACGAAAGAATTCATCAGAAATTGGATTAGTAATATCCAATGGGAATGACTCGTTAGAGATGGGATCAGTAGTATCCTAGAACGAGTGTGAAGAGTATATTTTTGAAATGAAAACAAATTTTGTTTTGAAAATTTAAATCAATTATTCGTATTTGATTATTTATTTATATTGATGTGGACAATCCAGTATATATAGATTTTGCGTATACGTCTGATCCGCGTGTATTCGAAGTTTTAATATATTGGATAGATATAGAATCACACTCTAGTCGCCCGGAGAAGGTACTGATGATAGCACGTGCATCATCAATATTTATGTTCGTGTTTCGAAGGTGTGATTTTCTATATATTTCCATTGGACTGGTGTGAGAACCAAAACTAATATAGTTTGAACACTTTGTTGTGAATTGGCATCAAAAACACGATTTTAGTATATGTATCAAAATTATGAATTTGAAACTTTAAATTCACTAATTGATTGAAGTTTGTGTTGTTTGTTTATTTGTTTGCTAATTTTTAACCAATTAGCCTAATAGCATCAAATATTGAACTGTATTGAAAATTGGTCGCGTTTGCTTGCATATACATATATATCATTGAACAGGTCATAGCAAGGAGGCTAGAGCCAGAGAATAAAATTTGTTTGCCCGACAAATAGGTACATGTTTACTACATAATTTCCTGTTTTGTTTGGGTGATGATGATTTTGTGAGCCTATTGGCTAGCCGCTTGGCTTTTTCTTTTTCTTTTTGAGATCTGAAGGACCGGGAACGCTATTTGCAATTTCCCGATGCTCCCATTGCAGGGGAGGTTATGGCGAAATTTTTCAAAAATTTAGGGTGTTAGCCAAATTTTTGAAATTTTAGAAATTCTCAGAAACTAAAGAGTTGGAGAATGGAAGCCAAATCGAACGTAGAGTTGAATAATCAAACCACTTTCGACTTTGTTCCTTTTCGGGGACGAAAAGTTTTAAGTGGGGGAGATTGTAACAACCCGTAAAATCTGGGCCAGTTTAAAATTTTTTATTTTGGCAATTTTAGCGAGTTTTGATAATTTAAAATGAATTATTTTAAATAATATCGACGAGAAATTTATTTTGAATATAATTCGAACGTATGTAGTATACGCGTCGTCGTTAGAATATAAATATTTATATATAATTATAAATAGAGTTGAAAATGGCGCGGTAGTTCGAAAATTCGATTTCTAATTTCAAATGAATATACAGAATTCAATATAAGTCAGAATTGAACGAAACAAGAAATATTTGAATCTGTATAACTATATCTTTGTAACGAAGTTAACAAACTGAGATTTCATCTTAGAAATGATAAGATATGTCCAGTTGAAAATTAGAAATAGTCGCTGTGGAATTTATATATATTTATATATATATAAGGCCCTTAAAAATGGACATTTTGCAAACGACCTCGGATTTCGACGAAACCAGTTTTGTTGGGTCCGGGATGTGAAGTTATTGCTAGGTTTCAAATTTCATAATTTTTCGAATCAATATGTGAGCGTGGCAAAGGAAAACGCGTTTGACCAGTTTCTGTTGAATTTAATCGACTGGAAATTGGCCATTTTGCAAACGGTCTCAGAATTCGATGAAACTAGTTTTGTTAGGACCGTATCGTCAATACGAAGCTAGAAAATATTTTTCCGGAATTTTTCTAGTTCGCATGTGACCCCGGTAATTTGAAATGTACGTTTAAAATTCAATATAGTGATTTAAATGAAAATTCAAAAGGAAACCGATTGTAACGATCAAACCAGCTTGCGATACATATCCCATTGTGTTCGGAATGGGGGTTAAACGCTATGGACGACAGGCGGTAGGCCTCGTTTCGAGGTCATATGTAAAAGTCAACCTATTTGAATAATTAAATAAAAAAAAAAATATAATATTTTAAATTCCCTCCCTCCCCTTATCTTCTGCTTGGCCCCCCCCCCCCCCCCGTTCGTTATAAAACATAACAGAAAGAAAAAAAAAAAAAAAAAAAAACCTAAACCCTAAATCGATTCGACGAAGCAGCCTCCAACCCCCTGAATCGATCCACCGCCTACTCCTCCAAGCCCACGCCGCCGCCTCCCCTCAGATCACCGAACACCCCCCCCTCCACGGATCGAAGAGCCGAAGCCCTCGAGCCTCGACGCAATTCGTAGCCATCGCGAGCCCCGTCCGAATCGAAGCCGCCGCCTGCCCCTCCAGCCGCCGACGAAGACGAGCATCGCCCCTCCCCTTCTTCGCAGTATTGGTGAGCGTTTCCTTTTTTTTATTATTTTTATGTATTTTATTTTCTTTTTTATTTTTATTTTATTTTAATCTGTAAAACTGATTTTTGTTTTTAAAATAAAGTAAAACTGTTTTTATAAAAGAACTTTAAAACTGAATTTTTAAAAGTATTTTAAAACTGAACTGAATTTTCTAAAAGAATAAAACTGCATTTTCTAAAAGAATAAAACTGCATTTTCTAAAAGAATAAAACTGTTTTTGAAATAAAAAAATAGAAAACTGATTTTATAAGCAAATAAGAAAACTGATTTTAAAAGCATAATAAAAACTGATTTTTATATGAAATTAAAACTGGGTTTTCTTATTAGGGAAAAAAAGAAAAAAACTGATTTTATTTTGAACTTTAAAATAGGAAAAAGGTTTAATCTTTTAGTAGAAAAAGATTTGAACTTGCACAAATAAAAATCATATTTTTATATGTTGAAAGTCGAAATAAAAATCATATTTTTATATGTTGAAAAATCATATTTTTATATGTTGAAAGTCGAAATAAAAATCATATTTTTATATGTTGAAAAATCATATTTTTATATGTTGAAAGTCGAAATAAAAATCATATTTTTATATATTGAAAGCGACGTCAAAATTCAATTTTTATATATTGAATAACATAGTAAAAAATTCGATTTTTACGTATGTAGTGAAAGCAGCAACGAAGGTGACAATAAGGCGAAACGACGAAGATTTCCTGCATTGGAAGTGCCGTGGAGCTAGGATAGCTATATGTGAGAATTTCTCACCTTTCAATTTATTTTTCTAGTTATATATATATATACTAGGATGCAGACGGTGCTTATTAGAAGCACCCGACACCCGTCCACATACCATGGACTTGTTTGTTTGGATTGTTTGGTGATTGATTGAGATATTGGTTTGAATGTGGTTTGTGGTGTGAAAAATCGAATCGATAAATTGGTTAGGATTAGACGTGCGCCGTTATAAGGCGAAGGAGTAAGACTAGGTTAGACTCTTACTCCAAATTTTGTGGTTTGCAAACTGAAATGGATTTGATTGATGTGTGAATGGCGTGGGCCTTCACTAGACCGGGGATAAGGCTAGGCCTTGTCCCGTTTCTAGTATCGTGCCGTTATGCCGCCGAAATTTTCTAAAATAAGTTAGAAAAATAAAAATATCATTTTATTTAAAGAATGAATTGAATAGAAATTCATAGGTTGAAATAAAATGTTTTATCGTTAAAAATATAATTTTTAACGTGAAGTGAATAAAATAAAATATTCATTTATAAACCGGACGGTTTGTTTATGTACACCTATTTGAATGACATTGATTGGGACGATAAATTTTACACATCGCCCAACTGCACGAATAAAATATTTGTTTGATTGTTTGAAACCCCACACGGGTGTTGGGATGAAATTTGCAGTTCACTCATCCTGATTGATTAAATATGTCGATCGATTGATTGACAGGCTGTTATAAGCGTTGAATATCTATATTTGATGCTTTTACAGTGTAGTGCACTTTGGTTGATGGTTGATTATTTTCAATGTTATTATATACATGTGTTGTATGAAAAATCCGTATAATTAACTTTATATGGTAATTGATTGGGCCTCATTCCAATTTGAAAAATAAAGAATATTATAAAATAAAAGTTCATGTGTTGACAATACTCATTCATTGAGATTGGTCATGTGTTGAACGAAATATTTTGATAATAACAACTATTTTGAAAAAGAAATATTTGAAATAGAATATTTGAAAATAGAAATTTATGAAGCCGTGTTGATTAGATTGACGCCATTTTGACGTGAACGATATTTATATCGATTTTATTCATCTTAAAAATGAATATTGAAAAGTGATTTCGAAATCGAATATTTTGAATTGAATTGAAAACGATTTCGAAATGAATTGAATTGAAAACGATTTCGAAATGAATTGAATTGAAAACGATTTCGAAATGAATTGAATTGAAAACGATTTCGAAATGAATTGAATTGAAAACGATTTCGAAATGAATTGAATTGAAAACGATTTCGAAATGAATTGAATTGAAAACGAATTGAAATGAATTCAAAATTGAATTGAAATTTGAATTGAATAGAAATGAATTTTGAAACGAATTTATAAAGAAGAATTCAATTTTGATTTGAATTGAAAAGGAAGTTGAAATTGCTTTTGAAACGAATTTAAAACTATTTATATAATTCGTTTTAAATAGAAATCGACGAAATATATATATTATATATATTATATATATAATATAATGGCCTGAATAGAACGCGCCGCGTCGCGGCAGTTCGCGAATTTCGACCATTTGTTTCAAACGGACATTACGGGAGATCCGACCGTCGGATTCTCCTAAAACCGGAACCGTTGGGTTCGTATCGAAAAGAGCTTTCTAAAGAATATTAGAAATTAGAAATCTGACGGTTGGATTTGGAATTATGTCCAAATCAAATTCGAAAAAGGTCGCTGTAAGTGCAGTTCGATGGCCATTGTTGGAAATCGACTGAACGGGCCTTGATAAAATTATTAAAAATAGTAATAATTTGTGTAAAATCATAAGAAATGATTTAGAAAGAATTGGGATGAAAAACTCCATATTTGAAAAGATAAAAATAGATTTTTATCGAAATAAACTAGTTTTGAACTAGAATTATAATTCTATTTATTTTTAAATAAATAAATTGAATTCGAAATGGGTTTGAAAATAACCAAAATTTCCAATGAATGCATTGGAGTGGATTTGAATCGAAATTGTCTTCGGAATATTTCGATGTTGGAATTCGTGATTATACAGGTGTTGTTATGGAAATTTGAAAGATATATATTTATATCGTTATTTCCAATACGACATTTGTTAGTCGTAGAATTCGATATTGAATATAAGCCGATATATTTTCTATTCAAAGCCTTGTATTGAATATCGAATGTGATTTGGGTTTGTCGTGAATGGTGTCTTCACTAACACTGTTCTTGAACCCAGTTGAGAAAAGATTAAATCTTTTATTTAGATTTAATGAAGTGTACCAATTAAATGATATTTAATTGGAATTGAATTGGTATTGATTTTTGGGTTTATCGTGAACAGTGTTTTAAATAACACTTGTTCTTTAACCCGATAATTAATCGAATGTGATTTGGGTTTGTCGTGAATGGTGTCTTCACTAACACTGTTCTTGAACCCAGTTGAGAAAAGATTAAATCTTTTTATTTAGATTTAATGAAGTGTACCAATTAAATGATATTTAATTGGAATTGAATTGGTATTGATTTTTGGGTTTATCGTGAACAGTGTTTTAAATAACACTTGTTCTTTAACCCGATAATTAATGGAATGGGATTTTGGGTTTATCGTGAACAGTGTTTTAAATAACACTTGTTCTTTAACCCGATAATTAATCGAATGTGATTTGGGTTTGTCGTGAATGGTGTCTTCACTAACACTGTTCTTGAACCCAGTTGAGAAAAGATTAAATCTTTTTATTTAGATTTAATGAAGTGTACCAATTAAATGATATTTAATTGGAATTGAATTGGTATTGATTTTTGGGTTTATCGTGAACAGTGTTTTAAATAACACTTGTTCTTTAACCCGATAATTAATCGAATGTGATTTGGGTTTGTCGTGAATGGTGTCTTCACTAACACTGTTCTTGAACCCAGTTGAGAAAAGATTAAATCTTTTTATTTAGATTTAATGAAGTGTACCAATTAAATAATATTTAATTGGAATTGAATTGATATTGATTTTTGGGTTTATCGTGAACAGTGTTTTAAATAACACTTGTTCTTTAACCCGATAATTAATGGGATGTGACTTTGGGTTTATCGTGAACCGTGTTTTAAATGACACTGATTCTTTAACCCAGTCACAGATTAAAACTAAGTGGAGTTTTAATGAATCTTTAATTAGATTGAAAAGATCGAGAATGGAGTATCACCAGTTTTGCTCCAGGCAATAGTTAAATCTTTAATTAGATTTGAACGTGAAATTTAGAAACTAACTGTCGGTTAGCTAAGTAGAATGGTTTTCTGGATATTGATCTGATGTTGGTTTCGGCCTTCGGGGTTAATATTTGGGGAATTATTCTCTTGATTAATTTACGGTTAGTGACTAATGAATTGGAATGAGGCGTATGTTGTGTTTGTGTAACACTTTTATAATATATACGCGAGTTATTCGGAAAGACCGGGTTTATCCCATTCTGAATAACTGATACGACGATAAGTCGAAGACGATGGTCGAAGACCGGAAGTCTTCACGTCGTTTGGGTGATAACTGATGATCTTGATTGGGCTGTACACCCAAGAAGATGGAAACAGTTGGTGATCGTCCAGACGTACTTGGAGATCGATGGATATGCGGGGTACTAGGTGCTCCCGGTTTCGTTCAGGCCCAGAACGGACTTGTAAATGGACTGTGTGTCTGACATCGGATTTCATTCTGTGTGACTGAGATCGGTTGCATAGAGTGGTTTGCCTGTGTGGCATGCTAAGATGCAAATGATCAAGGCTTCTGTTGAAAAGCAAAGTCTTGTGGTGATGATCAAAGCACGGCCTTTGTGGCGTAGCTTTGTGTAACGTTTCCTTCGCGAGTTTCGCACCCGGTATGAACCAAAGACGGGAGAGGACATCAGGGAGGGCATGCGTTTCCTCCTAGCTAGAAGTGGCGTCAGTGGTTTTACACGCCCTGACGAGTTTGACTTATGTGGTTGTTGCTGTTGCGAGGCGCCTCGGTTAGATCGGACGATCCGGGTCCGATGGAGTCATTCGTTGGCTCGCTTACGCCCCAAAGGGCGGCGAAACGTAGTGCTCAGGCATTTTAATCCACTCCGTGTGGACCGGCCCTGACGATCCAAGGCTTGCCTGCGCGCTTGCCTGAGACTCGGGTTAGGCAGTCTCGAATCGGTTGAGGATCTTGACCCTAGCCTCGGTTCATAGACGGAAATCCACTTTCCAAATACGTGACATGTGCGGTTTTAATTGTAATCCTATTTATGGCGACATAGTGGGATGGGGCGCTTATGCCGCCTATGATTGATACTTATGATTTGAAGTTGCTTATACACTATGCACTTATAATAGTATCAAATGATTTGTTTTAAACGTATCAAGCATTCTTTGGCTGTTATAAGGGAAAACCCTATCCCCCGGCTTGCGTTGCATTGTGTGATAGGACCTGGGTCTTATAACAGCTTCATTTTTCTTTATTTAGCATTGCGCTGTTGTTTTATGCACTGGTATTCTTGGGAGGAAACCCGTTCCGTGTTATACGGCGTGGTCCCTTGATTTACCTAACTTTTAAAATAAAGAATTATAACTGTTTTAGTTCTCACACCAGTCCCATGACTGACCTGGAGTTTATTGTTTTAACCTAAACTCTGGGTGCCCCTATTTTCCGCACGGGCAGCTAGTAGTTTTGGTTTTGCAGATTTATATTCACAGGATCCTGGTTTACAGCTGGAACGATATCCGGAAAGCTTTGTATCCGTATATCTCCTTCTAGTTGTGTATGGTATTATTTTCCGCTGCGTTGTATTTAAATGTAATTTAAATCTCTGATATTTCTATGTAATATTCATTCATACTCTGTATATTCTTGTAATCTGATGCATTGTTGTAATATACAATGAAATGTTCTTCTGTATGTGTTCTGTTGTGGTTTGTTCTCGAACTATCCGACGCTTTCCTTTACGGGGAAGTTGCGGGTCTTCACACGCGTATACGCGAAATCTTTATATATTGGATTGTCCATATTCAAAATAAATAAATAATCAAATACGAATAAAACGATTTAAATTTTCAAAACAAAATTGTTTTCATTTGAAAAATATACTCTTCACACTCGTTCTAGGATACTACTGATCCCATCTCAATTCTTATTGGATATTACTAATCCAATATCTGATGAATTCTTTCGTATGGTTCTAACGTGTCTTGTTCTCGAGCTCTGTAAACTGAAGCTCTGATACCAAACTGAGACGACAAGGAATTTCGCTCGATCCGAATCGATCGTCAAACCGACTAAGACCGTTCGAAACCCCTGATCGTTTGAGAACAGGAAAAAATAGAACGTGAACGGAAGAACATTTCATTGTTATTACAGCAATTCCATCAGATACAAGAATATACAGAGTATAAATGAATAAATTACATTCGATAAATATCAGAGATTACAATAAATTACATAGCAGCGGAAAAATATACAAAACACAACTAGAAGAGATACACGGATACAGAGCTTTCCGGATATCGTTCCAGCTGTAAATCAGGACCCTGTGAATATAAATCTGCGAAACCAAAACTACTAGCTGCCCGTGTCGAAAATAAGGGCACCCAGAGTTTAGGTTAAAACAATAAACTCCAGGTCAGTCTTGTGACTTGTGTGAGAACTAAAACAGTTATTAATATTGATTTTAAAGTTTGGTAACTCAAGGGACCATGCCGTATGACACGGAACGGGTTTCCTCCCAAGAATACCAGTGCATAGAACAAACAGCGCAATGCTAAATAAAGAAAAATGAAGCTGTTATAAGACCCAGGTCCCATCACACAATGCAACGCAAGTCGGAGGATAGGGTTTTCCCTTATAACAGGCAAAGCATGCTTGATACGTTTAAAACACATTATTTGATACTATTATAAGTGTATAGTGTCAAAACAATTTTCAATCATAAATATCAATCATAGGCGGCATGGGTACCATCTATCATGTCGCCATACTAGTTCTACAATTAAAACCGCAATATCACGTATTGGAAATTGGATTCCGTCATGAGCCGAGGCAAGGGGCAAGCTCCTCTCCGCGTTCGAGACACTCTAGCAATGCCTCAGGACCCCACTCTGATCCTTTGGAACCTCCAAGGCCGGTCCTCTCTTACTTTTGAGGATTAATTATTCCTAAACACACGTTTCCCGGTCCTTACAGACCTATATCCGAGGCGCCTCGTATCCAACAACCACACAGGTGAAAAGTATATAAATGTCAGGGCAGGTAGGTCACTGACACCACCCTAGCTAGAAAGAAACGTCGTGCACTCCTTGGGTCCGTATCCCGTTTTTGACTCATACCGAGGTGTGAGGCTCGCGAATTCATGCTATACACAAAGCTACGCCACACAGGCCGTGCTTTGATCATCAACCATAAGACTTTGCTTTTCAACAGAAGCCTTGATCAATTGCCACTTACGCGTGCCACACTAGCAATTCACTCCATGCGACTGATGTACATCGATATACAACCTATGAGCTCGTATGTCTCAGAGAAGGGCGTTAAGCAAAAGAATAAATTCTCCGCCGCCAAACAGATGTATATTTAATAGAGATCAATCAACACAGAATAAAATCCAATGTCAGACACACAATCCATTTACAAGTTCGTTCTGGGTCTGAACGAAACCGGAGGCACTTTCCTCGCATATCCATCCATCTCCAAGTACGTCTGGACGATCACCAACTGTTTCCCTCATCTTGGGTGTACAGCCCACTCGAGATCATCAGTAATCACCCAAACGATGTGAAGACTTCCGGTCTTCAACCACCGTCTTCATCTTCGACATCTCGTCGAATCGGTTATTCGGAATGGGTATAACCCGGCCTTTCTGAATAACCCACGTATCTAATAAACAAATGCTACACAAACACAACGAACGCCTCATTCCAATTCAGAATATTCTTTTATTCACAAAATCACATTCTTAGGGAAAGGTTCCCATTAATTTTATCCAAGATAAATTCTTCTAAATTTATTCTTTAATCCTCCTTTGGATATCATTTCAAACTAGTCGGGATTATCGAACCACACCGAAGTAATTATTTATTTTATTTCCCAATCCCAACCTATGTATCCCATGGAGAAAACTGGTAATACTCCATATCTAACACCACGGTGCTATCGGTAAAATTAATTACCATTTCACGCTCAAATCTAATTAAAGATTTAACTATCGCTTTGGAGCAAAACTGGTGGTACTCCATTCTCGATCACTTTCCAAATTTGATAATTTAAATTATCAATTCACGTTTCAATCTAATTAAAGATTCGTTAAAACTCCCCTTAGTTTTAATCTTTTCAAAAAAAATCAATATTCTGTCTTTAACTGGGTTAAAGTACCCATGTCATCTAAACACGATCCACGATAAACCCAAATCACATTTGATATTAAATACAAGGCTCTGAATAGAAAATATATTGGCTTATATTCAATATCAAATTCTGAAACCAACAAATATCGTATTGGAAATAACGATATAAAATATATCTTTCAAATTCCCATAACAATATCTGTATAGTCACGAAATCCAATATCGAAGTATTCCGAAGATAATTTCGATTCAACTCCAGTCCAATTCACGTATTGGGAATACTGATTATTTTTAAAATCACTTTCAAATTCAATTTATTTATTTCAAAAATAAATTGATTTTAATTCTAATTCAAGACTAGTTCATTTCGATAAAAATCTATTTTTATCTTTTCAAATGTGGAATTCTTCAGCCCAATTTTTCCCAAATCATTTCTTATGATTTTACACAAGTTATAGATATTTCTAATAATTTTATCAAGGCCCGTACAGTCGATTTTCATCAACGACCATCGAACTGCACTTACAGCGACCTTTCCTAAATTTTATTTGGACATAGTTCCAAATCCAACCGTTAGATTTCAAATTTCTAATATTCATTGGAAAGCTCTTTTCGATACGAACCCAACGGTTCCGGTTTTAGGAGAATCCGACGGTCGGATCTCCCGTAATGTCAATTCGAAGTCAATGGTCGAAATTCACGAACTGCCGCGGCGCGGCGCGTTCTATTCAGGCCATTATATATATAATATGTATATTATATATATTTCATCGATTTCATTTTTAAAACGTATTTTATAAATCGTTTTATATTCGTTTTCAAAACCATTTCAACACTATATTCAATTTCAAATCGATTTGATTTCAATTCAACTCGAATTCATTTCAATTTTATTTATATTCTAACGACGACGTATATAATATATACGTTCTAATTCTATTTATAATAAATTTCTCGTTGATATTATTTAAAATAACCCATTTTAAATGTTCGAAATTCGCTAAAATTGCCAAAATAAAAATTTTAAACTGGCCTAGATTTTCGGGTTGTTACAAATTATTTGGGAAAAAAGAATTTTGGGAAAAAGTTATTATGGTGGCAATAAAATGAATGGGGATGGATTGTGAAACCTCAAGAGAAACACACGGTACAATAGGTATAAGGGCCAGATGCGCGGGAAAAGAACAGGTGTGGATATATATCAGAACAAATGGCAAAATTATCAAACAAATAAACTTTTTCCAAGTATGGATACCAATAATTTGTCCAATGTACATACATGAAATTATCCCCATTGAAATACAAGTTTTAACTCAATACAAATAATATTTCAAATAAATAAATTAGATTAAAATTCTCAAAATTAATTTATATTTCAAAATTTAAAATTTCTCAACAATATATCAATTTGTTTTTTTGGAAATATTAATGACATTTAATTTGAACCAAATTTAACCAAACAAATTTATTTAAATTAAATTATACTTCTCAAGATATTTTTTTTATAATTTCATTAATAATATATGTCAATTTGATTTAAAACGTTAGTAATAATTGACAAATATTAACTATTTGAGAATTAACTATTATTAAATACTAAAAAAAATATTTAATTACTGCTTATTAACTATTAATTATTTAATAATAATTGAAAAATATTATTGATTCCCAAGTTTATTATTAATTATTATTATTAATATCAATATAATTAGTTATTAAATATAAATATTATAAAGATGAAGTTTGTACTAGGCATCTCTATTACAATGAATAATATGAAAAGTTGTGATATATAAGTTTATTACAACAGTGATTTTTTCACAGTTGTAAAAAACATTTATTATAACAGTGCATTTTGCACAGTTGTAAAAAAACATTTATTACAACAGTGCGTTTTGCAGAGTTGCAAAAAAACATTTATTACAACTGTGCAAAACGCACTGTTGTAAAATTAAAGTCGTAATATGGTGTTTTTGTTGTAGTGGATTTCAAACAGTTTGCTTAACTTGGAAACTTTCTTTTGAAAGAAAAGATAATCGTTAGATCGATCCACACATAAACATGGATGGTTTTTGCCTTACGATAGCCCAAACCATTTTGAAATCATACTATTCAGATATTATAATGATGTCTAGGGTTTCCACAAATAAATTAGAATATAGCAGATTGCTTGCATCTCACGCTCCACATATATAGTATACAAACAAAACCGCGAGCGCTTATTGGAGATTGGATTCCGACTATGACAAGATATGGAACAACCTGCTGATAGCGTATCTCTAGAGGAGAATACACCGGGTTCAACAAGAACGTCTTGCAACCCGGCCCACACATGACCGACCACTCATTTCGCTTGAGTGTATTGAATGTATATCACCAATGGTTGGGATCAGCAACTGTTTCCCAAAAGGGACAACATCGAATAGATTAAAGAAGGAAATGAATTTTCTCTAGATATGTGATTATACACCCTAATGGGCGCGACCCACATAGCTATGTTGCCTACCCGATTTTGGTCATTTCCCGGTTGTGAGGCTTGAGGTCATAACTTACCCTTTTGAACAACACATCTTCATTCACTTTGAATGCCACATCGTCAAACCCGTCAAATCACAAATTGACTTCCCTAAAACCACGGGTAAAAAGCTAAGAGAAACGAATTCCTCCGCCACAAAACATAGTTTTGAAGAGATCATCTTACGAGATCTGTTAGGTATACTCTGTCAGTCATTCGTCCATACAAGTTGTCTTGGGCTGGACAAAACGAAGGCACTGTCCTGTAAATCCATCTTAGGCAATTTCTACCTAGAATCGACTGAACGGCCTTTGCATAAACTCCATCTTCAATGTTCTTCGAATTGACTTCAATTTAATCAGCGCCTAAGTCGAAACAAAGTGGTATTTGGATTTCATTTAGAAAACCAATCCCGGTCTATTTGAATCGATGAACGTTAATATCTTTTAGGGCCAAGTGATACTTAAGAGAATCAAATTGATATATTTCGTATGTGTTTCTATTTCATTAATAGATTATCAAGATTTATCTAAATAAAACATATAAATGATTAAATTTTAACTAATAAGTTAATTGGGTCATGACACAGCATTTCAATTAATCAAATTAACAAATCATTTATGACAACAAATTTTTTCTACCATAATTCGACAATTCAAATAAACATCGTTCAACACTGATTGATCTTGGAAAATAATCATTTCCAAATCATATCTATTTAAGATTTCATTTAGTTTAAGAATCCCATTTATTAATATTGATTATAACAATATTTTTTAATTCATACTTCAATATTTACGACTTTAAAATAAAACTACTATTTTACTTCAGTAGATGAATCACTAATTCACTATATATAATTAGTTTAAATATTTATTGTAACACCCCGTGTATTCTATAACAGTGAAATTCACAAATTAAAGAATAATTAATTTCAAATCAAAGAATTAAGGGAAACGGGATACGCCATTGCGTTCGTCTCGGAATTCTGCTTGAGATAGAGTCCGAGTTTGCATAAAATGGACTCCGTATGAAGGAGATATGGCCTCCGGAAGTTTCAGAATTCAGTTTAAAATTCAAACAGACAAAAACAGCTCAGAAAACAAATTCGAATTTCAAAAAATCGGACAAGATTGGGCTGGGCGGGAATTTTCCCGCCCAAGGCACCCAGGTCGACTGGGTAGTCGACCTGGGGCACCCAGGTCGACTACATAGTCGACCTGGGGGTCGATTGGGGAGTCAACCTGGCCCCTGAGCCAGGTCGAACCCAGCCCCTCCTGGCTGGCCTGGTCTGTGCTTGGCCGAATTTCCGAGTCTTGCCTTGTCACTAGGGCTAGGTGTCAGCTCCTGATTGGTCTCTCTTCCAAACGAACGGCTAATATTAATCTAAGCTCCATCGACGGTTCTTATCAATTCACAAACTTTATAAAAAGGACCTAAGACTCCACCTAATTCATACAAATAAAAATGAGAATGAGACCGTCATGCTGCTGAAGAAAGACTAGGAGTAGCCATCAAAATTGAGAGACGGTTAGGAGACGATTCGAAAGTTTAAAGCAACGACAACTAAATCAAAACAACGCCTACAACAAAGGATAGCATCTCCAAATTCAGAATTCAGAAACCTGAATTGAAGATTCGTCATACGTTGTAAGTAGAGTGCTATTCCGATGTGAATGAATAATTGTGTTTTGATTTGTGTAAAATGAGAAATGGAATTGTACTTAATTTGTGGTGATGATAATTCATAATCGTATGTTGCTATGATTCTAATTGTGAATAGATTTGGGATGTTGTGGTATAATGATGTTAAACCTATTGGATATTTGCAAGTATATGACTCATATTGGAAGTTAACGACTATATGTTTGTGGTAGTTTATTACAACACCTATTGGATATTTGCAAGTATATGATTCATGTTGAAAGTTAACGACTATACGTTTGTAGTAGTTTATTACAACAAAGTTGAGATTCATGCAAGTATGTGATTCACTATTAGGCCAACATGATGTATATTTTTATGATCATTTTTAGCGTAGTTGGATCCATTTGGGTATTATGATTCATATGAATTTATGTTGGAATTGGCATCATGATTCAAGTGTAAAACCATACTTTTGTATTAGAGACAAAAGTAAGCATCTTTATGAACTTGTGTTGACTCTATGAACATGACTAGACTATGTTTGGTGTTATGCCTAATTGAAAACATGTTTTAGGCCTATGTTGTTATCAAAATCATATGATAATATATGTGACACATAATTAAGTTAGACTCACATTTTTAAATGCAAGTTTACATGACTAGATTAAAACCATGATTCATGTTAGGTATGTTTCATGTCAAGATCATATGCTATTACAATGCAAGTTTACAAGTGCCTAATTTATGTTAATTTGATCGTTATATTGCAAGTTCATGCGTTCACACTCCCCTCTTGATGTTACTTAGAATACATATATAAACACCATGTTCTAAGCCTCCCCTTTTTCATGTGGCTAAGTTGGGTTTAAATGTTAAACCCAACATATGTTATATTATAGCAAACGTATAAGACGGGGGTAATGACGTTGGGATAAAAATATAAAATATATGTGTTGGCATGTCTGACGCATGCCAATGACCTTGAGAACATTTAAGGGGTTTAAATAAATTTTACCCAATAAAGATGAAATTGAATAATGGGCTGCAAATATTTACATATAAAAAGAAAAGAGACAAAATATGTAAACTTAGAAAATACGATGTGTTTAACCCGAGGTTGGACTGAGTTGTGATGTAAACCTGCCCGGAACCGCCCGGCTGTCCAGTAGTCACAACAATACCTATCCAATGTGGGTGGTTAAACATTGAGCCCAATAAAGACCCGAGGTTAGACTGAGTTGTGACGTAAGACTGCCCGGAACCAACCGGCAACAGGCAGTCACAACAATACATGTCTAATGTGAGAGGTCGAGGCTTTAATAAGACAATTAAGGCTGAGTCAGGATTGATAGGATTAAGTAAATTGAATTAATACTTAATCAAAATGGAACATGCTAAACTATACAGACTGATTGGGGGTTAGGTTTACAAAACACTTAACCAACTTAGCATGTTGGCTAGAAATAGAAAACCTAGTACCGGGGGACCCTTTTCAGCAGTAACCCTACAAGGTGTATCAGGGTACCCTGAACTAGGCAGCGTGAGGCGTGATTACTGGGCTGACTGTAAGAGGTCAAATCGACGGCGGTGGTGTAGCAGTGTAGGTTCTAACGTGGTGCGGGCGTGCACACACTCCGGCGCAGAAAAATTAGGCACTGGGCACCAGTAGTATACCTGTGCATTCTAGAATTGTGTCGGGTCGCCACCATGGGACTTGATACACCCCATGGTGGGGCCAGCATAGGTAACTACAACATCGGGGGTCGTAAGACACATGTAACTATGCGAGTAGGAACCGATCATTAGAAATGGATCACTACACCCTAATATGGGGTGCCTGTTGGGAACTAGTTTATATGGATGCAGAGATTAATATGGGGTACGATAGTATATTCGACTCTAGACAACTTAACTTAGTTTATAGTGCTTTCCCATTTCCAGTTTATACTTATCATGCCCAATTCTTTATTCGTAGACTGAATAGTCCTAGACTTACTCAGGCTTTATGTCTGACTCTACTTTTCTTTCGTCTTCTTTTCTTCCGTTCCCCCCGGTCCACAGGGAGGAAATACCGCAGCTTGACCAGTTTTCACATCCAGCTTGGAGAGAAAGAATGTATTGCTTGGATCTCTTTCGTTTTGGACCATGGCTTTGGATAGCAATTATGGGGACTTATGCAGTTTACTTTTGTTTTTATGCTTCTTTAAATTACGAAATCAAGACAGTTATGGAAATGTAATGTTTTTTTTGGAAATATTGTAAGACAATTATGGCATGGTTTGTGTAACACGTATTTTTGATGAAATAAAAGTTACTGTTGTTTCCGCTGTTCAAAAATATGTGTATTTATATCTGTCTTGTGTATCTGTGACTTATACTTATAAACCTCCACCAAAATTAGGGCATTCCCTTTGAGAGTGGCCCTAACGGAGGTGGGGTGTTTCACTTGGTATCAGAGCATAGGTTTACCAGATAAGATAAAAAGTTTTGAAAATTTATTTTCAAAAGAAAGTTTAAAGAAGCATTTTTAAAGATAAAATGTTATTTTATGTTAAAAAAGGCATAGTCCCCCAAAGCCATAGGTACTATCTTTTATCCTTCGTTTTGAATCTATCCTTTTTGTTTCAGCATGTCCGAAGAACTTAACTTGCCAGAGGGTGTACCAATACCTGGTTGGTTTAGACGATTCTTAGAAGCAAGGGCCAATCAGCCAGGTCCCACTGTTCCTCCTCCCCCAGCTGCAGGAAATCATCCAGCTGCAGCAACACCTTTTCCTCCACCTCCTCCGTGTGGTAATACTTTTGCTAAGATATGTAAAGATTTCAAGGCTATGGGAGGGAAGGACTTTCATGGAACCGAGTCCTTCGTGGCAGCCAGGAATTGGCTGAAGGAAACCGAGGACTTATTCATCATCTTTGAGGTAGAAGATAGGCAGAAGGTACAACTGGCAGTATGGCCACTTAAAGGCGAGGCTTCCTACTGGTGGGAAGTCACCAATGCAGAAAGACCAGTGGAAACATGGGAGGACTTTAGGGCAAGGTTTGAGGCTAAATTTCTCTCAGAAGCTGAAAGGAGTCTTCAATTGGAAAAATTCTTATTTCTTAAGCAAGGGAATATGACAGTCAAAGAGTATGTTAATCAGTTCGATCAGCTGGCTAGGTTCGAACTGGACCTAGTCAACACTCCGCATAAGAAGGCTCCCCGCTTTGTCAAAGGATTAAATGAGCCGTTACACAGTTTGGCCATGACCCATATACCCATGGGGGCTACATTTGAAAGGTTGGTGCAGATGGCATTGCTGAATGAAGAGGATAAGGGCAAGAAGGAGACAAAGGCAGAAAGCTCTCAAGGGAAGAAAGAGGGTTTACAGCCTAAGAAGACAGACTTTAAGAAGGGCGGGAAAGACAACAAAGAGAAGAGGAAGTGTAATTTCTGTGGCAAAGTGGGGCACTTAGTGAAAGATTGTCGGAAAAAGAAGGCCAAGATGAATGGTGGGTGCTTTTCTTGTGGTGAGACAGGCCACATGGCCAAGGATTGCCCAAAGAAGAGTGGGCAGGGGCAGAGGGCTGGATCCACCTCAGGGGCACAGGTTCATGTGATAGAAGCGCCACCTCTGCAACGACGAGGTATAAATACTTCTGTAAAAGTGTAGTTTATCTTTATGATCACCCAGTTCGCACTTTATTTGATTCTGGCGCATCACACTCCTTTATCTCATCTGCTTTAGTAGAATCTCTGCACCTAGAAACTAGTATGGTAGAGGACCCCTTAATTGTTTCAAATCCAATTGGGGGCCCGGCTCATTTGTCTATGATCTGTGTGGGATTGAAAATTTCTATTCTAAGCATAGAATTTAGATGTAGTGCCTTTGTTTTGGGCTTCTCGGGATATGGTTTGATTTTTGGCATGGATTGGCTATCCAGTAATGGTGCCATCCTTGATTGTGAGGAAAGGGTGGTTAGGCTTCTGACCCAACTCGGTAACACTCTGGAAATTACTTGCAATCCCTCGTATGCGATTATGCTTAGTTATCTCGAATCGCTAGATGCTTCTGTTGAGAGTTTGCAATCGGTTAGAGTGGTCCGTGAATATCCGGATGTCTTCGAAGAGGTGAAGGGCTTACCTCCTAAGCGGGAGATAGACTTCCGCATATATCTTGTAGACAATGCAAAGCCCATTGCGTTGCCCGTCAGACACATGGCTCCACGAGAAAGGAAGGAGCTCAGTAAACAGATTAAAGAGCTTTTAGAGAAGGGGTTCGTTAGAAGGAGCATTTCAGAATGGGGCGCTCCAGTGGTGTTCGCTACAAAGGCGGATGGTTCACTTCGTCTGTGTGTTGACTATACGGAGCTCAACAAGCTAACGAAAAAGAATAGGCACCCTCTCCCTAGAATTGACGATCTGTTTGATCAGCTTGTAGGAGCGTCTGTTTTCTCCCAACTCGATTTGGCGACCGGATTTCATCAGCTAAGGGTAGCTGATGATAGCATCGATAAGACAGCTTTCAGAACCCCAGACGGATTCTTTGAGTGGCTTGTCATGCCTTTTGGCTTGACAAACACACCCGCTTACTTCGTGGGCCTGATGAGTAGGGTGTTCAGAGAATTCCTCAACAAGTTCGTAGTGGTCTTCGTAGACGATATCTTGATCTTCTCAAAGAGTGAAGAGGAACATGCTCATTACTTAAGGGCAATCATGGAAACTTTGCGAGTCCATCAGCTAAAAGCCAAATTCTCCAAATGCCAATTTTGGAGAGAGGAAGTGAGGTTCCTTGGGCACATAGTATCCAAAGAAGGGTTAGCTGTGGACCTTGCTAAGGTAGTAGCGGTACAGGATTGGAAGACACCAAGGAATGCAACAGAAGTCCGAAGCTTTCTCGGGCTAGCAGGCTTCTATCGGAAATTCTTCAGAGACTTTGCAAAAATATCAGCTCCACTCACAAAACTGGCAAAGAAGAATCTAGTGTTCAATTGGGACTTGGATTGCGAGTTTGCTTTCCAACGACTAAAAAGGGCTCTTACAACAGCCCCAGTTCTGACGTTGCCAGATGGAAGCAAGATGTTCACAGTTTATACAGATGCATGTGGGACAGGACTAGGCGCTGTCTTAATGCAAGAAGGAAGGGTAGTAGCTTATGGCGGGAGACAGTTGAAAGTGCACGAAAAGAACTACCCGACCAACGATCTTGAGTTAGCTGCCATCGTCTTTGCGCTTAAGTCTTGGCGCCACTGTCTCTTAGGTGAGAAGTTCGAACTTTACACTGACCATAAATTGTTGAAATATCTCTTCTCGCAGAAGGACCTTAACTTGAGGCAACAAAGATGGATGGAGTTTCTTGCCTCGTACGATTTCGAGATCTCCTACACTCCGGGCAAAGGCAACGTAGTGGCAGACGCGTTGAGCCGAAAGAAACGGACCCTAAGCCCGCTGTTTGTTTAAAGGCAAAGCCTAGAGTTTATAGCCAGTTTTAACTTTAGGCCCTCCTCTGATTTTGTACCGGGCTTGCTAGCATCTCTCGAAGTACGCCCGACTTTAGTGGACTCAATAGGGATAGCACAACGCGAAGACTCTCAGCTCGTGGAAACGATTGATAGGCTAATTAGGGGTGAGACTTCAAGTCACCTCAAAAGATACTCCATCGACGATAAGGGTTGGTTAAGGCGAGACGGGAGACTATGCGTCCCACAGACTAGGGATTTAGTAAAGACGGTTCTCGAGGAAGCACATCACTCCAAGATGACGATACATCCAGGCGGAGATAAAATGTACAAGGACATAAAGAGAACTTTCTTTTGGAGCGGCATGAAGAAGGACGTGGCAGATTTTGTTTCTAAGTGTATGATTTGCCAACAGGTTAAGGCGGAACAGAAGAAACATGGCAGTCTGCTCCATCCTCTAGAGGTCCCACAGTGGAAGTGGGATAGCATCTCAATGGACTTCATCGATGGGCTGCCTAGGTCTAGAAGAGGCAACACTAGCATTTGGGTAATAGTGGATAGGCTTATTAAAAGCGCCCACTTTTTACCTGTCAAGAGTAAAAGAACTGCCTCATCCCTAGCATCTCTTTATCTCAAGGAAATTGTTCGACTCCATGGAATACCCTCCAGCATTGTTAGTGACCGAGACCCTATCTTCACAAGTGAGTTTTGGCGGAGTCTACAAGAGGCGGTAGGCACATAGTTATGCTTGAGTACAGCCTATCACCCCCAAACCGACGACCAGACAGAAAGAGTGAACAGAGCTTTGGAGGACCTTTTAAGACTGTGCGTCCTTGACTTCGGAGGGACGTGGGAAGACCATCTTCCTTTAGTGGAATTTGCCTACAACAACAGCTACCAAGCCACCATCGGAATGGCACCCTTCGAGGCTTTATATGGAAGACCGTGCCGATCGCCCACTTGTTGGTGGGAGTCTACTGATAAGCTCATACTTGGACTAGATATGATCCGAGAGACTTCAGAGAAAGTAGACTTGATACGAAGGAGGATGAAGACAGCCCAAGACAGACAGAAATCCTACGTCGACAAGAGGAGGACCGACCTTGAATTTGAGGTTGGGGACAGAGTTTTTCTTAAGGTATCTCCTCTAAGGAACGTTGTTCGTTTTGGAACCACTGGAAAGCTGGCACCGAGATTTGTAGGACCATTTCCTATCATCGAGAAAATTAGGAAAATGGCCTATAGATTAG
The DNA here is from genome assembly GCA_030737875.1 of Allium sativum. Classification (NCBI taxonomy): domain Eukaryota; kingdom Viridiplantae; phylum Streptophyta; class Magnoliopsida; order Asparagales; family Amaryllidaceae; genus Allium; species Allium sativum. The sequence continues at coordinate 587,103,940 of CM060924.1, read as the reverse complement.
ACCTACCTGAAAAACTAGCTGGAGTTCACAATGTTTTCCATGTTTCGCACCTCCGAAAATGTCTACATGAATCTGCTGAAGTGGTAGAGCCAAACATCCTTGAGGAAGCTGAAGTGGAACGCGAAGCAACCGTGAGGAAAGTTCCAACCCGCATATTAGGAACGGAAGTGAAAAAGCTATGCAACCGTGAAGTCAAGCTCGTCAAAGTTCAGTGGAGCGACGCCGAGGAAGACGCAACTTGGGAAACCAAAGCTAGAATACGCGCAGCCTACCCTTTTCTTTTCGAGGGTACATCTTTGATCTTTCTTTTTCCTTAAGTTGCGCTTTTATTTATCTTTTTAGGTATATCTTCTTGACCTTATCTTTAGGTAAAAACCCTTTGGATGAAAACATGTAATTGAAACATGTTATGGATGATGGCTGCAAGTGGTTGCAAGTGATTGCTAGTGGTTTCTCGTAGTTGCATACACACACACAATCTAGGTTTTAGATCGGCTCAGTCACTTCATATTGCATGTGCATATATGTATTTATATTCGTATATGGTTGAAGTTTAATGTGTTGTCATATGGATGTCGCATTTATATGAATGACTGTGCACTCATGTAGAATCATGAATAGGAAAATTTGCATACATAATGGATTCATGACACTTACATAATTTGCATTAAGGAGGTCAACTGAATCAGTAGGCCGACTGATTTTGCATTAGATAAGTACATGGACACACACTTCGCATATGATCATGAAACATTAGAAGTCTTTTAAGGACAATGGATGCTCGTGTTTGATGGATGAGTAGATGGACGTTTGGATGTTAGGATATACATTCTTCCTAAACTTGAAGATTTCGGGGACGAAATCATTTTAAGTGGGGGAGAATGTAACACCCCGTGTATTCTATAACAGTGAAATTCACAAATTAAAGAATAATTAATTTCAAATCAAAGAATTAAGGGAAACGGGATAAGCCATTGCGTTCGTCTCGGAATTCTGCTTGAGATAGAGTCCGAGTTTGCGTAAAACGGACTCCGTATGAAGGAGATATGGCCTCCGGAAGTTTCAGAATTCAGTTTAAAATTCAAACAGACAAAAACAGCTCAGAAAACAAATTCGAAATTCAAAAAATCGAACCAGATAGGGCTGGGCGGGAATTTTCCCGCCCAAGGCACCCAGGTCGACTGGGTAGTCGACCTGGGTCACCCAGGTCGACTACATAGTCGACCTGGGGGTCGACTGGGGAGTCGACCTGGCCCCTGAGCCAGGTCGAACCCAGCCCCTCCTGGCTGGCCTGGTCTGTGCTTGGCCGAATTTCTGAGTCTTGACTTGTCACTAGGGCTAGGTGTCAGCTCCTGATTGGTCTCTCTTTCAAACGAACGACTAATATTAATCTAAGCTCCATCGATGGTTCCTATCAATTCACAAACTCTATAAAAAGGACCTAAGACTCCACCTAATTCATACAAATAAAAATGAGAATGAGACCGTCATGCTGCTGAAGAAAGACTAGGAGTAGCCGTCAAAATTGAGAGACGATTAGGAGACGATTCGAAAGCTTAAAGCAACGACAACTAAATCAAAACAACGCCTACAAGAAAGGATAGCATCTCCAAATTCAGAATTCAGAAACATGAATTGAAGATTCGTCATACGTTGTAAGTAGAGTGCTATTCCGATGTGAATGAATAATTGTGTTTTGATTTGTGTAAAATGAGAAATGGAATTGTACTTAATTTGTGGTGATGATAATTCATAATCGTATGTTGCTATGATTTTAATTGTGAATAGATTTGGGATGTTGTGGTATAATGATGTTAAACTTATTGGATATTTGCAAGTATATGACTCATGTTGGAAGTTAACGACTATATGTTTGTGGCAGTTTATTACAACACCTATTGGATATTTGCAAGTGTATGATTCATTTTGAAAGTTAACGACTATACGTTTGTAGTAGTTTATTACAACAAAGTTGAGATTCATGCAAGTATGTGATTCACTATTAGGCCAACATGATGTACATTTTTATGATCATTTTTAGCGTAGTTGGATCCATTTGGGTATTATGATTCATATGAATTTATGTTGGAATTGGCATCATGATTCAAGTGTAAAACCATACTTTTGTATTAGAGACAAAAGTAAGCATCTTTGTGAACTTGTGTTGACTCTATGAACATGACTAGACTATGTTTGGTGTTATGCCTAATTGAAAACATGTTTTAGGCCTATGTTGTTATCAAAATCATCTGACAATATATGTGACACATAATTAAGTTAAACTCACATTTTTAAATGCAAGTTTACATGACTAGAATAAAACCATGATTCATGTTAGGTATGTTTCATGTCAAGATCATATGCTATTACAATGCAAGTTTACAAGTGCCTAATTTAAGTTAATTATATCGTTATGTTGCAAGTTCATGCGTTCACACTCCCCTCTTGATGTTACTTAGAATATATATAAACACCATGTTCTAAGCCTCCCCTTTTTCATGTGGCTAAGTTGGGTTTAAATGTTAAACCCAACATATGTTATATTATAGCAAACGTATAAGATGGGGGTAATGATGTTGGGTTAAAAATATATGTGTTGGCATGTCTGACGCATGCCAATGACCTTAAGAACATTTAAGGGGTTTAAATAAATTTTACCCAATAAAGATGAAATTGAATAATGGGCTGCAAATATTTACATATAAAAAGAAAAGAGACAAAATATGTAAACTTAGAAAATACGATGTGTTTAACCCGAGGTTGGATTGAGTTGTGATGTAAACCTGCCCGGAACCGCCCGGTTGTCCAGTAGTCACAACAATACCCATCCAATTGTGGTGGTTAAACATTGAGCCCAATAAAGACCCGAGGTTAGACTGAGTTGTGACGTAAGACTGCCCGGAACCAACCGGCAACAGGCAGTCACAACAATACCTGTCTAATGTGAGAGGTCGAGGCTTTAATAAGACAATTAAGGCTGAGTCAGGATTGATAGGATTAAGTAAATTGAATTAATACTTAATCAAAATGGAACATGCTAAACTATACAGACTGATTGGGGGTTAGGTTTACAAAACACTTAACCAACTTAGCATGTTGGCTAGAAATAGAAAACCTAGTAGCGGGGGACCCTTTTCAGTAGTAACCCTACAAGGTGTATCAGGATACCCTGAACTAGGCAGGGTGGGGCACGATTACTGGGCTGACTGTAAGAGGTCAAATCGACGGCGGTGGTGCAGCAGTGTAGGTTCTAACGGGGTGCGGGCATTCACACACTCCGGCGCAGAAAAATTAGGCACTGGGCACCAGTAGTATACCTGTGCATTCTAGAATTGTGTCGGGCCGCCACCATGGGACTTGATACACCCCATGGTGGGGCCAGCATAGGTAACTACAACATCGGGGGCCGTAAGACACATGTAACTATGCGAGTAGGAGCCGATCATTAGAAATGGATCACTATACCCTAATATGGGGTGCCTGTTGGGAACTAGTTTATATGGATGTAGAGATTAATATGGGGTACGATAGTATATTCGACTCTAGACAACTTAACTTAGTTTATAGTGCTTTCCCATTTCCAGTTTATACTTATCATGCCCAATTCTTTATTCATAGACTGAATAGTCCTAGACTTACTCAGGCTTTATGTCTGACTCTACTTTTCTTTCGTCTTCTTTTCTTCCGTCCCCCCCCCCCCCCCAGGTCCACTGGGAGGGAATACCGCAGCTTGACCAGTTTTCACATCCAGCTTGGAGAGAAAGAATGTATTGCTTGGATCTCTTTCGTTTTGGACCATGGCTTTGGATAGCAATTATGGGGACTTATGCAGTTTACTTTTGTTTTTATGCTTCTTTAAATTACGAAATCAAGACAGTTATGGAAATGTAATGTTTTTTTTGGAAATATTGTAAGACAATTATGGCATAGTTTGTGTAACACGTATTTTTGATGAAATAAAAGTTGCTGTTGTTTCCGCTGTTCAAAAATATGTGTATTTATATTTGTCTTGTGTATCTATGACTTATACTTATAAACCTCCACCAAAATTAGGGCATTCCCTTTGAGAGTAACCCTAACGGAGGTGGGGTGTTTCATTTATTTAAAATGGAAGGTAAACTATACTTTCCTCAATCAATTTTCAAAACAACATCTCTCCCCGATTTTTCCGTTCCATTTATTTTCCAAATATCGGAATAACCTCAATGTTATAAGTCAAACATATTTTTCCTTATCAATACCTCCCACACCCGTTCTTATCATGCAAAAATTTTTCTTTTACTGTTATTCATTTGAAATGTGAATATCATTCCCTATCGACTCGTTTAACACATTAACAAGATTGCTCTAATAAATATTAGTGCAAGGTCAATCTAGTTGACCTATAAATTCATATTTACATAGATACCAATAATTAGTCTAACCGTTGTGTATTTAACTTTTAAATTGTTTCTTTATTAAATATATTTATTGATCTCAGTCTATTTAATTTAAAATAGTATTTCAATACTCATTCAATAGTTGAGCTCATACCATATTATTGACGATCAACCGTTATTCGATAATCACAACATAACATTGATTTCAGTTCAACAATTATGACTTGAACTAATTATTTAGATCTTAAATCTAAGTGAATATCTATTTATATTTATTAATTTTATTTGGAAAGAAATAAATATAACTCAAAATAACCTATTTAATTTAACAAAGTACACTATGTTCTTTACAATGGTTCCCGTTTGATTTTCTATATAAGCTCCTTCCAAATATACATTTCTTCTTTTTATTACGTTTCTATAAATGTTACTTTTATTTCCTTTAAAAAAATTATATAGATATTTATTTTATATTTTAAAAAAACTTTTATTTTATTTTCTAAAATTCTGTTTCTCTTTAAGTTTATTTCTTACTTCACATTCTTTCCTAATTTCTATCTTTCCTTCCTTTTATCTCCCTTTCTATACTTTTATTTCTTTATTTCCTTTTATTTAATTTTCTCTATGGCCCAATTCGTTAAGTCCAAACCTTTTTCCTTCCCTTATTTCTTTTTATTTACTTCTCTTTAATTATTTCTTGGCCCAATAAGGCCCTATATATTTTCTAGGCTCGTTTTTCCCTTCTACCTATTTCCTTTATTTCCTACGTTCACTTCTGTTTTGCCTGTTCCCTTTACTTCCTCCTTTCCCATTCTTTCTACTTCCATTAATCTCAAATGTGCACAAGCGCATGGGTGCACGTACACACCTCTCCGGCCAACCTGCACCAGACACGATCACCCATGCAAGAGCCAACCCTTCTTCTGACTTTATCCTCATCGTCCATTTGGCCTTCGATCAATAGCATCGAAATCTGGATGCTCCACCCTTACGTCGCAACAGCAGTTCCTAAACTCCAATCATACTTCTGTCTCGTCACGTCCCCCCTGTAGCTCGATCGAGCTCAAACTTTGCCAGATCGAAGATAACCGTAAGCCCATCCTCTACCGCTAATATACCCTAACTCGATGCCTCCTTTAAGCCACAGTTCCTCCACAAAATCACCTCGTATGACAGTTTTGGAAAACCTAAACCGCCAAAAATCTTCTTGATCAATCTATGGAAAATTTTAAACACCATTTTTACTATGGTCCCTGATTACTAACACTTATCCGGACCCAACCCCACGGTTCTCGGCCACCTAGATCGTCAAAGATTCCCAATTTCCCATTTTTAGATGATCCGAGGTGTTCTCGAAATTCACAGTACTGAAAAATATGATTTTGCTTTAATAATTCATGGTGTAGGATAGGGATTAATGTGGTGAAAATAATTCAGTAAAAATCAACTATAAATTTTTTTGCCACAATTTTGGTGATATACTGTGTTTGGAAAAAATATACTAATATAATCAACTATTGATCTTTCACTTATTTTTAGCTCAAACTATAGGTGATTTATGACAATATTTTAGTTCGAATCTTTTGTTGAAATGAAATGGATTTTGAGAAATTGATTTTTGATATCGGGTGTGTAATAACCCAAGGATTTTCGGTCTCGAAAATCGACATAATTACATTTACCATAACTAATGCTGACCTTCCAAACACCGAAAACACTGGAATGTTATTTGAAAGAAATTAGAGGGTGAGATAAGAAAGAAAGAAATATTAGAATAGAAGAAGAAGAACCAACACAACATAGGATCAAAGTCTCACATCGCAGCAGAACAAAATATAACACATAAATAAATCTTTATTGAGAGCTTTTTTTTTAAATACTTACAATATTAGAGTACATCAACATCTCTGGACAGTTATAAAAATCTGTCCCATATACAACACACAGTGGAATAGTAGCTATATAATATCGTACGTCTCTTCCAGCTCGTTTCTTCACAGCATTCGATAACCTGAACCTGTATACCCCGGGCTAGCCCGAGCATTTAAAAAACACCGGGTCAGTCTGGTGAACCAGAGTGAGAAAAACTTGCACAGTATTAAGGGTATCACACAACTTGATTTTAAAGTCAAAAATTTTTCGAAAGAAAAGAATAATCGTAAGACCAAATCCACACATAAATACAGACGGTTTTAACCTTACGATAACCCAAAATATTTTTGAAATCAATATCTTTTCTAATATTATAATAGTGTCTAAATACAAGTAGATATCAATCTAGCGGAACGCTTGCATCTCACGCTCCATATATATATATATATATATATATATATATATATATATATATATATATATATATAAACAAAACCGCGAGCGCTTATTGGAGATTGGATTCCGACTATGACAAGGTATGGGACCACCTGCCGCTAGTGTATCTCTAGAGGCGAATACACTGGGTTCAACAAGAATGTCTTGCAACCCGGCCCTCACATGACCGACCACTCATTTCGCTTGAGTGCATCGAAAGTATATCACTAACGGTTGGGCTCAAACCACCGTTTCCCGAAAAGGGACAGCATCGAAATAGATTAAAGAAGCAAAAGGAATTTCACTAGATATGTGATTATACAACCTAATGGGAGTGACCCACATAGCCATGCTGCCTGCCCGGTTTCTGTCATTTCCTTTTTATGAGGCTTGAGATTAAATCTCTTTTGGGATATTTGGTCACCATTCACTTTGAATGACACGTTGTCAGATCCGCCAGATATCACTAATTGATGTCCACAAAAAATACTCTAGTGGTTAAGCTAAGAGAATCGTCATCCTCCGCCACCAACTATGGTACGTTTGATGAATTCAACGTATGTAATTCCTTTGGAAATACTCTGTCATACATCCGTCCATACAAGTCACCCAGGAACAGGATGAACCGAAGGCACCCTCCTACTACATCCGATACCCTATGGATTAGTAGCGAGAAGTCCTTGCAACCCGTAGATTCCAACCACGACAGAACCACGGTTTATATCTGGCCGCTAAACCAGAGATTATTAGTAGTTCTTCCCTGTAATGAAGATCTACGGTCTTCAATGCTCCATCTCGATCATCTTCTGATTTCTTCACGTATTGGTTGGTCGTAATGGTTTTCGAATATAAATTCGATACCAGTCTTTCCGTACCAACAATCGTATTGGACAAATTTGATAGTCGGTGATTTAACTATCAAAATAAACAGTGTTTCAATCATGACAATCCGATGAGTTCGCTGGTTCAGTATTCAGCATCACTTGGCCTTTTAATTAAAACAAACTAATTCACTTCTGCTTAATTAAAACTACTAACTCTTTTATTATTTAAAAATACGATATTTGATTCTTATATGCTAATGTTCTCAAAACTATTTCTCTATAATACTTAGTAAAATAACCATATTCAATTCCCACTTAATTCTCCTCTAAAAACATTTATTTCATCATTCTTTATTATTTAAATTTGGGAAACCCATTCAACTTATTATTCGTAACAGCGTTACGTAATATCTTTCATTCCGTTCTTAAAACAATTACTAATATTAGTATAGAATAAAACTCAACTTTACATTTCCTTTCTAACCCGAAAATATCGTTATATTTTCACGCAAACCCTTTTTGTTTTTCCTCTACTTTGGAATTCTCATTTATATAATTTCCCTTCTTACTAATTTCCTTTACTTCGGATTTCTCGTTATATATTTTCCAAATTCCCACCAAATGTTGCATTATTATTTCACTAATGGAAATAATAAATTATCACTAACCTCTTTTACGATTACCAACTAATATCATCTTCAGATAATCCTGATGTTGTTAAAGTTGGGGTATTTTAATTACCTCTCAGACCTTGATCAACAATGTTCATATCTAAAGACAAATACTAGTTGTAATCCAAAAACCAATATTTCACTCTAATATCAAAACAAATTCCATTTAACTGATTTTATTCCAAATACGGTTTCATAATCCTGCTTACCTTTTTGATAGTCTCTTTCTCGGATATAATCACTTTCCCTTAATTTAATAATTAAGTAATTTCTTATAACACCACTTTTTTTTAACTCTTTACCTTTTTAAACAATTTCATTTCATAATTCGGGTTTGTTTACAAAATCCAATGACCCATTTCTTTTACCATATTCACCTTCACCAATCTCCTTTCAAATCTATCCAATCCTTGCCCGCTCGAAATTCTCATTTCAGTTCGCACTTTTACTTAATTCCATTTTTAAGTAACGTTAATTTAGAATTAATGATATAACACCTCATCGCTTTTATAAACCTTGTTTAAATCAATTCTGGTTTAGTCTAAACCCTTTCTGTTCACAATTCCCTTTTTACTTGATTCAAATATTGAATCAATCTAATTTAAGCCATCATGGTCACTTAAATTCCTTTTATAACATTATTATACAAATTTGGGTTTAAAAAAACTCGTTCATGAACTCCTTTCGCCATTCAACTAGATTTGGTTTCAACTTCAATTACCTTTTAAATGAATTTCCATTTAAAAAGTAATTTTCTAAATTATTATTAATTAAAATAATAATTTACTTCTATCATTAACTGCTGTAAAAATAGTTAATTCCTTAATTAACTAAAATAAATAATAAATCCCTTTTTAAATATCTTATTAAAATTTAAACAATATTCCTTGAACTATTTTATTTTAAATACACTAATTTAATCATCATCCCCAATTTAAAACGGTCGATTTACTCACTCAAACCACGGTTACCTTATTAACCAATCCCAATTTTGTTCTTCCTTTACATGAATTAATGATATCATTAATTTATATAAATTCCATTTAATTGTTCCTTAACAAAACAATTATCCAAATTAACTGTTAGATTAATTTCCTATTCTCATATTTATAAATCTGATTTAACATTAGACTTTACTTTATAAAAATCAGTTAATAATTAATTATAAATTAATTTAACAAATAATAAACATTTATTTCCTTTTTTACAAACTTATTTTCAATATAATTCAATTCAAAATCTATATCCAATTATAAAATAAACTTTATAACTTCATCTCTGTCGATTTACCTGATGGTAAATCAACATTAATAATCCAATTGATTTTATAGGCCATATACTATCGCCAAATACCCAACCAATACCGTCCGTTGGTTTAAACTAAAACAGATGTTAAGTTTTCAGTCAATAATCAACAATCAAATCAATCACCCATCAGATCAGCTCATATACGATAATATGAAAATAAATAATATATTTGAGGAATCCCGTTGGATCTCTCCAACCTGCTCTTCCCTGTATTCAAACGGTTATCTCCAAACAGATCATTCCATTTCATTTTACTGATATATAATAATAAATAGCAACTATTTTATATCAACCAACCAATAAAAACATTTCCATCAGTTCACACAATTCAAACAAAACACGTTTATTTTATAAATGTGACCAACGAGGTAAGTTACCTTCATTGGGTCTAATTTCGTTAAAATAACAATTTGGTATTTCACTGAAATTAAATGACGGTTTAATTTCATCAGTTAAATCAGCAAATAAATATATAATTAGCAAACAGTCAACCATTGGCAAGCAGAGCACACAAAATCAAAACCCAATTTATATAAAATATAAATGGGTAAAACTGAGTGAGTTTAACTCAGCTTGATTTTTTGTTTCATCGTTGAAGTGGTTCGATTACAGTTAAATTAAAAGTCGTTTAATTTATCTGTAAATTCCTGCTGTGTCTTGAACTGTCCAAATTAGTTCCATAGTGTTGCGCTTGTCAAGATGATTTCGACGACACCTAGTTTTGTCCAGTTCTGATCACATATAAGTTATAATTATTATAATTTATACGTTAAATTTACATAAACCAATTTCTTAAATTAAGAATTAATATCGGTAATTACTTGTGAATTTTACAGGGTTAATAATGTTCCCTTCCTTTCCAAGCGGTTTGTGCTTCAGTTCCAGGTTCACGTTCCAGTTATAGCCCCTATTCAAAACCTTGTAATGAACTAGATACTACAAAATGTTAATATAAATTGTAACAGGGTTAATTAATTATATATCATAGTTTAAATAAAACTTTAATTACGTTAGTTTAATTCACTCCGGTTAGCAAGCAAATCACGGTTGATAACTTTAGTTCTTCTTCGAGGTTTGTACTGCCGTGTTTTGTTACTCAGAACCACTACTTCTTTTACTTCTGATACCCTTCCAAGTTCCATGATCCCTCCTTTTAGACCCCACTCTCTACTTCCTGGAATGCCAACATAATTTAATCACTAAAATTTGTCTTAATATAATTATAACAAAACGGTTTTAGTTTAGTAAATATGGTTACAGCCGATTAGATTCATTACTTTTCGATTTCGGTTACATGCCATTTTGGTTCCTCGTTCTGTCCTTTTATAATTCTGCTCTTCGTTACTTCAGAATTCACGCTTGCATATCAACAAAACCATCCTTGTCATCATGTTTTTAGTTAACACATGTTAACATAAAAATTAATAAATTACTTAGTTAACATATTAATTACGTTTGTACATGATAACCAGGGCCGACATCCTCTTCTATTCCATCCCGTTACTTTCCTTCTTCAGGTACTCCTTTTGCACTGCACAAAACAACCAGTATCGAAACCTAGGGCTTCGATTTGCATTCCCCAACGTTGACCTGGGGTCGATCCATGATCGCCGCCCTCTTCATCATCTCGAGTGCTGCTACCAGCCTCAAACTTGTGGAGCTCGAAGCTCCCTATAGTCACCAGCACGAGCCCGAAGTCGCCGACTTTAGTTCCTGATTCCTCACGATTTAGCAAACAATGATCCATCTCAGCCGTTGGTAGTATCGAGCTAGATGAGCTCTGCAGTTTTCCCGTTCGAGATATTACGATTTATTGAGAGGATCAGAAGAATTTGAGGGAGAAAGATGAAGAAATCATGGTTGCTGAAATGGTGGGTGGCGGCAGAATTATAGGTTGACCAAGAAATGTTTGACGCGAAGAATAGGGTTTGTTGTGTTTAGTTGTTTATATAGTAAGGGTTCCTTAATATAATATTATTTGTGAAACTTCATCGTGAAGTAATTGATTAAAACCACTACAAACTATTTTTGTTTTCTGATAAAAAGGCTAATCCAAGAATAGAAAAATATTTCAGACCCAATGGGACAGGTTTCGTCGAAATCCGACATCGTTTTAAAAAAATTCCTTTATAAAACCAGCGAAAAACACGCGTTTAAATTTTCCACGATCACTAAATAAATCAACTTTGAAATCCTACAATAATTAATTAATATGAACCCAACGACACCAGTTTCATCGCATTCTGAGACTGTTTTCCCGGTAGGCTATTTTTATACGCATCGCAATGCCATTTTGGACACCCAACTACCCGGTCTCCAAAAATAACAAACTGTATACATATCCTGACTCTAAACGTCGATACGAACTGAACGAAACTAGTTTCGTGGCTTAATTTGATAATCTGCTCAAATTACACTCAAATATCTCTTTATTGAATTGAATTAATTTAATTACGCGCTATATAAAATGAACGGGCGTTTACGGCTACCGTGGTCACATACGACATCTGCTTGCCACGTAATTTGATTTTCTTACAAAAGTTTAATGATACAGTTCCAATGAAACTGATTTCATCGAAAACAGAGTCCGTTTGCAAAATCACTATTTTAAAGGCCTATATTTTAAATAATGATTTCCATAGCGACTATTTTAAATTTTGATTTGGCCATAACTAACAAACTATAATACAAAATCTGAATTTTTCTCTTCCATATGAAAATTATAATCAACACGATTCCAACGTTTCTCGATTCATAGAAATCCGACTTATATCGGATCCTGTATATCAAATTGAAGTTCAAAACTCCATTTTACGAACTGCCGCGCGATTTCGAGCTCGATTTATAATTATATAAATATATAACGTTCAAACTTCGTTTTAATAACAAATTAAATATTAAAAACCTTTAATATTTCAAATATAATATTTAAAATAATAAATTAAATAAAACATTTGATCACCAAAAATACGGGACGTTACAGGGTGCTTGTTTTTATAAACTAATAGAGCCTATGTCTGTTTGATTCTTCCCATATTTTACATAAAGATTTCAGCTACAAATTCAGTTATATATGCATCTATATATACAATTGCATCATAGAAACATCTAAGCAGGGATTGTTTACTCACAGCGTTTACTGTATTTTTTTTCATTTTTTTTCAGGTTACTAACATTTGGCATACAAGTTTCAGAAGTCTTTTCCATCATTTAGGTGATAGTTTGATAATCATGAAACCAATTCATATAAACATGTGTATATTCACATTTTATTTATAGTTCAGAGCATAGTTTGAAATTGGAAACTTAAGTGACTATTACATACAAATATACCCATTTCTTCTTTCCAGGTTTTATTTACCAGAAACTCTCTGCCCTTTTTGGTTAAGCATAGCACTACTTACATAATATCAGCCATATTTCATTCTCTTAACTTCAACTAACATTCACACACACACACACACACACACACACACACACACACACACACACACACACATATATATATATATATATATATATATATGCAGACATATATGTGTTCGTAGATTCAACATTTTTATTGCATATAACAGGAGGAAAAGAGTGTTTTATTTGCTCACTGTTTTGCTGTTTTCACATACCCTGTATATTCACAGGATCCATCTAAACTAGGTTTTCATCCAATTTGAAATCAACTACATCAATATACTAAAAAGCATGAAAACCTATATAGATTAGTACCGTACATAAACAACTTAAAACAAATTCAAAAGAAGATAGTTTACTCACACTTTTATTTACTCTACTCTTTTCCATTTTTTTTCTCTTCTCTATTCATATTGTTTTCTCGGCCATTTATTTATCTTCTAGTTTAAAGTCTTTAAGCTTCTCCTAAACTATGGAATCATAAGGTATTGAGGTATAGTTAGAGGTGGAAGGGGTGCATGGTTTTAAAGACTTAGCTGTGTAGTCTATAGGTTGTCTTAGCCTTGATGGAGAGGATGCGCTAGCTTTGTCATGACTGATTGAAAGGCAGCCTGAAGTTGCCTAGTTGATAGGGGAGAAGCTAAGTTTATAGCTTGGTTTGCCAGCTGAGTGAAAGGGACAACACAAGGTATTTATAGCTACTGTATTCTTGGTTTTAGATTGGAAAGGTGACTACATATAGCTGTGTATGTTCTTTGATGAGCTCGGCCATGTCTTTTGATGTACATCAGTAAATATTCTATGCATAACATGTGCACAAGTAAGAGCTTAGGTAGGTTCTAATGTGCACTTGGTTTGTGATTGAAAAGAGGTTGTCTTTAACAAGGTTTCACACTGGAAGGTCACGGCTGATGTAGTTTGGGGTACAACATGTGCAGACCTATGTGTTGTTTAGTGGTATGCCTTTGGCTATTAAGTAATCCAAACAAATCAAATACTCATATCTTTACAGTCATGAAATCCAATCCATAGTGCAATAGCACATGTCCATTAAATGTGTTGATTTTATTTGTAGGTTCTAGGCTATTGATTCCTAGTTACTACTGGCAATACTTCATAACTAGGAAAACAATCCATATTTAAAATATTTGATGTGAATATAAAATGCTAGTGTACTACACTGATTAAAATTTGCAAGTAAATGTAAAAATATATTCTCATTAATTTAATTTGGTTTGCTTTCTCTTAATCTATTATATGACATATTCTAATCTTATATGTATACGTAAGTGAAGAAACAAATATTTAAGTATATATAAAACTTACTATCTTGCTTTATATACATATACGTATGCATACATACATATATATATACACACACAAAAGATCATTTACATACATATGTCTTAATATTTAAAAAATTAATTCAAATTCTCTCGAATATAGAAATCAAATTTTATTTAAGCATTAATATTTTCCTTCAAAGTTTTAGAACAAGTTTCTATATGCAAAGTAAAATGTTAAAACGACATTTACCAGTGTATATATGAAACACAAGTCAAAAACATACATATAGGGTTTAAACTTATGATTATACAAAATTATCTATAATATTTAAATTAAATATTATTTACTTGAATTTGATTATTAGTATAACCTAAGATTTAGGTTACATTGAGATTAGGACTAGTATATAAGGATTTTGAATATACGCCTAGCTTACATATATATGAAGTCTAATATATACTAGATAGATATAGAAATACACTTTAGTCGCTTGGAAATAAATTCTTGGGATGATCGCGACATCACTGGTATTTATTTTCGAGTTTTGAAAGTGGGATGACTATATGATTCTGATCTAAATGTCGAGAAATACGTAAAATCGTTTAGATAAGTGTTTGAAAATATTTGGATAAATTTAAATAAAACGTTTGATAAATAAATATGAACTGTAATAGGTAAGCAAATAAAATTTCATCTTTGAGAATTGCCTATAAAGGATAAATTGAACTTGCAAATAAATTCAATAGAAATGAATGTTCTGAAAATATAATGTTGTTCCTTCGTTGGTTGTCGTGTTTTTTTCCCGCCTCATCGCCATCTTTTGTTTATTCAACATACTTTCCCTGCCCTATTCGACATATTCGTGATGGTCCATCCTATCTCTTTTGCCTTGCATCGGCCAGTCTAGGACAAGTTGGAGTAATAACATTGTCTTGGATTTGAAAATAAGTATTTCAAATTATCTCTTGCTTTGAAATTGCATTAAGTACAAATGAATTTCAAAAATGTTGAATTTATCCAATATGCTACATTTGCAAGATACTTTGAAATCTGTTTTCATAAAAACTTGATATGGTCTATAAATTTAAATGGTTTGTAAAACTTATGGTTTGGAAAATTTCCAAGTTTGAATTTGTACATTATTTGATTTAAATTAAATTGTATAGTAAATGGAGTAAAATTTTACTTCAACTCTTGAATGAAATTGATTTTTTTTCCAGTTAGTTGGAATGTGAAAATAGTTATAAAGTGATTTAAATGAAGGAATTTCGATGACTTGGAATCCCAATATTTCGAAATATTTAGGAAATAACAATAATATGATTCGAAAGCATTTGTAAATTATTATTGTTGCGAAATGATTTATAGCTTCGGAATATGAAATGTAAATGATTTGCCACTAAGATTTGAGTAATCCATGACTAAAGAAAGGTATGAAGTGGGCGTAAACCTTTGATTGATGGTCATCTCTAGGGTCTAGAGAGATATCATTTATTTGTATCGATACATGCGTAGGCTGTGCCTAATGGCCTTGTCATTGGGAGAAACCTCTCGACTTAGGACAACAGATTTTATGTCGTCTTATCGTAAAATATTTGAATTTTTCGAAATGATTTTGGTTTTGAAATCCTGAAGCAAGTATGATTGGTATGAAAACAATATAGTATTTCAAATAATTTGAAAATAAATTAGGATTTCGGGTTGAAAAGGTTATTTCATACTTTGATTTTCAAGTTTATATCCTATTGTTGTTTATTTAAAACTAAATTTGATATTGGTAAATATTTTAAATTTGTATGGGTTTAACAATCTCTCATTTTCGAGGATGAAAAGTTTTAAAGGGGGAGATTGTAATGATCCAAGATTTTAACGTTTTAATATATGAAATTTATTTGGATTTTTTGAATATATATTTAATATAATATGGTATAAATACAAATACTGATTAATAATCTTTTGTATATTAGTTTAAATAAATATTTTGTTCTGTTTTATAAATAGGATCTTGTAAAAGGAATCTTATTTAAGAATATGTTTAAGGTATATATAAGATTTAGTAAGTAATCATTTTATATGATTCATTCAAATGCTATTTAATGTAGTGCATAAGATTTTACAAATCTATTTTGAATAATAGGATTAAAAATGTTATATATATATATATATGTGAATTTATAAAGATTTAAAAAATTGTCTGGTTAAATAAAAATTTGAAGACGATAATGTATTGATTGAAATTAATTTAGTTAAAAACAATATTCGTTTGGCAAAACAGTTCGTTGTTGGTCGAATTGTCAAAATGGTTTGTAATATAGTTACTTAAATGATAAGCATTCGATTACTAATTATAATTAAATATCGGTTAAGAATAATCATTCAGTTTCTGTACATGCAGTCCTAAATTATTTTATAGAATTTTACTATAATTTTTAATTTAGGAAATATGCATATATTTTTCTAACTTATTTTAGGGCAATTGTGGTCGTTTTGACACTCTACAAAATTAACCAATTGGCTTATTTTATTCCTGTTTTGAGATCTATACACATCATTGTGTACGACCGTAATTCCCTTGCCGTTAGTAATCTACATAAATACATACACTTAAACCCAGTTGTCTATTTATACTTACCTTTTCCATGCATTTGAGAATACTGCTGTAAAACGTATTAAACAAATGCGTTTGACATTTATATATCACCGTTTTAAAGTGTTCAGCACATGTAAATTTTTGGGGCATGTTTTACAATTATCATTGGGTGTAAGAACTCCTCAATACGTGTAACCTTCCTTCTCTTCACTTCTTAAGTGTACTGTTCCTCCTCTTCTAAAAACAAAACCATCGGCTTTGTAGCAAGCTTCACTGTATCTTTCCTCTCCATTTTTTTTACTTCATTCCCCCACCATGCAATGAAACCCAAACTCCCTTTTCTACTTAAAACTTCCTCACGTCCACCTTTCCAAATAGAAAAGAAAGAAAGAAAAAAAGCAAACAGAAGCTCATGCCCAATTCCATGCACCACTGGCCTCTCCGCCACCCACCTCCATGGTAGTCCGTCGATCAGCCACCTCCTCAAGTACAACCGCCCCACTCTGCCACTGTCCCGCCGTCAGCTCACCACCAGCCACCAAGAACTCATCCTAAAAAAACCGCACCCTCTTCCCCTTAAAAACAGAATGCCTCCCCACTTGAACAATTGCCTTCCCCCTTAACAACTCCACCACCACACACATCAGCCACCTCGCTTGACACCACCACACCCGACGCCTCTGCCAACTGCTGCCCGACATGACAACCACCAGACCCGCTGTGAACCCCGGCGTGGCCTCTCTCCTCTTTAATCATTCACTGCCTCCATTTGCATAGCATGCCAATAATATTTAACCACTTTTTAATTCTTCCCCTTTTAGTGCTTTCGGCTCTCATCTCCAGGAACATCAGCAACTAAAGAACCTCCTCTGACCACTCAGTTCCACATAACCCTCCTTAGCTTGTTCGTGATCTCTTAGATTAGGCGACCCTCTTGAAAAATATAAAAATAAGTTGATGTGTGTCTATATATATATACACACACACGATTGGTTTGCTAGGAGTTTGTGCGCCTACATGTAGCATCGATTGTGAAGTTATACGTGATTATCCATAAACTTGTGCGCAGTGGACACGAGTCTTGACAGTAAAGATAATTGGAGAGCTTTGGGTGAGAACTATGATTTAACTACTTTATTTTAAATTGGTGGTTAATTTTAATTAAATGATAAGTATGCTTAGTTAATATTATTTGATTTTGGGTAGTCATAGATGATTGTATGTAATGTTTGAATGGACAGTGTTAGCCTACTTTGTGAACTAGGCTACACAAAGTTAAAAGACCAATTATGAAGGATGTTGACTAGAAGAACATGCACTCAAAGTCCGGATCGGATCAGCAATATCTGGCCAAGCCAAAACAGTAAGGAGTAGAAAGCAGAAGAGTCCAAACAGAATTGGACCAGATCGGAATATACCAATCTGCACCTCCTCTCCTACACATGTCCGATCCGAAGCAGGAAGCAGTGTCAGTTACAGCCCATGATCCCTAGAGATGCGGAGCAGTTTTGCACACGTTCCCCTACATTCACCCATGACTGTTGTGCGTTGTCACCATCTCCTTCCATCTGAACCCGACTCTTAAGGGATGAGTGCCACATGCATCCGAACCGGAGCCATTTCAGTGAGATTTTCCGCCTATAAATAGACCACCAAGGGTCATTTCAAAGGATCTTTTGGCAACCTATCAACCCAAGCTTCCTCCATAATCAAATTCCACCACTTTATTTAGATTATAATCATCTTTCAAAGTATATTTTTGAGAAGATTGAGTGAATTTATGTACGGTATGAGTGAAACTGAGTTAGAATCATTATTGTACTTGCATTCAAATCATCAATCCAACAAGTATAAAGTGGATGTAGGCTCTTTAACACTGAACCACTATAAATCGCGTGTTTTTCTTTGCTTTTTGATTTCATTTTAGTAGAATTATTGCTACTTGGGGTGTTAGAACCACTTTTTGGTCTAAAATTTTGGTGCTTTCACCGAGAATTTTTTGAATTCTCTGCTTTTTGGGATTATCATTCTACTATTTGGACCCTCAAGTTCAAAGAAGTTAATCCTTTGTTTTCGACATTCTCGAGTATTTGCTGATTAATCTCTATGGAATTAGATATTATGGCCAAAGGAAAAAGAAAGAAATACAAGGCGCTCGGGAGAATGAGTCTAGCAAAGATCAGTAGGCTATAGTCGGGACGAGGTCGAGGGGAAAGGGTTTTGGAACAGGCCGAACCGAACCGGGCGCTCCAAACCAGATTGATGACATGAACCCGAATCGATCTGGAAGCTCTGATGCTGCTCCAACACCTCCCCCAATCCGATACGGCTCTGCTTCCCGGCTCCGATCCGATCCGAATGCGGCTGAAACTGGTACATCTACTCGAGCTCCCACTAATGTTCTGATACCGGCCGCGACAACTAGTGAACAACCCGCTCCATCTGCACCAGTCACGTATGGAGACTTTCGCGCTTCCTTGATATGCTTGAGAGAACTAAGGATGCTTTGGAAGCTCACAAATGTGACAGTCTTTGTATGAAAGAGAACATGATCACTATGAGTAAGGAAATCAATGAACTTCGTAGGCAGAAGACACCCTCTCTAACTCGTCGCCTCACAGTAGACCAGTCATCTTCTTCAGATGAAGAGCGCCCTCGTGAAAGAAGGCCATATGAGAAAGCTGAAAATCTTGATCAGCTGACCTTTGGATTTTTGGGATCCCGTGAAGATGCTGCTCGTGTGCTAGGGCCTGATGACCCGAGCCTGAGAGAGCCCATGCTGCTGCCCATGCGTGGATCTCACGTCCTACCCTGGGATCCTAATATTATCAATCCCACACAAGGTAAACTCCTCCAGCCCCTTCCTCCTATGAATGACCGGGATCGTAGGGAGCGGAGAAGAGCAGCTGCTGCTAGAAACAGTAGAACATCCCCTGGTCAGGAGCCCAGGGGCAATCCTAACATCAGGGCCAAAGAGCCTGAACCAACATTAACGAATGCTGATGTAGAGGCAATGGTGCGTCAAATCATGGCCGATAGCCGACGCTATACCAAGGAGGACAGGGGCATTGAACAAAGTCACACCCCCTTTACAGATGACATACTGGACTTTCAATTCCCCCGGCGGTTTAATTTGCCACAGATGGATCGGTATCCTGGGGGAACCGACCCGGGATAACATTTAATGCGATATGCATGGTTTATTAATGCCGCAGCAGCTCCAGACGTTGTAAAATGCAAGGCCTTCTCGATTTATTTAGAAGATGTGGCGTTGATGTGGTTCACTCGACTCTCTCCATGTTCAAAATCAACTTTTAAAGAACTAAGCGAACGCGTTATGAACCAGTTTCGGCTTCATGCTCGAAAATCTAAAAGCGTCATTGAGTTGTCGAGGATTAAGCAGGCTCCAGGTGAATCTTTGAAATCATACTTGGACCGCTTCAACCTGGCTGTTACCAAAGTCAGTGACCCTCACGAACCCACTATTTTGATGGCCTTAATAGAAGGAGTCGACCCTGACACATAATTCGGGGATTATCTATCCGGAAAACCACCCCACACTAGGGAATTGTTCTATGAAAAGGCCAATATTCGCTTGAGGCTGGAGGAAGCCTATGCGAATAGAAAGAGAAAATATGAAGGGTTTCTAACGAAGATACCCAAAGCAATGTCGTTGTAAAACAGTCCGGTGATAGTTTGGGGAAGGTTGATGTGAACGTTAGCAAAAGAACGAAGGTAGTAACAACAGGAATGGAAACGACAATAGGAGGAATAGGAACCGAGGAAATAACTCTAGCAAAAGACCTCGATTCTAGACCATTGAGAATTATTCACTGCTGAATGACACATTAGAAAACATCTACCTGGATACTTACAACATCTTACAATATAAAAGGCCGCCACTCAGTGACTTAACCGAAAAAGAGATCGCGACAGGAAAATTTTGCATGTTTCATGGAACTCACGGACACTCAATTAATGAATGTCTGCATCTGAGAGACATCATTGAAAAGCTATTACGGGAAGGAAAGCTAGACGAATATAAAGTCGCTCTGAGAGACAGGGGGCAAGGGGGACAGACCCTGAATCAAAATCAACATGCTCCTAAACCCACAATTCAACAGAAAGGTAGAGGGATTGTCATCAACACTATAGTAGGTGGGCCTCATCCAGTAGGCCATAGTTACAAAGCGATAGACCAATATGTTAACGCAGCTAAACAATCGATATGGAGGAATGCAATAACCTTGAAGATATCACTCCAGCGAAGCAATAGAAAACGATGTCTGACGATGTTGTGTTCCGTAACAGAGACGATGTTGGAGTTCAATCACCTACTGAAGACCCATTGGCCATCACTACTACTATTGGTCCCGCTCTAGTTCATAAGGTATTGGTGGACAATGGAAGTTCAATCAATATTCCTTTCAAGAAAGCGTTCGATCAAATGAAACTCGAACCGAAAGATTTGAAGCCTTGTGAGGGATGGATTCGCGGCCTCAATGGGGCATCAACAACTCCATTGGGATAGAATTGTCAGTGATGTTGGGACAAGGAGACCGTCGGAGAGTAAGAATTCTTCAGTTTGTAGTTTTGTACATCGACTCGCCTTATAACGCTTTCTTGGGTAGACCAGCCCTCGCGGAATTCAGGGCTTGCATCGCACCTTGGTGCCTATTAATGAAGTTTCCAACCGAAGCCGGGGTGGGAGTAATGAGAGGTGATCAGGTCTTTGGACGAGCCTGCTACATGGACGAACTAAAGATGTTGATGAAGGGATTAAGTATAGATGCTAAAGGTACTTCCCCCCTCCGAGGGAGGGTTCAGCATAGCAATTAAAAGGACCAGCCCAGAGGGAGTTGCCCAGAGGAATGTCCGAGGACATAGATCCCAGAGAGGATGAAGAGCCTGGGGACAGAAAGGCGACCCCCAATGAAATGATTGTGGACATCTCGATTGATGATATTGATCCGACAGAGGTGCTAAAGATTGGACCCCAACTGGAACCATTCCAAGCAAAAAAATTGACTGACTTCTTAAAGGAAAACTTGGACTTGTTTGCCTGGACCTATTCTGACATGTGTGGGATATCTCCTTCTGTTATGAGCCACTCATTGAGTATCAACCCAATGCATCCACTTGTTAAACAAAAAGACGTACATTAGGCCTGGAAAGGTCGGGAACCCTAAAGGAAGAAGTGGAGAAGTTGAAAGATAACGGGTTCATTAGGGATTCAGTGTATCCCGACTTGATATCGAATCCTGTTTTGGTCAAGAAATCAAATGGAAAATGGCGGACGTGCATTGATTTTTCAGACTTAAATAAATCTTGTCCAAAAGATAGCTTCCCGCTCCCTAGGATTGACCAACTGGTGGATTCAACAACTGGACATGAGCTCCTTTCCTTCATGGACGCATACTCGGGATATAACCAGATCCTCATTCATGTGCCAGATCAAGAACACACAAGTTTTATAATGAATTCGGAATTGTATTGCTATGGGGTGATGTCGTTCGGACTAAAGAATGCTGGAGCCACATATTAGTGTCTGACAAATCGAATGTTCTATAACTAGATTGGAAAATACATGAAGGTCTATGTAGATGACATGCATGTGAAATCCAGGCAATCCTCTAGTCATACACAAGATCTAACGGAGATGTTTGACATCTTACGGAGGTACGAGATGCAGTTGAACCCCTTAAAGTGCTCATTTGGGGTGGCCTCTGAAAAGTTTCTCGGTTTCATCATGAGTTCTCGAGGGATTGAAATTAATCCTAGCCAGATAGCAGCAATAAGAAATATAGAAGAACCACGAAAGATTAGGGACTTTCAAAGCCTGGCAGGGAAAGTCGCCGCACTAAGCAGGTTCATCTCCAAGGCCACGGACAAGTGTTTCCCATTTTTCGACTTAATCAAGCAGGGGAAACGTAATTTCGAATGGACTCCAGATTGCGTAGAGGCCTTCCAAAACTTATTGGAATTATTGGAGAAACCCCCGATATTGGTAAAGCCGGTGGATCATGAAGATCTGTTCGTCTATCTGGCGGTGTCATCTTATTCTGTCAGCACAGCTTTAGTGCGTGAAGAAGACAAAGTCCAAAGGCCGGTATATTACGTAAGTAAGAAGTTAGCAACAGTGGAACGTAATTATCCAAGAATAGAAAGCTCCGACATTATTTCCAAGCTCATCCGATAGTTATATATATCGATCAACTTCTAAGACCGGTCTTGCAAAGACCCAAAGCATCGGGATGATTACTTAAGTGGAATATCGAATTGAGCTAATTTGATCTGAATTTTCAACCAAGGAGATCAATAAGGTGGCAGACCTTAGCCGACTTCATAGCAGAAATCACGATTCCCAAAGAAGAAACAGTGGATGACAAAGTTGTTACTTCAGAGCACGAGTTAGAACTTAGTCCATGGAAGTTATTTACGGATGGGGTCAAGAATGATCGGAGATCCGGCGCTAGAGTTGTTTTAATCACTCCTAAAGGACGATCCATTTACTACGCCCTGCGATTGGAATGTCCTGCCACCAATAATGATTCCGAGTATGAGGCCCTGATTGCTGGGCTGAAACTCGCCAAGAAACTAGGAGTAAGAACATTGGATATAAATATTCTATGACTCCAAGATAGTTGTCTGCCAGGTCAGGAAGGAGTTTGTGTCCAAGGGACCTCGACTCGCTACTTATCTTGGAAAAGTAGAAAAGTTACATGGCAATTTGGAACATTACAGTATAACACACATTCCGAGAGCGGAAAATCAAAAGGCAGACCGACTGGCTAAGCTAGCAAGTTCTGATAACCCTGAAGAAACCGAAATGGTTCCAATAGAGATATTCGAGTCATCATGCTTCGACCTAATGGAAGTCGAATTAGCCCTAGAAGCTGAGCCAAAAAGGGAGTCTTAGATGACACCAATTAAGAACTTCCTCAAGAGCCAAATTCACCTATCGAAGAAGAGCGAGAGACGAGCTATAACATGTAAAGCTGCACAATACGTTTTATAGGACGATGTCCTTTATCGCCAAGGATTTTCTATGCCTTTGTTACAGTGTATAGATCATGACGACATCAAGCATGTACTAAGAGAAGTACATGAAAGTGAGTGTGGAGATCATACCGGGGGTCAAACCCTAGCAAAGAAAGTTTTATGGTACGAATATTTTTGGCCTACCGTGAATAAAGATGCAGCTAATCACTCACGACACTGCGAAAAATGTTAGAGGTTCGCAAAATTTTCAAGAGCACCTCCAAAGCAACTCAAATCAATGGTCAGCCCGTGGCCATTCGCTTTGTGGGGATTAGACATCATCGGGACCCTACCGATTGCTAAGGGAGGAGCTAAATACGCGATCATCGTCGTGGATTATTTCACAAAGTGGGTGGAAGCCGAACCTTTAACCATGATCACGGCGAGGAAGGTGATAAGCTTTGTGTTCAGAAATATTATTTGTCGATTTGGGATACCGAAAACCATTATAACTGATAATGGGACCCAATTCGACAGTGCTGAATTTAGAAAAACTTCTGTCAGAAATATAAGATTGATGAGAGGTACAAAGTCGTAGCTCACCAACAGTCGAATGGACAGGTTGAAGAAACAAACAAAGTCATTAAGTCCATTCTCTTGAAGCGGTTGGAGAGGACCAAAGCCATGCACGTGGATAAGTTGCCGTTAGCTTTATGGGCCTATCGAACAACCTTTAAGACGACTATTGGCCATACTCCTTTTTCACCCTCCTTTGGATCATAGGTGGTGATCCTGGTGGAACTTAAAGTCCCCTCTCATAGGGTGACATACTATGACCTAATGACGGATAGAGCACTCCTCCTAGAATCCCTTGACGCGGTTGAAGAAAAAAGGGACGAAGCAGACTTGCGTGCTTCAAGGCATCGACGCCAAGTGGCATGTTATTATGACTGAAAGGTCCGCTTTAGGACTTTCGAACCAAGAGACTTGGTACTAAAGCGAGTCTTTCCACCTCCAGCCCATCTAGGCCCAAAGTGGGAAGGACCATATGCCATCCAACGAAAACTTAAAACGGGAGCCTTCAAGTTAACGACCATGGACGGTGAAGAAGTTCCTAGAGCTTGGAATGCTCATCATTTGTGGCGATATTTGAGTTAAAAATGTAGTGTTTTCTTTTGTTTTTATAAACTATGTAAAAAGGCACGACTTTCCTAGAAAAGTCTGCTTATATGAACAAATGATTATAAAGTGGATGTTGGCTACGACTTAACTGAACCACTATAAAAATTTCGTGTGTCATTTATTTTCCTGCATTATTTTTACCTTCTATGATTGTTCTGTCCTGATTATGAAATGCTAAACATTAAATTAAGCTTAAAAGATTGAGGATAATTCACGTGTAGGAGCAAACGAAATGACCGTTTACGTAACATAAGAGAAGGAATGGGAAGACGACATTCCTAACACTAAATCTCATGAAACGAGAGAGAGAGTATAAAGGACGGGAAGATGATGTCCCTTACGGCGTGAAGGTGCACCCTGATAAGAGACCGCCTCAACGATACTCTAACCTGGTTATGAGACAGGAGAGTATAAAGATGCTAAGAGGATAAGCATCAACAACAAAGGAAAGTTAGCCCCGCCAGAGAGTCGGGGGCAACTGGACACTAAGATTAATCAATCTCCAACAAACCTTAGCCAGTCAGTCTATTCAAGATTGACTGGGGGCATACACATACACATGTCCCCAATGTATATTGTTTACTATTTAGTAATAATGACTTTATTGTATAACTGTGATATGACATGTTCTTTATCTGCATTTTTACTTAAATAATGGATTTGCAAACATTTGACATTGTAGGGAACAAACTACTTTATTCACAAACATGTGAGTTTATACAAGAAAACTAAGCAAAAGATGTGAGGGTCGCACTCGTGGCAACAATAGCGGGCCAGTGGAATATCAAAACAAAAGACAAAGCGCGTTTTCACTTGGACTTTAGGGTAGACTTAGCCTTCTTAGCACCTTAAGAGTATCTTTTGCTTCTTTTTCAGCATCAGACATAAGGTGCTTCTGCTTCTTTTTTCCCAAAGTTAGAGAGCTAGGATTGGCAGGAGACTTTTTGGCGAGCTCCCCAGTGAATGACCTGGTTGATAATTTAACAATCATCTTAGACTTAGGATCAACCACCGCAAGAGGTTTGGGATCTTCGAGTTCCACATTTTCAGAGTTTGCTTTCAGATCCATGTCCTGTTTGGCTTTTATCTCCGCCAAAGTCATGTCGTCATCTTTCCCCCAATCCCTAGTCACAACAACATCGGCATCTTCTTTATGCCCGTCATCACCACTGTCATCTCTTAAAGCAGTTATTATCTCCTCATCATGAGGAGTTTCGGTGTTATGCGGTACGGGAGCTTTGTCGATAACCTCCTCCTTCTCGCCCTCATCTCCCTTTCCTAGTTTTGTAGCAACGACTTCATCCCGTTTCTCCCGAGTTTCTTCAGTAGACCCTTCACCTGGAGTTGTCTTCTGTGAATCATCAATCTTCTCAGTTGGCTTGGTACCTACAGAACGAGAAGTAACAGTTATTAACTTAGGAGAAAACACGGGACTTTCAATTGTTTGTCCAATAATGTGATGAAAGGTTGAGATAGCTTTGGCAAACTGAGGTGAAAAAGTAGAAATACCCTCAGCAGATTTCTCGACTTGAGCAGTAGGTACTTCGGGAGTCCATCCGGCAGTAGAAGGTAAGGAAGAAGCCCCAAGGATCTGTGGCCTTTCTGGATCATACCCCTCTACTACAGCAGCCCCAACTATGGCAGAAGTAGAACCAACTTCAAGGGTATCGTTTCCCTTGGCCTAACGCCTTTCCTCCTCCATAGTGGCAACAATAAGTTTTCGCCCTTCAGCTAAGCGGGTTGTCTCTTCGCCCCTCAAGTACTTCTCTATCAACTTATCCTTATCGATCGAATCCACTCCAAGTTCTGCTTTTTCCCATTTGACCAATTGGTCCCATGCATACACAAGGGGACTAGGATAGTCCCTAAGCCAAGCAAGTTTCGGTGACGGATCACCTGAGCGAAAAATCCAACCATGGTTTCACCGCTCTCATCCAGCTCCCTTTGAGCGTCTTTAAGCTATTCATTGACTTTCTCAACTTGCTGCAAAGCCGTGTTTGCATTCCCTTCGGCAAGAGCTGCCCTCATTTCAGCCTTCAGTAATTTAGCCTCAAGCTTTGCATTCTTTTTTACTAAGTCCGCTTTCTCTTAGGTGAGACGAGTGCTCTCAGAATTAGCATCCTTAGCCTTCTTCTTTAAATCTATTCGCTCCTGACTATGGGACTCAAGCTCAGAATGATAGCGCTTTTGTAATTCTTCGAGTTGCCTCTTATAATTATCTATGTCGCATTGTACAAGAGAAAGTTTATCTTGGGCATCCTCCAGATCTTTCTCAGAATTTTCGATAGCCCTTGCGTCACACTCAGCGGCATCAGCCAGGGTTTTACATCTGCCATCAGATCGCTAATGATTTTGGAGAGAGTCCTTGCATACCTCTTCATCTTTTTATATTGTTCATCCACAAAGTCTATGGAAGCCTTAATGTTGTTGGCCCAATCAGGATTTACCGGTTTAAGTTTTGGGACGAATGCCCGAAATGGTTATCAGGAAATTGTTGCTTTCAAACTTCCAATCTGGCCTAGTTTTCGTCATTAAGAATAACAGGCATCGCAGTGCTGATATCGAGGTGTGACGCTTGAGTTTAACGATGGGCCTATCCTTTCCTGTTTCTTTCCCTAATTCCTTTTGTTTTTCTGTTGGATCGGGTACTTTCTTCGAAGAGATGTCTTGAGGAGTTTTTTTTTTTGGATGAGGCAGAAGTTTTGACGCCATGCTTTTCCCCTCGTGATGTGAAGGCTGACTCTTATGTTTGTAAGAGTCTTTACGGTGGGGGATCGAGAACGGGAGGACCAATTAGGCCTTGGAGGTCGATCCCTCCTATTATTTCTGCCTCTACTCTCATGCTATTCATGCCTCTCATTAGGATCCATTGGGGGCATACTCGAACGAACATTCCTCATATAGTAACGCTGCCTCACCATTTGCCCTATAAAAAGAAATGAGAGAATATTAGAATCAACATTAACATAAAATTCAAGTGCTGTAATGTGCAGTACTAGAGTGCTGTGTGTTTCCTAAGTGGTAATCCCCCCAAACAGACCAGATTTCGAAGTGAGGCTGGTATGTGCAGTTTCCCTGGACTTTACGGGAGTAACTTCTTCCTCAGAGGTGAGAGCAAGAGGATTTATTGTGAAATCTCCTACACTAAAAGGGTCTCAGGCAAGGGAAGTTTTCCTAAACCCCGATATATAGAGTCATCCACTATAATACTATCTCATAAAGGAATGACTGATGGCAACTCGTTTGGAGAAATTGGCCTCTCAGGGGTAGCCGCGTCCTCATGAGTGATATATTTATCTCTGTCTTTCTCAGCTATGTTTGCTAGTTCATTATCCTGAGTCGAAGATGGAAAAGGGGGATTCCTAAGGGGTACCGTTGGACCTTTCCAGTTTCCTCCCTTCTTAGGAATAATGTCGACTGGGGGTATGTATACATAAGGGACTTTCCCATGGCTTATACTGTGGGTGATAGATAACAACTCGTGACGATGGAGGTATTCATCTTTAAGGACGTCGTCGATGGTCAAGAACTTTTGATCACCGGTGAGTAGCTGGTGCAAACAATTGAAGTATACTTGACCCGTCACTTGCTTTGGATTAGGAACTTCGAATAAAAATAAGAGTCATTTAATGTACTGACATAAGTAAGTGAAGTTGAAATTCAAAAAGTTGGTGCCTTACTTGACTGGAGCCATCTCCTGGTGCACCCAGGTTGTTGTTTAATGTAAAACCATTCGGGTTTTGAGTCACCAGCTTTGCTGCTATATGGGACAGTGATGATTTTCATTTTTGGAACTGATTCAAAGTATGAAAAGGATGGAGTTTCTTGGGTCCGATGCTTGAAATTATAAAAGAAATGAATGTCATCAAAGGTAAGCTCTACACCAAGGATCTCTTTGTAGGCTATATACAGAGTGTGCACATAAGCATAGGAGTTGGGATGTAGTTGCATGGGGGCAATCTGCAGTTGTCTCAGAAAATTAACGACAAAAGGCGGAAACGGAGGTATTGCCCTAACTAGACACATTAATCTGGTGATAGCCATATATCCTTCTTGTGGATTATGGGGACGATATGTTTTGGAGGGCAACTGGGTATCTCTTTGAAGAATCCCATGCTTTAGACGTATCCGTATAAGTCTGTCATTGTCAATTGTCAACTCAACTGAATCCTTAGGCAATTCCAAAATAGTGACATTTCCAAATTCGTCGGGGGCACGGTTATCTCCTACCCCTCCTTCCTCTTCCTCGCCTAAAGAAACATCACCCCCGGATGATACTTCACTATCACGAGTACCCATTTCATAGTTCGGGCCCTCACTATACCAATCTGGGTCAGAGGTGGAAGACACATCTTCAATGGTAGGATTTTCAGATGCCCCACGGCTTCTCTTCTCTCTACTGGTCTGGATGAACTTCTCTCAGTCATGTTTGATGTACTATTGAAGAAATAATAGCAAGGGTTAGAGTAAAGTTGCCCGTGTCCCCTGTGCATGTATGTGAGCTAAAGCCTGCAAGTGTGTACACAATAATACAAAGTTAGCATATGAGAATACAATGCAAAGATGAACAGGACAGTTATGTATTCGTTGATAATCCAAAAGCTCAGTTGAAAATGCTCTATCCTAACTGTTCAAGAATTCACAATCTATATCTAGTTTTTATTAAGTTGGTTGAAGCATATAGGCAGTGCTGTGGACCGGTTCGGATATATCTGTAAAGTACGGGTCAGTTCATGTATTTTCATCATCAATGATTTGGATCGGGTATCCATGTTGTATGCGGATCGGATCAGAACTGGGGTACAGAAGAGTTCGGATAGGACAGGTCTTCAAGGAGAAAAGCCCAGTTTGAGTCAGTTGGCACCGAACCGAACCGCCCTCCTTTCTCTAAACATATTTCTCTTTCATTCATGCGACTCTAGAACATCACCCCATCTAGCTATTCCGATCCAAACCGAGGTCACAAAAGGTTTCTTGATGATTTAATCCCAGTCCATTCACCACTAACCCAATCCTCTCTCTAAGTGTCGACACCACGAGTTCCATTGCATCAAACTGGTCTGTTCGTTCTCCTCCAAATTAGTCATTCCTCTTCCTCCTATACCCAGTCAAATGCTCGCTATCTCAAGACACAAGTTATCAAAATCCGTGTCTCATCCATAAACCACCACACGCAGCGCCATGCCGGTGTTCATCAGCTCCAACACCCCGAGTTGGTGAAGAGCCCCACCAACAACGACGGAGGCGAGCCGAGGACCCGTAGCATCGTCACTTGATTTATATTCGAGAAGCAATGCAAGAGCGTGGGAAATTAACAATTAAAGCATGGAAAAATCAATATATGTGAAGCGATTAACCTACCCAGTAAGCTGGTTTGGAGATTTAAAAGAGTTTAAGAGATTGAAGAATTAGGGTTTTCACGGGTTTTGAAGATAATTGCGGAATGAAGAGAAGAGGAGAAAGAGAAATTTGTGCAAATATATACAAAGTTAAGGGGCTTTTTGTCTCCTTCATGGGCCCCTAATACCTAGGCGGATCCGTTGGAGGAGAAGCCCATGCTATTCCAACCCTGTGACACAACGCAGCTATAATCGGATCGGATGAACATGCAATATCTGAAGATTAACTCAACATACAAGATTAACTCGAAAGAAGATATAACAAGCTAACAAGCATGTATTGTAAGAATTTACCTGGAGGAGCTACTTGGACATCAAGCAAAGTTCTCAAAGTTATTTTAAACAACGAAAGCAATTTGTGCATTTTATTGTGTATATATAGGCAATAAGAGATGTGACTTTTCGAAACAACACAACCCTACAAACGAATGGAAATGACTATTCAACGATGCAAATTCAGAAACCAATGGACAGACAATTTCGAAGCACACTCTATCTTCAATAGAAGTGCACTTCGAGGGGGCAAAATGTTAGCCTACTTTGTGAACTAGGCTACACAAAGTTAGAAGCCCAATTATGAAGGATGTTGACTAGAAGAACATGCACTTGAAGTCCGGATCGGATCGGATCGGCAATATCTGGCCAAGCCAAAATAGTGAGGAGCAGAAAGCAGAAGAGTCCAGACAGAATCAGACCGGATTGGAATATACCGATCTGCACCTCCTCTCCTACACACGTCCGATCCGAAGCAGGAAGCAGCGTCAGTTACAGCCTGTGATCCCTAGAGATGCGGAGCGGTTGTGCACACGTTCCCCCACATTCACCCGCGACGGTTGTGTGCTGTCACCATCTCGTTCCATCTGAACCCGACTATTAAGGGATGAGTGCCACGTGCATCCGAACTGGAGCCATTTCAGAGAGATTTTTCACCTATAAATAGACTGCCAAGGGTCATTTCAAAGGATCTTTTAGCAACCTATCAACCCAAGCTTCCTCCATAACCGAATTCCACCACTTTATTCAGATTACAATCATCTTTCAAAGTATATTTTTGAGAAGATTGAGTGAATTTATGTATTGTGTAAGTGAAATTAAGTGCGAATCATTATTGTACTTGCATTCAAATCATCAATCCAACAAGTATAAAGTGGACGTAGGCTCTTTAACGCCGAACCACTATAAATCGTGTGTTTTTCTTTGTTTTTTGATTTCATTTTAGTAGAATTATTGTTATGCGTGTTAGAACCACTTTTTGGTCTAACAGACAGTATATAGTTAAAACATGAAAAACACTAAACGTTATTGGACGTAATGCTTGGCGCACAATAAAAGTGGTTCTTTCAGTTGTTGTGTTTACAATGGATGAATGTATGTTATATGGTTAATCTATTACTTGTTTATGGATGCATCACATGCCGTAGTTGCGTATTATACGGATAATCAATCTAAATTCTCCTACTAATTAAATGAAGATTTTATTACTAAAATAATGGGTGGAAATTTAACTTTATTTCGAATAATGGATTTTATGCAAATAGTTGATTTCATCAAAATAATCGAACGAATTTTAGTGAATTATTATTCGTTTTAATTTAAAATGAATATTCAAAAATTAAAAATAATGTTTTGAAATAAGTTGTTTTAATTGGGAATATAAAATATTATTTGGGAAAAATATAGAATGTGGTTTGAAATTCTAAATAAAAATGATAAGATGAATTTCATAAAAGACAAAGCGGTTCCGAAGTATTCCAAAATTTATATTAAATTGTTTGGGTTATTACGCGAAGAATTTTATTTTAGAATTAGATTAAAAAATGATTAACCAATGTTCGTGAGAGCGATTTGAAATTGAATTAGTTTTGGAATTTAGATCGAATAGTAATTTGAAATATGTACTCCGCATTGCTTTGTGCAAACAGGTGTAATGATTATTTGCGAGTAATTGAATGAGATTTGAAAATATTATTTCAAGTTTTGATTTAATTTAAAATAAATATTGGAAAATTTGAAATGATGATGTTGAAGTAAAGTAATGTTTGAAATTAAGATGTAAATATAAAATATTATTAGAATATGGCTTAAATCTAAGTTATGAAATTTAAGTTTATTTGGAAAGGATTTAACAATTTACATTTAAATCGTTGCATAGCTCGAATCAAACACGTCACGTAGCGACACTTCATAAATATCGATTTTAGTTTTCAAACAACTATAAATTGAATGTTTTAAATTAGATTAACATGAGACGAGAAACGTCGGGATTCTATTAATGAAAGTTTGCAGATAGAAAAGAAATTTCCAAATTTCAATGTATGATTTTTCAAGTTATGTTTAAACCAAAATTTGAAAAGGTCGTTATATGTGCAGTTCAGCGACCGCAAAGGAAAATCGAATAAAATGGGTTTATAAAAATTATTAAATTTTTGGAAAACTATGATAAATCACATTTTATTACTTAAATGTTATATAAGTTAAAATATTTGAAATTTGAATAATTTTTAATCTATTTGATCTAAATAGCCATTTTTAGCACTTTCGGTAACGTTTTTAATGTTATTATAATTTTTCTTTGAAATGATTTGATTTAAAGATTTTAAACCAAGAATCATTGTTTAAAACTATGGAAAGAGTTTGTCAAATATTTTAAAATATTTAAAGGAGCTTAAATTTGTCTCATATGAAATTTATGTTAAATATTACTGATTTTAAGTGATATATCAAAAGTTTGAAATGAAAAGTGACTAGTTTGGTTAGTATTGTTAGAATACTCGATATGAGAAGAAGAATTATAAGTGGATATGGGAATATAATATTTGCTTGAATTTGTGAATTGATGTTGAATAAGTCGATTAAACTCTATTTGAAATAGTAAATTTTGAACTGTCGTGAATGGAAAATTTAAACCGATTTAAGACTTGGTAATTCTTGAAACTTATGAAAATAACAACAACAAAAAAGGACTATATTTTGGAATATAGGACTGAAAAATGAATTTTGAATCTCACAGAAGGGTTAAGGCAATAACGCGGTTTTATGAAATTTGAATGAATCCCACTTTGTTTGTACATAAATTGGCAACGATTTAGAAGGAGATTTGAATCGAAAACTTGTATGATCCATAACTATTTTTTTTAAAATGCACTTGTTACTTAGAAAGACCGGGATCAAGTATATATTCGAAAACCATTCCAAGTAATAATACGATGTTATAAAGAAACCGAAGACTTGGAAATCGATAAGTGAAGACCAAGAATCTTCGAATTATTCGGATTGACGGCTGATGTGTCATTTGGGCCGATTACTCAATACAAGGTTATAAGTGGCATGAGACCTGAATCTATTTGGGGATTTTCGGATTGTTGTTCCGTTCAGGCCTAGAACGGACTTGTATGAATTGTGTGTCTTACATTGAAATTTACCGTATAGCACTGATTTCTGTTAATATATATCGGATTTGGGGCAATAAATTATCCTTGTCTCTAAGACATACGAACTTAGAGGTTATGTATTGATAGAAATCAGTGACATGTCGTGAATTGTCAATGTGGCATACTTGAGTTATGAAATGAGCTAGTGATGATCAAAGCAGAGCTTATTGAAGCGTAGCTTTGTGTCTATCGTGACATCGACGAACCGCACACCCCGGATTGATGGTAAACATGCGATTAGGTTGTGTACATGTACATAATCTCTATATTGAACTTGAAAGCTTCGGTGGTAGATCTACCTCGAAACCTAAGGGAACAAAGTATATACGGTGTCCGATGTCTGGATGAAAACCGAGATATATTTCACACTATGTATTCGGTGTCCGTGCCTGGATGTTAACCGAGAGATACTTAGCTTCGTGTCCTCGATTGTTCTTTTGTGTTAGGAACCATCATGTTGGAAACCCAATAACCAATACGAACCTTTAGCTTTGTTTGTAAACTATGTATGTAGGCATTGTTACTATGCTTGATAGGATTTATATATTTATTTGTGAAATAGTTTTCAACACTATGCACTAATGATAAATTAAAAGAGGATTTTCACGTATTAAAGCATAATTTGTTATCATAAGACAAAACTCGCCCATCTAGTGTGCTTGGTTTCATTTTTCAATGTCATTGCGAATTTCTATGCACGAGAATTCACATGGAGTAAACCTGTTCTGCAATAGCGGCATGGTCCGGTGAATTTTCCCAACTTTAAAATAAAACTGAAATGATAACTGTTTTAAGTTCTCACACCAACCCCACGACTGACCTGGTGTTTATTTTTCCCCACCTAAAGTTTTGGTGCTAATAATTTTTGCATGGGCAGCTATTTGTTTAGTTTGCTAGTTCAGTTTCAGAGCTGGATTCAATTCAGAGCTAGAGTTTTGTTGTGTTCTTAGTTCTTCTACTATGAGCATTTTGTTTTCCGCTAAGCATTTTGTGCACCCTGATTCTCGTAACTTTGATGTAAAACTTTGGAATGAAATACAGGTTCTGTTATTTGTGTTCAAATATGTTAGTACCCATAACCATCCGTCTTTATGAATGATTTAAGTTGGTTTAATTACCGGTTAGAATCGGGTAAAAAGGCGGGTCGTTACAATTTACTACTTTACAATTACCAATGGGATAAAATGTCATTTCAGAGATTAGCGGTGATACCACTGCTAAGGGCATTTGGACCAAAATGGAAAAACTCTATTTAAAGAAGTTACTAACCAATCGTTTTATTTTACTGGAGACGTTTTTCACCATTGAGATGAGAGAGTGTACTTTAATGAAGGCATATCTAAGCTTCTTCGATGATCTCATGATGAAGATGAAGACTGTTGACTAGAAAGTGGATGAGAAGCAAATAGCAGTGATTCTTTTGTGTTCTCTTCCTGAGTGATACACAGGTTTCGCTAACAGTCTTATCTATTTCAGAGATACACTTGCAGTAGATGATGTGAAGGCAGGTCTTCTTTCTGAGGACCTTAGGGATCAGATGAAGGGGTTGAGTGAGGGTAGAGGAGGAAGTAGTACGGAAGCTTTATTAGTGGGTATGGATAAAGGGGAAGAAGAAGAAAATAAAGTCAAGAGATGGAAAGTGCTACATTTACGAGAAACCAGACCATTGGAAGAGAGATTGTTTGGACTTGTAGAAAAAAATTGAAGCTGTAAATTCATCGGTTGCGGTGGAGGAATTTTTGTCTGATGACTTGTTGATAGCGGTAGTATTAGATGAATTAGACCATTGGGTGCTAGATACGAGGGCGTCTTTTCATATGACACCTTGTAACAACCCGAAAATCTGGGCCAGTTTAAAAATTTTATTTTGGCAATTTTAGCGAATTTTGATTATTTAAAATGAATTATTTTAAATAATATCGACGAGAAATTTATTTTGAATATAATTCGAACGTATATATTCGTTTGAATCGACGTTAGAATATAAATATTTATTTATATTCATAAATAGAATTGAAAATGGCGTGGTAGTTCGATAATTCGATTTCAAACTTCAATTGGACATACCGGGTGCAAAATAAACCGGATTTTAGTGAAACCAAAAATAATAGGATCTAATTGTGAATATCTTTCCAACGAATCCGAAAAATCAAAATTTCATAGCCGGAATCAAAAGATATGTCCAAATGAAAATTCTGAATAGTCGTTGTGGAATTCAGACCCTTAAAAACGGAAATTTTGCAAACGACCTCGGATTTCGACGAAACCACTTTTGTTGGATCCGTGATGTCAAATTATTGCTAGGTTTCAAATTTCGTAATTTTTCGAATCAATATGTGAGCGTGGCAAAGGAAAACGCGTTTGACCAGTTTCAGTTGATTTTAATCGACTGGAAAATGACCATTTTCCCAACAGTCTCAGAATTCGACGAAATTAGTTTTGTTAGGACCGTATCGTCAATACGAAGCTAGAAAATATTTTTCTAGAATTTTTACAGTTAGTATGTGACCCCAGTAAATTGAAATGCGCGTTCAAATTCAATATATAGAGTTATATGTTGATTTTGACGAAAACTGATCGAAACAGTCGAATCAGCTTACGGTACATATCCCATTGTGTTCGGAATGGGGGTAATTAGCTATGGACGACAGGCGGTGGGCCTCGTTTAGAGGTCGTATGTAAAAGTCAACTTTTTGAAATTAAAATAATAAAAAAAAACTTCTCTCCCTTTTTATCAGCCGACCCCCCCTCCCCCCGTTTCTTCAAACCAGAAAACAAAATAAAAAAAAACCCTAAACTACCGCGATACCCCCCCAAGGCGGCGCGCCACCGCTCGCCGACCCCACTACCCTATGCTGCCGCGATCGACGAAACCCCTCCCCCAAGCGTCGCGCGACGCTGCGAAAGCCCCCCCTCCCTTGCGCCACCACAACCCCCCCCCCACGCGTTAGCCTCGCCCCGACCTTCCCCTTGCCTCGCGTCAGTGGAAACCCGCACCCCCCGACAGCGCCGACGACGGCTGACGAACCCCCCCCCCCCCCCGCCCCGCCGATTACTGTAAGTCCTCCTCTTTCTTTTTTCACCTATTTGTTTATTTATTTTAAAGTATTTAGAGTTTAAAATTATAAAATCAGTTCGTAAAACTATAAAATATTTGATTTTTAAAACTATAAAAGATTTGATTTTTAAAACTATAAAAAAAAAATCGATTTTTATATATTGAATAGCGAAGTAAAAATTCGATTTTTATATATTGAATAGCAAAGTAAAAATTCGATTTTTATATATTGAACAGCAAAGTAAAAATTCGATTTTTATATATTGAATAGCAAAGTAAAAATTCGATTTTTATGTATTGAATAGCAAAGTAAAAATTTGATTTTTATATATTGAATAGCGAAGTAAAAAATCGATTTTTATATATTGAATAGCTAAGTAAAAATTCGATTTTTCTATATTGAATAGCAAAGTAAAAATGTGATTTTTATATATGTAGAGAATACGGGCAAAGAAAGTGACAAAGGGCGAGTGGCGAAGATTTTCTGCGAAGAAGAGTCATGGCGTTGGATTAGCTAATGGTGAGAATTTCTCGATCTTTGATTTAATTTTCTAGTTATATATATATACTAGGATACAGACGGTGTTTAGTAGCACCCGACACCCGTCGTCCACAGACCATGGACGGCTTGTATGCTTGTTTGTTTGATTTTAATGTGTAGTTGATTGTGTGATGTGATGTGAAATGAAATAAAATATTCATATAGTTAAAATATTTTATAGTTAAAAATAAAAATTTTAACGTATAAATGAAATAAATAAGTATAAACAAATCGGACGATTTGTTTATATACACACATTTGACTGATATTGATTGGGACGATAAATTTTACACATCGCCCAACTGCACAAATAAAATCTGTGTTTGATTGTTTGAAACCCCACACGGGTATTGGGATGATATTTGACGTACACTAATCCCGATTGTTTAGTTGTATGTCGATTGATTGATTGACAGACTGTTATAAGCGTTAAATATTTATATTCGATGCTTATACAGTGTAGAATGCACTTTGGATGATGGTTGATTATTCATCGTTGTTACTGTATACCTGTGTTGTAGAAAATCCATATAATTAACATTATATGGTAATTGATTGGGCCTCATTCCAGTTTTAAAATAGAAATATTTGAAAAAGAAATATTTGAAATAGAAATATTTGAAAAAGAAATATTTGAAATAGAATATTTAAAAATAGGAATATATGAAGCCGTATTGATTAGATTGACGCCATTTTGACGTGAATCGATATTTATATCGATTTTATTCATTTTATAATGAATATCGAAAGTGATTTCAAAATCTGATTTATTGAATATAAATGAATTCGAATTGAAATTGAATATAAATGAATTCGAATTTAAATTGAATATAAATGAATTCGAATTGAAATTGAATATAAATGAATTCGAATTGAAATTGAATATAAATGAATTCGAATTGAAATTGAATATAAATGAATTCGAATTGAAATTGAATATAAATGAATTCGAATTGAAATTGAATATAAATGAATTCGAATAGAAATTGAATATAAATGAATTCGAATTGAAATTGAACATAAATGAATTCGAACCGAAAACGAAGTTGAAACCGTTTTGAAAACGAATTTAAAACGATTTATATAATACGTTTTAAAAGGAAATCGATGAAGTATATTATATATATTTATTATATATATAGTATAATGGCCTGAATAGAACGCGCCGCGCCGCGGCAGTTCGCGAATTTCGACCATTGACTTCGAACGGACATTACGGGAGATCCGACCGTCGGATTCTCCTGAAACCAGAACCGTTGGGTTCGTATCGAAAAGAGCTTTCCAATGAATATTAGAAATTAGAAATCTAACGATTGGATTTGGAATTATGTCCAAATCAAATTTGAAAAAGGTCGCTGTAAGTGCAATTCGATGGCCGTTGATGGAAATCGACTGTATGGGCCTTGATAAAATTATTAAAAATAGTAGTAATTTGTGTAAAATCATAAGAAATGATTTGTGAAGATTTGGGATGAAAAACTCCATATTTGAAAAGATAAAAATAGATTTTTATCGAAATGAACTAGTTTTGAACTAGAATAGTAATTTATTTATTTTTAAAAAAATAAATTGGATTTGAAATGGTTTTGAAAATAACCAGAATTTCCAATGATTGCATTGGAATGGATTTGAATCGAAATTGTCTTCGGAATATTTCGATGTTGGATTTCGTGATTATAGAGATGTTTTTATGGAAATTTGAAAGATATAGATATATATTTCGTTATTTCCAATACGATATTTGTTGGTCGTAGAATTTGATGTTGAATATAAGCCGGGATATTTTCTATTCAGAGCCTTGTATTTAATATCAAATGTGATTTGGGTTTGTCGTGAGTGGTGTCTTGACTAACACTGTTCTTGAACCCAGATGAGGAAAGATTAAATCTTTTATTTATATTTAATGAAGTGTAACAATTAAATGATATTTAATTGGAATTGAACTGGCATTGATTTTTGGGTTTATCGTGAACAGTGTTTTAAATAACACTTGTTCTTTAACCCGGTAATTAATGGAATGTGATCTTGGGGTTTATCTTGAACAGTGTTTTTAAATGACACTGATTCTTTAACCCCGTTAAAGATTAAAACTAAGTGGAGTTTTAATGAATCTTTAATTAGATTGAAATGATCGAGGAGGGAGTATCACCAGTTTTGCTCCAGGCGTTAGTTAAATCTTTAATTAGATTTGAACGTGAAATGGTAATTGAATTTACCGATAACACCGTGGTGTTAGATACGAAGTATAACCAGTTTTACTTCATGGGATGAATAGGTTGGGATTGGGAAATTAAAACAAATGATTACTTCGGTAAGGTTCGTTAATCCCGACTAGTTGAATCGAAATTCAAAAGAAGATTAGAGAATAAATTCAAGGAATTTATCTTTGATAAAATTAATGGGAACCTTTCCCTATGAATGTGAAATTTAGAAACTAACTGTCGGTTAGCCAAGCAGAATGGTTTTCTAGATATTGATCTGATGTTGGTTTCGGCCTTCGGGGTTAATATTTGGGGAATTATTCTCTTGTTAATTTACGGTTAGTGACTGATGAATTGGAATGAGGCGTATGTTGTGTTTGTGTAACACTTATTTAAAATATACGCGAGTTATTCGGAAAGACCGGGTTTATCCCATTTTGAATAATTGTTACGACGATAAGTCGAAGATGAAGACGGTGGTCGAAGACCGGAGGTCTTCACGTCGTTTGGGTGATTACTGATGATCTTGATTGGGATGTACACCCAAGAAGATGGAAACAGTTGGTGATCGTCTAGACGTACTTGGAGATCGATGGATATGCGGGGTACTAGGTCCCTCCGGTTTCGTTCAGACCCAGAACGAACTTGTAAATGGACTGTGTGTCTGACATTGGATTTTAGTCTGTGTGGTTGATTTCTATTAAATATATATTTGTTTGGCGGCGGAGAATTTATTCTCTTGCTTAACGCCTTTCTCTGAGACGTACGAGCTCAGGGGTTATATACAGATGGATATCAAACGCATAGAGTGAATTGCCTGTGTGGCATGCTAAGATGCAAATGATCAAGGCTTCTGTTGAAAAGCAAAGTCTTGTGGTTGATGATCAAAGCACCGCTTGTGTGGCACAACTTTGTGTAACGTGAATTCGTGAGCCTCGCACCCCGGTTGTGAACCAAAAACGGGAGAGGACCTCAGGGAGGGCATGCGTTTCCTTCTAGCTAGGGTGGTGTCAGTGACCTACCAGCCCTGACATTTATATACTTTCACCTGTGTGGTTGTTGCTGTTGCGAGGCGCCTCGGTTAGATCGGACGATCCGGGTCCGATGGAGCCATTCGTTGGCTCATTTACGCCCCAAAGGGCGGGGAAACGTATTGTTCAGGCACTATAATCCACATCGGTGGACCGGCCCTGTCGCTCCAAGGGGCAGTTGCGGCTGTTCCGGAGACATGGGATAGATTGTCTCGAATAGGTAGAGGACGATCCCTGGCCTCGGTTCATAGACGGAAATCCAATTTCCAAATACGTGATTTTGCGGTTTTAATTGTAGAACTAGTATGGAGACATGATATATGGTACCCATGCCGCCTATAATTGATTCTTATGATTCGCAGATTGTTTTATACACTGATAATAGTATCAAATGATTTGTTTTAAAACGTATCAAGCATTCTTTGGCTGTTATAAGGGAAAACCCTATCCCCCGGCTTGCGTTGCATTGTGTGATAGGACCTGGGTCTTATAATAGCTTCATTTTTTCTTTATTTAGCATTGCGCTGTTTGTTTTATGCACTGGTATTCTTGGGAGGAAACCCGTTCCGTGTTATACGGCGTGGTCCCTTGATTTACCTAACTTTTAAAATAAAGATTACTGTTTTTAGTTCTCACACCAGTCCCATGACTGACCTGGAGTTTATTGTTTTAACCTAAA
Source organism: Allium sativum (assembly GCA_030737875.1). NCBI lineage: Eukaryota > Viridiplantae > Streptophyta > Magnoliopsida > Asparagales > Amaryllidaceae > Allium > Allium sativum. Next base: position 587,062,663 of record CM060924.1, on the reverse strand, counting down.
CTCTGGGTGCCCTTATTTTGACACGGGCAGCTAGTAGTTTTGGTTTTGCAGATTTATATTCACAGGATCCTGGTTTACAACTGGAATGATATCCGGAAAGCTTTGTATCCGTATATCTCTTCTAGTTGTGTATTGTATTATTTTCCGCTGCTACGTATTTAAATGTAATTTAAATCTCTGATATTTCTGTGTAATGTATATTCATTTATATTCTGTATGTTCTTGTAATCTGATGCATTGTTGAAATATACAATGAAATGTTCTTCCGTCTGCGTCCTGTTGTGGCTTGTTCTCGATTCTATCCGCGCTTTCTCTTCTCTTCGGAGACCGGGGGAGTTCGGGTCGTTTCATCGTGGTATCAGAGCTTTGGTTTACAGAGCTCAGAGAACAAGACACATTAGAACCATAAGAAAGAATTCATCAGATATTGGATTAGTAATATCCAATGAGAATGACTCGTTAGAGATGGGATCAGTAGTATCCTAGAACGAGTGTGAAGAGTATATTTTTAAAATGAAAACGAATTTTGTTTTGAAAATTTAAATCAACTATTCGTATTTGATTATTTATTTTATATTGATTTGGACAATGCGATATATAAAGATTTTGCATATACGTCTTGCAAACGTGTATTCGAAGTTTTAATATACTGGATAGTTATAGAATCATACTCTAGTTGCCCGGGGATAATTCTGGTGATGGGGCACCGTCGCCAGTATTTATTTTCGAGTTTCGAAAGTGAGATTTCTATAAATTTCCAATTTGATTGGTGTGAGAACCGAAACTAGATAGAGCTTATTGTTGGGATTTGGCATCAAAAATCTAATTTTTGACTATATATCAAAGTTATGCATTTGAAAAGCTAATCAACTAATTGATTGATGTTTGTGTTGTTTGTTTGATAATTTTGAACCATTATGCCTAATTGTATCAAATATTGAATTGTATTGAAATTTAGTCGCATTTGCTTGCATATACATGTACTTACATTGAACAGTTCATAGCAAAGAGGCTAGAGCAGAAGAATAAAATTGTTTGCCCGACAAATTGGTACATGTTTATCGTAATTTACTGTTTTGTTTGGGTGATGATGATTTTATGAGCCTATTGGCTAGCCGCTTGGCTTTTTCTTTTTCTTTTTGAGATCAGAAGGCCTATATGGCAATTTCGGGATTTTCTCGTGGCTCCCGGTGCAGGGGAAGTTATGGCGAAATTTTTCGAAAATTTAAGGTGTTACCAAATTTTTAAAGAATTTGAAAATTCTCAGCAACTGAAAAGTTGGAGAATGGAAGCCAGATCGAACGTAGAGTTGATTGATCAAACCACTTTCGACTTTATTCCTTTTCGGGGACGAAAAGTTTTAAGTGGGGGAGATTGTAACAACCCGAAAATCTGGGCCAGTTTAAAATTTTTATTTTGGCAATTTTAGCGAATTTTGATTATTTAAAATGAATTATTTTAAATAATATCGACGAGAAATTTATTTTGAATATAATTCGAACATATATATTCGTTTGAATCGACGTTAGAATATAAATATTTATTTATATTCATAAATAGAATTGAAAATGGCGCGGTAGTTCGATAATTCGATTTCAAACTTCAATTGGACATACCGGGTGCAAAATAAACCGGATTTTAGTGAAACCAAAAATAATAGGATCTAATTGTGAATATCTTTCCAACGAATCCGAAAAATCAAAATTTCATAGCCAGAATCAAAAGATATGTCCAAATGAAAATTCTGAATAGTCGCTGTGGAATTCAGGCCCTTAAAAACGGAAATTTTGCAAACGACCTCGGATTTCGACGAAACCACTTTTGTTGGATCCGTGATGTCCAATTATTGCTAGGTTTCAAATTTCGTAATTTTTCGAATTAATATGTGAGCGTGGCAAAGGAAAACGCGTTTGACCAGTTTTAGTTGATTTTAATCGACTGGAAAATGACCATTTTTCCAACGGTCTCAGAATTCGACGAAATTAGTTTTGTTAGGACCGTATCGTCAATACGAAGCTAGAAAATATTTTTCTAGAATTTTTAGAGTTAGTATGTGACCCCAGTTTATTGAAATGCGCGTTCAAATTCAATATATAGAGTTATATGTTGATTTTGACGAAAACTGATCGAAACAGTCGAACCAGCTTATGGTACATATCCCATTATGTTCGTAATGGGGGTAATTAGCTATGGACGACAGGCGGTGGGCCTCGTTTAGAGGTCGTATGTAAAAGTCAACTTTTTGAAATTAAAATAATAATAAAAAAAACTTCTCTCCCTTTTTATCAGCCGACCCCCCCGTTTCTTCAAACCAGAAAACAAAATAAAAAAAAACCCTAAATTACCGCGATACCCCCCCCCCCCCGCAGGCGGCACGCCACCGCTCGCCGACCCCCCTACCCTATGCTGCCGCGATCGACGAAACCCCCTCCCCCCCAGGCGCCGCGCGACGCTGTGAAAGCCCCCCTCCTTGCGCCACCGCAAACCACCCCCCCCCCCCACGCGTTAGCCTCGCCCCGACCTTCCCCTTGCCTCGCGTTAGTGGAAACCCGCACCCCCCAACAGCGCCGACGACGGCTGAAGAACCCCCCCCTCGCCGATTACTGTAAGTCCTCCTCTTTCTTTTTTCACCTATTTGTTTATTTATTTTAAAGTATTTAGAGTTTAAAATTATAAAATCAGTTCGTAAAACTATAAAAGATTTGATTTTTAAAACTATAAAAGATTTGATTTTTAAAACTATAAAAAAAATTCGATTTTTATATATTGAATAGCGAAGTAAAAATTCGATTTTTATATATTGAATAGCATAGTAAAAATTCGATTTTTATATATTCAATAGCGAAGTAAAAATTCGATTTTTATATATTGAATAGTAAAGTAAAAATTCGATTTTTATATATTGAACTGCAAAGTAAAAATTCGATTTTTATATATTGAATAGCAAAGTAAAAATTTGATTTTTATATATTGAATATCAAAGTAAAAATTCGATTTTTATATATTGAATAGCGAAGTAAAAATTCGATTTTTATATATTGAATAGCGAAGTAAAAATTCGATTTTTCTATATTGAATAGCAAAGTAAAAATGTGATTTTTATATATGTAGAGAATACGGGCAAAGAAAGTGACAAAGGGCGAGTGGCGAAGATTTTCTGCGAAGAAGAGTCGTGGCGTTGGATTAGCTAATTGTGAGAAGGGGAAATTTTTTTTAAGGACAAAATCCCACTAAAATTTATCCATAAGGACAGCCGCCTAATATTTTATCCTAAAGGACAATACACTGGAAAAAAAATCGGCCGCTTCTTTCTTCCTCACGTGCGCTCTATTTTCTCCCTTCGCAATCGATTCTCGTCCGCTCCATCTTCTTCCTTCGTCGCTCTTATCTCAAATCGTAAATCATAAATCCCGAAAAACAGAAGAACATCAGATTCGAAATTGCAATCGAACCCAAAAATTCGAATTCATAAATCGCTCAAAACAGAAACCCTAGAAAACCAAAAAGGCCATCGAACAACAAAAATCCATTGGAAATCGCAAGCGAATTGAATAAAAATATTTTTCAGACGATGGAAAACACAAATGAAGAAGTCGATATTGTTGAAACATTTTTTTCGTGATTGGAAATGTTCTTTTTTTTTCATTAATACTATAGCTGTTCGTAGGTATCATTTTTGTATTTTTTTTTAGTTATCATTTTTCCTGTTTTTAACTTTAAAACATAGCAGCAGTTTTTAATTATCATTTTTCTATTTTTTTAGTTAATATTTTTCCTGTTTTAACTTTGAAAACATATCAGCAGTTTTTAGTTATCATTTTTCTATTTTTCTGGTTATCATTTTTAGTGTAACTTCTATGTTATGTTTATATGCATCTTTTTTTTACCTACAATATTAAAAAACTGATATCCATGAACTGTTTTTAGTTATCATTTTTCATGTTTTAACTTTAAAAACATAGCAGCAGTTTTTAGTTATTATTTTTCTATTTTTCTGGTTATCATTTTTAGTGTAACTTCTGTGTTATGTTTATATGCATCTTTTTTTTACCTACAATATTAAAAAACTGATATCCATGAACTGTGAATATGAGAAAAACTTTAGCTTAGCCCTACCCACTTATAAAACTGATAACAGAATAAAAAATAACATGAAAAAACAATTAACATAGTTAAAATAGTAAAACTGATACGTAAGAAAATAGGAAACTTATACCTAAAACCTGATTCAATGTTATGAAGTAAAAGTAATGGAAAAAATGTTTACTTCAAAGTTTGATTGAATAAAATGAAATTAGTTCGACTTAGTTACAAAGTTAATGCAACAGTACAACTGCAAAATTAACACACCAACAAAATCACATGAAAAAAACACAACACAGTTAAAACATGAAAACTGATAATTAAAAAAATAGAAAACTGATACCTACAAACTGCATCAATGTTTTAAAGAAAAACTAATGAAAAAAATGTTTACATCACAGTTTGATTGTATAAAATTAAATAAATTCGACTGAGTTAAAAAGTTGATGCAACAATATAACTTCAAAATTAACACAGTAATAAAATCACATGAAAACAACACATAACATAGCTAAAACAGTAAAAATGATACCTAAAATATTAGAAAAATGATACCTAAATACTGATGCAATGCTTTAAAGATAAAAAAAATGAAAAAAAAATTATATCACAGTTTGATTGATTAAATTGAAATAAGTTTGACTTAGTTTCAAAGCTGATACAACAATATAACTTCAAAATTAACACAGCAACCAAAATCTCATGAAAAAAATATATAACACAGTTAAAACATGAAAAATGATAACTAGAAAAATGATACCTAAAAACTGCTGCTATGTATTACAGTTAAAATAGGAAAAATGATAACTAGAAAAATAGAAAAATGATAACTAAAAACTGCTGCTATGTTTTAAAATTAAAAATAGAAAAAATGATAACTACAAAAATACAAAAATGATAATTACGAACTGTTGTACTGGTAAAATGAAAAAAAAAACATTTCCAATCTAAAAAAATTGATTCAACAATTTCGACTTCTTCAATTGTGGTTTCCATCGTTTGAAAATTATTTTTATTCAATTCACTTGTGATTTCCACTGGATTTTGTTGATCGACATTTTTTTTTCAATTTTTTAGGGTTTCGAATGATTTTCTTCTCGATTTTGATTTCGTGATGTTTTCCTTATATTTCGAATTTCGATTTTATTATTTTCTGAAATACGTAATATCGCGTTTTCTGATTTTGCGATTTCGTGATTTAAGATGAAAAAGAGAACGACGTGAGAGAAGGAGAAGTTGAAAGCAGCGGCCGACGTGAGAGAGGGAGAAGATAAAAGTAGCGGCCAGAATTATTTTTGAATGTATTGTCCTTCTGAGTAAAATTTTAGTGGGCTGTCCTTATGGATAAAAAGGCCTTCAGTTTTGTCCTTGTAAATATTTTCCTGATTGTGAGAATTTCTCACTCTTTGATTTAATTTTCTAGTTATATATATATATATACTAGGATGCAGACGGTGTTTAGTAGCACCCGACACCCGTCGTCCACAGACCATGGACGGCTTGTATGCTTGTTTGTTTGATTTTGATGTGTAGTTGATTGTGTGATGTGATGTGAAATGAAATAAAATATTCATATAGTTAAAATATTTTATAGTTAAAAATAGAATTTTTAACGTATAAATGAAATAAATAAATAAATATAAACAAATCGGACGATTTGTTTATATACACACATTTGACTGATATTGATTGGGACGATAAATTTTACACATCGCCCAACTGCACAAATAAAATCCGTGTTTGATTGTTTGAAACCCCACACGGGTATTGGGATGATATTTGACGTACACTAATCCCGATTGTTTAGTTGTATGTCGATCGATTGATTGACAGACTGTTACAAGCATTAAATATTTATATTCGATGCTTATACAGTGTAGAATGCACTTTGGATGATGGTTGATTATTCATCGTTGTTACTGTATACCTGTGTTGTAGAAAATCCATATAATTAACATTATATGGTAATTGATTGGGCCTCATTCCAGTTTTAAAATAGAAATATTTGAAAAAGAAATATTTGAAATAGAAATATTTGAAATAGAATATTTGAAAATAGGAATATATGAAGCCGTATTGATTAGATTGACGCCATTTTGACGTGAATCGATATTTATATCGATTTTATTCATTTTATAATGAATATCGAAAGTGATTTCAAAATCTGATTTATTGAATATAAATGAATTCGAATTGAAATTGAATATAAATGAATTCGAATTGAAATTGAATATAAATGAATTCGAATTGAAATTGAATATAAATGAATTCGAATTGAAATTGAATATAAATGAATTCGAATTGAAATTGAATATAAGTGAATTCGAATTGAAATTGAATATAAATGAATTCGAATTGAAATTGAATATAAATGAACTCGAATTGAAATTGAACATAAATGAATTCGAACCAAAAACGAAGTTGAAACCGTTTTGAAAACGAATTTAAAATGATTTATACAATACGTTTTAAAAGGAAATCGATGAAGTATATTATATATATTACATATATAATATAATGGCCTGAATAAAACGCGCCGCGCCGCGGCAGTTCGCGAATTTCGACCATTGACTTCGAACGGACATTACGGGAGATCCGACCGTCGGATTCTCCTGAAACCGGAACCGTTGGGTTCATATCGAAAAGAGCTTTCCAACGAATATTAGAAATTAAAATTCTAATGATTGGATTTGGAATTATGGCCAAATCAAATTTGAAAAAGGTCACTGTAAGTGCAGTTCGATGGCCGTTGATGGAAATCGACTGTATGGGCCTTGATAAAATTATTAAAAATAGTAGTAATTTGTGTAAAATCATAAGAAATGATTTGTGAAGATTTGGGATGAAAAAATCCATATTTGAAAAGATAAAAATAGATTTTTATCGAAATGAACTAGTTTTGAACTAGAATAGTAATTTATTTATTTTTAAAATAAATAAATTGGATTTGAAATGGTTTTGAAAATAACGAGAATTTCCAATGATTGCATTGGAATGGATTTGAATCGAAATTGTCTTCGGAATATTTCGATGTTGGATTTCGTGATTATACAGATGTTGTTATGGAAATTTGAAAGATATAGATATATATATCGTTATTTCCAATACGATATTTGTTGGTCATAGAATTTGATGTTGAATATAAGCCGGGATATTTTCTATTCAGAGCCTTGTATTTAATATCAAATGTGATTTGGGTTTGTCGTGAGTGGTGTCTTGACTAACACTGTTCTTGAACCCAGATGAGGAAAGATTAAATCTTTTATTTAGATTTAATGAAGTGTAACAATTAAATGATATTTAATTGGAATTGAACTGGCATTGATTTATGGGTTTATCGTGAACAGTGTTTTAAATAACACTTGTTCTTTAACCCGGTAATTAATGGAATGTGATCTTGGGGTTTATCGTGAACAGTGTTTTTAAATGACACTGATTCTTTAACCCCGTTAAAGATTAAAACTAAGTGGAGTTTTAATGAATCTTTAATTAGATTGAAATGATCGAGGAGGGAGTATCACCAGTTTTGTTCCAGGCGTTAGTTAAATCTTTAATTAGATTTGAACGTGAAATGGTAATTGAATTTACTGATAACACCGTGGTGTTAGATACGAAGTATAACTAGTTTTACTTCATGGGATGAATAGGTTGGGATTGGGAAATTAAAACAAATGATTACTTCGGTAAGGTTCGTTAATCCCGACTAGTTGAATCAAAATTCAAAAGAAGATTAGAGAATAAATTCAAGGAATTTATCTTTGATAAAATTAATGGGAACCTTTCCCTATGAATGTGAAATTTAGAAACTAACTGTCGGTTAGCCAAGCAGAATGGTTTTCTGGATATTGATCTGATGTTGGTTTCGGCCTTCGGGGTTAATATTTGGGGAATTATTCTCTTGTTAATTTACGGTTAGTGACTGATGACTTGGAATGAGGCATATGTTGTGTTTGTGTAACACTTATTTAAAATATACGCGAGTTATTCGGAAAGACCGGGTTTATCCAATTCTGAATAATTGATACGACGATAAGTCGAAGATGAAGACGGTGGTCGAAGACCGGAGGTCTTCACGTCGTTTGGGTGATTACTGATGATCTTGATTGGGATGTACACCCAAGAAGATGGAAACAGTTGGTGATCGTCTAGACGTACTTGGAGATCGATGGATATGCGGGGTACTAGGTGCCTCCGGTTTCGTTCAGACCCAGAATGAACTTGTAAATGGACTGTGTGTCTGACATTGGATTTTAGTCTGTGTGGTTGATTTCTATTAAATATATATATCTGTTTGGCGGCGGAGAATTTATTCTCTTGCTTAACGCCCTTCTCTGAGACGTACGAGCTCAGGGGTTATATACAGATGGATATCAAACGCATAGAGTGAATTGCCTGTGTGGCATGCTAAGATGCAAATGATCAAGGCTTCTTTTGAAAAGCAAAGTCTTGTGGTTGATGATCAAAGCACCGCCTGTGTGGCACTGCTTTGTGTAACGTGAATTCGCGAGCCTCGCACCCCGGTTGTGAACCAAAAACGGGAGAGGACCTCAGGGAGGGCATGCGTTTCCTTCTAGCTAGGGTGGTGTCAGTGACCTACCAGCCCTGACATTTATATACTTTTCACCTGTGTGGTTGTTGCTGTTGCGAGGCGCCTCGGATAGATCGGACGATCCAGGTCCGATAGAGCCATTCGTTGGCTCATTTACGCCCCAAAGGGCGGGGAAACGTATTGTGCAGGCACTATAATCCACATCGGTGGACCGGCCCTGTCGCTCCAAGGGGCAGTTGCTGCTGTTCCGGAGACATGGGCTAGATTGTCTCGAATCGGTAGAGGACGATCCCTGGCCTCGGTTCATAGACGGAAATCCAATTTCCAAATACGTGATTTTGCGGTTTTAATTGTAGAACTAGTATGGCGACATGATATATGGTACCCATGCCGCCTATGATTGATACTTATGATTCGAAGATTGTTTTATACACTGATAATAGTATCAAATGATTTGTTTTAAAACGTATCAAGCATTCTTTGGCTGTTATAAGGGAAAACCCTATCCCCCGGCTTGCGTTGCATTGTGTGATAGGACCTGGGTCTTATAACAGCTTCATTTTTTCTTTATTTAGCATTGCGCTGTTTGTTTTATGCACTGGTATTCTTGGGAGGAAACCCGTTCCGTGTTATACGGCGTGGTCCCTTGATTTACCTAACTTTAAAAATAAAGATTACTGTTTTTAGTTCTCACACCAGTCCCATGACTGACCTGGAGATTATTGTTTTAACCTAAACTCTGGGTGCCCTTATTTTGACACGGGCAGCTAGTAGTTTTAGTTTTGCAGATTTATATTCACAGGATCCTGGTTTATAGCTGGAATGATATCCGGAAAGCTTTGTATCCGTATATCTCTTCTAGTTGTGTATTGTATTATTTTCCGCTGCTATGTATTTAAATGTAATTTAAATCTCTGATATTTCTGTGTAATGTATATTCATTTATACTCTGTATATTCTTGTAATCTGATGCATTGTTGAAATATACAATGAAATGTTCTTCCGTCTGCGTCCTGTTGTGGCTTGTTCTCGATTCTATCCGCGCTTTCTCTTCTCTTCGGAGACCGGGGGAGTTCGGGTCGTTTCACACCTAATAAGAATTATTTCAGTTTTTTTAAAAGAAAAAGAGGGAAACTGATTCTTATGGGAAATGATGCTAGTTGTAGAGTAATGGGCGTAGGCACTGCGCAGATTCACATGTATGATGGGGTAATGCGCACCTTGACAGGTGTCTGTTATGTTCCAGGTCTTTAGAAGTCAACGATATCTCTTGGGTAGTTGACTATTGATAAGGATAGTCGAAGGGTTTCTAAGGGTCCATTTGTAGTGCTGAAGTGAGATTTGTTTCATAATTTGTATCTCCTGAGGGGAAGCACTGTACTTGGAGAGTCAAGGGTTGGAGTCTACAGTTCTGGTGGAAAAGATGTCAAAGCTAGGCATACGAGAAGGTACTTTGATTTTCTGCATAGGCAGAATATGATCAAATAGGAAAGCTACAACGAGGTGGGATTTTGCCAAGAGGATGTGCTTGATACGCGAAAGAAGGGATCATCTAAAGTTGGTCAGAGATTATGTAACGACCCAAGGATTTTCGGCCCCGGAAATCGACATAAATACCTTTACCGTAACTCATGCCGACCTTCCAAACACCGAAAACACTGGAATGTTATTAGAAAGAATTTAGAGGGTGAGATAAGAAAGAAAGAAATATTAGAATAGAAGAAGAAGAAGAAACAACACAACACAGAGTCTCACATCGCAGCGGAACAAAATATAATACAGAAATAAATCTTTATTGAGAGCTTTAGAAATACTTACAATATCAGAGTGCAACACACAACAGGACAGTTATAATAACCTGTTCTCATATACAACACACAGTGGAATAGTAGCTATATAATATCATACGTCTGAACATCTCCAGCTCATCTCTGGACTTCACAGCATTCGATAACCTGAACCTGTACACCCCGGGCTAACCCAAGCATATACAAAACACCGGGTCAGTTTGGTGAACCAGAGTGAGATAAACTCGCACAGTACTAAGGGGAATCATCCAACTTGACTTTTAAAGTTCAAAAATCTTTTCGAAAGAAAAGGTAATCGTAAGACCAAATCCACACATAAATACTGACGGTTTTTACCTTACGATAACCCAAAACATATTTTTTGAATCAATATCTTTCCTGATATTATCATAATGTCTATATACAAGTAAATATCAATCTAGCGGAACGCTTTCATCTCATGCTCCACATATATAGTATACAATCAAAACCACGGGAGTTTATTGGAGATTGGATTCCGACTATGACAAGGTATGGGAGCACCTGCCGATAGTGTATCTCTAGAGGCGAATACACTGGGTTCAACAAGAACGTCTTGCAACCCGACCCACACATGACCGACCACTCATTTCGCTTGAGTGTATCGAATGTATATCACCAACAATTGGGAGCTACCCACCGTTTCCAAAAAAGGGACACCATCGACATAGATTAAAGAAGCAAATGAAATTTCTCTAGATAGGTGATTATACACCCTAATGGGAGCGACCCAATAGCCATGATGCCTGCCCGATTATTGTTATTTCCCGGTTGATGAGGCTTGAGGTTTAGATTAACTTTTGAATATCTGGTCATCATTCACTTTGAATGCCACATCGTCAGATCCGTCAGATATCACTAATTGACGTCCACAAAAATACTCTAGTTGGAAGCTAAGAGAACAGCAATTCTCCGCCAACAACTATAGCATGTTTGAAGAAAACCAACGTACGTGATCCTTTGGAAATACTCTGTCAGACATCCGTCTATACAAGTCATCCAGGAACAGAATGAACCGAAGGTACTCTGCTACCGCATCCCATATTGGAATCACCCCATGGATCAGTAACGAGAAGTCCTTGCAACCCGTAGATTCCAACCACGATAGAATCACGGCTTATCTCTGCTTGCCAGGCAGAGAATTTGAGTATTATAATATTTAATTAAAACAAACTGATTCATTTCTATTTAATTAAAACTTCTAGCTCCTTTAATATTTAAAAATACGAGATTTGAATTCTTACTTAATATACTATTGTTCTCAAAAACCATTTCATATTGATAGTTAGTGAAATAACTTATAATCATATTAAGTTTCCACTTAATTCTCCTTTCAAAACTTTGTTACATTATTCTTTATTATTTAAACTTGGGAAATCCACTCAATTTATAATTCGTAAAACAACATTACCAAATATCCTTTTTCCCATTATCGAACAATAACTAATATTTATTAGTATAGAATAAAACTAACTTTACATTCCCTTCCTAATCCGAAAATATCGTCATCTTTCCACATTTCCCCTTTTTTCTTTCCTTTTCTACTTTGGAATTCTCATTTTTATAATTTCCTTCTTACCAATTTCCTTTACTTTGGATTTCTTGTTATATCTCCTCCCAAATTTACACCAATCGTTGCATTATTATTTCACTAATGGAAATAATAAATTATCACTAACCTCTTTTACGATTACCAACTAATATCATCTTCAGATAATCCTGATGTTGTTCAAGTTGGGGTATTTTAATTACCTCTTAGACCTTGATCAACAACGTTTTATCCCCAAATAAATATAAGTTGTAATCAACCCAAATCCTATTCCAATCTTAAAACAATTTCCATTATAAATTGGATTTGGTTATACAATCCTATGCCCCAGTTCTTTACCCAAATTCACTTTTACCGATCTCCTTTCAAATCTATTCGACTATTTCCACTTTGGAAATCTTATTTAAATTTGCCCCTTTCTACTTGATCTCGTTTTCAAGTATCGTTAATGTAAAATTAACGCCTTAACACTTTAAACCTCATTTACATAACCCTCGTTTATTATAAACCTTTTATCTTAAATTCCTTTGACTTAATTCAAATAATTACGTAACATTTATTTCAAGCTATTGTATTCGCTTGAAATCTTCTTTATAACTTCATTATAAAAATTCGGGTTTTACATATAAACCCGTTCATAACTTCTTCCACCATTCACTTATATTTCATCTCAACTTTGATTACATTTTACATTAATTCAATTAAAAACTAATTTCCCAAATTTCTATTAATTAGGATAATCATTTACTTTTAATCATTAACACTGTAAAGTAGTTAATTCCTTTATTAACTAAAATAAATAGTAATTCCCCTTTTTAAAACTTCATTAAAATTAAACCATATTCATTCACTATTCTATACGATTAATTCAAAACAAATTAATTAAATAATCCGTTCCCATTTAAAATGGTCTATTTAGTCCATTCAAAACACAGTTACTTAATTTACAGATTTCAGTTCATTTTCCCTTTTATATTAATTACTAACATAATTAATTTAAATAATTCAATTTACTTTGTCTCTTAACAAAACAATTATCCAAAATTAATTCTTTATATTAATTTCTATTCACTTATTTATAAATCTGATTAACATCAGAGATTCCCATATAAAACCAATTGGTAATAAATTATAAATTTAAATCATGAATGATAAATATTTATTTTCTTTTAAATCAACCTTTTATTCAAAATAATATATTTCAAAATCTATATCCAGTTATAAAATAAATTTCATACTTCAGTTCTATCGATTCACCTGACGGTAAACCAATATAATAAAGCAATTGATTTTATCGGCCATATGCTGCCCAATACTCAACCAATACTGCCCACTGGTTTAAACAAAACACAAGTTGAATTTTCATTCAATGATTACTAACTAAATCAATTACCCAATCATGACAGTTCATATATGATAATATGAAAATAAATAATATATTTGAGGGATCCGGTTGGGTCCCTCCAACCTGTTCTTCCCTGAAATCACAACGGTTATCTCAAATCAAATCATTTCAATTTCATTTAACTGAAATAATAATGACCATTTAACATCAACCAATTCACAAGCAATTCAAACAATTCAACAATTTTAGCACGTTTATTTTATAAAAGTGACCAATAAGGTAAGTTACCTTTATTGGAACCAATCGTTAAAATAACGACTTGGTATTTCACTGAAATTAAACAACGGTTTAATTCCATCAGTTAAATCAACAACTACATATATACTACCAAGCAGTCAACCATTGGCAAACAGAACACCCAAAATAAAAACCCAATTTATATAAAATATAAATGGGAAAACTGAGTGAGTTTGACTCACCTTGAGTTGACACCGTTGTTTAAACGGTTCATTTCAGTTAAATTAAACCAGTGTTTAATTCAACTAAAAATCTAGTTGATTCTGATCACGTACATTTCTATTCCATACTGCAGATCTTGCTGGGATGATTCCAATGTACCTTGGCTTGCACGATTTTGTTCATATATGCCTGCGTTATTGTCATTATAAGCTATACGATTTGATTAAACTATTCACCTTCTTAATCTGTTTCTAAGGTTAACTAATTCTTCTTAAATTAAATTTTAAAAAGTACAGTAGAGTTCATGATGGAAACATAGACCGACATTTTTTTTTGGTTTGAAAGGAACAAATAGGAACTGACAATTCTTTGACTTAGTTATTTATTTAAGCAACTAGATTACTAAACTAATTCACGTTAACTATAAAATTAGTTAATTAGTTAATTACTTTTGTTTCAAAACATTCAGGCCTATGGATTGGTTCCACTGAACACCGCTTTTTCAGACTCCTTTCACCTACCGCCATCCTGCATGGTTCAGAAATACAACCTTGTGACTAAAACATGCTTAATATTTAGGTTAATTATATGTTTTTAGTTTAGTACCAAACATGTCGATTACTCTGTGAACTGGGAGAAAAACACGGGGCCAAGGTTTTGGTTTCCTTCTTCTTAGTTCTGCGTGTCCCTCCTTTTCAATTAACATAAATTTAAACCCCTCAATTACCCATTAATTAACGATAATTAATTACTATTAAAGAAGGGAAATCCACGATTAACTCTTTATACCCTTTTCTTTTCGTCATTCCAGTAGGACTACTTCCCCATTTCTTCGTGTATTCCTGGCCACCCACTACTGCTTCTTTCATGCTACTCTCTCGCAACTACAAGCCTAACTTCCACTTCCCATACCAGACACCGGCCTCCCTTTGTTTCCTCCCGCTGGACCCCTGCACACACCAAGTTTTCAGGCCATCGCCCATCTACCTGCTATCACCGGAAGCGGCGCCTGACCTCGCTTGACAAATGCCTCAAAGATCCCTTAGTTCACCACCCTCAATTAACCCAGCAGTCCCTCAACGTTGAGGCTTCTCAACGTGAATTTGGTCATCCAGAATTCGGTCTCCAATCAGAGCCGATCAGTTGGAGAAGCTCGGCAAGCTCGTCGTGATGGCAATTGAAAATTTTGGATTTTAATTCACGATTTTGAAGAGATTAAAGCCTGAAATGATCGAAATATAGATCATTCATTTTTGTTTATGGTGACGGAAGAAAGACTTACCTCGCGTGACCAAGTATTAGGGTTTGAGTAGGTTAAAGAGGGTATATATAGTGGGGACAAATAATATAATAATATTTATGAAACTTCAACATGATGTAACACGTAGAAACCCCCACAAACGACTTTCGTTTTCTGATACAAAACTAATATTTGCATAAAAAAAATATTCCGGACCTAACGGGATAAGTTTCGTCGAATTCTGACATCGTTTGAAAAAATTTCCTTTATAAAACCAGCGAAAACACGCGTTTAATTTTTCCACGATCACTAGATAAATCCAATCAACTTGAAACTTTGAAATCCTACAATAATTAATTAATACGAACCCAATGGCACCAGTTTCGTCGCATTCTGAGACTGTTTCCCGGTACGCTATTTTTTTAACACACCGAAATGCCATTTTGGACACCAAATTAGTCGGTCTTCAAAAATAACAAACTATATACCTATCTTGAGTCTAATCGACGATACGAACTCAACCAAATTGGTTCTGTGGGTTAATTCGATCGTCTACTCAAGTTACACTCAGATATCTCTTTATTGAATTGAATTAATTTAATTACGCGCTATATAAAATGAACGGGCGTTTACGGCTGCCGTGGTTACATACGACATCGGTTTGCCCCGTAATTTGATTTTCTTACAATAATTTAACGATATGGTTCAAGTGAAACCAATTTCATTGAGAACGGGGTCCGTTTGCAAAATGGCTATTTTAAAGGAAAAAAATTAAATAACGATTATCCATAGCGACTCTTTCAAAATTTGATTTGGCCATAACTAACAATCTATAACACGGAATCTGAATTTTTCCCTTCCATAGGAAAATTATCATCAACACGGTCCCAACGTTTCTTGTTTCGCAGAAATCCGACTTATATCGGATCCTGTATATTCGGTTAAAGTTCAAAACCAAATATTATGAACTACCGCGCCATTTCGAGCTTGTTTTATATTATAAATGAAATATAGCGTTCAAACTTCATTGAAATAACGAATTAAATATTAAATTCCATAATTTTCTAAATAAAATATTTAAAACAAATAAATTAAATTAAATATTTGGCTGCCAAAAAGAAGGCTCGTTACAGATCAAAGGAGAAAGCAGTGGATATGCGTAAGTCTTTGCAGATTGCTAAGTTTAAGCGTTGCTCAAGCTGGAATCGCTTATCGAAATGTTAGGTGCCATGAGGTGGCACGGTGTGGGGAGAGATTTGAGATGGTTCAGGGAGACATTTGTTTCCATGGTGAAGATTGATAGATCTTACATGAAGGGGGTACTTCGAACACTTTGTTGGCAGGTGGTGGCATTGCCGGAGTTTGTTGACAAAGTGCAATGGGTGATGGCCATGTTGAAGCTCATCATGGAAAGTAACCATGGTGACTTGTCTGAGAAACTGCTTAGAGTAAGAAGATGTAGGCGGAGTTGGTATGCTTTCAAGGAAATATAGTGTCAAGGTGGAGATTGTTAGACTTCATGATACAATATTTCCATTTGCAGATGATTTGGAAGATATTATTGATTACGGTGATACATTATATCCATTTAGAGAAGATTTTGGAAATATTGTTAATTTGAGTATTATAATATTTCCAACTGCAAAAGATTTGGAAGAATCAGAAAAATTTATTGTTCCTTTTTTAAATTTAGATAGGGCAATAAATTACCTACATAAGTGGAAGAATATGAAGAAGTTTTTATGGGGATATTGAAGTAAGGAATTAATTCTCTGATTGGTTTATTAAACAAGGAATTTTATCAAGAGCAAATAAATTGGAGAATTAATTAGGCATTGATTTATAACCATAGATCAATCACTTCAACCCCAAGTATTAATCCTTATATAAGGATATGGATAAGTAATTGCATGGATCATCTCTAAAAGTGGTATTTCTTCTTCTTCTCTATTATCAGTCTTGTAATATTTTCTTATTTAGAAAAGTAATAAAATCTCCTCTCCCTAAGTGAACGTACACTAACAAGATGTTAGTGGAACCACTATAAATCTCTTGTGTTCTTTCTTTTATTTCTTGATCTAAGATTGTTTTGCTAGTGACTATCTGTTGTTTGTTTTTCCTCACCATCAATCAGTTCCTATTTGTTTTTCGCAAGGTTGGGTTTTATTCCCAAGGCCTTTTTTGGGAACCTTTTCCCCAACATAATTAATATTATATAATAAAATCAAATAATATCGCGGTTATGCACACTATATTCGAGGATTACTACAGATTTCTGTGTTATATAAGGCACTTATGACTTAAAATTAGCTTTTTACATTAACATTTTTTTTATCTATTTTAAAATATAATTGGTCAAATCATCTTTTATTTATTAATATTACTAAAGCGGGTGCTAAATAACGTTGATTTAGCAAGTGCTGCGGGAAATATCGGGGCTTTAAGTGGAGCTACTATTCATCAGCACTAAATTGAAACAGCGTAATGGCCGAAGATCACTATGGGCTGTAGCGAGGATTTTACGGGAATTTAGCGAGGCTTTAACTGCATAGGTGTGACTGTAGTGCACTGATAATGCTTATTTTATGAATTTTATATGATTTTTTTGTATGGAATATTAGTCATGGATGTGGTTGGTATTGAATTTAATTTGTGATATTAGCAGTAAATGCAACAGTTTTTTGTTTAAAATTTGATCAAATATAGATAAATGATTTATAATTACATTTCCTTTTTGTTAATGTTATTCTGTAATGACCCGAAAATCCCCGCCCTTTGGACCGACCATAAACCACACATGTCTGACCCAAAAGTTAGAAATTCTCGAATGCATTAACTCTGGGCATACAACACATCAGAACAATAACAGCAGATTTTTATTACATCATGGTAATATAACATCAGAGTACAGAATATATCAGAGTACATCGAAATAAAATTATAGCGGAAGATAAATTACAATATATTTAATACATTGCAGCGGAAACAATAAAATAGATACAGCGGAAGATAACTATGCTCTGGACACAGCTTTAAGCTTCAATCCAGCATCCTGCTCGAGATAAGGACCTGTAGATAAACTACTTGACTGCCCGTGTGGAGAAGAGGGAACCCGAGTTTGTAAAGGTGGAAACAAACAACGGGTCAGTCATGGGACTGGTGTGAGAATTCTTAACTAATTTAACTAATAGTAATAAGGCAAATCCATGGACCATGCCGCTAATGCGGAACGGGTTTTATTCCAATGGATTGCCGTGCATAACTTAAAGTAAATCGTAAAACAACGCAATGCTTTTTAGAAAAATGAAATCACCATAAGACTCAGGTCCCATCACACAATGCAACGCACACCAGAGGATAGAGTTTTACCTTATGGTGATTAAACATGCTTGATACATTAAAAATGAATTTGATATTATTATTAGTGTGTATATGTTTTAAAAACAATTTCAATCATAATGTATCAATCCTAGGAAGAATAGTATCCCATACTACTATGCCTCCATACTAGTAATACAATCAAAACCGAATGGGGCGTATTGGAAATTGAGTTTCCATCATGAGTCAAGGCTAGGTAGGAGCTCCTTACCGATTCGAGACACTCTAGCTAATGTCTCAGGGTTCCCCGCAGTTAACCCTTGGATCCTGCAGGGCCGGTCCACACATACAGCTTCGTGGATTGGCAATTCCTGAACACACGTTTCCCGGTCCTATAGGACCTATCCGAGGCGCCTCATTCCATCATCCACATAAGTAAAATGTCAGGGCTGGTAGGTCACTGACACCACTCTAGCTAGAAAGAAACGTGCTGCTCTCCCTGCCTTCCCTTCTCCCGTTTTAGACTCCGCCGGTGTGTGAGGCTCGCGAAGTCACGCTATACACAAAGCTATGCCTAAACAGACTTTGCTTTGATCGTCCCACAAGGCCTGCTTTTCAACAAAGCCTTGATCATATGCATCTTAGCATGTCACATCATCACTCCATATCACACTACCAATCCTTTGCCGAAATATATGAATGGGTGTTAAGCAAGAGAATAAATTCTCTGCCACCAAACATCCATACATTCGACAGAAGATTAATAACATGATATATAATGGAGTACGATGTTAGACACACCATCCATTTATAAGCTTATGCTCTAGGTCTGAGCGAAAGCCAAATCCGTACAAATCAACACTACGTTCGGGCAACTCCTACTATTACCTTATCATGGTAGCGAGCCATTCTAAGGCAACAGTCATCATCGTCCATTCGATGTGGAAATTTGACGGTCTTTAATCGTCGTCTTTCAATCTTGGATTTTTAAACGTCGTTAAATTATTTGGAATGAGATAAACTCGTACTTTCCAAATAATCCTCGTGTATATATATATATATATATATATATTGAAAATCCTTCTTACACATTAATAATTACTTTTACTAACTATTCATTCCTATTTTAATTATTTAAAATAATTAAATTTTTATATAACGACGCCTTAAGTCCATGGGCGACTATGGCGCTGCATTCAACCAATTTTGATTTTTTCATTTCTCAGAATCTAACTGTTGGGTCTTAACGTAGTATATATCGTTGGAAAGATTTTTCCAAGACGGTCCTAACGGCTTCAGTTTCAAGAAAATCCGACGGTAGGATCTTCTTGTATGGTCATTTAAAAGTACGATTTCAAAACGCGAACTACCTCGCCCTATTCGTTTAATTTTAATTATAATATATATATATATATATATATATATAATCATTGAATCGTAATAACGTCGTTTGATTAACACAACGCTCTACACAATTACCGATACTTACTAAATTTTAATTCATTTGAAAATGAAGATAATATCACCGCATCCTAAATTCATTCTTTCCTTACATTGAAAATGTAAATTTTTGATACACTCAAAATCTTTAAATTACATATAAAAATATAATTTCTAATGACAATGCAAACTCTACTCTTAATTCACAATGTGAAAACATGATTTGTAATTACAATGCAAACACTACATCTAATTCACATTGTAAAAATATAATTTTTAATTACAATGCAAACACTACATCTAATTCACATTGTAAAAATATAATTTTTAATTATAATGCAAACACTACATCTAATTCACATTGTAAAAATATAATTTTTAATTACAATGCAAACACTACATCTACTTACATATGAAATAAATAAATTTTATTTCTAATGTTCATTCTCATTTTATGTTACATATATATATACAAGAAAAATGCAAATTCTATCATACAATGAAATTGCATCCTTTAATTGCATAGAAAAATGTAGTTTTGTCATACGGTGTACTTTCCTATATACATTACATATAAAAATGTAATATTTAACACACCATGTAAATTCATGTTTTAATTACATAAAAAATGTAAATTTTATCCTACGGTGTAATTCCCTATAAAATGTACATATAAAAATGTAGATTTTAACATACGATGAAATTTCCATGTTGATTACAAAAAATGTAATTTTTAACATACGGCATTAATTCACTTTATAATTTGCATATAAAAATGTAAATCTTGACATACGATGGAATTCATTTGTTAATTACAAAGAAAAATGTAATTTTTAACATACAGCATAAATTCACTTTATAATTTACATATAAAAATGTAAATCTTAAAATACGATGAAATTTCCATGTTAATTACAACGAAAAATGTAATTTTTAACATACGATATAAATTCACTTTATAATTTACATATAAAAACGTAAATTCTGACATACGATGAAATTCACCTTTTAATTACAAAGAAAAATGTAATTTTCAACATACGGTATAAATTCACTTTATAATTTACATATAAAAATGTAAATTTTAACATACGATGGAATTTCTATTTTATTCACGCTAAAGATAATGTAAATTTCATACGGTGAAATTCTTATTTACTTTACATTAAGAAAAAAAAACTTTACATAAGGTGAAATTCCTATATATTTACATTAATAAAAATGTAAACCTTTCATACGGTGAATATTCTATATATTCGCATTAATAAAAATGTAAACTTTTTATACGGTGAATATTCTCATTATAATCACATCTAAAAAATGTCATTTATACTTTATCGTTCTAATTTACATTAAATTAACATATAAAAAATGTCATCTTTATTTCATCGTTCAATTTCACATTAAAGTAACATGTAAACATGTCATCTTTAATTCATCGTTAAATTTTACATTAAAATAACATATAAAAATGTCATTTTAATTCATTGTTAAATTTTACATTAAAATAACATATAAAAATGTCATCTTTAATTCGTGAGACCTTGACTTTATATTTACATTATAAGTCCTACTTTTATATTCAAAGTAAATCCTACTTAATAATTTAATGAAAAAAAAATCTATTCTTTAATGATTCATTGAAAATTTCATTCTTTAATAATTCATTTCAAAAATTCATTCCTTAATAATTCATTGCAAAAATTCATTCCTTAATAATTCATTACAAAAATTCATTCCTTTCATAGACAATGAAAAATCATACCTTTTATTATTTACAATGAAACATATCTTTTAATTTTTAATCTAAAAATTTCATCTTTCATTTACAATGTAAAATTTATTCTTAAATTACAATGTAAATTTTACTATTTTACATGAAAAATATCATCTTTTAATATTTTCATGAAAATTTACATCTTTAATATTTCAATTAAAAATTCAGCCTTTAATAATTTAAATCAAAAATTCAATATATAAAATTTAGTCTTTCTATTTACAATGTAAAGATTAAGCCTTTACCATTTACCACATCGTATTTCATGTCACATCCAAACAACAACAACATTCAAATAAACCAACATGACTAAATCTAACAATTCACATCAAGGTAATATACAGGTTGATGTTTACATTGGCATATGACAAATCAACGAGGCATGATTCAATAAAATTAACAAATAATTAATTCTAATTAATCAATAAATTCAGATCTAATATTTAGATTTGCAGATCTAACATCATACGAAATAAACAATTCAGATCCATATTTAAAATATCACGACATAACAGATCTATCGATAAATATTTTTAATAACTAAGAATTAATAATTAAATAAATTAAATTAAATTAAAAATAAATTCTCACCTAGCTCGGATCTGAAATGAATTGTCAAATTTGATCAGGTCTTGTGTTTGAATTCAAAGCGATTTCGGATCTGGAATGGTTCAAATTCAAATTCGTATGAAAAATCAAAATTCAGCCTTTAACAACTGACATAGCGACGCTACAAAGCGTGACAAAATCTGAAATAAACATTACCTAAAGTTCGAAACTTTGAATCGAGATAACTCGAGCTACGATCGACGGTTTTACGAACGGTTTGCGGGAGATTGGAGAGCTACGAGAGAGCTATCTTCACCGGGAGTTGGAGGAGGTGCGGCGGCTTGTGGGTGGCGCGATGGGGGTGCAAAGGCCGCGACTTTGGAGGCTTGTGGCTACGGTCGATGAGAGATGGTGATTCTTGTCGGAGAAGAAAGAGCTTGAAAATCTCTTCGAAACGTGTATTTATACGAAGGTTTTCGTTGAGAATTGAGGGAGAAATCAGAGAATGAATTTTTGAAGAAAGGGGCGGCTATGGGTTCTCACGGCTGAAAGACAACGTGAGGAAGAAGAACCCGATCATTTTATAATACTATTTTATTAGGTTAATCTAATTATTATTTAATTAGCCCGTTTAAGTCCGTTTTGGTCCGAACTCCGATTCAGGCCCAACGACTGTCGTTCCTACCATTTAGCACCCATTCCGGACTCATCTGGACCTGTCCCGTTAGCCCAAACTGTCATCTTGGCCTCCGTTTTTCATTTTTAAAATTTAAGTCCTTTATTTCTAATTTTTCCGTACAAATAATTTTACCGGGCACACAAATTAACTCAGAAAAATCCAGAAAAATTATTTTTGGCTTTCTTATGACGATACGGTCCTAACAAAATTTATTTCGTCGAATTCTGAGACATTTTGAAAAATGGCTATTTTTCAGTCGATTAAAATTCACTATAAATTGACATAACAGAAATCTTTTTGCCACGGCCACAAATTAATTCCAAAAATTATGAAAAATTAAACTTAACAATATTTTGACATTCCGGATCCAACAAAAGTGGTTTCGTCAAAAACGGAGATCGTTTGCAAAATGACTATTTTCAAGGGCTATATATTTAATATTAAAAATACATTTTTAAACAAATAATTTCCGAAACTCGAAATATATAAGTGTTTACTGTTTTTCAATGTAGAAACATCATTCTGAACTCAATGGAAGTGGTTTTGAGTTCAAATTCCTTTATATGCAAAAAGTAGCATTTTTGACCTTTGCAAATTACCTAGCGACCTTTCTAAATTTTAATTTGGGCATAACTTTTGATTCCTGCGATGAAATTTCGATTTTTCGGATTCGTTGGAAAGATATTTTTAAATAGATTCTAATATTTTTGGTTTCACTAAAATCCGTTAAATTTTGCATCCTGTACGGTCAGTCAAAGTTCAAGTTTGACTTTTCAAACTACCGCGCTATTTCTAACTCTTTTTATAATTAAAATTAAATTATTCATTCTAACTTCGATTTGAATCAAATTTGTGATCATTATTATTTAAAATAGATTATTTTAAATATCAAAACTCATTAAAATCACTTAAAATAAATTTTAAATTGGCCCCAAAATTCAGGGTTGTTACATATTCATTTGTACACAATGTGCATGTAAATATATTTATTGGGAATTCTATTGTTGACTGTCAAAATATTTAAGATTATTGTAAAGGTAAATTTATGAGAAAACAAATAGAATAACACATATAGTTACCGATGGATGGAAAGTGAATACCAGTAGAAAATAGAAATAAAGCTTTCGCTACGATTTAAATAGTTTGGTTAACATTTAAACAACATTTTCTAAATATGATTAAAATATAAAATATTACATTTGAAAATAGTTATATAAAAGTAATCCATAACTCTTACTAAATGATGTTAATGATGGTTCTACAATAGTTGAATAACATTGTTGAAATTAAATTACAGCATATGAAATTCATTGAAAAAGTAGGTATACCACATATAAATATTATGGTACAAAGCATGTTGTAATATTTGAAATATATTGTAATTGTCTATCTCACAACATTTAAAAAACATTATAAATAGTATTTCATTTATTCCTTGGTGTTCTCGCTATATTTGTATTTTGTAGTGTTTAAATCTCTTCCCTGGTCATTGGAACTTGGAAGTTTTATATGGTTCCAGTTATTTTTTTAGTGGTTGAGTTGTGTCATCGATTAAAACATAGGCAGTCTTTTTAATACTTTCAACATTAATTCCTGCGTCAGCTCGATATTTATTCGATCATCTTGTAGCATATTCATTGAAAATTGAAGGAACTGATCATTCTGTACTAATTTAATTGATCATGTCAGTTGGGGTTTCAATAGTTTACTCATCAATAGAGGTGAATAAGGTTCCTTCTTGGAGTGATCTTAGGCCTCCATTCTTTTGATAGAAATCCGATTAAAGTCGCATAACATGAAGTAATATAATAGGACAAATGTTTGATCACATTGTTCATTAGCATGATTTTTCGATGCTTGACTAACATAACAACTTTCAAGGGTTATATTGAGGAAGAAGCGGCATGAAAAACCAAGTTTAACAAGAGTGCTACTTAGGCCGAAAGTTGTAAAATAACGAGGTGTTGGAAGCAAAGAAAGAAGTGTTTATAGTGTTTTGGGAGCATGTCCCTACATCTAACTTGAGAAGTTCTTTAATTAGTTAGTTGAGCCTAAGTAGGCCTTACAAGTTAGCTACAAGGTCTAGTAAGCTAGTTTTTGAAAAGTTGTGTTTAATTTGGTTCAAAATATATTTTAAATTACATTAAGTAAAAAAGAATCGCGAGACAATGAATCGAATGGAAGAAAAATGGAGAAGATGGCGAAAAAATGATGGGACGACGAAATAAAAAATTGTCCTTCATTCTTCTCTTACTCCCCAAAATATGCAAAATAAATAAAAATTATTTTGTGATTTGTGTTGTACTTTATTATTTTAAAATGGTTGTTTTTCACGACAAATATGCATCGTTCGCATTTTTGGTAAGAGCAAAAACACGAAACTACAAAGAATAAACTAAGTGTCACCTTAAATCAGAAGAAATAAAAGTTATTACAATAAGGTAATGTAGTGTGCTCTTAGGGTTTAATAGTTCAAATCCCTTTTATAGGTTATAGGTAATAAATAGCTCCACCATTAGTGTTGAGATTATCTCTTGAATTGTTAACTTGGCTGCCAGCTAGAATGATATTTTGGTATGTATCAGGGCTGTAATGATAATGGTTACCGTTACCATTCGACAAATACCGTTACCATAACATTTTTACTGGCAAGTCATAATTTCTTACTGTTCTCTTTAGTTAAGGTGAAGTTATCAGATGCTTTTTTAACCATATGATCACAATTGTCAAATACATCTTTTAGAATCGGAGCTATGCATTTAAACTTCTCTTCCTTCATATCAAGTTTAAGAACATTAAAAGCATGTAGCTTCTCCCTGAATGGCTCAATCCTAGCCCAGTGGATGGCCCGATTCATGAAAACCGGGTTTTCAAGATCACATGTGCAAGGAGTTTTTCCCATGATTTTCCATTATCCTTGGAACGAAACTGGTGGTCCAAGAATCTCACAGTAATAGGAACCGGCTATGGGACAAGAATAGATTCTGATGAATTTTTATAAGCCTGTGAATGGATCGAACCGTAAACTGATGGTTTCATATGAAAGTGCAGTGCCTTCAATCTTTCTGTAACACCCCACTCCCGCTATGATCACTCACTAAGGGAATGCCATAGCATCGGTGGAGTATTTTAGTGAATATAGAACAGAAAAATTACAACAAGACAGATATAAATAGTACTTGAAATTTAAAACATCATCTCATAATAGCGGAAGTAAAACATGTCTGGTTACATCATAAAACCACAATAAAAGTCAAGTACAATATCCATCAAAATAAAGAAGTACATAATCCCACTCTCATACAATAGCCATGACAAAAGAAAAGATAACTGGGTAACTGGAGCTTTACATCTATCCAAGCTCCTAAAGACTGGAACAGCAATCCGATCAAGCTCCACTACTGCTAGGATCCACCGTAGGACCTGAGGGTTGGGAAAAAAAGATAAAAACAACGGGGTCAGACATAAGTCTGAGCGAGTCCTATAACTTTAACAATACAATCGTTAAAGTAACCAGAGAAGACATAAACTGATATACGGTAACTAATGGGGATGAATGGCTACACTAAGCAGTCAACTAAACTAAGATAAAAGATAAAGACGCATCTACCCTTCCAAAGGTAAATTACTAAACTGCACCACACCAGTCGTTCCTAACTTAAAGGTTGATCCCACCCATGGACTTATAAAATTAACTTAATAGTTCTCGCGTACCCCTAGGTGACTAAGTAAACGCCACGGGGCCCTACAATCCACTAGGTGTACACACTACTCCCCATTCGATCGGCTCCCTAACGTAGATACCCGTGCTGGCCCCACCGTGGGGTGTACCATTCCCCAACGTGGCAACCTGATAAAATTAACGGTGCACGGCTTATATCTACACGATGCAACAACGTCTTATTTACCAGCCCGGGTCCACACACGCATATGAAACCCGTTGGTCATGCGTTGCCACCGCTAACCCATTTTGGCCTCTTATAGTCAAGCCCAGTATGCGTGTCCCGTCCTCGACATGGGTCGAGCCCACTAAGATACGTATGGGTTACTGGTTGAAATGGGCCCCCAGCACAAGCCATCCCCCTAAGCTTGGCCCACACATGAGACGACCCGATTTCCCGTTCTTACGGAAACAAGGTTATCTTTGGAATATAACACAGAAACAGATAATAGCAGAACAGAATTAAATAAATACACCAGATAATGAACAATAAAATATACTGGATAAAAGTAATCATCAGAGTTACACAGTATACAGGATCTTACTTAGTACAAATAGAGTTCAGCTATACATAAATGTCTACAGCGGAAATAAACAAAATATGTACAATAGGAGCTGAACAGCATAAAAGAATAAATGATAGAATCCATCTTCAGCTCCAGCTATCTAGAAAAGAACCAGCTAAACCTGAATACAAGGCTGCCCGTGTAGAAAAAGGGGCACCCGAGTTTGAAAGTGAAACAAACTACGAGTCAGTCATGGGACTGGTATGAGAAATCCACTCAACACATATATAATTGGCTAATCACAGGACCACGCCACTTTCGTGGAACGGGTTTACTCCATTGGATCGCCAGTGCTTTAAAACAAATCTTTCTTTTTAACATCGATATGCTTTTTATAAAAATGAAACCGTTATAAGACTCAGTTCCCATCACACAATGCAACGCAAGCCGGAGGATAGAGTTTTACCTTATAACGGTCAAAATATGATTGATACGAATAAAACAAAGGCATTTGATATTATTACTAGTGTTTATATGTTTTGAAAACACTTTCAAATCATAACTATCAATCATAGACGGCATGGGTACCATATATCATGTCGCCATATATATATACAATCAAAACCGCACGATGTCGTATTTGGATTTCCGTCATGAACCAAGGCAAAAGATAGTCCTTACCGAATTCGAGACAATCTAGCCTACCATGTCTCAGGATCAGAGCTCGAGTGACCCTAGGAGCGACAGGGCCGGTCCACCGATGTGGATTAAAATGCCTGAGCAATACGTTTCCCCGCCCTTTGGGGCGCAAACGAGCCAACGAATGACTCCATCGGACCCGGATCGTCCGATCAAACCGAGGCGCCTCGCAACAGCAACAACCACATAGGTGAAAAGTATATAAATGTCAGGGCTGGTAGGTCACTGACACCACCCTAGCTAGAAAGAAACGCATGCCCTCCCTGAGGTCCTTCCTCCCGTTTTAGGTTCATACCGGGGTGTGAGGCCCGCGAATTCACGTTATACACAAAGCTACGCCACACAGACAGTGCTTTGATCATCACCACAAGACTTTGCTTTTCAACAGAAGCCCTGATCACTGCATCTTAGCATGCCACACAGGCAATTCACGCCATGCGATTGATGTCCATCGATATACAACCTCTGAGCTCGTGCGTCTCAGAGAAGGGCGTTAAGCGAAAGAATAAATTCTCCGCCGCCAAACAGATGTATATTTAATAGAGATCAATCAACACGGAATAAAATCCAATGTCAGACACACAGTCCATTTACAAGTCCGTTCTGGGTCTGAACGAAACCGGAGGCACTAAATACCTCGCAAACCCTTCGATCACCACGTACGTCTAGACGATCACCACTCATTATCCATATTTCGGGATGCCTCCCAATCAGGACCTCGGTTACCATCCAAACGAGGTGAAGATCTCCGGTCTTCGACCACCGTCTTCATCTTCGACTTCCAATCGTCGATCGATTATTTGAAATGAGAATTAACTCGGCCTTTTCAAATAATCCACGTATATTTAGAATTTCAAATCAATCTATTTCAATGGTTAAATTATTCGACAACACCAAAATTGTTCTTTAATGTAATTTTCACACCAAACACATTCAACCATCAAAAGCCACACAAATCAAGCAAATTCAGTTTATTTCCATTCCATATCGTTTATGGTATTTTATAACTATTTATCGCTATTTTTATTTATTTTAAAATAGCCATTTTATTCAAAACGACGCTTCGGGCCATCAGGCGGCCGTGGCGCTGTTTTTCTTCAGATTTGATTTACACATATCTGAAAATCTAACCGTTGGATCTTCACAAAATTTACATCATTAGAAAGGTCTTTTCAAAACGAACCCAACGATTCCAGTTTCGGGAAAATCCGACGGTCGGATCTCCCGGTACAATCGTTTGAAATTTCGATTTCAAAATACGAACTGCAGCGTCGTTATTCGATTAAATATAATTATATTTATATATATAAATAAATATAATCGTTTCTGGCGCTGTTTTTCTTCAGATTTGAATTAAACATTCCAGACAATCCAACCGTTGGATTTTTACAAGGTTGGTGCCGTTGGAAAGATATTTCCAAGGCGAACCCGACGGTTGAGGTTTCGGGAAAATCCAATGGTCGGATTTCCCGCACTAGTCGTTTGAAATCACGGTTTCAAAATACGAACTGCACGGCTTCGTTTCGTTTTAATTTTATTTATATTTATATATTTATATAAATATAGTTCATTCAACAATTTCAATATCGTTTTCACTTCAAATATTTTTCTAACGCCTTAAATTTTGGAAAAATTTCGCCATAACCTCCCCTGCACCGGGAGCATCGGGAAATCGCAAATAGCTTTCCCAGTCCTTCTAATCTCAAAAAGAAAAAGAAAAATCCAAGCGGCTAGCCAACAGGCTCAAAATCATCACCCAAACAAATCAGTAAATGTGTACCTATTTGTCGGGCACAAAATTTTATTCCTCTTCTCTAGCCCCTTTGCTATAACCTATTCAATGAATATTGCATGTACATATATATACAGTTCTTATCATTTATCAATTTCTATTCGACTTCATATTCGATTTCTATTTGGTTTAAAAACTCCATTCATCCTAATGTTACATGAATAGGTGCAAATCATTTCATTAGCTAATTAATGAATATTTCAACTCATATATGTTTATTTTGAACAAGTGGCTATTTTCAACACTTCACATTTCAACGATTTATGCATACAATAAAAATGTGATTTTTATTGTAAACCAATTCATTTCAAAACACTATTTTTCTATATAGTTCATATAGGTGACAAAATAGGATTTTTATCATAAAACGATTTCTTTTTAAAACGAGATTATTTTACACAGTTCATATAGTCGATAAAAGGCGATTTTTATTATCAAACAATTTATTTCAAAATATGAATACCATTCAACACATGAATTTCTAAACAACGAAAGAATATCAATTCAACACATGAATGTTTTCTATAGTTTCTATATATAGATAAAAATGTGATTTTTATTATCGAACAATTTATTTCAAAATATGAATACCATTCAACACATGAATTTCTAAACAACGAATGAATATCAATTCAACACATGAATGTTTTCTATAGTTTCTATATATAGATAAAAATGTGATTTTTATTATCGAACAATTTATTTCAAAATATAAATACCATTCAACACATGAATTTCTAAACAACGAATGAATATCAATTCAACACATGAATGTTTTCTATAGTTTCTATATATAGATAAAAATGTGATTTTTATTATCGAACAATTTATTTCAAAATATGAATACCATTCAACACATGAATTTCTAAACAACGAATGAATATCAATTCAACACATGAATGTTTTCTATGGTTTCTATATATAGATAAAAATGTGATTTTTATTATCGAACAATTTATTTCAAAATATGAATACCATTCAACACATGAATTTCTAAACAACGAATGAATATCAATTCAACACATGAATGTTTTCTATGGTTTCTATATATAGATAAAAATGTGATTTTTATTATCGAACAATTTATTACAAAATATGAATACCATTCAACACATGAATTTCTAAACAACGAATGAATATCAATTCAACACATGAATGTTTTCTATGGTTTCTATATATAGATAAAAATGTGATTTTTATTATCGAACAATTTATTTCAAAATATGAATACCATTCAACACATGAATTTCTAAACAACGAATGAATATCAATTCAACACATGAATGTTTTCTATGGTTTCTATATATAGATAAAAATGTGATTTTTATTATCGAACAATTTATTTCAAAATATGAATACCATTCAACACATGAATTTCTAAACAACGAATGAATATCAATTCAACACATGAATGTTTTCTATAGTTTCTATATATAGATAAAAATGTGATTTTTATTATCGAACAATTTATTTCAAAATATGAATACCATTCAACACATGAATTTCTAAACAACGAATGAATTTCAATTCAACACATGAATGTTTTCTATGGTTTCTATATATAGATAAAAATGTGATTTTTATTATCGAACAATTTATTTCAAAATATGAATACCATTCAACACATGAATTTCTAAACAACGAATGAATATCAATTCAACACATGAATGTTTTCTATGGTTTCTATATATAGATAAAAATGTGATTTTTATTATCGAACAATTTATTTCAAAATATGAATACCATTCAACACATGAATTTCTAAACAACGAATGAATATCAATTCAACACATGAATGTTTTCTATGGTTTCTATATATAGATAAAATTGTGATTTTTATTATCGAACAATTTATTTCAAAATATAAATACCATTCAACACATGAATTTCTAATCAACGAATGAATATCAATTCAACACATGAATGTTTTCTATACAATGAATAAATATAGTTTAAGCAGATGAAAATAATTCAAACACACAAATATTATTCAAAATTTCGGCAGCATAACAGCAGGGTAGTTAAACCGGCACCGTCCCTAGTACGGCTCCTCGCTCTACCTTAAAACCTCGCGGTTTTTGAGAATGGGGTTCATGCATCTAGTTCGCACGCAGGCGGCATGTATATATTTATTTCATTTCCACAAACTAATCCTATGTGGTTTCAACCAAATATTTCACAACCACAAATGGGTGTTTTTCAACCACAATCAACCAATATCAATCACAAACAATCCCAAACAATCATTCGCTATCAATCAATTTTCACAACAATTTCAACCAATAAATATCGTCCATGGTTTGTGGACGAGGGGCGTGTATATATATATATATATATATATATATATATATAGAGAGAGAGAGAGAGAGAGAGAGAGAGATTTATATATAGCAATTCACTTTTATTTCACACATATATAATATTTTTAAATCAGAAATCTCACCAATAGCTATCCAACTTCACGACACTTCCTTATAGAAATCTTCGCCTTTTTGTCGCTTCGTTGCCCGTATTCTCTACATATGTAAAAATCGAATTTTTACTATGTTATTCAATATATAAAGATTGCATTTTGCCTTCGCTATTAACTATATAAAGATTATATTTTTATTATTCTTATGATGTAAAAATTATATTTTTATTACTTTAAAAATACAAAAATCATGTCTTGCTCCTTCTACCTAATAAAAATCCCGTCTTTTCTCTTTTTAAAAAATATGATCTTTATTTTTGCAAGTTCAAATCTTTTTCTATTAAAAGATTAAACCTTTTTCTATTTCAAAGTTTAAACTTTTTTTCTATTTTAAACCTTAAAATAAAATCAGTTTTTATATCTTTAAAAATTCAGTTTATATATCTTTAAAAATTCTGTTTTTAAAATTCTTTTTTTCAAATCAGTTTTTGCTCTTTTAAAAAAAAACAGTTTTTAATATCTAAAAAAAATCAGTTTTTAATTCTTAAACAATCAGTTTTATGCAACTTTTTAAAAAAACACTTTTTAAATTCGAAAATAAAAATAAAAATAAAATAAAATTGCTCACCACAGGATGCGAAGTGGAGGGAAGAAGAGGGAGTCGGCGGCAGGCTTCGAGGGTGGCGGCGCTCGGTGGTTCAGGGAGGTGCGGCGGCAGGGTTCGAGGGTGGCGGTGCTCAGTGGTTCTACGGGGTGTCGCGAGGGTTCGAGGTCTTCGCTGGAAGGAGGAGGTCGGGCGGTGGGGGGCGTCGCGAGGGTTCGTCGGCGGCGGCTCCGATTTGATTAGGTTTTCCCTTTTTTTTTCTTTATTTCTGGTAAATGAATAATGAATCGGGGGGGGGGGGGGGGCAATGAAGAAGAAAAAGGGGGGGAAAAGAAATTAAAATAATATTTTTTTTTCTCCTTTTATTATTTAATTATTTAATTTTGCAAATAGGTTGACTTTTACATACCACCTCGAAACGAGGTCTACCGCCTGTCGTCCATAGCGTTTTACCCCCATTCCGAACACAATGGGATATGTATCGTAAGCTGGTTTGATCGTTACAATCAGTTTCCGTTGAATTTACATTTAAATCCTTATATTGAATTTTAAACGTACATTTCAAATTACCGGGGTCACATACTAACTAGAAAAATTCCAGAAAAATATTTTCTAGCTTCGTATTGACGATACGGTCCTAACAAAACTAGTTTCGTTGAATTCTGAGACCGTTTGAAAAATGGCCAATTTCCAGTCGATTAAATTCAACAGAAACTGGTCAAACGCGTTTTCTTTTGCCACGCTCACATATTGATTCGAAAAATTATGAAATTTGGAATCTAGCAATAACTTTACATCACGGATCCAACAAAAGTGGTTTCGTCGAAATCCGAGGTCGTTTGCAAAATGTCCATTTTTAAGGGCCTGAATTCCATAGCGACTATTCAGAATTTTCAACTGGACATATCTTTTGATTCCCGCTATCAAATTTCGATTGGTCGGATTCGTTAGAAAGATATTACCAATTAGATCCTAATGCTTTTGGTTTCACTAAAATCCGGATTGTTTTGCACCCGGTATATTCAATTGAAGTTTGAAATCGAATTATCGAACTACCGCGCCATTTTCAATTCTATATATAATTATAATTAATTATATTCGTTTTCCATTGTCGATTCGAACTCAGTTTTCATCGCCTTTATTTAAAATATTTATTTTAAATATTTAAAATCCATTATTTTAGCCAATTTAAAAATTTTAAATTGGTTCAGATTTTCTGGGTCGTTACAACACACTAGTGTTTCCCACTTAACCCTTTAATCATGTTTAATTACATGTTTCATCTTGGTTAAGTATTTAATCATATTTTCTATTGGCAACCACTAGCAATTTCCACATACCACCCAAGGTACCCACTTAACCCCCATGCCCCACTACATGCTTATCTGGTTAAGTGTTTCTTAATTGATTAACACTGTAACCATGTAAAGGACCCCTCACATCGGACCGTCATTTGTAGATGCCTGGTTAAGCCGGTAAACTCTGGGCAGTCTTACACTACAAACGGGTCTAACCTCGTGTCATTTACCCTTGTTACGTATTTAATTTATGATTAAGACCCCTCACATTGGACCGTCATTTGTAGATGCCTGGTTAAGCCGGTAAACTCCGGGCAGTCTTATACTACAAACGGGTCCAACCTCGTGTCTTAATCGATTAATTACTCCTAATTAATCACCCCCATAATTTGTGTTAATTATCATGTTTATTTTAGGAATATGGGTACACCTAACTTAATAGGCAAATTCCCAACTCCAAAGTGTGGGTACACCTAACTTAATAGGCAAATTCCCAACACATAGTATGGGTACACCTAACTTAATAGGCAAATTCCCATACTATGTTCATTTATTTTATGTTATGCATAATTATATTAATTTCACACAATCTTATTAACATATGCATTTAATTAACCCCATCGTTCCCACGTAATTTCGTTCTCATGACATAACACATATAAAAGGTGTCAACTTGCATATGTATGAACATGTTTCAAAGGTGCCATCTTGCATATTAACAAACACATAACTTGCATATGAACTTGCATAACATGTCACATAACTTGCATATAATCTTGTATAACATGTCACATAACTTGCATATAATCTTGTATTACATGTCACATAACTTGCAT
The DNA here is from genome assembly GCA_030737875.1 of Allium sativum. Taxonomy (NCBI): domain Eukaryota; kingdom Viridiplantae; phylum Streptophyta; class Magnoliopsida; order Asparagales; family Amaryllidaceae; genus Allium; species Allium sativum. The sequence continues at coordinate 587,027,980 of CM060924.1, read as the reverse complement.
ATAATCTTGTATAACATGTCACATAACTTGCATATAATCTTGTATAACATGTCACATAACTTGCATATAATCTTGTATAACATGTCACATAACTTGCATATAATCTTTTATAACATGTCACATAACTTGCATATAATCTTGTATAACATGTCACATAACTTGCATATTAATTTGCATAACATGTTACATAAACTTACATATTAACAAATACATGACTTGCATATAATATGTCACATAACTTGCATATGAACTTGCATAACATGTTACATACTTGCATATGAATTCATAAACTTGCATATGAACTTGCATAACATGTTACATACTTGCATATGAACTCATAAACTTGCATATGAACTTGCATAACATGTTACATACTTGCATATGAACTCATAAACTTGCATATGAAGAAACATACAACTTGCATAATTATCATACATGTAACTTGCATATTATCATACATGTAACTTGCATATTAACATATGATCACAAAGCACAAAACTTGCATAACCCACATACATTAGCAAACTAACATCATGTCATATGACTTAAAACCCATTAATCCCCAAACAAAACCATATGATCTCATCATATCTCATCTACTTAGTTTAGCAATTGATCATTAGAGTGATAGAAACTCACAACTAGCAAATTTGCACTCCAAATGAAGAAGATTAAGATGCTTAGAATGGATTAGAGGTTGATTAGAGAGTGATTAGCTTGCAACCCTCTTCATAAATTAGTGGAGGCTCCTTCTAAGATTTAATTTGGCGGCATGTAGCCCTCAATTCTATTTTTAGTATGGATTAGGGTAGGTTTAGGGTGTATTTATAGATTAGGTGTGTGTTTTAGGCCCTTAGATTAACCCTAAATTAGATTAGGACCCTTAGATTTCGGAACCTTCCAGAAATCAGCCCTAAGACCAGGCCCAAACCCCAAACTGGTGCACCCAACCACAGAACTCTCTAGAAACTGTGCAGGTTTCCTGTCCCGACATGGGCGCACTTCCCAAGTGCGCCAGTGTATTTTTGTGCTGGCGCACTTCACAAGTGCGCCAGTGCATTTCTGGCCTGTTTCGGGTTTTTCTGCCTAACTTCGTTCGTCCATATCTCTTTCATACGGTACCCGTTTTACGCAAACTCGGACTCTATTTCGCGTATTTTTCCGAGACGAACGCAATGACGCAGCCCGTTTCCCCTGATTCTCATATCTGAGATTAATTATACTTTAATTACTAACCATTAGTGTTAATTGAAATTCGGGGTGTTACATTCTCCCCTACTTAAAGGATTTCGTCCTCGAAATCTCTAAGTCAAGAAGAACGTATCCTACCAACCAAACAACCATCTACTAAACCATCAACCACAAGCAACCATTATCCTTAGAAACTTCTAATGATGTATGAACATATGCAGAAAGTGTGTGTATATGTCCGTATACTAATGCAAAATCAGGCGGTCTACTGATTCAGTCGACCTCCTTAATGCAAACCATGATAGTGCCATGCATCCAATATGTATGCGAAACCCTATTGACACATACAATTTCTATATGCGTGCACAACCATACACAAAAATGCATCATCCACATGACAACACAGCCATGATACATCCATTAATCTAACTACCACATCCATTTATGCGATATGCAACATGAAGTGACTGAGCCGATCTAGTGCCTAATGTGTGTGTATATGCATTCACGAGCAACCACTAGCAAACAATTGCATCCACATGCATCCATCAACCATAACATGTTTCAAACACATGTTTCAACCATAGGCTTTACCCTATCTAAAGGTCATAGGTACTAGCGAGAGGATATACTAAAGATAAGATAAGTACTAGACAAGCGATAAAGGAGAAGTTAAAAGACATACTCTCAAAAAGAAATGGGTACAAAGAACGCATCTTCGCTTCCGTCTCCCAAGTAGCATTGCTTTCGTCATCTCCCCATTGCACTTTAACTAGCTGAACTTCTCTGTTCCTCAACTTCCTAGTTTCTGACCCAAGGATGCGAGTAGGAGCTCGTCGAATCGTCGCATCTCGCTCTACCTCTACATCTCTAAGCAAGCTCGGCTCTACGACCTCTGCGGTCTCATGTAAGCACTTCCTCAAATGTGATACATGGAATACATCATGAACACCACTAAGTCTGTCGGGCAACTCCACCCTATATGCCATCCGTCCAATCCTTTCCTTAATAGGAAACGGCCCAACAAACCTCGGTGCTAACTTCCCAACGGACCCAAAGCGAACAACATTTCTCAACGGAGATACTTTGACAAAAACCATGTCCCCAACCTCAAACTCAAGATCCGTCCTTCTCCGATCCGCATAAGATTTCTGTCTATCTTGCGCTGCCTTCATCCTTCTTCGAATCAAATCAATCTTCTCTGAAGTCTCTCTAACCATATCTGGCCCAAGCAAGATCTTATCCGTAGATTCCCACCAACATGTAGGAGATCGACAAGGCCTTCCATAAAGAGCTTCGAAAGGTGCCATGCCAATACTAGACTGAAAGCTGTTATTGTATGCGAACTCCACCAAAGGAAGATGTTCTTCCCATGTACCTCCAAAATCCAAGATACAAAGCCTCAAAAGATCTTCTAAGATACGGTTCACCCTCTCGGTCTGACCGTCCGTCTGAGGATGATATGCGGTGCTCAAACACAACTGAGTCCCTACCGCCTCTTGCAAACTTCTCCAAAACTCACTAGTGAAGATAGGATCTCAATCACTCACAATGCTGGATGGTACGCCATGCAATCTAACAATCTCTCTAATATCGACTGAAGCAAGCCATGGAGCGGTCCTCTTACTCTTCACGGGTATAAAATGGGCACTCTTGGTAAGTCTGTCTACCACAACCCAAATTCCCGTATTGCCCTTCCTCGATCTCGGTAACCCATCGATGAAATCCATCGAGACACTATCCCACTTCCATTGCGGAACTTCCAATGGGTGTAGCAACCCACCGGGTTTCCTTTGCTCTGCTTTAACTTGTTGGCACACTAAGCATCTAGCCACATACTCGGCCACATCTTTCTTCATACCGGCCCAGAAGAAAACTCTCTTCATGTCTTGGTACATTTTGTCTCCACCGGGATGAATAGTCATTCTTGAACGATGTGCATCATCCAAAATAGCCTTCTTCAAACCCTCATCTTGCGGTACACAAAGTCTACCGTCTCTATGCAACCATCCCCTATCATCTATGGTGTATCTACCCAAATGGCTGGACGACTCCCCCCTTATAAGCTTCTCTACCAACTCAACCAACTGTGGGTCGTCTCGCTGAGCCTCGCCAATCCGTCCCAAAAGAGTAGGTCTAACCTCCAAGGATGCCAACAAACCAGGTACAAAGTCAACAGAAGGTCTGAAGTCGAACAAAGAAAGAAACTCCAAGCTTCGCCGTTCCACGAACAATGGACTCAAAGATAGCCTTTTACTACTCAAGGCGTCCGCCACCACGTTACCCTTGCCAGGGGTATACGCTATCTCGAAATCATAGGATGCTAAGAACTCCATCCACCTTTGCTGTCTTAAGTTTAAATCCTTCTGAGAGAATAAGTACTTCAATGATTTATGGTCAGTGAACAACTCGAATCTCTCACCAAGAAGATAATGGCGCCAAGACTTAAGTGCGAAAACAATCGCGGCCAACTCTAGATCATGGGTAGGGTAATTCTTCTCATGCACTCTCAATTGCCTCCCTCCATAGGCTATTACCCTTCCCTCCTGCATCAAGACTGTGCCTAATCCTGTCCCACAAGCATCGGTATAAACAACAAACGGCTTACTCCCATCTGGAAGCACTAAAACTGGAGCGGTGGTCAAAGCTCTCTTTAACCGTCGGAAAGCATCATCACAATCTACGTCCCATGAGAAAACCAGATTCTTCTTCGTCAAGCGGGTTAATGGGGCTGATATCCTCGCGAAGTCTTTGATGAACTTCCTATAATATCCTGCCAACCCCAAGAAACTTCTTACTTCGGTAGCATTTCTAGGAACTTTCCAATCCTGGATAGATACTATCCTTGCGGGATCCACAGCTATCCCTTCCTTAGAGACCACATGCCCTAAGAACCGCACTTCTCTTCTCCAAAAATGACATTTAGAGAATTTAGCTTTAAGACTATGTGCTCGAAGAGTCTCCAACACTTCTCTGAGATGTAAGGCATGCTCTTCTTCACTCTTGGAAAAGGCCAGGATGTCATCCACAAAGACTACTACAAACTTATTCAGATACTCTCTGAACACTCTACTCATCAGATCAATAAAGTATGCAGGGGCGTTTGTCAACCCAAATGGCATCACAAGCCACTCATAAAAACCATCCGGAGTCCGGAAAGCAGTCTTCTCTATACTGTCCTCCACCACTCTCAACTGATGAAACCCTGTAGCTAAGTCCATCTGCGAAAACACTGAGGCGCCAACCAACTGATCAAAGAGATCATCTATCCTCGGTAATGGGTGTCTATTCTTCTTCGTGAGCTTATTAAGTTCTCTATAATCCACACAAAGTCTGAGGGACCCATCCTCCTTTGTGGCAAACACTACTGGAGCTCCCCACTCCGATATACTTCGCCTTATGAACCCCTTCTCAAGCAACTCCCCTACTTGCTTATGAAGTTCTCTTCTCTCACGAGGAGCCATGTGGCGCACTGGCAAAGACACTGGTTTGGCATTATCCACCAAATAAATTCGGAAATCTATCTCCCGCTTCGGAGGCAAACACTTCACTTCTTCAAACACATCCGGATATTCCCGGACCACTCTGACAGAACGCAAACTCTCGACCGAAGCATCGAGCGATTCAAGATAACTTAGCAAAACAGATTCCATGGGATTACAAGAGATCTCGAGAGTATTACCCAAGCGGGTCATAAGCCTGACAACTCTCCTTTCACAATCAAGAACGGCACCATTACTGGATAACCAGTCCATGCCCAAAATCAACCCATAGCCCGTGAAGCCCAATACAAAAGCATCACATCCAAACTCAACGCTAAGTATAGAAATCTTCAAACCCAAACATATCATAGACAGATATATGGAGCCCCCAATTGGGTTTGAAACAACCAAGGGATCATCAACTAGACTGGTGTCTAAGTGCAGTGACTCAACTAACGATGATGAGATAAAAGAATGCGATGCGCCAGAGTCAAACAAAGTACGAACTGGATGATCAAACAGAAAAACCAGACTTTCAACGGAAATAGTTCTACCTCTCTGCTGAATCGGTGGAACTGAGAGAGCCTGAACTTGCCCCCCTGCCTGAGCTGGTGCCATAAGAGCTTGCACCTGACCTCCTGAGGTAGACCCCGTCTTCTGCCCCTTCTTTGGGCAGTCCTTCACAAGATGTCCTGCTTCACCACAATGAAAGCAACCGGTCTTCTTCTTTTTGCGACAATCCTTGCTGAGGTGGCTTGGGGTCCCACAATTGAAGCACTTCTTCTTCTTCTTCCCCTTGTCACCATTGCCTTTTCCACCCTTGCCTTGTTGTTGTTGTTGCGGTTTCTTCTGATCCCCCTTCTTCTCTGATGCCTTAGAACTCTTATCATCCTCATGCATAAGTGCCATGTAGACAAGCTTCTCAAAGGTGGCCCCCATAGGAATGTGAGTCATAGCTATTCCTTGCAATGGTTCGTTCAAGCCAATAACGAACCTCAAAGCCTTCTTCTCCGGTGTATTCACCAACTCTATGCCAAACCTTGCTAATTGATTGAATTTGTTGACATATTCTTTCACCGTGAGATTCCCTTGCTTCAAATTCAAGAACTTCTCCATAAACAGATTCTCTTCCGCTCTTGAGAGAAACTTAGCCCCAAACCTTTGCTTGAAATCTGCCCAAGATTCAACAGGGCGTTCTCCATTATTGACCTCCCACCAGAATGAGGCCTCTCCCTTCATTAACCAAGCCGCCAACTTGACTTTCTTTCCCTCTTCCACTTCAAAGATATCCAGCAACTCTTCCACTTCCTTAAGCCAATCTCTAGCCTCTACGAAAGTCTCTGAACCTAGAAAAGGTTTTCCTCCTATAGCCTTGAACTCCTTGCAAATCTTAGCAAAATTATCCACTCTAGGCTGAGGAGGAGGAGCGGTTGCCTCTGGTGTAGTAGCATTGGCTGGACCCGCAGCCGCGGCCCTAGCCTCTTGTAACCTCCTATACCATAGTGGTATAACTAAGCCCTCCGGGATGTTAAGATCTTCAGCCATGCTGAAACGAAAGAGGAAAGATTCAAAAAGGAGATTCCGAAAGATAAAGATATGGCTATTGGGGATTATGCTTTTCTTTTTCAAAAACTTTTCTCTTAAAAGACATGTTTTTGAAAATACTTTTTCCAAAAATAATACCTTTACTATTTTATAAAAAATGTATTTTTCTCAAAAATTTATCTGTTCCGGTAACCTTCAGCTCTGATACCACGTGTAACACCCCACTCCCGCTATGATCACTCACTAAGGGAATGCCATAGCATCGGTGGAGTATTTTAGTGAATATAGAACAGAAAAATTACAACAAGACAGATATAAATAGTACTTGAAATTTAAAACATCATCTCATAATAGCGGAAGTAAAACATGTCTGGTTACATCATAAAACCACAATAAAAGTCAAGTACAATATCCATCAAAATAAAGAAGTACATAATCCCACTCTCATACAATAGCCATGACAAAAGAAAAGATAACTGGGTAACTGGAGCTTTACATCTATCCAAGCTCCTAAAGACTGGAACAGCAATCCGATCAAGCTCCACTACTGCTAGGATCCACCGTAGGACCTGAGGGTTGGGAAAAAAAGATAAAAACAATGGGGTCAGACATAAGTCTGAGCGAGTCCTATAACTTTAACAATACAATCGTTAAAGTAACCAGAGAAGACATAAACTGATATACGGTAACTAATGGGGATGAATGGCTACACTAAGCAGTCAACTAAACTAAGATAAAAGATAAAGACGCATCTACCCTTCCAAAGGTAAATTACTAAACTGCACCACACCAGTCGTTCCTAACTTAAAGGTTGATCCCACCCATGGACTTATAAAATTAACTTAATAGTTCTCGCGTACCCCTAGGTGACTAAGTAGACATCACGGGGCCCTACAATCCACTAGGTGTACACACTACTCCCCATTCGATCGGCTCCCTAACGTAGATACCCGTGCTGGCCCCACCGTGGGGTGTACTATTCCCCAACGTGGCAACCTGATAAAATTAACGGTGCACGGCTTATATCTACACGATGCAACAACGTCTTATTTACCAGCCCGGGTCCACACACGCATATGAAACCCGTTGGTCATGCGTTGCCACCGCTAACCCATTTTGGCCTCTTATAGTCAAGCCCAGTATGCGTGTCCCGTCCTCGACATGGGTCGAGCCCACTAAGATACGTATGGGTTACTGGTTGAAATGGGCCCCCATCACAAGCCATCCCCCTAAGCTTGGCCCACACACTAGTGTTTCCCACTTAACCCTTTAATCATGTTTAATTACATGTTTCATCTTGGTTAAGTATTTAATCATATTTTCTATTGGCAACCACTAGCAATTTCCACATACCACCCAAGGTACCCACTTAACCCCCATGCCCCACTACATGCTTATCTGGTTAAGTGTTTCTTAATTGATTAACACCGTAACCGTGTAAAGGACCCCTCACATCGGACCGTCATTTGTAGATGCCTGGTTAAGCCGGTAAACTCCGGGCAGTCTTACACTACAAACGGGTCCAACCTCGTGTCATTTACCCTTGTTACGTATTTAATTTATGATTAAGACCCCTCACATTGGACCGTCATTTGTAGATGCCTGGTTAAGCCGGTAAACTCCGGGCAGTCTTATACTACAAACGGGTCCAACCTCGTGTCTTAATCGATTAATTACTCCTAATTAATGTAACGACCCAGAAAATCTGAACCAATTTAAAAATTTTAAATTGGCTAAAATAATGGATTTTAAATATTTTAAATAATGGCGATGAAAACTGAGTTGAATCGACATTTGAAAACCAATATAATTAATTATAATTATATATAGAATTGAAAATGGCGCGGTAGTTCGATAATTCGATTTCAAACTTCAATTGAATATACCGGGTGCAAAACAATCCGTATTTTAGTGAAACCAAAAACATTAGGATCTTATTGGTAATATCTTTCTAACGAATCTGACCAATCGAAATTTGATAGCGAGAATCAAAAGCTATGTCCAGTTGAAAATTCTGAATAGTCGCTATGGAATTCAGGCCCTTAAAAATGGACATTTTGCAAACGACCTCGGATTTGGACGAAACCACTTTTGTTAGATCCGTAGTGTCAAGTTATTGTTAGGTTTCAAATTTCATAATTTTTCGAATCAATATGTGAGCGTGGCAAAGGAAAACGCGTTTGATCAGTTTCCGTTGATTTTAATCGACTGGAAATTGGCCATTTTTCAAACGGTCTCAGAATTCGACGAAACTAGTTTTGTTAGGACCGTATCGTCCATACGAAACTGGAAAATATTTTTCTAGAATTTTTCTAGTCCGTATGTGACCCCGGTAATTTGAAATGTGCGTTTAAAATTCAATATAATGATTTAAATGAAAATTCAAAAGGAAACTGATTGTAACGATCAAATCAGCTTGCGATACATATCCCATTGTGTTCGGAATGGGGGTTAAACGCTATGGACGACAGGCGGTGGGCCTCGTTTCGTGGTCGTGGGTAAAAGTCAACTTTAAACAATTAATATTTTTTAAATCAGAAATCTCACCAATAGCTATCCAGTACCACGACTCTTTCTTTATAGAAATCTTCGCCTTTTGTTGCTTCGTCGCCCGTATTCTCTACATATGTAAAAATCGAATTTTTACTATGCTATTCAATATATAAAAATATGATTCTTACTTTCGACTTTCGATATATAAAAATATGATTTTTACTTTCGACTTTCGATATATAAAAATATGATTTTTACTTTCGACTTTCGATATATAAAAATATGATTTTTACTTTCGACTTTCGATATATAAAAATATGATTTTTACTTTCGACTTTCGATATATAAAAATATGATTTTTCTTTTTAAAGTTCAAATCCTTTTTCGAAAAATCAGTTTTAACCTTTCTTTCAAAACAGTTTTAATCTTTTAAAGAAAATCAGTTTAAAATACTTTTTAAAATCAGTTTAAAATACTTTACAAAATCAGTTTAAAATACTTTATAAAAGCAGTTTAAAATACTTTATAAAATCAGTTTAAAATACTTTATAAAATCAGTTTAAAATACTTTATAAAAGCAGTTTAAAATACTTTATAAAATCAGTTTAAAATACTTTATAAAATCAGTTTAAAATACTTTATAAAAGCAGTTTTATAAAATCTTTAAATCAGTTTTTAATTGCTTTTAAAACAGTTTTTAAAATCTTTAAAAAAGCAGTTTTTAAATCTTTTAAATAATCAGTTTTTAACTTTTCTAAAAATCAGTTTTTACTGTTTTAAAAATTTCAGTTTTTTACTGTTTTAAAAATTTCAGTTTTTACTGTTTTAAAAATTCAGTTTTATACTTTTTTAAAAATTCAGTTTTTTAAAATGCTTTTAAAAATTCAGAAATAAAATAAAATAAATAAATAAAGTAAAACTTACAAAGAGGGAGGGGGGGGGGGGGGTTTCGCAGACGTCGGAGGCTTCTTCGAGGGGGCGACGCTAGGGCTTTGAACGGGGGGGGGGGGGGGCTTGGTGGCGTCGCGATGGGATTCGACGGGGGGGGGGGGGGGGGATGGCTTGGAGGAGTTCGAACGGGGTGGCGATGGCTTCGGGTCTTCGAGGTGGCGGCTTGGGGTTTGGTGGCGTCGCCGTCGAGTCTTAGGGTTCTTTTCTTTTTTTTTTGTTTCTGGTAATTGAATCGGGGGGGGGGGGGGGCAGTGAAGAAGAAAAAGGAGGGGAAGGGAATTAAAAAAATAAATTATTTTTATTATTATTTAATTGTTTAAAGTTGACTTTTACCCACGACCACGAAACGAGGCCCACCGCCTATCGTCCATAGCGTTTAACCCCCATTCCGAACACAATGGGATATGTATCGCAAGCTGATTTGATTGTTACAATCAGTTTCCTTTTGAATTTTCATTTAAATCATTATATTGAATTTTAAACGCACATTTCAAATTACCGGGGTCACATACGGACTAGAAAAATTCTAGAAAAATATTTTCCAGTTTCGTATGGACGATACGGTCCTAACAAAACTAGTTTCGTCGAATTCTGAGACCGTTTGAAAAATGGCCAATTTCCAGTCGATTAAAATCAACGGAAACTGATCAAACGCGTTTTCCTTTGCCACGCTCACATATTGATTCGAAAAATTATGAAATTTGAAACCTAACAATAACTTGACACTACGGATCTAACAAAAGTGGTTTCGTCCAAATCCGAGGTCGTTTGCAAAATGTCCATTTTTAAGGGCCTGAATTCCATAGCGACTATTCAGAATTTTCAACTGGACATAGCTTTTGATTCTCGCTATCAAATTTCGATTGGTCAGATTCGTTAGAAAGATATTACCAATAAGATCCTAATGTTTTTGGTTTCACTAAAATACGGATTGTTTTGCACCCGGTATATTCAATTGAAGTTTGAAATCGAATTATCGAACTACCGCGCCATTTTCAATTCTATATATAATTATAATTAATTATATTGGTTTTCAAATGTCGATTCAATTCAGTTTTCATCGCCATTATTTAAAATATTTATTTTAGATATTTAAAATCCATTATTTTAGCCAATTTAAAAATTTTAAATTGGTTCAGATTTTCTGGGTCGTTACAATTAATCACCCCCATAATTTGTGTTAATTATCATGTTTATTTTAGGAATATGGGTACACCTAACTTAATAGGCAAATTCCCAACTCCAAAGTGTGGGTACACCTAACTTAATAGGCAAATTCCCAACACATAGTATGGGTACACCTAACTTAATATGCAAATTCCCATACTATGTTCATTTATTTTATGTTATGCATAATTATATTAATTTCACACAATCTTATTAACATATGCATTTAATTAACCCCATCGTTCCCACGTAATTTCGTTCTCATGACATAACACATATAAAAGGTGTCAACTTGCATATGTATGAACATGTTTCAAAGGTGCCATCTTGCATATTAACAAACACATAACTTGCATATGAACTTGCATAACATGTCACATAACTTGCATATAATCTTGTAAAACATGTCACATAACTTGCATATAATCTTGTATAACATGTCACATAACTTGCATATAATCTTGTATAACATGTCACATAACTTGCATATAATCTTGTATAACATGTCACATAACTTGCATATAATCTTGTATAACAAGTCACATAACTTGCATATAATCTTGTATAACATGTCACATAACTTGCATATAATCTTGTATAACATGTCACATAACTTGCATATAATCTTGTATAACATGTCACATAACTTGCATATAATCTTGTATAACATGTCACATAACTTGCATATAATCTTGTATAACATGTCACATAACTTGCATATTAATTTGCATAACATGTTACATAAACTTACATATTAACAAATACATGACTTGCATATAATATGTCACATAACTTGCATATGAACTTGCATAACATGTTACATACTTGCATATGAACTCATAAACTTGCATATGAACTTGCATAACATGTTACATACTTGCATATGAACTTGCATAACATGTTACATACTTGCATATGAACTCATAAACTTGCATATGAAGAAACATACAACTTGCATAATTATCATACATGTAACTTGCATATTATCATACATGTAACTTGCATATTAACATATGATCACAAAGCACAAAACTTGCATAACCCACATACATTAGCAAACTAACATCATGTCATATGACTTAAAACCCATTAATCCCCAAACAAAACCATATGATCTCATCATATCTCATCTACTTAGTTTAGCAATTGATCATTAGAGTGATAGAAACTCACAACTAGCAAATTTGCACTCCAAATGAAGAAGATTAAGATGCTTAGAATGGATTAGAGGTTGATTAGAGAGTGATTAGCTTGCAACCCTCTTCATAAATTAGTGGAGGCTCCTTCTAAGATTTAATTTGGCGGCATGTAGCCCTCAATTCTATTTTTTAGTATGGATTAGGGTAGGTTTAGGGTGTATTTATAGATTAGGTGTGTGTTTTAGGCCCTTAGATTAACCCTAAATTAGATTAGGACCCTTAGATTTCGGAACCTTCCAGAAATCAGCCCTAAGACCAGGCCCAAACCCCAAACTGGTGCACCCAACCACAGAACTCTCTAGAAACTGTGCAGGTTTCCTGTCCCGACATGGGCGCACTTCCCAAGTGCGCCAGTGTATTTTTGTGCTGGCGCACTTCACAAGTGCGCCAGTGCATTTCTGGCCTGTTTCGGGTTTTTCTGCCTAACTTCGTTCGTCCATATCTCTTTCATACGGTACCCGTTTTACGCAAACTCGGACTCTATTTCGCGTATTTTTCCGAGACGAACGCAATGACGCAGCCCGTTTCCCCTGATTCTCATATCTGAGATTAATTATACTTTAATTACTAACCATTAGTGTTAATTGAAATTCGGGGTGTTACACTTTCTCTTCAAGTATTTTGATTTGGTAATATTGAATAAGTAAAACGTAATGGTGGCTTTGTTTCCATATGCACAAACCAATCTATTAACCATGTTAGAAAATTTATAGTGCGTAGAGCATCCAAGATGAATCTTATGAATGAAAGTGTGTTGTCAAACCAACATCTGAGAGGTAATAGCCTGTCAATTAGAACGACTTCATTATTATCTAATGGATAATATGTTTCATATCGAAAATTGATGTTGTGTAATTATAGACATTATTTCACAGGATTTGTTTGTTTCAGGAGGTTATGTTCTGAATAAGACGATTTGGTCTGAATATCCAAATATATAAATAACATCTATTTTAACCCACTAATTATGCTGCAGATTGAGAACCTACATACGTTTTTTATTAACCTGTACTTATATTGGCGGGTTAAGTATAACATATATTTATGGAGAAATCAATTATAGAAATTTAATCAATAAGGGACTAATTCAAATGAGGCTTGTAAGTATTTTCATGTGGAAATTGTATATGATTGTTTTGTGTTAGTTTGATTTTTATATAACTAACTACCAAATATGGTCTGAGCGAAATAAACTTTTTGTTACTTGAGTTTTCCCATGCTTGTTTTCCGTATTGACCTGGGAATTATTTTGCGAGGGTGCTCGCATCAGGTCAAGAATATTTCTAGATTTATTTTGATAAGATCCAAGACATTTTCTCTTATTCCTTATAATTCCACTATGCATGTCATTATTTGAGACTATTAAAGTTTATAGTGACAAGTTGTTATAACTCTCTGGTTTTTTTATATATTGTTACTCTAAAATATGTATGAATTTTCGGTTTTATTCATATAATTACTGTTGTATATTTTTATTCTTTGTTCCACTTTGACATTATGTTCTTTCGTTTCTTCTAACTATTTGTATTTTGGCCATTTTGATTTGGCATGGGGATATTGTGATCGTATAAATGTCGATTTCTGCGTGAAAAGTCAAGTCATTAGGTAAATGATAATAATAGAGTAACATAATTAGCGAATATCACCTATTATAAATAGAATTCACATTTAAGTAGGAAGTAAATTTTCTCAATTATTGAAAATATAGATACATGTAGAAATTATTCAAAAACCATAATATATTTAAACATCAATTACATGGAGGTCTTCTAACTACTGAAAGTTTTGCACACTACCATATGGATATAACCTCATAGCTTAATCATACATTGTGTATAAGTTTCAAACCAACTTTCTTCTTTCATCAAATAAAAGGATGCATTTTATTCATACACATAGAAATAAAGGAAAAGGGATCAAGTGTATTATGTATCTTCATTATGAGTTGCATTGCTTTCCACAACTCTCTGCACAACTAATAATATTATCCGTGTCTTCAGCTGCAAAAACACAAAAATTAGAGGCATATAATAAGTATTACATAAAATTAGATATTAAAAAAAGTTAAATTTACGATTGCAAAGAATAAGATCTAAATTTTTATTATTCCTTTTTTCTAATTTCTGTAAACAAGGTAATGTTAATAATGCATGTTTTACATAAATAATGAACTTATTATTGATTAGGATCTCTAAAGATATGGAAAAGTAGTAATAGACAAATCAGCAAGTTTTTTTTAGCAAATTATGTGTATAAATTTCTCTTGTTAGAAATACGTATGCATTTTATGGTAGCGCAACCTATAACACAAGGAACACATTTCCATTTGAACTGACTTCACAAGTTGGCCCACAAATAACTCATTCATGTATCACAAATGAATATAGCTGTTTGCATAGGGTTGTGTAGATCCCAACATAACTTGGGGAACAAAAAGAAGAAGAATGAAAATGAAAGAAAAACTTTTTTTTGTGGACATTGATCCCATTTTTTTTTCTTGAGTTCAACCAGGTAGCTTTGTTGTATAAATAGAACAGATAATACTATTTATAATATGAATGATACATAGCAATACCTAAATTTTTTATAAATGAATGAATTAGAGATAACACATATCTTTAAGAAATAAATGAACGGAAAATTTCTTCTATTCTTTTTAAAAAAATTTTATCCTACAAATACAAATTATTATAAATACTACTAAACATAATCAAGTAACCTATTACCTCTTATTATATTTCTAAAGTAATTTAGTAAACAACTGTCCACTTACCCATGTATTAATTAAATGTTCAAATACCTCCCCTTTCCAGAAACAAGAATAAAATATTGTATTACATTTTAATGGCTTTTCCTTTGTATGGCAATATTTTCAAATCTAAGTGATAAATGCACTTATGCAAGCACCCTTATTACTCGATAGAATGTAACATAATGTTCAATGTTTGGAGAGTAGATGTTATATGCATGTCATAATGTTGTTACTAATTTTTAAAATATGCCATATCATTCCCTTGCACCTGGCATATGAAATCCAATGTATTTATGACTAATTTAGGTACAAATATTTTTACATTGATTAAGAGGAAAATTAATTTAATTTTAAATTAATGTATGAGTGTTGCAACAAAACCAATTTTGCAAAGAGCAATTCAAGTTATAAAAAGATTTTAATGTTGGTTGTGTAGCTGCAAAAATGTCCAAAGATGTAATTGAGTTGGTGAATTTTACATATGTCTTCGACTATTGCAGGGCATCGTTATAGTGAAATTTTTACAATTTTTTGGCCTACTGCATGTCCATTGCAGCTCTTTTATCCATTATAACAGTTCTTCTTACAAATTTTTGTAGGTTTTTAGAAGACTCTACTAAAATATAACTATGCATTGCTTTGTAACAGACTCATCGACTAAGTTTTTCGATTAAAAACAAGATTGTACTAATAATAAGAATCACACACATTAACTAAAACTAATTTGAAAAAATAACATTCATAAAGGGCCAAAACAATATTCACATCATTTCATAAAGCCTTGACATAAACTATACGAAATATACCAACTTATATTTTAGAACTAATATAATATAATGTTGCTAAAGGTTGCCCAAAAAAAATCTTTAACTAAATTGAATCTTCTAAAATAACGCAATATACTTCAACCCTAAATATGAACGCTTTGTTTAGTAAGTCATGCTCATAAGCATGTTGGACTCATTAGATGACGCTTGCACATTTAGAGTATCAGTACCGAATCTTGATATTTAAAAATAATGTGAATCTAACTATGCCCATCAGAAGAACTTGAAGAGAGTAATGAAATACCTTATTGCATGATTCCTCAACATACAACTTATTGTGTATCATCTATATTTAAAGGAGCATTCAAATGAAATTTAGATCATACTAAAACCTATATTTGAAAATTAAAATTATGATAGAAATTTTGTAGTCGAATGAATCAGCTTTTTCATTGTCAATTTTTTTAATTCCAATTAAAAAAAATTTATTGCTTTAATTTCGATGATTAACCCCAATAAATACCATTTTATATCATCAAGCCGAGTTAAGTTATCAAATCGACTATCTCATTTGTTTCTCTTGTCACAATATCATAATAACTATTATAGAGGAAATCAAATTCAATTAAATCAATATATTATTTCCTAACAAAAGTTCATTACAACTGGTAAAATTATTTCACATGATTACTAGGATAAATTTAATTATTTATTTGCTTTAAATACATGTAATAAAGAATATTAGATGATTATAAATATGTTTTAAATTGATGGTAAATTTACGGTTTCCGCTGGTATTAAGAAACATTACCGAAAATTTACCGTTAAAAAGGGTAAGTTTACCGCTACCATATCATTTTAACTAGTACACCGATTTCAATCAAAAATGACTACGATTGACTAGTAATGGTAAATTCACCGTTACCATAACAGCTCTAATATGTATCGTCACACAGTTGCTTACAAATTGACGAGGATCGATTTCATGGCATCTTTATTTATACCCTTGGGGTTGTTGTAGCTTGTATGTGTCGTATAATTGCTTTAGGCTGTATGGACCCTTGGTGTAGACGAAGGCTATCTTAGTTGTTGATTTCAATTTTGTTCTTAGGCACGTTAGGCCTTGAATTGAATGCTTTATATGTCAGATTAGGCATTGTCTTCTTATATACCAAACAATACAATTGACTTAGCATACAGCTCTTTCAAATTAAAGCTTCACCATAGCAAAGCATTTCCCAATCTTTCAAATTCTTTGCCTTGTAAACCACTCTGCTTCTGACTTATACGTGTCTTGTTTTTCCTTCACATACCAATGAAGCACACTCATCCACCTTACCCCTTTTCTAACATCATACCCATTAAATTATAATCCTACATTTTCTTATATTTCTAATCAGACATACTTTGCATATTCAGATCGATATGAAACAGTCACTCTATACATAGGCACCTTGCCGTAATGCATGTGTTGCATTTGAAACAACACGCGATGTCACTATAGCAGATCATGGACAAAGTAGAGCATTTCCTTGAAAGCAAGCAAACAACACTCTTCCATGCGTCCAACCACTCTGCCTGTTTATGGCGATTCATCTATCCCTAAAATTCATATGCCTCTGTCCCCAACAAAATCCATCCTTCCATTTTCATTGTGATCTTCACTATTTAATAATTTAGGAAAATTTTCAGGTTTGGGCCCGTTTAGAAAAAGAATTACACCAATAGACTTTTTTATTACAGGTTTAGACCTATTTTGGTCTATACGAAGGCAAGTTTTGGAATCTCGCACAAAGGAGAATTATGAAAACTCGCCTTCGTATAATGGCCATCTAACTGACAGTTGAAACACTTCCTTTCAACTTACCACATTTAAAACACTTACTTTCAGCTTACCACATTTAAAACACTTCCTTCGTATAATGGCCTTCGTATAAAGGCGAGGTTTGGGTAGTCTTTCTTTTTATGCCCGAGCTTACCACATTTACAACACTTCCTTTTAGCTCTAGAATTCTTACAATCCTTGGCATAATAGCCCTCTAATTGATAGTTGAAGCAAAGATCATTCTTCTTAATCTTCTTCTTTAGTTCCAGCTCTGGTGCCAGAAAAAGTTTCTTCTCGAGGCTCATGTCTGGTTCCAAAAGCCTCGTCCCAAGCAGCACTAATTCTTTCTTATCGCTCCTTAACTCGGTTTCGAAGTTGCTCCAAAGCCCTACTTCTTCTTAACTCATCTTCTTCATCTATAGGAGAATAATCTCTCTATCGCTTACCAGAATCCCTTCCGGGTACTTGCACATGAACACCACGCTCCACTGTCGCTTCCGGAATGGGTATCCTCAACATAGCCGCTGCCATCATAGCCTCCCCCAAACATAAACAGGTATTCCGGTGCAACTGCTAAAGCTCCCAATTGGCTTCCATCTCCTACTCCTCCAGTTCCAAACTCACTCTTAGAGGTTTGATGACTCATTCTAAATCTAAAATAGAATGATTAGTCCTTTTACAAGATAAACTACTAAAGAAGTACAAACGCTACTACTATATATGAAACACCCCACCTCCGTTAAGGTCACTCACAAAGGGAATGCCTTAAGTTTGGTGGAGGGTTATAGGTACAAGACATAGAAAATTTTACAAGACAGATAAGTATAAGCAGCAGAATTCAAATCATTTATTGAATACGTGGTTCAATACAAAAGCATTACATCAAATTGTCTCAAAATAACTTCCAAAACATTACACCATAATTTCTGTCTTGATTATTAAATAAAGAAGCGTAAAACATAGATAAAACTGCATAAATCCCCAAGTGTCATATCCAAAATCCATAGCCAATGAAAGAGAGTCCCAATCATACATCTAATTTCTTGAAGCTTGCAAAGAGTCTGATTAAGCTGGAGTATTCCCTCCCTGTAGACCTAGGGGGGAACGGAAGAAAAGAAAACGGGTCAGACAATAAGTCTGGTAAGTTCAGTGATTACTAGTATTTAAACAAGGAAATGGATCATGACAGTGATAACAAAACAGAGGAAAATACCGTAATATAAGATAAGAGGAACATGTGATCGCACCCATTACTATAGTCTCTGCACCTACTTAACCGTTGGTTCAACCAGCCCCACATGTTTATAACAAACGATCCCCTTAATGATCGGCTCCTATTCGCATGCATTCATATCCTGTGTCATTCGGCCCCGCTTGACTGTAGCTACCTGCGCTGGTCCCACCATAGGGTGTACCAGTCCCTCTGGTGGCAACCCGACACGATTCAAGATGCACAGTGTACATTAGTGATGCCCAGTGCCTGATTTTTCCACTCCGGAGTACGTGCACGCCCATATTCCGTCGGAACCTATAGTGGCCCACCAACCGCCAACGTTTTGACCGCTTATAATTCAGCCCAGTAATCGTGCCCCACCCTGCCTAGTTTCAGGGTACCATGATACATCTATGTGGGTTACTGCTGAAATGGGTCCCCGTTACTAGGGTTTTCTAATCAACATGTTTATTTGGTTAAATGTCCAAGTTTACCTAACCCCGCCCATTATGTTAGTTAACATGTTGAATCGGTTAAGTGTTTTCCTAATTTACTTAACCCTACCAATCCTGACATAGCTTTAATTTATTAAAGCAACAACCACTCACATTAGACAGGTCTTGTTGAGGTCACTGGATGTGTCGGTTGGTTCCGGGCAGATTTACACCACAACTTAGTCTAACCTCGGGTTCTTTTTGAGTCTGATGCACTAACCATCCACACTAGACATGTCTTGTTGTGGTCACTGGATATGCCGGTCGGTTCCAGGCAGATTTACACCACAACTCAGTCTAACCTCGGGTTAGGCATATTCGTCTTTTCTAAATTCATATTTTTCTATATATATATGTCAAATTTCTTTATGTAGATTAAATTTGATTTAATCATGCCATAATTATCCTTTGATTTTGCTCACCACAAATGGTATATCAAATATACCATTTAATGAACAAATCTATGCCA
This sequence comes from Allium sativum, assembly GCA_030737875.1. NCBI lineage: Eukaryota > Viridiplantae > Streptophyta > Magnoliopsida > Asparagales > Amaryllidaceae > Allium > Allium sativum. Next base: position 587,008,432 of record CM060924.1, on the reverse strand, counting down.
TGAATTTTCATGTTTTCCCATCGTTATCCCCGTAGAACGTACGTATGAATTACATAAAATTTTGGGCTAGCAAATTAGCCCAAACCCATAACAAAAAGGGGTAATAAACAAGGAACATGAAATAAACATAAAATAGCATACATTTAACTTATCACATGTAACTTGGCACAGATGTATCATTATCTTAACCAAACAGGTAAGGGTGAACTTTGTGACTAAGTTGGATCACATTTTCATGTAAACTTGATATGGGTCTAACATGGAGGTTTAACATATAAACGACAATTTAGCATACTAACTTATGTATGTCAAAACGTAAGAAAGCCACTATGAACATATTTAAATCACAACTTGGCATGATAACTTATGTGCTAAAACATAAGTGGAGTACCATAAACATGTTTAAGTCACACTTAGCATGATAACTTGTGTTAAAACATAAGAGGACTACAAATCCAATCTTACATCATAAAAAGATTCAACTTGACATAGTTCTAAATATTCATGAATATTAATCTAACATGTAAGCATGTGATTTAGATCATAAACTTGCAAATAACCACCAATTTATAACATGACATGTTTTACCATTTAATTGGCAAAATAAATCCATTACCCAAATCATAATAGGTTTCAATAACATACAATATGTTCATCACCACAAGCATATAGATATGATTAATATACAACATGTTCATCGCCACAAGCATGTAGATATGATTACTTACAATGATACTTTAAGATAAACGAGAATCAAATCTTATACATAAGCATCATTCTATATCCCAATTACAACATGTCATGATTCGATCGAAAGAATGTTTAAATCTACGTAATAACCAACTTACAAACTAAAAGGAATTCTCACGTTCTGAGATCTGAATTCTGAAATTGGAGATGCGCGCCTTTGATGAAGATCATTGAATTAGACTCGTTTTAATTTGATTTTAGATGTAAGCTTTTGACTCATCTTTGAATTGAAAACGGTGATGGCTACTCCAAGTTCTCTACTGACGGCATTTAAGTTCTAGGATTAGTTTTCTGTGTGTTTTTAGGTTGAGCATTGAGTTGTTTATATAGAATTTCAGTTTAATTATAGCCGTCAGATGAACCTATGGTTAATCACAGCCACTCAGACCAGATCAGGACCATCCAGAAACCCTAGTGACTCAGCAGCTAGTCATTAGTCGTTCAAAATTCAGATCTGGCCAGGGCCAGGTCGACCCTAAGGTCGACCCCCAGGTCGACCTCTAAGGGGGGAGGTCGACACTAGGGTCGACCCCCTGGACGACCTGCTTGGGCGGGAATTTTCCCGCCCAGCCCGCTTTTGACTTTTGTTTGAATTTTGAAATCGTTTTCGAGCTGTTTGAATTTATTCGAATTTCCTAGAAACTTCTGACAGCCATAACTTCTTCATACGAAGTCTAATTCATGCAAACTCGGACTCTATCTCAACCAGAATTCCGAGACGAACACAATGGCGTAACCCGTTTCCCTTAATTCCCACATTTTAAATTTAGTATTTTTTAATTTGTTACTATAACATTAAAAGAAAGTATGGGGTGTTACAATATATGATAATATATATAGTAAGTATCCAACTGAAATCTACAAATACGTCTCTCATACATAATTACGTCTTTGAAATTTGGCTAAAATCGTTAACTAGAGCTCTGATACCAAATGTGATGACCACCTACAACCCTCACACTAAACAAGAGGAATAGTGCGCTAAAAAGGTGTGCCAGGCAGCTATGGACGATCATCAAAGTAGGTAAACATCATCGGGACCTGTCATAAATCTCACAATGCAAGGATAAAATATAATATAACATATACAACATGTAATATTAGTTAAGCATATTTGGGCAGAAATCTCAAATATCCAAAACAACTAGGAAGTATATCCATACACCAGGATTGTTACAAATGTCTGTACAAATTTGCCTCACTACAGCACTCAGAGTAGAATAACCAACAGCGGAAACCCAAATACTATATAGTATGAGAGATAGTACGCTAGCCTCCTGCTCGCCTCCGAACTACTACATCGTCTTCACTAAGCTACCACCTGTCACCTACCACCTAGTCTGCCCATCCAAAACGGATGAACAGCCCAACGTAATAAGAGAGAAACATAAAACCTTGACTCAGACAACAGTCGTAGTGAGCGATAAAAAAACTAACAAACTTCATCAATAAAGTATATGAGAATGGGAAGATTTACCTACTACCACCCAACACTAGAGAAAAACACAACTCCTATCTTCCCCACATCGGACAGTGATAGCCTTTACAGTCCATACAACCAAAGCAACAATAATTCAAACATAGTAATCAGAACAACCATTCGATCATGGTAAACGGAAAAAACCAATCAGTAACACTCATAACATCCAAATTTTATATATATATATATCTCATGTAACCATCTTAATCGAATTCAACATTCCTCTAGCACAAGCCCTAAAGGTCGAAACCAGTATCAGATAAATACCCAAGAAACATCTCATCTGATATCGGACAACCTACGTGAGACGGTACAAACAAAGAAACCAACCATCAATGACATACTCTGGCTATCACTGCCAATCCTGCTTCGAAACCATCATTAATTGTATGACTGGCCCATACTGCCATCCGTCAAGGGCTAATGGTAACCCCGGTTCTAGCAAAACCACATACGCCTTTTCACCGATACGTATCTAGGCCTTTTCACCGATACCTAACGTACTCGACCTACATCGGGTCTTTTACGTACGCCCCTATTATACCCCTGCTTTGAGCCCGGTAGAACCTATGACAACGATAATTCCTCGGCCTTCGATATCTCCAGTTATCTTTACTTGCGACTATTAATAAGCTTGGACCACTTTAGAGCAACCATTACTTCACACGAGCTCGATACATCCTTGAGTAATTCTTTCACATGAACTCAATACATCCTTGAGTCATTCTTTCACATTCGTTGTATATAACAAACAACGAACAAATCACATCACTTTGAACATCCTTAAATGGACTCTCGTCGAAGTCACCATCACCATCGAACCAAACAACTTCAATATAAGGTTCAATATAGTCTATAGCATTATCATCCCATTCTGGACACCTTTGAGTTGTCATAATATTTGTTGTTGTACACCGATCAGCGAACACATTCAACGCTTCGAACCTTCCTACTTGAACTCATGTCGAAGCTAGAACCATTGTTGACTCATATACATGCTTCGTTTGGTCGATACTGCATTTTATATCATCTTCAGCCTTTTCGCTATGAAAAACTGGCCAAAATATCAAAACAGCCTTTTACAGCGTTTCTAAAATGCTGTTATATCTCCTTGTTCATTTCCATATCCATGCGCGACCGACCACAACATTTCACAAATGCTATCGTAGGAGCGACCAACCACAGCATTTCTCAAATGCTGTCATAAGTGCGACCCAAAACTCGTGCACGACCGACCACAGCATTTCACAAATGCTGTCGTAGGTTCGACCCGAAACTCATGTGCGACCAACCACAACATTTCTCAAATGCTGTCGTAGGTGCGACCGACCACAACATTTCTTAAACGTTGTCATAGGTGCAACCGACCACAACATTTCACAAATGTTGTCATATGCGCGACAGACCACAATATTTCACAAATGTTGACGTTTCTGTGGTGCGACCCCAGGCCTGAACAGCACCAATCTAAGTCCAATTTCGACTAAAACTTCGCCAAGATACAATTGATGAAATATACTCATCTAATTCATTCAACACAACATAAGCATGTTACGAAATCACTAACAACATGAATATGACGATTATTACCAAAATTATGCAAATTTCACCAAAATGATAGATCTAACTTACATAAACGCATAAAATGGCATAGGAATTTTGGGTTTTATACTAAATCATATCCTAAGGTGATTCATATGAAGTAGGACTTTTCATGGTGTAAATCTAAGGAAACAACTTGAATTTGAAGAAAAACATGACCAAACACTCATATACTTCATTGAATTCATGTGAGAGATGCAAATCACTCACCGATTCTACAAAACAAGCTAAAATTGATGAAATAAGAATCCGGAAAGCAAGCACCTCACACCAATCTCCTTGATCCAATGAATCCTTGCTTCAAATGATGTAGATCTAGCCTCCAATGGTGTAGATATATGATTCCCTCCTTAGATCTGGATTTTTAACGGTGGAAAGGTGTTAGTGGAAGAAAGGGCTCAAGGCCACCAAATGAGAGAATGGGAGAAGTAACCTCCTCTCCATACCCCTCACCCCCTATTTATAGTTTCCACCAGCCCACTAATGGGCCTTCTCAATTCAGCCCATTATGGCTCAAAATCCTAAACAGCCAAATGAAAAACCTCAAAACATCGATTTCTCCCAAAACGCTGAGCCAAATCTTTAATGTAACCACTGTACGGAAAGGCAATCATCAATTCCTTTCCAATGGCATAAGTCTCCCCTCTAATTCAACCTAAGTCAAAAGTTATGCCTTGTACAAGACTGACATGGGCAAAATAGTCACAAACAAAATTAGTAAAAATTATGGACATGTCTCACATCCCCATAAGCAGCATATTAAAAGACGAGAATGATCCAAATCTCAGGGAATAAAATAAAAATATTTTACGATCTTCCGATACGTAAAATGCGGGTTGTTACATTCTCTCCCCTCCCTCCTTCATTAGAAATTTCGCCCCTGAAATTTCCAAGCAAAAACAACACAAAACCACAACAATTTCGCATGCCTATCATTCATGAGAAACCAATTCTATCATCCAAACTAGCAACCATCAAGCCATGCATCCATAGCCTTATCCTAATAGATGAAATTCTAGCAAACAAGAACAAAAATGACAATAAAATCAACAAGTAATAATGATGGTACGATATCAATGGGTCATACAGATGAAGAGTTTTGGATGGGTCGTCTTTATACACTCCCCCGCCTCCCATGTAACATCGTTGCCATCCCCACTCCATTGTACCTTAACTAGATTAAATGTCTTTCCCTAAGCTGTTTTGTATCATTTGCCAAAACACGAAGCGGCTTATGTGATTTCATAATTACGAACTCAACTATAGGGTCGACGTACTACTACGGAGGTACTACCACATCCGGAACATGCGAATATTTTCACAAAAATGACTCAAAAAAATCAATCTATAAGCGAGCTTTCCAATTTTCTCATCTATCGGAAACGATCCAACAACCTAGGAGCTAACTTTTATTTACTTCTGAATCGAACCACATGCTTCAATGACGAAATCTTCACGAAAACCATATTGCCAATGTCGAATTCCAAATCCTTGCGTTGTTTATCATCATGGCTCTTCTGATGATCTCGGGCTACCTTCATTCGTTGCCGAATGATCTCGATAAAATCCGAAGTTTCTCTAATCGTTTCATGCCCAAGTACCAACTTATCTCCAGTTTCTAACCAACAAGCTGGAGAATTGCATGGCCTCCCACACCACACCTTGTATGGTGTCATCTCAATACTCGACTGGTAGCTATTATTATATGCATACTCAACAGGATGTGGATGGTCCTCCCATAATCCCCCAAAATCCAACACACATGCTCTTAGGAGATCTTCTAAAACTCTATTAACCCTCTCGGTTTGACCATCAACTTGGGGATGATATGCCGTACTCAAACAAAACTCGGTTCCCAAAGTTTCTTGCAAACTTTTCCAAATCCACTTGTAAACAATGGATCTTGGTCACTTACTATACTCTTTGGGATACCATGAGATCGAACTATCCATTTCACATAAAGTTCAGCAAATTTCGATGTCGTCCTATTCGATTTGATAGGAATGAATCTCGTACTTTTGGTCAAACGATCCACAATGACCCAAATCTCTTCATTTCCTGTCCTGATTCTAGGTAATCCATCGATGCTTGCTCCCACTTCCACGTAGGAACTTCCAATGGATGAAGCAACCCACCCGACTTCTTCTTCTCAGCTTTCACAAACTGATAGTTTATACACTTGGAAATGAAATTTCCAATATCTCGCTTCACCCCTTCCCAGTAGTAGACTCGCTTCATGTCCTGATACATATTATTACCACCGGGACGAATCGTCCACTTCGAGTAATGACATTCTCTCAGAACCTCATCTCCCATTCCATCAATATTAGGAATAACTAATCGTCCTTGCTTTCAAAGCCAATCTTCTCTATTGACTCTGAACTCTTTACCTCCTGGTTCCAGATTCTAGACAAACTCAACAAGCTTAGCATCTCGCTTTTGGCTTTTGCCAACTCTTCCGATAAGCGTGGGTCTTATCTATAAGCTTGCCAACATTTCAGGTTCCAATTCACATCTTGACTTGAAATCAAACCTTGCCAAATACTTGAGGCTCTTCCATTCCGAAAACATCGCTCCCAAACTTGTGTGTCTTCTACATCTTCATAGCAAACACAATCACCACCAACTACAAATCATGAGTTGGGTAATTCTTCTCGTGCGGCTCCAGCTATCGACTTGAATAGGCTACAACTTTATCCTTTACCACTCTCAACTAGTGGAATCCCGTTGTCAAATACATCTGAGAAAACATGTTGGTTTCGTGAGGCTGATCGAACAAGTCATCAATCCTTGGTAACATATACTTGTTCTTCTTAATCACCTTGTTCTGCTCACGATAATCCACACACAATCTAAACAAGCCATCTACCTGGGTTGCAAACACGACTGGAGCACCCCATTCGGCTACACAACTTCGAATGAAACCTTTTCCCAAAAGGTCACTAACTTGCACCTCTAACTCTCGTTGTTCCTTAGGCACCATCCGCCTAAGAGGTTTAACAATTAGTCTAGCACCCTCGACCAAATCGATCCAAAACTCGATCTTACGGTGCGGCAGCAACCCTTTGACTTTGTCAAAGACATCCTCATACTCATTTGCGATTAGTACTGATGATAAGTCCTTTTGTGGAATCATAAGCGAATATAACAACTCACAAAGACACCATCCTTAGGTTTACCCTGAATCAACACATTTCACCCTTCCACATTCCCGACTTTCACCTTTAGCTTTTCGCAATTCACACTTTCTGCATGCATCTTGGGCCAATCCATGCCCAAGATGATCCTAAACCCAATGAAAGTCACACTAAGCAACCCTTCATAAATGAGCGTTCATGATCAAACAATACTAGATCCGCAAAGTTTGCAAAGAGAAGATGAATCCATACTAGGTTAGTTACAACCAAATGTCTATTACAACTCCACGTTCTGAACCAATTCAACATAAAATCTTATTATAGGTAAAAGAAGACGATCCTCTAGTACCAAATAGAACTCAAGCAAGCTTCATCGACAGAGAGCATATCTAAACTAACCGCAGCTTCGCCTAATCCTCATCAGGAATGCAATAGGAAACTGGGATAGCCTCCAGAATACATGCTTTCTCTGATTGCTCATCCTTTAGAAAATCTGGGCAGTATGCCTGGGCTTACCACATTTAAAACACTTCCTTCAGGCTCTGAAATTCTTACAATCCTTGGCATAATGGCCCTCTAACTGACATTTGAAGCAAAGATCATTCTTCTTAATCTTCTCCTTCTTTAGTTTCTTTCCAACTCTGGTGCTAGAAAAAGTTTCTTCTTGTGGCTCATGTCTGGTTCCAAAAGCCTCGTCCCAATTCTCGCTCCTTAACTCGGCATTGAAGTTGCTCCAAAGCCCTACTTCTTCTTAACTCATCTTCTTCATTTGTAGGAGAATAATCTCTCTGTCACTTACCAGAATCCCTTCTAGGTACTTGCACATGAACACCAAGCTCCACTGTCGCTTCTAGAATGGGTATCCTCAACATAGTCGCCGCCATCATAGTCGCCCCAAACATAACCAGGTATTCTGGTGCAACTGCTAAAGCTCCCAATTGGCTTCCATCTCCTACTCCTCTAGTTCCAAACTCACTCATAGAGGTTTGACGACTCATTCTAAAATATAATGATTAGTCCTCTTACAAGATAAACTAGAAAAGAAGTACAAATGCTAATACTATATATGCTAATATATATAGTAAGTATCCAACTGAAATCTACAAATACGTCTCTCATACATAATTATGTCTTTGAACTTTAGCTAAAATCATTAACCAGAGCTATGATACCAAATATGACGACCATCCACAGCCCCCGCACTAAACAAGAGGAATAATGCGCTAAAAAGGTGTGCTAGGCAGCCATGGATGATCATCAAAGTAGGTAAACATCATCGGGACCTGTCGTAAATCTCACAGTGCAAGGATAAAATATAATTAGAACATATACAACTGGTAATATTAGTGAAGCATATTTGAGCAGAAATCTCAAATATCCAAAACAATTCGGAAGTATATCCATACACCAGGATTGCAACAAATGTCTGTACAAATTTGCGTCACAACAGCACTCAAAGTGGAATAACCAACAACGGAAACCCAAATACTATATAGTAAGAGAAATAGTATGCTAGCCTCCTTCTCGCCTCCGAACTACTACATCGTCTTCACTAAGCTACCACCTGTCACCTGCCACCTAGTCGACCCGTCCAAAACGGATGAACAACCCAAGGTAATAAGAGGGAAACATAAAACCTTGAGTCAGACAACAGTCGTAGTGAGCGATAAAACAACTAACAAACTTCATCAATAAAGTATATGAGAATGGGTAGTTTTACCACCTAATATCCAACACCAGAGAAGAACACAATTCCTATCTTCCCCACATCGGACAGTGATAGCCTTTATAGTCCATACAACCAAAGGCACAATAATTCATCCATAGTAATCAGAACAACCAATCGATCATGGTAAATGGAAACAACCAATCAGTAATACTCATAACATCCAAATTATATATATATATCTCACATAACCATCTTAATCGAATTCAACATTCCTTAAGCACAAGCCCCAAAGGTCGAAACCAATATCAGACAGGTACCCAAGAAACATCTCCTCCGATATCGCACAACCTACGTGAGACGGTACAAACAAAGAAACCAATCATCCATGATAGAATCTGGCTATCACTGCCAATCCTGCTTCGAAACCATCATTAATCATATGACTGGCCAATACTGCCATCCATCAAGGGCTAATGGTAAACCTGGTTCTAGCAAAACCCCATATACCTTTTCACCGAAACATATCTAGGCCTTTTCATTGCTGCCCAGGGTACTCGACCTACATCCGGTCTTTTAGGTATGCCCCTATTATACCCCTGCTTTAAGCCTGCTAGAACCTACGACAACGATAATTCCTCGGCCTTCAATATCTCTAGTCATCTTTACTTCCGACTATTAATAAGCTCGAAACACTTTAGAGCAACCATTACTTCACACGAGCTCAATACATCCTTGAGTCATTCTTTCACATTCGTTGCATATAACAAACAACGAACAAATCACATCACTTTGAACATCCTCATCTGGACTCAAGTCGAAGTCACCATCACCATTGAACCAAACAACTTCAATATAAGGTTTAATATAGTCTATAGCATTATCACCCCACTCAGGACACCTTTGAGTTGTCATACTATTTGTTGTTCTAGAGCGATCAACAAACACATTCAAAACTTCAAACCTTCCTACTTGAACACATGTCGAAGCTAGAACCATTGTTGACTCAAAAACAAGAATCGTTTGATCGATACTGCGTTTTATAGCATCTTCATCCTTTTCACTATGAAAAACTGGCCAAAATGTCAAAACGGCCTTTTACAGCATTTTTGAAATGCTGGTATATCCCCTGCTTCAAATCTACACCCATGCGCGACCGAAACCCATGCGCAACCCACCACAACATTTCACAAATGTTGTCATAGGTGCGACGACCACAACATTTCTTGAATGCTATCATAGGTGCGACCGACCACAGCATTTCTCAAATGCTAACATAAGTGCAACCCAAAACCCATGCACGACCGACCATGGCATTTCACAGATACTGTCGTAGGTGCGACCCAAAACTCATGCACGACCGACCACAACATTTCACAAATGCTGTCGTAGGTGCGACCGACCACAATATTTTTCAAATGTTGTCATAGGGGTGACCGACCACAGCATTTCACAAATGTTGTCATATGCGTGACCTACCACAACATTTCACAAATGGTGTCATTTCTCCGGTGCGACCCCAGGCCCGAATAGCCCCAATCTAAGTTAGGAATGGCAATGGGGCGGGTCTCGGGTCCAAACCCGGTGAACACGCCCCTGTTTTTACCCATCAAAACCTGCCCCATCGGGTCAGTGGGGCGGGTAGACCCGCAACCCGGTCAAGAATAGAACGGGTCTGGGGTCGGGTTGGGGCTTGGCTGCCCCGCGCCAACTCGACCCGCATCTGCTAATTAATAACAGTCCGATCTAAATTTAAGTAAATAGCGGAAAGAGTAAGTAACCAAAGCCATTTAATATTCTAATACACAAATACACCGCTTCACTTACAGTACACAAAACAATTCACTCCAGATTTACTTAAAAATCATCTTCGTCTTCTTAACTTTTGCATTGTCGATCTCAAAAGCGAAAAAAAGTCGAAACCCTAAAACTTGAATCCTTGATTTCCTGCTAAATCGCAAGTCGCAAATCCTAATTCCCCCAAATTTTCATGCAATTACTCTAGTATACTGCAAAATTTCAAGCCAATCTTTCATTTTTACCTCAGAGTTCGATTCGGGTCAGGATTCAGGAATTAGTTTTTGGATCTACAAATTTCAAGCAAATCTCCAATTTTCACTGAGATCTCAGATTTACTTCTGGAAATATATGGCAAGTTGCACCTAAGCTTACTTTCCTGCAAACTTTGATGTTGTGAATTTATGTTGTTCTGTCCTTTGAGATTTCCTTTTATATGTATATCTTTTGTTATCTTTCTGTCATATTAGGAGTGCACGAATGATCTCTTTTTAGATATTAAGAGGAAATATTTTATCAGTATTAATATGTCCCATTTCTTTATGTGACTGAAGTTTTTCCAAAAAAAGTTTTACTATGCCCCACCTTTAGAATATGAAAAATATTTGCTTAATCAAGCATAAATCCAATGATGTAAATTAGGATAAAACAGTTGTAAGTTGAGTTATTATGATAGATTTATTTTTTATTGATGGATTTATGGTAATAACTAATAAGCCCGCATTTGTTTACAATTAATAACAAGGAACATATGAAAATTAGCATGGTATATACTATAGACCAGACCTTGGTTATGGGATTATTTATTATGCCATTTGCTGCTTATTATATCTACATATATGTTGCTTTTTTTACAAGTTGTGTTTATAGCTACATGTATGTTCACTTCACTATGAATTGGTGTCTTAGTTTTGATCTGATCTTGTTAATGCCTTGATTTGTTCAATATGTATAATATCTTGTTACATGTTGTATGTTCCTACACATTGTTCACTTCACTATGAATTGGTGTATGTTATTATAGTGTTGCCTATTCTAAATTGGCTGCATTTGTTCCTTCATGCACTTGCACTGGAACTACATATATGAATTACTATCCATACCTGATTTGAAACCATATACATATTGTTTGTTAGCCTTGCTCTCTACCAGTTTTTGTTGTATTCATATGTTGAACATCAGTTTGGCCTTGACTTGATACATCACAACACCGTGCATAATCCCCTTAAATCTTCCTTTGTTCCAATACTGGCTTGTTGATCTGAGTCATTGCTGTCATTGTTGGGTTTATTAATCAGTTTTAAACGACAGCACACTGTTTTTACTTTCATAGTTGAAAGAGTCATGCATAAGTAATTATTTCCTATAACATTCATAATTATTCTCTTTACTCCATACTGTTAAACATAACCATATTCTTTATAAAAGGGATTGTGTGGATACGGTTCTTCTGATTTTAAGTATACATACATATACTTGGTAATGCTAGATGTTAAAATTTATTTATTTTACATGTTTGTAGGAAAATGGAAACAAATAATGCAAGTCAAACTCCACCTAATCTGGAAGTTTCTACAAATGGGGGCTCTAGTTCCATTCAATCGAATGTAGTAAACCAAAACAATAGTGATGACACAAATGAAAAAAATGATATTGAACCCACCGATGGTGAGGAAAATAAAAAAGCTGGGAGGAAAGAATCTGAAGCTTGGAAACATTTTGACCGTGTAACAATCAATGGTGAGAAGAAAGAAAAATGCAAGTATTGCAAAAATGTGTATGTAGCTAGGGCCAGTGATGGGACAACACACCTTTTGAAGCATAATAGAAAATGCCATGGAAAACCACAAGTAGATATGCGTCAATTAGCATTGAAGAATGCTAAAAGCTCCGATGGAAAGGTACACATTTCTAATTATGTGTTTGATCAAGAGAAAGCTAGATCCGATCTTGCTAGGATGATTATAATGCATGAGTACCCGCTTTCAATTGTTAATCATATTGGATTTAATAATTTTTGCCAAAGTCTTCAACCTGCATTTTCGCTTGTATCGAGAAACACGATAAAAGGTGATATTATGAAAAATTTTGATGTTGAGAAGACTTCTTTAATGAAAATGTTGGATAAAAATAAAAGTAGGATTGCTATCACAAGTGATATGTGGACGTCTAGCAATCAAAAGAAGAGCTATATGGTAGTAACTGCTCATTTTATTGATGATTCATGGGTCTGACAAAGTCGAACCATGAGGTACTCACTTAATATTTTTATAATATTTTCTTGTGCTTAATATTATTTATTGCATAATGTGCTATAATATTTTCTTATATTCATAGGTTTGCATATGTGCCATGCCCTCATACAAGTGATATGTTAGCAGATTGTTTACTTACTTGTTTCTTAGACTGGAATATTGATAGGAAATTATCTACCATCACTCTTGATAATTGCTCAACTAATGACAAGGTGGTAGATATTTTGAAGGATAGACTTAGAAAAAGTTCCCTTATGTTGAATGGTGATATGTTACATATGAGATGTTGTGCCCATATCTTGAATTTGATTGTCCAAGATGGATTAAGTGTCATAAATGAGGAAATAACAAAAATTCATGATAGCGTGTCTTTTTGGACTGCCACATCTAAAAGACTAGAAAGATTTGAGATAGCTGCTAAACAATTAGAAATTTGTTGCTCTGGAAAGTTGATTCTTGATTGTAAGACTAGATGGAACTCGACCTATACTATGCTTGTTGTTGCCTTACCTTATAAGGATGTTTTTCCGCGTCTACAACAACGTGAAACACTTTATAGATGTTTGCCTACGGATAGAGATTGGGATTTGGCTAAAGAAATTTGTGATAGGTTGAAGATTTTTTATAACATGACCAATTTATTTTCTGGAACTCAATATCCCACTGCCAACCCTTATTTTCCTCATATTTGTGAAATTAGATTGGCTTTGTCCACGTGGTTAGCTTCTGATATTTTAATTATTAGATAAATGGCAAGCAACATGGCTACTAAATTTGAGAAATATTGGAGCATGATTCATGGTATCATGAGTATTGCAGCTGTTTTTGATCCTAGATATAAATTTGAATTGCTGGGGTTTTATTTTGTTGATATTTTTGGTGAAAATATGGAAGTAGAAATTAACAAGATACAAACACTTTGCTATAAATTATTGAATGAGTATGAGCAAAAAGAGAGAATGGTTTCAAGGGCTAGTGACAGTGTTTCTTCTTTTCCCTCACATCCCCAAACATCACAATTGAACTCCATAGATGATGGTTTTACGAGTCGTCAAAGGTTTGATGAATATTTAAATAGAAAAGTATCCAAAGAAAGCACCAAATCAGAGTTGGATCGATATTTAGAGGAGCCTATTTTGCCAATAAGTGATAACTTTGACATTTTAGCTTGGTGGAAAACTACCGGTATTAGATATCCTATAATGCAAATGATTGCCAAAGATATTTATGCAATACCGATTTCAACTATAGCATCTGAATCTGCTTTTAGTACTAGTGGTCGACTTATTAGTCCTCATAGAAGTAGATTACATTATACGGCATTGGAGGCATTGATGTGTTGTCAAAGTTGGTTAACGGTTGACTCTTCCAAAGGTGGACTTATTCCAACCATGGATCATGATACAGAAAGTGATAGTGTAAGCATTTATAATTTTTTTCCTTTCACCTGAATAATTTTTTTCACATATGATTTGTTTCTTTTCTTTACATGATGGTCAAGGAGCTGACTCATCATGAATAAGATGTTTTGGTTTGATTCTTAATTCTTATGAACATGTTGTTAAAAGGTATGCAATTTAGTTCTATCTTTATATGTTGATTATTTTTGTAATTCTTTTACTCATTTTCTGGTTATAAAAGGCACATTGATTTGTTTCATTAAATTAATTTTCATTAAATATAGTGTTTAAAGAAGTCTGTGTATTAGATTGATTCATTAAATAACTATATTATATGTATACATTGCAAATCAACGAGTGATATCAAAATCATAATTCATGAAAGATAAATTTGCATTTTTCAACTCTGTCGATGGCAGTTGAAACTCTTGAACCTTATCCTCCACATCTTGTTCCAAAACACATGACCCACTTTTTCAATGACCCACATTTGCAAGCGATTTACAATGTTATGTTGTAGTGTATATGTGGGTCAATCAGATGTAAAATTGGTAATCTATTCTAATTTGAGAATTTAAAGGGTCCTATAAGCTATGAAAAAATGGGTTTGAGTTGAAACTGGTAGTTGGAATAGTTGTATGTGTTGGATTTATGGCGTGCAAAATACTGTCATGATACATTTTTAGTTAATTAGCATGTGTTCTTCTTCATAGAATAAGAGTGATATTTGATTCAAGTAGAGCACTTATTTTGTCATTTCTGGAAATTCGAACACAAAATCTTTAGAACTTCATTCTAAAGCAAAGAATAAGAGTGATATTTGATTCAACTAGAGCACTTATTTTGTTGTTTCTGGAAATTCGAACACAAAATCTTTAGAACTTCAGTCTAAAGCACTCATTCATCATATATGTTTTAATAATTCCAAAAGCTTTGAATTAAGGTATTCCGAGATAGATAGATAGATAGATAGATGGATGGATGGATTAACAAACTAACAACTTAAATAAACAACACTACAAGCATATTTTAAGTGACAACTAATCCATTATTAACCACTCCTAAACTTATGGACTTTTCTTGAAGAATAAATAATTAAACACATGCAGGTTATTGTATTTATAATAGAATTGGACATCAGTATAATAGCTAATATGCAAGTCAAGCAGTCTATTTATGAAGTATGCAAATTCATCCTAATTTTTAGTTTCACATTATGGTTTTCATTTCTATTTTTAGTTTCACATCAAATTCTTTTAGATGGTTTTCATTTTTATTTTCAGATTCATCCTAATGTCTGCATTTGAATCTTTGTCTTCATACATGGCTCATATTTTGCCTGTTGCATCGGAGACTTTCTTTTATTGTCTCTTTATCTCTAGATTTAACTGTAAATATGTGTATACACAGCAGCTATGTTTCCATCCTTAATATGTGCACTTTTTAAATAATATCTATTTGCATATTGCACAACTATCTTGTATTACTTTGTAATGCAATATTACCTTCCTTATGTTAATCTATAATTAACCTACTTTCACCAAATAATATAACATACAGGATGGAAACATATTCCATTTTCATTCTTTCTGGCTGTACCCGTGAAGTCGTTAAAGTTTACATCGTTAAAGTTTTCTAAAGGAAATAAATGGCAAGTGCATTTAGATAAGATATATTGCTTAATATTAATATATCCTTTGTTGTAAATTTATATTGATTCAATAAATTTATGTAGTTCCAAATCATCACACTAATCCAAAAAAAAATCAGGTTGATGGAAATTGAAGCTTGGTTGGTGCTGGTGCAGTAAGGAAGCTTGGCAGTTGGCAACTTGGCATGTCTTTTATTTTGTTTGGGTGGTGACTGGTGATATTTTGTATTGGTAGTTGACTGTATGTAGAAAGTTGATGTACCACGTCTTGTATTTTGTTTAGATGGTGACTAGTGATATTTTGTATTGGTAGTTGATTGTATGTAGGATGTAGCAAGTTGTTGCACCACGTCTTTTATTTTATTTGAGTGCTGAATAGTATGTAGTGTGTTTTAATCATTTGTTGTGAACTTCTGATTGTTATCTGAAGTTGCATTTCTTTTGTTTCAGCAGTGGACTTGTATTCCAAAATGCAGTTTTTTTATAATGAATGCATGTGATGTATACTCTTTTGTCCTCTATGAATGGTATATTGTATGCCTTGCTTTCGTGAAACCGAGTCTGGATCGGGGCGGGTCTACCCGTGACCCGTACGGGTCACGGGGCGGGGCAAAATTTAGGACCCGTGCCGGGTCTATGGGTCGGGTACGGGTCGTGGGTAAAAAAAATCGGGGCGGGTCTGGGGCACGTGAAACCCGCCCCAACCTGCCCAATTGCTATTCCTAATCTAAGTCCACTTTCGACCAAAACTTCGCCAATCGATACAATTAACGAAATATACTCGTCTAATTCATTCAACACAACCGTATGTGTGTTATGAAATCACTAACAACATGAATATGACGATTATTACCAAAATTATGCAAATTTCATCGAAATCATGATAAATGAACATATGAACAAAAATGATAGATCTAACTTACATAAACGCATGAAATGGCATAGGAATTTCCGGTTTTAACTTACTGAATCAGATCCTAAGGTGATCCATATGAAATAGGACTTACCACGATGTAGATCTAAGGAAACAACTTGAATTTGAAGAAAAACATGACCAAACGCTCATATACTTCATTGAATCCATGTGAGAGATGCAAATCACTCACCGATTCTCCAAAACAAGCCAAAATTGATGAAATAAGAATCCGGACAGCAACCACCTTACACCAGTCTCCTTGACCAATGAATCCTTGCTTCAAACGATGTAGATCTAGCCTCCAATGGTGTAGATCTATGATTTTCCTCCTTAGATTTGGAATTTTAATGGTGGAAAGGTGTTAGAGGAAGAAGGAGCTCAAGGCCATCAAATGAGAGAATGGGAGAAGAAACCTCTTCTCCATACCTCTCATCCCCAATTTATAGTTTCCACCACCCCACTAATGGGCCTTCTCAATTCAGCCCATTGTGGCTGAACAACCAACTGAAAAACCTTAAAACATCAATTTCTCCCAAACCTCTAAGCCAAATCTTTGATGTAACCACTCTATGGAAAGGCAATCATCAATTCCTTTCCAATGGCATAGGTCTCACCCTCTGATTCGACCTAAGTTAAAAGTTATGCCTTGAGCAAGACCGACAGGGGTAAAATAGTCACAAACAAAATTGGTAAAAATTACAGACATGTCTCACATTCTCATAAGCAATATATTAAAAGATGAGAATGATCCAGCTCTCAAGGAATAAAATAAAAATATTTTATGATCTTCCGATACGTAAAATGCGGGTTGTTACATTCTCCCCTCCCCCCCTTCTCCCCTAGAAATTTCGCACCTGAAATTTCGAAGCAAACACAACAACCACAATAATTCCACATGCCTATCATTCATGAGAAACTAATTCTATCATCCAAACTAGCAACCATCAAGCCATGCATCCATAGCCTTCTCCTAGCACACGAAATTTTAGCAAACAACAACAAAAATGACAACAAAATCAACAAGTAATAATGATGGCATGATATTAATGGGTCATACGAATGAAGAGTTTAGGATGGGTCATCATTATACCCTCCCCCGTCTCCCATGTAACATCATCGCCATCCCCACTCCATTGTATCTTAACTAAATTAAACGTCTTTCCCTAAGCTGTATCGTGTCATTTGCCATAATACGAAGTGACTTATGAGATTTCACAACTATGAACTCAACTATAGGGTCGACGTACTACTACGGAGGTACTACCACATCCGAGCCATGCGAATATTTTCACAAAAATAACTCACAAAACATTGTGCACACTCTACATCTCTCGAGTAAAATCAATCTATAAGCGAGCTTTCCGATTGGCTCATCTATCAGAAATGGTCCAACAACCTAGGAGCTAAATTTTATTTACTTCTGAATCGAACCACATGCTTCAATGAAGAAATCTTCACGAAGACCATATCGCCAATGTCGAATTCCAAATCCTTGCGACGTTTATCAGCATGGCTCTTCTGATGATCTCGATAAAATCCGAGGTTTCTCTAATCGTTTCAGGCCCAAGTACCAATTTATCTCCAGTTTCTAACCAACAAGCTGGAGAATCGCACGACCTCCCACACAATGTCTCGTATGGTGTCATCTCAATACTCGACTGGTAACTATTAGTATATGCATACTCAACAAGATATGGATGGTCCTCCTATCCCACTAAAATTCAACACACAAGCTCTTAGGAGATCATATAAACTCGGTTAACCCTCTCGATTTGACCATCAACTTGGGGATGATATGTCGTACTCATACACAACTCGGTTCCTAAAGTTTCTTGCAAACCTTTCCATAATCCACTTGTAAACAATGGATCTTGGTCACTTACTATACTCTTTGGGATACCATGAAATCGAACTATCCATTTCACATAAAGTTCAGCCAATTTTGATGTCGTCCTATTCGACTTAACAGGAATGAATCTTGTACTTTTTCTCAAAGGATCCACAATGACCCTAATCTCTTTGTTTTCTATCCTGGCTCTAGGTAATCCATCGATACTTGCTCCCACTTCCATATAGGAACTTCCAATGGCTGAAGCAACCCACTCGGCTTCTTCTTCTCAGCTTTCACCAACTGACAGTTCATACACTTAGAAATGAATTTTCAAATATCTCTCTTCACCCCTTCCCAGTTGTAGACTCACTTCATGTCCTGATACATATTATTACCACCGGGATGAATCGTCAACTTCGAGTGATGACATTCTCTCAAAACCTCATCTCTCAATCCATCAATATTAGGAATAACTAATTGTACATGCTTTCGAAGCCAACCTTCTCTATCGACTTCGAACTCTTTATCTCCTGGTTCCAGATTCTAGACAAACTCAACAAGCTTAGCATCTCGCTTTTGGCTTTCGCTAACTCTTCTGATAAGTGTGGGTCTTATCGATAAGCTTGCCAACATTTCAGGTTCCAATTCACACCTTGGCCTGAAATCAAACCTTGCCTAATACTCTAGGCTCTTCCATTCTGAAAACATCGCTTCCAAACCTGTGTGTCTTCTACATCTTCAGAGCAAACACAATCTCCACAAACTCCAAATTATGAGTTGGGTTATTCTTCTCATGGGGCTCCAGCTATCGACTTGCGTGGGCTCCAGCTATCGACTTGCGTGGGTCACAACTTTATCCTTCACCACTCTCAACTAATGGAATCCCATTGCCAAATACATCTGAGAAAACACTTTGGCTTCGTGAGGCTGATTGAACAAGTCATCAATCCTCGGCAATATATACTTGATCTTCTTAATCACCTTGTTCAACTCACGATAGTCCACACATAATCTTAACGAGCCATCTTCCTTGATTGCAAACACGACTGGAGCACCCCATTCGAATACACTCCTCCGGATGAATCCTATTCCCAAAAGGTCTCTAACTTGCACCTCCAACTCTCACTGTTCCTTAGGCACCATCCACCTAAGAGGTATAACAATTAGTCTAGCACCCTCGACCAAATCAGTCCTAAACTCGATCTTATGATGCGACAACAACCCTTTGACTTTGTCAAAGACATCCTCATACTCATTTGTGATTAGTACAGACGACAAATATTCTTGTGGAATGACACGACCCGAACTTCCCCGGTAAGGAAAGCCCGGATTGATTTGAGGACAAGACCAATCAGAACGCAAACAGAAGAACATTTAATTGTTATTTACAACAATTCCATCAGATTACAAGAATATACAGAGTATGAATAAATAAAATACATTCGATAAATACCAGAGATTACAATAAATTACATAGCAGAGGAAAAACAATATAAAACACAACTGAAAGTAATACACGGATACAGAGCTTTCCGAGCATCGTTCCAGCTGTAAATCAGGATTCTGGGAATATAAATCTGCAAAACCAAAACTATTAGCTGCCCGTGCGGAAAATAAGGGCACCCAGAGTTTAGGTTAAAATAATAAACTCCAAGTCAGTCATGTGACTGGTGTGAGAACTAAAACAGTTATTAATCTTTATTTTAAAGTTCGGTAAATCAAGGGACCACGCTGTATAACACTGAACGGGTTTCCTACCAAGAATACTAGTGCATAAAACAAACAGCACAATGCTAAATAAAGAAAAATGAACCTGTTATAAGACCCAGGTCCCATCACACAATGCAACGCAAGCCGGAGGATAGGGTTTTTTACCTTATAACAGCCAAACCATGCTTGATACGTTAAAAACACATTATTTAATACTATAATAAGTGTATAGTTTCAAAACAATTTCAATCATAAATACCAATCATAGGCGGCATGGGTACCATCTATCATGTCACCAATACTAGGCTCTACAAATAAAACCGCAATATCACGTATTGGAAATTGGATTTCCGTCATGAGTCGAGGCAAGGGGCAAGCTCCTCTCCGTTCGAGACCCTCTAGCAAATGTCTCAGGACCCCACTATGATCCTTGGAATCGGTTGGGCCGATTCTCTCTTACTTTTGAGGATTGGCAATTCCTGAACACACGTTTCCCGGTCCTAACAGACCTATATCGGAGGCGCCTCGCATTCCAACATCCACACAGGTAAAAAGTATATAAATGTCAGGGCTGGTAGGTCACTGACATCACCCATAGCTAGAAAGAAACGTCGTGTTCTCCTAACGGTCTGTATCCCGTTTTTGACTCATACCGAGGTGTGAGGCTCGCGAATCCGCGCTATACACAAAGCTGCGCCAGACAGGCCGTGCTTTGATCATCAACCACAAGACTTTGCTTTTCAACAGAAGCCTTGATCAATTGCCACTTAGGCGTGCCACACAGGCAATTCACTCCATGCGACTGATGTCCATCGATATACAACCTCTGAGCTCGTACGTCTCAGAGAAGGGCGTTAAGCAAGAGAATAAATTCTCCGCCTCCAAACAGATGTATATTTAACAGAGATCAATCAACATAGAATAAAATCCAATGTCAGACACACGGTCCATTTACAAGTTCGTTCTGGGTCTGAATGAAACCGGAGGCACTTTCCTCGCACATCCATCGATCTCCAAGTACGTCTGGACAATCACCAACTGTTTCTCTCCTCTTGGGTGTACAGCCCAATCGAGATCATCAGTAACCACCCAAACGATGTGAAGACTTCCGGTCTTCAACCACCGTCTTCGTCTTCAAATTATCGTCGAATCGGTCATTCAGAATGGGTATAACCCGGCTTTTCCGAATAACCCTCGTATATAATAAACACGTGTTACATAAACACAACATACGCCTCATTCCAATTCAGAATATTCTTTTATTCAAATTTTCACACTCTTAGGGAAAGGTTCCCATTAATTTTATCAAAGATAAATACTTTTAAATTTATTCTTTAATCTTCCTTTGGATATCATTTCAAAACATATTATGGTTTTCCAAACTAGTCGGGATTAACGAACCACACCGAAGTAATTATTTATTTTATTTCCCAATCCCAACCTATTCATCCCATGAAGCAAAACTAGTAATACTCCATATCTAACACCACAGTGTTATCGGTAAAATTAATTACCATTTCACGTCCAAATCTAATAAAAGATTTTACTATCGCTTTGGAGCAAAACTGGCGATACTCCATTCTCGATCACTTTCTAGATTTGATAATTTAAATTATCAATTCACTTTCAATCTAATTAGAGATTCATTAAAACTCCACTTAGTTTTAATCTTCTCAAAAATCAATATCTTTTATTTAACTGGGTTAAAGAACCAATGTCACCTAAAACACGATTCATGACAAACCCAAATCACATTTGATATTAAATACAAGGCTCTGAATAGAAAATATACCGGCTTATATTCAATATCAAATTCTGAAACCAACAAATATCGTATTGGAAATAACGATATAGATATATCTTTCAAATTCCCATAACAATATCTGTATAATCACGGAATCCAACATCGAAATATTCCAAAGACAATTTCGATTCAAATCCACTTCCACTTTATATATATTGGAAATTCTGGTTATTTTCAAAACCAATTCAAATTCAATTTATTTATTTCAAAAATAAATTGATTTTAATTCTAGTTCAAAACTAGTTTATTTTGATAAAAATCTATTTTTATCTATCAAATGTGGAATTTTTCACCCTAGTTCTTTCCAATTCATATATTATGATTTTACACAAATTATTAATATTTTTAATAATTTTATCAAGGCCCGTACAGTCGATTTCCATCAACGGCCATCGAACTGCACTTACAACGACCTTTTCCAAATTTGATTTGGACATAATTCCAAATCCAACCGTTAGATTTCAAACTTCTAATATTCTTTGGAAAGCTCTTCTCGATACGAACCCAACGGTTCCGGTTTTTAGGAGAATCCGACGGTCGGATCTCCCGCAACGTCAATTCGAAGTCAATGGTCGAAATTCGCGAACTGCCACGGCGCGGCGCGTTCTATTCAGGCCATTATATATATATACATATATATATATATTATATATATTTTGTCGATTTCCTTTTAAAACGTATTTTATAAATTGTTTTAAATTCGTTTTCGAAATGATTTCAACTTCATATTCAATTTCGAATCAAAATTGAATATTCCACATCATCGATATACAAGTGATAATATTTGCAAAACGTTATATTTTGAAATCAATTCCTTTTTCTATATTCATTATAAAAAGAATATAATCGAAATAAATATCGCTCACGTCAAAATGGCGCATCTCTAATCAACACGGCTTTATATATTTCAATAAATTCGTTATTCTATTCAACAAATGAATATTTATTCTATTCAACACATGAATATATTTTTCTTTCAACACATGAGCACTGTCAACACATGAACATTTATACTAAATAATTGGGATTAGTGTACACCAAATATCATCCCAACACCCGTGTGGGGTTTCAAATCAACAAACACAGATTTTTATTGGTGCAGTTGGGCGATGTGTAAAATTTATCGTCCCAATCAATATCCTTTAAATAGTTGTATATAAACAAACCGTCCGGTTTGTAAATGAATATTTATTTATTCACATTCACGTTAAAAATTATATTTTTAATGATAATTAATTTATTCCAACCATCAACATTTTATTATCGATTTCACATCAACATCACAAACAAATTTCACAACACAACAAACAAGCATACAAGCCGTCCATGGTCTGTGGATGACGGGTGTCGGGTGCTGCTAAGCACCGTCTGCATCCTATTATACATTTTTAACTAGAAAAGAAGATTTAAAGTGAGAAGTTCTCACCGACTAGCTAAACCAACGCCACGACTCTTCATATGTAGAAATCTTCGCCGTTCTCGCCTTTTGTCACTTACGTTGCCCGTAGCCACTACATATATAAAAATCACATTTTTATATTGTAGCTAGGTATATAAAAACCACATTTTTACACCGTTACTTTATAAATAGAAATTCTATTTTTATACCGCTACTATATAGATAAAAATTCTATTTTTATACCGCTACTATATAGATAAAAATTCTATTTTTATAACGGTGTTCATATAATAAAGATTATATTTTTATCACGCTATTCTCTATATAAAAATTATGTTTTTATTTCTACTTCTAATATAAAGATCAAAAAATTTCTTTTCTTTTATCTCACTACATATATAAAGATCAAATTTTTATTTCATTACATATGTAAAGATCAAATTTTTTTCCTCACTACATATATAAAGATCAAATTTTTATTTCATTACATATGTAAAGATCAAATTTTTACTATCCATATAATATAATTGAAACTTTACTTTCATTTTGAAGATCTAACCTTTTTAACTTTTAAAAAATATAATCTTTATATTTTTAAAAAGTGTAATCTTTATATCGATAAAAATCGAAACTTTTCATAATTAAAAATTTCACCTTTCCTATACCAAAAATACGATTTTTTTTACTTATTCTTATCTTTTAAACAAATAAAGATCTCGCCTTTAATTAATTAAAAATCCCGCCTTTCATATTCAAAATCAAATCTTATAACGTTCTCTTCTTTGTATGATGTTCATACAAATAAAAATCACATCTTTACTTTTATTACGCCCTTTCACAAATTTAAAACAACCCCATGAATACTTTCGTACAATGAAATGATTTAAAAATCATATTTTTATTCACCTAAATAAATAAAAACGATAAAATAATTAAACAAGGAGGCTCACCGGCATAGGGAGGTGGTAGTTTGTCGGAGAAGGCGGCTACAGGGCGTCGGCGTGGCCAGCAGGGGGTGGAGGAGGTCGGGGCAAGGCTCAGGGCGGGTGCGGCGGTTTTATTCAGAAGAAGAAGAAGGAGGAGGAGGAGAGAGAAACACGAGAGGGAGGTTGGAGGGGTGTTGCCACGCCTGGGGAGGCTCGCCATAGGCGGCGGCGGCGCTGGCCTTCCCCCTGGAGGGAGCGGCGGCGAACGAGACTTAGGTTTTTTTTCTTCTATTTTGATAATAGACCGGGGGGGGGGGATGAGAGGGTATAAGGGAGGATATTTTTTTTATTATTTAATTTCAAAAAAGCAACTTTTTATTTCGAACTCAAAACGAGACTCACCGCCTGTCGCCCATAGCTAATTACCCCCATTCTAAACGCATTGGGATACTTATCGAAAGCTGATTCGACCGTTTCGATCAGCTTTCGTCAAATCAAAATATAACTCTATATATTGAATTTGAACGCACATTTCAATTTACCAAAGCCACATACGGACCCTAAAAATTCCAGAAAAATATTTTCTAGCTTCGTATTGACGATACGGTCCTAACAAAACTAATTTCGTCGAATTCTGAGACCGTTTGAAAAATGGCCATTTTCCAGTTGATTAAAATCAACTGAAACTGGTCAAACGCGTATCCTTTGCCACGCCCACATACTGATTCGAAAAATTACGAAATTTGAAACCTAGCAATAACTTGACATCACATATTCAACAAAAGTGGTTTCGTCGAAAACTGGGGTCGTTTGCAAAATTTCCATTTTTAAGGGCCAGAATTCCATAGCGACTATTCTGAATTTTCAACTGGACATAACTTTTAATCCCCGCTATGAAATTTCAATTTTTCGGGTTCGTTGGAAAGATATTCTCAATTAGATTCTAATATTTTTGGTCTCGCTAAAATCCGATTTATTTTGAATCCTGTACATTCATTTGAAGTTTGAAATCGAAATATCGAACTATTGCGCCATTTTCTATTCCTTTTATATATATAAATATTTATATTCTAACGACGATCTATATAAATATATACGTTCGAATTCATTTCAAAATAAATTTTTCGTCGCTATTATTTAAAATAAACTATTTTAAATATTCAAAATTCACTAAAATTGCCAAAATAAAATTTTTAAATCGGCTCGCATTTTCCGGGTTGTTACAATCTCCCCCACTTAAAACTTTTCGTCCCCGAAAAGGAACGAAGCCGAATGTTGTTTAACTAATCAACTCAACTTCCATTATTTTCATTACAGCTTAAGTTCTTCAACTTTTCAGTTTCTAAGAACTTTCCAAATTTTTCAAAAAATTGGCTAACACCCTAAATTTTCGAAAAATTTCGCCATAACCTCCCCTGCACTGGGGACTTCGGGATATTTCATATAGCCTCCCATGGACTTCTTCAATCCAAAAAAGAAAAAGAAAAAGCCAATCGGCTCATAAAATTATCATCACCCAAACAAAATAGTAAATTACGGTAAACATGTACCTATTTGTCGGGCAAACAATTTTATTCTTCTGCTCTGGCCTCTTTGCTATGACCTGTTCACACATATATATGTACATGCATGCAATTGCAAATAATTTTCGATACAATTCAATATTCGATCAATTTAGGCTAAATGGTTCAAAATTATCACACAAATAAACAAATGACACAAACATCAATCAATTAGTGGATTAACGTTTCAAATTCATAATTTTTATACATATACAGAAAATCATGTTTTTGATGCCAAATCACAACAATAAACCTATCTAGTTTTGGTTCTCACACCAGTCTAATGGAAATATATAGAGATCACACCTTCGAAACATGAACATAAATACTGATGATGTCATGAAAATTATCAGTACCATCTCCAAGCGACTAGAGTGTAATCCTATATCTATTTAGTATATTAAAACTTCGAATATACGTTCATGACGCATATACGCGAAATCTTTATATACTCGATTGTCCAAATTCAAAATAAATAAATATTCAAATACGTATAAAATGGTTTAAATTTCAAAACAAAATTTGTCTTCATTTCAAAAATATACTCTTCACACTCGTGCTAGGATACTACTGATCCTATCTCTAATGAGTCATTCTAATTGGATATTACTAATCTAATATCTGATGAATTCTTTCGTTTGGTTCTAACGTGTCTTGTTCTCGAGCTATGTAAACCAAAGCTCTGATACCAAACTATAACGACCCGAACTTCCCCGGTTAGGAAAGCCCGGATTAGGTTGAGGACAAGACCAATCAGAACGCAAACAAAAGAACATTTCATTGTTATTTACAACAATTCCATCAGATTACAAGAATATATAGAGTATGAATAAATAAAATACATTCGATAAATATCAGAGATTACAATAAATTACATAGAAGTGGAAAAACAATATAAAACACAACTGAAAGTAATACACAGATACAGAGCTTTCCGAGCATCGTTCCAGCTCTAAATCAGGATTCTGGGAATATAAATCTGCAAAACCAAAACTACTAGCTGCCCGTGCGAAAAATAAGGGCACCCAGAGTTTAGGTTAAAATAATAAACTCCAGGTTAGTCATGTGACTGGTGTGAGAACTAAAACAGTTATTAATCTTTATTTTAAAGTTCGGTAAATCAAGGGACCACGCCGTATAACACGGAACGGGTTTCCTCCCAAGAATACCAGTGCATAAAACAAACAGCGCAATGCTAAATAAAGAAAAATGAACCTGTTATAAGACCCAGGTCCCATCACACAATGCAACGCAGGCCAGAGGATAGGGTTTTTACTTTATAACAGCCAAAGCATGCTTGATACGTTAAAAACACATTATTTGATACTATAATAAGTGTATAGTTTCAAAACAATTTCAATCATAAATATCAATCATAGGCGGCCTGGGTACCATCTATCATGTCGCCAATACTAGGCTCTACAAATAAAACCGCAATATCACGTATTGGAAATTGGATTTCCGTCATGAGTCGAGGCAAGGGGCAAGCTCCTCTCCGTTCAAGACAGTCTAGCAAATGTCTCAGGACCCCACTATGATCCTTGGAATCGGTTGGGCCGGTCCTCTCTTACTTTTGAGGATTGGCAATTCCTGAACACACGTTTCCCGGTCCTAACAGACCTATATCCGAGGCGCCTCGCATTCCAACATCCACACAGGTAAAAAGTATATAAATGTCAGGGCTGGTAGGTCACTGACATCACCCATAGCTAGAAAGAAACGTCGTGTTCTCCCAACGGTCCGTATCCCGTTTTTGACTCATACCGAGGTGTGAGGCTTGCGTATTCGCGCTATACACAAAGCCGCGCCACACAGGTCGTGCTTTGATCATCAACCACAAGAATTTGTTTTTCAACAGAAGCCTTGATCAATTGCCACTTAGGCGTGCCACACAGGCAATTCACTCCATGCGACTGATGTCCATCGATATACAACCTCTGAGCTCGTACGTCTCAGAGAAAGGCGTTAAGCAATAGAATAAATTCTCCACCGCCAAACAGATGTATATTTAACAGTCATCAATCAACACAGAATAAAATCCAATGTCAGACACACAGTCCATTTACAAGTTCGTTCTAGGTCTGAACGAAACCGGAGGCACTTTCCTCGCATATCCATCGATCTCCAAATAGGCGTGCCACATAGGCAATTCACTCCATGCGACTGATGTCCATCGATATACAATCTCTGAGCTCGTACGTCTCAGAGAAGGGCGTTAAGCAAGAGAATAAATTCTCCACCGCCAAACAGATGTATATTTAATAGAGATCAATCAACACAGAATAAAATCCAATGTCAGACACACGGTCCATTTACAAGTTCGTTCTGGGTCTGAACGAAACCGGAGGCACTTTCCTCGCATATCCATGATCTCCAAGTACGTCTGGACGATCACCAACTGTTTCTCTCCTCTTGGGTGTACAGCCCAATCTAGATCATCAGTAACCACCCAAACGATGTGAAGACTTCCGGTCTTCAACCACCGTCTTGATCTTCGACTTATTGTCGAATTGGTCATTCAGAATGGGTATAACCCGACCTTTCCGAATAACCCGCGTATATAATAAACACAAACACAACATACGCCTCATTCCAATTCAGAATATTCTTTTATTCAAATTTTCACACTCTTAGGGAAAGGTTCCCATTAATTTTATCAAAGATAAATACTTTTAAATTTATTCTTTAATCTTCCTTTGGATATCATTTCAAACCATATTATGGTTTTCCAAACTAGTCGGGATTAACGAACCACACCGAAGTAATTATTTATTTTATTTCCGAATCCAAACCTATTCATCCTATGAAGCAAAACTGGTAATACTCAATATCCAACACCATGGTGTTATCGGTAAAATTAATTACCATTTCACGTCCAAATCTAATTAAATATTTTACTATCGCTTTGGAGAAAAACTGGCGATACTCCATTCTCGATCACTTTCCAGATTTGATAATTTAAATTATCAATTCACTTTCAATCTAATTAGAGATTCATTAAAACTCCACTTTGTTTTAATCTTCTTAAAAATCAATATCCTGTCTTTAACTGGGTTAAAGAACCAATGTCACCTAAAACACGATTCACGACAAACCCAAATCACATTTGATATTAAAATACAAGGCTCTGAATAGAAAATATATCGGCATATATTCAATATCAAATTCTGAAACCAACAAATATCGTATTGGAAATAACGATATAGATATATCTTTTAAATTCCCACAACAATATCTGTATAATCACGGAATCCAACATCGAAATATTCCAAAGACAATTTCGATTCAAATCCACTTCCACTTTATATATATTGGAAATTCTGGTTATTTTCAAAACCAATTCAAATTCAATTTATTTATTTCAAAAATAAATTGATTTTAATTCTAGTTCAAAACTAGTTCATTTTTGATAAAAATCTATTTTTTTCTTTTCAAATGTGGAATTTTTCACCCCAGTTCTTTCCAATTCATATATTATGATTTTACACAAATTATTAATATTTTTAATAATTTTATCAAGGCCCGTACAGTCGATTTCCATCAACGGCCATCGAACTGCACTTACAGCGACCTTTTCCAAATTTGATTTGGACATAATTCCAAATCCAACCATTAGATTTCAAACTTCTAATATTCATTGGAATGCTCTTCTCGATATGAACCCAACAGTTCTGGTTTTTAGGAGGATACGACGGTCGGATCTCCCGCAACGTCAATTCGATGTCAATGGTCGAAATTCGCGAACTGCCGCGGCGCGGCGCTTTCTGTTCAGACCATTATATATATAATATATATATATATTATATATATTTCGTCGATTTCCTTTTAAAACGTATTTTATAAATCGTTTTAAATTCGTTTTCGAAATGATTTCAACTTCATATTCAATTTCGAATCAAAATTGAATATTCCACATCATCGATATACAAGTGATAATATTTTCAAAACGTTATATTTTGAAATCAATTCCTTTTTATCTATTCATTATAAAAACGAATATAATCGATATAAATATCGCTCACATCAAAATGGAGCATCTCTAATCAACACGGCTTTATATATTTCAATAAATTCGTTATTCTATTCAACAAATGAATATTTATTCTATTCAACACATGAATATATTTTTCTTTCAACTCATGAATATTCTCAACACATGAGCACTGTTAACACATGACTATTTATCCTATTCAACACATGAATATATATTTTATAATATTCTCTACTTTCCCAATTGGAATGAGGCCCAATCAATTACCATATAATGTTAATTATATGGATTCCATACAACACATGTATATAATAGCAACGTTAAATAATCAACCATCACCCAAAGTGCACCACACAACTGCATAAGCATTAAATATAGATAATTAACGCTCACACAGTCTGTCAGCCAATCGATCGACATACTACTAAATAATTGGGATTAGTGTACACCAAATATCATCACAACACCCGTGTGGGGTTTCAAATCAACAAACACAGATTTTTATTGGTGCAGTTGGGCAATGTGTAAAATTTATCGTCCCAATCAATATCCTTCAAATAGGTGTACATAAACAAACCGTCCGGTTTGTAAATGAATATTTATTTATTCACATTCACGTTAAAAATTATATTTTTAACGATAATTAATTTATTCCAACCATCAACATTTTATTATCGATTTCATATCAACATCACAAACAAATTTCATAACACATCAAACAAGCATACAAGCCGTCCATGGTCTGTGGACGACGGGTTTCGGGTGCTGTTAAGCACTGTCTGCATCCTAGTATATAATTTTAACTAGAAAAGAAGATTTAAAGTGAGAAGTTCTCACCGACTAGCTAAACCAATGCCACGACTCTTCATATGTAGAAATCTTCGCCGTTCTCGCCTTTTGTCACTTTCGTTGCCCGTAGCCACTACATATATAAAAATCACATTTTTATATTGTTGCTATGTATATAAAAACCACATTTTTACACCGCTACTTTATAAATAGAAATTCTATTTTTATAACTCTACTATATAGATAAAAATTCTATTTTTATACCGTTACTATATAGATAAAAATTCTATTTTTATATCGCTACTATGCAGATAAAAATTCTATTTTTATACCACTACTATATAGATAAAAATTCTATTTTTATACCGCTACTATATAGATAAAAATTCTATTTTTATAATGGTGTTCATATAATAAAGATTATATTTTTATCACGCTATTCTCTATATAAAAATTATATTTTTATATCTACTTCTAATATAAAGATCGAAAAATTTCTTTTCTTTTATCTCACAACATATATAAAGATCAAATTTTTGTTTCATTACATATGTAAAGATCAAAATTTTTTCCTCACTACATATATAAAGGTCAAATTTTTATTTCATTACATATGTAAAGATCAAATTTTTACTATCCATATAATATAATTCAAACTTTACTTTCATTTTAAAGATCTAACCTTTTTTAACTTTTAAAAAAATACAATCTTTATATTTTTAAAAATGTAATCTTTATATCGATAAAAATCGAAACTTTTCATATTTAAAAATCTCACCTTTCCTATACCAAAAATAAGATTTTTTTACTTATTCTTATCTTTTAAACAAATAAAGATCTCACCTTTAATCAATTAAAAATCCCGCCTTTCATATTCAAAATCAAATCTTATAACGTTCTCTTCTTTGTATGATGTTCATACAAATAAAAATCACATCTTTACTTTTATTACGCCCTTTCACAAATTTAAAACAACGCCATGAATACTTTCGTACAGTGAAATGATTTAAAAATCATATTTTTATTCACCTAAATAAATAAAAACGATAAAATAATTAAACAAGGAGGCTCACCGGCGTAGGGAGATGGTAGTTTGTCGGAGAAGGTGGGTACAGGGCGTCGGCTGGGCCAGCAGGGGGTGGAGGAGGTCGGGGCGAGGCTCAGGGCGGGTGCGGCGGTTTTATTCAAAAGAAGAGGAAGAAGGAGGAGAGAGAAACACGAGAGGGAGGTCGGAGGGGTGCTGCCACGCCTGGGGAGGCTCGCCATAGGCGGCGATGGCCTTCCCCCTGGAGGGAGCAGCGGCGAACGAGACTTAGGTTTTTTTTAAATTTTGTTTTCGATTTTGAAAGTAGACCGGGGGGGCTGAGAGGGTATAAGGGAGGATATTATTTTTATTATTATTTAATTTCAAAAAAGTAACTTTTTATTTTGAACTCAAAACGAGACTCACCGCCTGTCGCCCCTAGCTAATTACCCCCATTCTAAACACATTGGGATATGTATCGCAAGCTGATTCGACCGTTTTGATCAGTTTTCGTCAAATCAAAATATAACTCTATATATTGAATTTGAACGCACATTTCAATTTACCGGAGCCACATACGGACCCTAAAAATTCTATAAAAAAATTTCTAGCTTCGTATTGACGATACGGTCCTAACAAAACTAATTTCGTCGAATTCTGAAACCGTTTGATAAATGGCCATTTTCCAGTCGATTAGAATCAACTAAAACTGGTCAAACGCGTTTTCCTTTGCCACGCCCACATACTGATTCGAAAAATTACGAAATTTGAAACCTAGCAATAACTTGACATCACGGATCCAAAAAAAGTGGTTTCGTCGAAAACCGAGGTCGTTTGCAAAATTTCCATTTTTTAAGGGCCAGAATTCCATAGCGACTATTCTGAATTTTCAACTGGACATAACTTTTGATCCCCGCTATGAAATTTCAATTTTTCGGGTTCGTTAGAAATATATTCTCAATTAGATTCTAATGTTTTTGGTCTCGCTAAAATCCGGTTTATTTTGAATCATGTACATTCATTTGAAGTTTGAAATCGAAATCTCGAACTACCGCGCCATTTTCTATTCCTTTTATATATATAAATATTTATATTCTAACGACGATCTATATAAATATATACGTCCGAATTCAGTTCAAAATAAATTTTTCGTCGCTATTATTTAAAATATTCAAAATTCACTAAAATTGCCAAAATAAAAATTTTAAATCGGCCCGCATTTTCTCGGTTGTTACATGGAATCACAAGCCAATATAACAACTCACAAAGACACCATCCTCAGGTTTACCCCGAACCAACACATTTCGCCCTTCCACATTCCCGACTTTTACCTCTAGCTTTTCGCAATTCACACTTGCCGCATACCTCTTGGGCCAATCCATGCCCAAAATGATCCAAAAACCAGCGAAAATCACATTAAACAACCACTCATAAATGAGCATCCATGATCAAATAATACTAGATCCACAAAGTTTGCAAAGAACTGACGAATCCATACTAGGTTATTTACAACCAAATGTCTATTACAACTCCAATTTCCGAACCCACTCAACATACAATCTTATTATAGGTAAAAGAAGACAATCCTCTAGTACCAAATATAACTCAAGCAAGCTTTACCGACAGAGAGCATATCTAAACTAACCGCAGCTTTGCCTAATCCTCATCAGGAATGCAATAGGAAACTGGGATAGCCTCCAAAACACATGCTTCCTTTGATTGCTCATCCTTCAGAAAATCTGAGCAGCCATTCTTCTTATGCCCGGGCTTACCACATTTAAAACACTTTCTTTCAGCTTTGGAATTCTTACAATCCTTGGCATAATGGCCCTCCAACTAACAGTTGAAGCAAAGATCATTCTTCTTAATCTTCTTCCTCTTTTTTAGTTTCTTTCCAGCTCTGGTGCCAAAAAAGTTTCTTCTTGAGATCATGTCTGGTTCCAAAAGCCTCGTCCCACGCAACACTAATCCTATCTTCTCGCTTCTTAACTCGGCGTCGAACTTGCTCCAAAGCCCTACTTCTTCTTAACTCATCTTCTTTATCTGTAGGAGAATAATCTCTTTGTCTCTTAGTAGAATCCCTTCTGGGTACTTGCACATGAACACCACACTCCACTATCGCTTCTGGAATGGGTATCCTCAACATAGTCGCTGCCATCGTAACCGCCCCAAACATAATCAGGTATTCCAGTGCAACTGCTAAAGCTCCCAATTGGCTTCCATCCCATACTCCTCCAGTTCCAAACTCACTCCTAGAGGTTTGACGACTCATTCTAAATCTAAAATAGAATGATTAGTCCTCTTACAAGATGAACTACTAAAGAAGTACAAACGCTACTACTATATATGCTAATATATATAAAAGGTATCCGACTGAAATCTACAAATACGTCTCTCATACGTAATTACATCTTTGAATTTTGGCTAAAATCGTTAACCAGAGCTCTGATACCAAATGTGGTGACCGCCCACAACCTCTGCACTAAACAAGAGGAATAATGCGGTAAAAAAGGTGTGCCAGGAAGATATGGACGATCATCAAAGTAGGTAAACATCATCAGGACCTGTCATAAATCTCACAGTGCAAAGATAAAATATAACAGAACATATGCAACAGGTAATATTAGTGAAGCATATTTGAGCAGAAATCTCAAATATCCAAAACAACTAGGAAGTATATCCATACAGCAGGATTGAAACAAATGTCTGTACAAATTTGACTCACTACAGCACTCGGGGTAGAATAACCAACAGCGAAAACCCAAATACTATATAGTAAGAGAGATAGTACGCTAGCCTCCTGCTCACCTCTGAACTACTACACGGTCTTCACTAAGCTACCACCTGTCACCTGCCACCTAGCCGGCCCATCCAAACCGGATGAAAAACCCAAGGTAATAAGAGGGAAATATAAAACCTTAAGTCAGACAATAGTCGTAGTGAGTGATAAAACAACTAACAAACTTCATCAATAAAGTATATGAGAATGGGTAGTTTTACCAACTAATACCCAACACCAAAGAAGAACACAACTCCCATCTTCCCCACATCGGACAGTGATAGCCTTTACAGTCCATACAACCAAAGGAACAATAATTCATCCATAGTAATCTGAACAACCATTCGATCATGGTAAACGGAAACAACCAATCAGTAACACTCATAACATCCAAATTATATATATATATATATATCTCACGTAACCATCTTAGTCGAATTCAACATTCCTCAAGCACAAGCCCCAAACCAGTATCATCCATGTACCCAAGAAACATCTCCTCCAATATCGGACAACCTACGTGAGACAGTACAAACAAAGAAACCAATCATCCATGAAAGACTCTGGCTATCACTGCCAATCTGACTTCGAAACCATCATTAATCGTATGACTGGCTCATACTGCCATCCGTCAAGGGCTAATGGTGACCCCGTTCTAGAAAAACACCATATGCCTTTTCATCGATACGTATCTAGGCCTTTTCACCGATACCCAGAGTACTCGACCTACATCCGGTCTTTTAGGTACGCCCCTATTATACCCCTGCTTTGAGCCTGCTAGAACCTACGACAACGATAATTCCTCGGCCTTTAATATCTCTAGTCATCTTTACTTGCGACCATTAATAAGCTCGGAACACTTTAGAGCAACTGTTACTTCACACGAGCTCAATACATCCTTGAGCCATTCTTTCACATGAACTCCATACATCCTTGAGTCATTCTTTCACATTCGTTGTACATAATAAACAACGAACAAATCATATCACTTCGAACATCCTTGTCTGGACTCTTATCGAAGTCACCATCACCATCGAACCAAACAACTTCAATATAAGGTTTAATATAGTCTATAGCATTATCACCCTACTCAGGACACCTTTGAGTTGTCATACTTTTCGTTGTTCTACTCCTATCAATGAACATATTCAACACTTCGAACCTTCCTACTTGAACTCGCGTCGAAGCTAGAACCATTGTTGACTCAAAAACGAGCTTCGTTTCATCGATACTGCATTTTGTAGCATTTTCATCCTTTTCGCTATGAAAAACTAGCCAAAATGTCAAAACAGCCTTTTACAGCGTTTCTGAAATGCTGTTATATCCCCTAGTTCAATTCTGTATCCATGCGCGACCGACCACAGTATTTCACAAACGCTTCGTAGGTGCGACCGACCACAACATTTCTCAAATGTTATCATAGGTGCGACTGACCACAGCATTTCTCAAACGCTATCATAAGTGCGACCCAAAACTCATTTGCGACCGACCACAACATTACATAGATGCTGTCGTAGGTGCGACCCAAAACTCATGCACGACCGACCAAGCATTTCTCAAATGCTGTCATAGGTGCGACCGACCACAACATTTCACAAATGTTGTCTTATGCGCGACCGATCACAGCATTTCACAAATTTTGTCGTTTCTCTGGTGCGACCCCTGGCCTGAACAACCCCAATCTAAGTCCAATTTCGACCAAAACTTCACTAATCGATACAGTCAACAAAATATACTCGTCTAATTCATTCAACACAATCATAAGC
Source organism: Allium sativum (assembly GCA_030737875.1). Taxonomy (NCBI): domain Eukaryota; kingdom Viridiplantae; phylum Streptophyta; class Magnoliopsida; order Asparagales; family Amaryllidaceae; genus Allium; species Allium sativum. The sequence goes on along the minus strand of CM060924.1, from coordinate 586,972,197 downwards.
ATGTTATGAAATCACTAACAACATGAATATGATGATTATTACCAAAATTATGCAAATTTCACCAAAATAATGATAAATGAACATACGAACAAAAATGATAGATCTAACTTACATAAATGTATGAAATGGCGTAGGAATTTCTTGTTTTATCTTACTAAATCAAATCCTAAGGTGATTCATACGAAATAGGACTTACCATGATTTAGATCTAAGGAAACAACTTGAATTTGAAGAAAAAAATGACCAGACACTCATATACTTCATTGAATCCATGTGAGAGATGCAAATCACTCATAAATTCTCCAAAACAAGTTAAAATTGATGAAATAAGAATCCGGATAGCAAGCACCTCGCACCAATCTCCTTGAAACCTTGCTTCCAACGATGTAGATCTGGCCTCTTTCCCTCCTTAGATTTATATTTTTAATGGTGGAAACGTGTTGGAGGAAGAAGGAGCTCAAGGCCACCAAATGAGAGAATGGGAAAAGTAACCTCTTCTCTATACCCCTTACCCCCTATTTATAGTTTCCACCAGCCCACTAATGGGCCTTCTCAATTCAGCCCGTTGTGGTCAAAATCCTGAACAACCAACTGAAAAACCTTAAAACAACAATTTCTCCCAAACCGCTGAGACAAATATTTATTATAACCACTAAGGAAAGGCAATCATCAATTCCTTTCCAGTGGCATAGGTCTCACCTTCTGATTCGACCTGAGTCAAAATTTATGCCTTGTACAAGACTGACAGAGACAAAATAGTCATAAATAAAATTGGTAAAAATTACAGACATGTCTTACATCCCCATAAGCAACATATTAAAAGATGAGAATGATCCAACTCTCAGAGAATAAAATAAAAATATTTTACGGTCTTCTGATACGAAAAATGCGTGCTATTACATGGAGCCTAGACTGGTTGATCCGAGCATGTTATATTTTCAACAACAACATATGACATCAAACCATAGTCGTATTCGAGCATGTTAAAATTTCAGAGTGACAAGTCAGAGTTTGTCATTGAACACTCGACATCACTTAAGAAAATGACATCCTCATGTCCTTGCATCCTTGCCAAAATCGAGAGGGTTGGATTTATGCATATTTTTTGCTTAGGATACATCCAGCTCGATCATAATTGTCTTATGGTCTGTCAGTAAATAGGTGAAGGCCTGAGACATCCATGTTTCACCTACCAGTCAGTGAAATGACTATTACCTTGGGAAATGGGACTGTTTTGCTAGGATTGCCTATTGAAGACAATGCTATTGCATATTGCGGGGTGGGATATGATTATTTGCAGCTTATTCGCGACCAACTCGGGCTGGATCCACCGACCGATCAAGTAAGGGGTAGTGAGTCTGTTGATATCACATGGTACTATAATCGGTTGATGTATGATATTCCTGAAGATACCACCAAGTTCCAGATTCAACAGTGGGCTCGTTGCATTATACTTGACATTATTTTTTGCAGGTTGATGGTCGATCATGCCAAGGCCCGTATAGATTTGAGATGGCAACCATATTTAGCTGATCTCGGGTAGTGCACTACATATTTATAGGGTAGTGCAGTGTTGGCCTATACATATCAGGAGTTGACTAAGATCGCGCTATTACGGTTTGGCTTTATTGCAGGTTGCATTGCACTAGTTCAGGTTGGAACTTTATTTCTATAATTTATTGTTATGCAATATGTTGGTATAATTATTTGGTATGTATGTAGTTGGAATGTTTATTTATTCATTAGGTTTGGATAGAAAAGGTGTTTGTATAATTATTTGGTATGTTCGAGTATTTAGTTTTCTCATTTGGTTTATGTTGGTATGGTCATAGAAGTAATGTTTAATTTTTAAGTTTTGAACTTCAAATGAATTCTCAGAAAGTCCCTATGAAACTTCTATTGGAAATTAAATGGATGATTTGATCCAAAACTAATTCAAAACTTGTTATTTGACTGCACTCTGTCATGAAACTGTTGAGTTGACTACGCAAATGTGATAAATGAGATAAAGTAGTCAGCGAGATAAAGCTGAGTTGACAAGTCTTAATGATTAAAGTTGCGCAGATGTGACTTGCTTTTTTAAACTGTCATTATAGCTGTTAAAATTCCTCTATATGAACTTGCTCTATTAAAGACCACCCAACCTCTCTTCCTCTCTTCATTGTTATCTGCCTCAAACTAGATCTGATAAGCTTGTTTTTTGAAGAATATTTCAACAAGTCTTGTAGGTAAAAAATTCGTTCACTTATGTACTCTATGGCTCGTCAATATTTTTCATTTGTTTTATGTGTCCACTTTCCATCTAGGTCTGAATGGCTAATTGGGAATTCGATGATGAAATCATGGTTCAAATGTACGATGAGTATGACCGTGGTAAGCAACCAGACGAAGATGTCGAATTTGTGCCAAAAATGCAAATGGAGTTCCAAGTAGAGGTTGTAGAAGTAGCGTCCGAACTCTTTAGTGCCTCGCCACCAAATGTTGCAGTCTAACGTATCGGACTAGCTCAAAAATCAACCAATGCTCGATTGAAGGAAGTATTAGCTCGACAGAACCCCGATAAGTCAAGCTCTAGCATAACAGATCATTCAGTCTCATGCTATTGCAGAATCGAATGTAATGTGCTTGTTTCTAAAAGTCATACGAACGCAAGTCGACGCTTTTATGGTTGCAAAGCATACGTTGATGCACATAATTGTCAGGGATCGCAAAGTTGTAAAAAAATATTCATGGATCGATCCACCGTTGACTGAGAGGGGTATCCAGTACGCACTTGAGATGCAAACTGAGGTTAATCGCCTGAAAAGAATGAATGTTGCAGTAAAGGCTGAAATGCTTTATGCTTGCTATGGTTTACCCGGAAACTATAGGTCGTAGCGATGTTGTGTTTGGTCGTATTTATGTTGTATTTGGTCGGTAGTAATTATATGTTGTGTTGTATTTGATCGATCGGTTGTAGTTATATGTTATGTTGTATCTCTTCTACCACATCTTGTTTGTCTTTTATGGGTACTTGAATTGGATGGAAGCAGATTGTAATGAACTGAATGAAAGCTATTGTTTGTTATCCATAAATTACCAAGTACTGAACGAACATTGTTTGTATGTTCTATGTAAAACAGGCTTTGGATGCTATTTGAATGTTTGGTATCAATATTCGTATAAACGACATTTGAATGTATAATTTATAATATAATTAAAACCGAGCTCATACTATCGCGGTAGTTTGTAGTTTTACGTTTTGGACTTTAACTGAATATACATGTTTTATTATAAGTCAGATTTCTTTAAAACAAGAAACGTTCGAATCTATTGAACTATAATTTTCTAATGGAAGTGAAATATATCGTCTTATATATTTTGAATTATGTCCAAATCAAATTTTTAGAAGTCGTTATAGAATCTTCTATAAATTATAACGATTTATTAAATAAATATAGGTGATTTTTAATATAAATTGAACGTCTTAATGTAAAGTGATTAGTCGACATAGCATTACAACATTCATTTTTTCAGAAATTACCGAGTAATGCACAATGTTTTTCTGTTTTCTGATAAAAAAATTAATGTGTTTTGTTTGAAAGGGCATTATGGAATCTTCTTAAGCCTATGATTTAGTGGACATAATAAGACGAAGGTATTGAACCACTGCTTATGTGTAGCTCAAGCCTGGACAACATGGCCTCACCTTCATCAGCCACCAAGTCGCCACCTAAGTGAAACTCATCATATAATAACTACATCAGGTCAAGCACTGCTGGGATACTACTATTCACTATCTACTCTTCCTGGCAAGTCTAGTAGTTGTAACTTCCTCTAACCTACTTATGCAAAAGTAGTCATTACATTCAATTCCATTGAAACCATGTCACAACTTGTTCAAGATCATCAAAACGATGACTGCACCTCCATTTTTTCACCAAAAGCAATGCATTGCCTACCGATTAACTCTTCAATCCAATTTCTTATTACCTATTGCTCTTTGATTTTAGATTCTGATCAACTACATGTTGGATAACTAACTACTGCACAAATCATAAGCGGAAGCAATAATGGAATCAATAGAGTACCTCCAGCCATTGCTATGCGAAATCAGATGAGTTTGTATGCTCTTCTTCTTCTAATTTGATTCTTTATGCTCTGATTCTTGTTTCCAAACCCTTCTTCTCAATTTAGATGGTGTTTTCGATTTTTCTGAAAGTAGGTTTAGTGAACCCGTAATCAAAAAATGAATCACGTTTTCTTATACCGCTTTGGCCATCATGGAGCGGTTACAAAGTGAAACAAAAATTAGTGGGTGGTTAAGGGGAAATATGGGCTGTTACCAAATAATGGATTTATGGCCAAAACAAATGGGCCACAAATCAGACATTCTTCCACTTGGCCCATTTGAGATGAGATATGATATACGAATCATAGCGACAAAATCTCTTAGTACGACAATTAATCTTCCACGTATCGCAATATATCAAGTTCTCAACAACCACACACACACTTAACTTAATGAGTAAACCTCATGTTTACTCTAGGTTCAAAAAATGATATTTCTCAACATAATAACATAAATATGCGCATAAATTCAAAAAGAGAAAATATCCAACATAATAAAAGTTCAATTAAAAAAACATAATGAATGTACTACATAATGGGTGCAAGTCCCATTTTCACTACATGATCCCTAAAAGTCTTAATTGGCATGCCTTTAGTCAAGGTATCAGCAATAATTAAACCAGTGCTAATGTGCTCAATAATCACTTTTCTTTCTTGAATACATTCCTTCACGACTAGATACTTTATGTCAATGTGTTTATTTTGACTTCCACTCCTATTATTCGTAGTCATGAAGACAGCAGCTGAATTGTCACAATACATTCTTATCGGCCAATTAATAGAGTCAACAACTTTAAGTCCAGATATGAAACTTTTCAACCAAACACCATGCGAGGTAGCCTCAAAGCAAGAAATGAACTCTGCGACCATAGTGGAACTAGCCGTCAAAGTTTGCTTTGCACTGTTCCACAATACAGCACCATCAGCTAGCATGAACACATATCCTGATGTGGATTTAAGTGAATCACTAAAGCCACTGTAGTCAGAGTCTGAATAGCCTACAACCTCCAGATTATCAATTCGTCTATACATAAGCATGTAATCCTTAGTACCCTTAAGGTACCTCATCACTTTCTTTGTAGCCTTACAATGATCGATCCGTTGATTACTTTGATATCTTCCTAATACCCCAACTGCATATGCAATATCAGGTCTGGTACAGACCAAGGCATACATTATGCTACCAACAGCTGAAGAATATGGAATATTTTTCATCTGCTCTCTTTCAAAGTCATTCCTAGGGCACTGGTCCAAGCTGAACTGGTCTCCCGTCACAATGGGTGCTGCACTTGGTGAACAATCTTTCATTATAAATCTTTCAAGTACTTTGTTGATATAGGCCTCTTGAGACAATCCCAAAATGCCTCGAGATCTATCCCTATGGATCTTAATGCCAATGACATAAGATGCATCTCCCATATCTTTCATATCAAAGTTTCTTGAAAGGAACTATTTTACCTCATGTAGCAACCCTTTATTATTGGTTGCAAGCAAAATATTATCCATATATAATACAAGAAAACAAATTTTACTCCCATTGACCTTAAGATGTATACATTGATCCATGATATTTTCTTCGAAGCCTAATAAGTAATTATTTCATGGATTTTTTTATACCACTGGCGGGAGGCTTGTTTTAACCCATATATGGATTTATTTAGCTTACAAACCAAATGCTTACCATCCTTAGAGAAGAATCCTTCAGATTGTTTCATATATACCTCTTCCTCTAAATCACCATTAAGGAATGCCATTTTCACTTCCATTTGATGTAGCTCGAAATCGAAATGAGCTACTAATGCCATAATTGCATGAACGGAATCTTTCTTTGATACAGGAGAAAAGGTCTCTATGTAGTCTATTCCTTCTCTTTGAGTGAACCCTTTAGCAACGAGTCTTGCTTTATAATTTTCGATGTTGCCTAGTGAGTCTCTTTTTGTCTTACAAACCCACTTCCATCCAATGATTTTTACACCATTAGGCAACTCAACAAGATTCCAAACTCGATTAGAAACCATTAAATTCATCTCTTCTTTCATAACATTCATCCATAAGTTTGAATCTGTAGAACTTATGGCTTGTGAAAATGACAAAGGATCATTATCGACTCCAATATTATAATCCGATTCTTGTAGGTACACTTCATAATCATCAGGAACAACTGATCACCTTTCTCGAGTAGATTTTCTTAATGGGACTTGTTCATTCTCATTATGAACCAAATCCTCATTTACAACATGATCTATCGGATTTTGATTAATAATTTGTGGAATTTCTATATTTGGTTGTCTAATACTCGGCTTAACTTGAGGAGCGTGAATGACAATCAACCTATCACATGAATCAGAGGGTGGAACCTCATAGTGATCTTTTTCAAGAATAATATTCCGAAATTGATCACTCCCACTGATCAAATCATTCTCAAGAAATTTAGCATTTCTTGATTCCACAATCCTGGTATAATGGGACGGACAATAGAATCTATAACCCTTTGACTTCTCGGCATATCCAATGAAATACCCACTAATAGTCCTAGGGTCAAGTTTCTTCTCTTGTGGATTGTAGATTCTTACCTCAGACGGACATCCCCAAATGCGTATATGTCGCAAACTCAGTTTCCAATCTTTGAATAGCTCAAGGGCGTCTTAGAGACGGCCTTGGATGGAAACTGGTTTAATATATATGCTGCCGTCTTAAGAGCATCAATCCACAAAAACGATGGAAGTTTAACATTACTTCTCATGCTATGCACCATATCAATTAATGTCCGATTTCTTCTTTTAGCTACACCATTCTGGTCTGGAGGACCAGGCATGGTGTATTGGGGAACAATCCCATGCTCTTGAAGAAATTTAGCAAATGGATCGGTGCTTGTCCATTCTCAGTGTATATTCCATAATACTCTCCACCTCGATATGATCTCACGATCTTAATGTGCTTACCACATTGATTCTCTACTTCAACCTTAAATAATTTAAAGGCATGTAAAGCTTGGTCTTTCGAATGAAGTAAGTAGAGACACATACATCGCGAATAATCATCTATGAAGGTTATAAAGTATTTTGGATTATCAGCATTCATGTCCGGGCAACAAATGTCTGTATGTATGATTTCTAATAAGTCAGAAATCCTCTTGGCACCAATTTTATGCTTATTAGTTTGCTTTCCTTTAATGCAACTAACATAAGTGTCGAAATCAGTAAAATCTAGAGTACCAAATACCCCTTCTTTTACAAACCTCTTAGTTCTTTCAATGGAGATGTGTCCTAATCTCCGATTCCACAACATAGAATAATCCTCATTCATAATACATCTTTTTAAACCAACATTAACATGCATAGAATTATGAGTGGTATCATTTTACAAGTCAAGATGAAATAAATTATCAGACAATGTACCATAGCCAATAACTTCAGAATTTTTGATAATACTAAAACCAGAGCCTGAAAAATTAAAGGAAAATCCAAAAGGTAAAAGTCTAGATACAGAAATCAAACTCCTTGCAAAATTAGGAATATAGAATGTTTTTTCTAAACATAAAATAAAACAACTACTTAAAACCAAACCACATGTCCCAATGGTTTCCACACGTGAAGCTATCTTGCTGTCTGAATAGATAAGTCTTTCACTGTCCGCTGGTTTCCTTAGGTTTGTCATAACTGCAAGGTATTCGAAACATGGATTGTAGTCCCAGTATCAATCCACCATGTATCATGATTAAAATTAACCATATTAGATTCATAACAAACAAATGCTGGAAAATTACCTTTCTTCTCAAGCCAAGCTTTAAACTTATTGCAGTCCTTCTTAATGTATCCCTTCTTTTTACAGAAGTAACACTTTGACTCCTTCTTCATGACTTGATTCACATGAATCTTTCCTTTTTCCTTTTCCTTATTGTGATTCTTTTTCTTCTTTGAATAAGAAGCCGTAGCAAGGTTCACCTTTTCGCCCTCTTCCATCAACAATCTATCCTCCTCTTGAGCACACATGGTCATAAGCTCATTAATTGACCATTTGTCCTTATGTGTGTTGTAAGATATCTTAAATGGGGCATATTGTTGAGGTAGAGTGCACAGAATGTAATGAACCAAAAAAGATTCAGACATGGTAACTTCTAAAGCCTTTAGTTGAGCCACTATATCCCTCATGCGCATGATATAATCACGCACTCTCTTAACCTCAGTGTTCCTCATGGATGAGAACTTCATAATCAAGGTGCTGGCGAGAGCCTTATCAGAGGATGCAAACTGCTCATCGATGGCTCTAAGAAGATCCTTGACTTTAACATGTTGATCGACTGAACCCCTAATACTAGCACAAATCTTGGTCTTTACAAACATAACTAAAAGACGATTAGATAGCTCCCACTTTTCATAAAGATCAATGGCTTCAGGGGTACTAGCCTCCGTTATGCTAGGCGGTTCGTCTTTCCGAATAGCACAGTCAATATCCATCCATCCTAAATGCAGTAACACTCTCTCCTTCCATACCTTGTAGTTATCACCTCTTAATTCAGGAATGTCACATTTATTATCAGAAATATTTCTAGGTAAAATTACTGCAAATAGAAAATATATGCTTATTAACAAATAAATCGAGACTTTAATTTTATCACAATTTACCAATGTAAACTATGCACATATGAATCTAGTGACATAAAACTTGCTTGTGGGCCAAATTCTACTCAAATGAGATTCATAATATTTTTGATCTTATAGTGAAACTATCAAATCGTTATTTCTTAACTCATGCGGGTAGATTAAGAAACACAATATGATACATCACCCTAATTAATCATGCAAAACAATAAAATTTCCTGTGGGTAATTCTTATTATGTTACACATGATTAGTCACAACCAATATCAAGTATCCACATGTGATTTCAATTTATTAATTTTTTTAATAATTAGAGATGTTGTGGCTACTCCCTAACTAATAAAATTTGCTTAATAACTTGACATTTCACATTATTTTATATACATATACCTAGCTTGCAACATATAAAGGACACAACCATTTTTTTTATTATAGTCAGTACAAACAAAAACTGTAGGTAAACTAAAAAGGAAGAGCAAGTCTATAAGTCAGGTTATAATATGCAAGCCTATGTATATTAGGTCCACATAAAAAAATACACATATGAGTACAAACTACAAACCATAAAGCAACGTCCTTAGTATGCTTCAGTAAAAAAAACTATGAAGAGTACTCTATTCAAAAATGAGCAAGTGGCTCTATATTATATGATTATCAATAAAAGCAACCTATGAACCTATGCCATTCCCTGCCACTACGCCATCAAAAGTAACAAATAAATTTGAACAACAAAAATAGATAAATTTCGCAGCATGAAAAGTCCTCTAGATTTATCAAATCTTATTATGTTACACATGATTAGTTACAATCCATGCCTGGTATCCACATGTGATTTCAATTTATCAATTTTTTTAATAATTAGAGATGTTGTGGCTACTCCCTAACTAATAAAATTTGCTCAATCACTTGACATTTCACATTATTTTATATACATATACCTAGCTTGCAATATATAAAGGACACAACCTTTTTCTTTCTCTTTTTTTATATTAGTACAAACAAAAACTGTAGGTAGACTAAAAAGGAAGAGTAAGTCTACAAGTGAGGTTATAATATGCAAGCCTATGTATATTAGGTCCACATAAGAAAATACACATATGAGTACAAACTACAGACCATAAAGCAACGTCCTTACATGCTTCAGTAAAAAAACTATGAAGAGTACTCTAGTCAAAAAATGGAAAAGTGGCTCTATATTATATGATTATCAACAGAAGCAACCTATGAACCCATGCCATTTCCTGCCACTACGCCATCAAAAGTAACAAATAAATTTGACCCAAAAAAAATCACAACATGATAAGTCCTCTGAATTTTCTGCCTTTTTTTAATCTCGATTTTAAACGAGATTTAAATAATGTCAAATTTTGACATAGCAGAAGCATCTAGTTTTCATGATGAAGACTTATTTACTCATGAAGATAGTTCAACAAAATGCGAAATCGGCAAGGGAAATTTCAACAAATAGACGTCAACCTCATGATTAAAGCAAGGCAGAGGCGATTTAAGGCTCCGATACCAAATGTTGGATAACTAACAACTGCATAAATCATAAGCGGAAGCAATAATGGAATCAATAGAGTACCTCCAGCCATTGCTATGCGAAATCAGATGAGTTTGTATGCTCTTCTTCTTCCAATTTGATTCTTTATGCTCTGATTCTTGTTTCCAAACCCTTCTTCTCAATTTAGATGGTGTTTTCAATTTTTTTGAAAGTAGGTTTAGTGAACCCGTAATCAGAAATGAATCATCTTTTTCTTATATACCGCTTTGCCCATCATTAAGCGGTTACAAAGTGAAACAAAAATTAGTGGGTAGTTAAGAGAAAATATGGGCTGTTACCAAATAATGAGTTTATGGCCAAAACAAATGGGTCACAAATTCGACACTACAAACTCAAGCATGATCACTTTCCACTTTTGAATGCACAAATAACATATGCAGCTACATTTAATTCCCATGGCGAATTGAAGGCACATCACCGCACTTTGCATCTTCCTACATCTCAGTATAAACTAAATTCTAAAGCCAGGCATCATTAGCATGCGCTAACCTGCCCTAGTGGACAACAAAATTTTGTGGCGGTTATCGGCTTACCGCGACCTGAATATAACACCCTAGATCAAAAGAGAATGTTACTTCATTAAATTCTGACAGGCTAATCCTGTTAACGCACAATTTTGCTGCTTTCGCAGCATGTCATTTTTCAAAAATAACACACACACACACACACTCCATTTCTTCCTTTTCCTATTCCAAGTTACTTCCAAGACTAACCCTAGCTTCATTTTAACCTTCACTTTTATCATTTATATTTTATATCTATAGTAAAATCATATTTTCTCCAAAAGAAAGCATCTTTTTGAAAACCTGTAAACAAACATATAGACCCTTTAAAGCAGAAAAAAAATCTTCAGTTTGAACGATGCTACACCGACCGAAGGAGTATTGGTAACTGTGCATGAAAGAGTGAAAATGGTGTGTAATGCAGAGAGAGGTTACTTTTGTAAATTTCAGTGGCTCCTCCCTTATTTTTCGTTTGTTCCCGCATGATCCGACAAACACACGGTCTGTTAAGCATTTTGGCTTCAGCTTTTGGTTCTAATGGAGAGTAAAATCAGATTTGAACATTAAAAGAATAATTCCCACTTCTTTTTAATTTTTGTCTAAGTTATTTCTATTTTAGCGTTTGAGAGACAATTTGATTGACAACGTTTGAGAGAGGCATGGTTATTGTCTCCTCCAAGCGCAAATGTAGCGCGATTAAGAAGGTAACCACATTTCACACAAGTCTACATAAGAAAGATATACTAGTGTAACCCCGACGTGTAAGATTCAAGCAAGGTCCAGATTTAGTTTATATCCAATTCTAGTTCCTTCAAACTAAACCATGGGTAAACTTTTTTTCAACTCTAGAAACCTAATATTATTCTTAATTTTCTTCAAAGATTATTTGTACATATATTCTGTCATCATTAAATTCATCCATATAGCTATAGTGAGAGAAAGAAAAAGAAAATACAGTTAATAGGAAAAGACACATTGCTAAATAATTACAAGGTTAATTTAAATAATTATTTAATAAGAAGATTAATGGAGTGGGAAAGGATCAGAAAGATGGTGTGTCAATCGAATTATGATCCATATTGGAAATACAACTACAAACTTCAGAAAAGATGCAACGATATAATTAAGCATAAAATTAAACAAATTAAACATGACAACAAATAACCAAATATTTTTTATTGTGCATAAACTACCAACTTTGCTACAATACCCGATTAACAGATAAAAATATGTGACTTTATATTCTAATTTTAAGGCTAAATTCAAGCAATTCATGGGTGGTCCATGCATTTTTATCTCACGTTCGGGTATTTTCCTCTATTTTTATTTGGGTAAAATAGCATTTTTGATAAACTACATAGATAGCGATCATCTACCTTTTGGACAACTAAATGGATTGATTCTTCAAAAATGTATTAAGATACAACTTCTGAACGTAGTCTAAAGTTAATCTTTGTTGGGACTCAAAATTTTATGCAACTTTCTGTGAATTTCTAAAGGACATTGTGTTTAACGAATCTTAATTGGAGATTAAGAAATAAATATGACGTGATAAGATGATTTATTAATTAAGTCTAAGTTTAGTGTTACTGAACAAATTCATTTCATTTACTAGCAGACCCATCAAATCCATTAACTAGTTTATGCCAAAATGGTTATGAATGCTAAAATGTCAAAAAGTATTGAAAGAGATTTTATGATTTGTTACCGGTCTATAGTATTTCATAGCTTTCCCAATCTACAATATTTCCAATTATATAATTGCTTGGATCCTAAGTAATTTAAATATAAACGAGCGTCACGGCATGCGCTTCGCGCATGGTTGTGGCACGCTCTTCACGCTTGAAATTTCGTTTTAAAATTATTGTGTATTTTATATATGTTCACATACGAATTGTGTAAATTTTGCGTAATTTATAAACTACCACTAAAGAGAAAAAAAATAGGAATACCAAATAGTAAATTGACATACGAATGACATGCATAAAAGAAAAGTTTTAAATATAAAACAATCAGCTGGATTAAGATATATTTCATTGATGGTGATTGCTATTTTATAAGTATGCATTAAAAGAAAGGAACTAAAAATAAATTTCGCGTGGTTATTCCTAAAATATTATGTATCTTATAAATATTATGTGATACTACCAAAACGCAGAAAGGGTAACAAAATAAAAAATTCAAAGATGAGGAGAGAACAATGGTGATGAACAAAGCGTGGTGAAAATGAGGAGAGAAATGTGAATATGAATGGAGATTTTGAACGATATTTAAAGCGGTGTATGGTTTGTTATAGAAATGTCGCATTTGTAGGTAGCGGGTGAGTATTTCTGAACCATTAAAATGCAGAAGATGCTATTTTTTAGCTATCAATAAAACATGGTAAGACAGATGCTATTTTTTTGGGCTCAGCGAAATTTTAGGGATTTATTCCAATTATTAGTACCATCTATATTTGAAATTGAATTGGATAAAAATTCCATATAAGGAATTGAAAAATCAACTATCATTGGTATAGTGCCAAATTTGCTTTCTAACCAAAAATAAATAAATACCATACATCCACATTGTAATGACCCGCATTTTCAGCAGTATAATAATTAATTTATTTAATTATTTAAAAGGCGATTAAAATGATTTAAAGGTCGTGGAATTAAATAATGGTGAATATTTAATTAAAATAATAAATTAAATAATATATTAAATTCTGAAATAATCACAATTGGCTGAAATGGCGATATAGTGTGAACTGGATCATCTGTAATATTTAGTTCAGTTTAGAATTGAATTAGAATAACGAATATATTATTTGAACGAAGTTTGAATGTATAATTATATTATAATTAAAATCGAGCTTGAAAGGGCGCTGCAGTTCGTAATTTGGTAATTTGAACTTCAACTGAATGTACAGGATTCGTTTTAAGCCAGATTTCTGTGAAACAAGAAACGTTAGGAGCTGGTGGAATATATCTTTCTAGTGGAAGAGAAAAATCGGGATTTCGTCATGTAGATTTTGAGATATGTCCAACTCAAATTTTAGAAAAGTCGCTGTGGAATTCCTTCATAATTTATAAAAGAATTATTTATATTTTAAAAAGGAATTTCAATATAAATCAAATATCGGGTTGACCCTGATTCGAAATATCGAGTTAGAAATCCATATAGGGTTTTCTGAATTGTACGGTATTCCACTGTGAATATATACGATAATATTTATTTTTAAATATTAAATTTAATTATATTTAAATATATTTATATATTTAAATGGGTCATTCAGAGCTTTAAAAATAACCAGTTTTGCAAACGACCTCGGTTTTCGATGAAACTAATTTTGTTGGATCCGCAACATCAAATTATTGATAGATTCCAAGTTTGGTGATTTTTAGAGTCACTGTGTGGCCGTACGGATTTTTAGAGTTAAAAACAATCAGTATTTTGACAGTTAAAAATACGCTGTGTGAGCAAACGAAGTCAGAATTCGACGAAACCAGTTTCGTTGGGACCGTAATGTCAAATTGTAGCTACATGCCAATTTTCGTGATTTTTAGGTATCGTATGTGGTCACAGTAATTTTTAAGGACAAGTACAAATCACGGTTGCTTAGAAATAAATAAAATAATCAAATAAAATAATAATAAAATCCTTCTATAAATACCTACCCAACATCCTAAACCTAATTCAACTCATTCTTAGGTCAAACTTCTTTCTGCCATAAGTTTTAATTCAGGAAACTTTTGTTTCGATCAAAGTATAATCCAAAGAAAATGGAAATAAAATTCCTTAAATCCTAAAATATATGTATTCGAAACCCTCATCCCTTGCTCTTCGTTCTGGGTACTTTTTGTTTGGATCGACAGACTTTGGGGTTGCTGCAAAATGATAGCGTGAACTAAGGTTTTGGTATTCTCGTATTTTAAGCATCGTTTAGCAAAAATATGTTTGCTTTTGAGTTTCCGAGATCGAGTAGCACCTGCATGCTCAATTTGGTGGGATTCGATCATGAAAAGGGGCGCGATACCCTGTGCTTCACGAGATACGGTCGACGATGAAACGGGATAGAGGGACATCGAGTTCTTCATTTCAGGGACTGGGCGGAAGAGGTTAAGATGAGAAAGAGAGTGGTGTAGTTGGTTTTTAATTTCATGGTGTAATGAAGGAATATATGATAAAGGAGGAATCGGCTATGACTGTTGATTTTTGTTTCCTGAAGTAGCGATTGGGGAAGAAGGTTAAGTATGGTTCGGTTGAAATTATAAGGAGTTGGGCCGGGTTCTTCCAAGTGTAGTGGGCCTTTAGAAAGGAGGGTGAGCCCATTAAATAAAGTCAAGGTTTAGTTCAATTTAAATTATGTAGTATTGAAATTTGTAAATTCAATAATGGGCTCATACGTTGTCAGAATTGGACGAAACTGGATCCGTTAGGATCGTAGGGACGAAGACTTCGCAATGAATTTGACTGGAAGTCCATTGGAGCTTGTTTGAATTTATGACGAAATAAATTGTTTGATTCAAATCAAACAAACAGTTTATCGTTCTTTAACGATGAACTGCCAAAGTGAGTAAATCTCACTAACTTTGAATAGTTTATAATTTCATGTTGCATTTTTAGAACTGTTAAATATTGGCTGATTGACTATGTGTTGACTGTTTGATTGAACTGCTAGTTAGTTAGTTGAATTTCTACATTGATTCTGTTTAACAGAATATGTCATATGGAACTGAAAGTGATGTTGATTTTATTGTGTAACATCTGTGGATGCAGGGAAATAGGTTGGAGGAATCCGACTG
This sequence comes from Allium sativum, assembly GCA_030737875.1. Classification (NCBI taxonomy): domain Eukaryota; kingdom Viridiplantae; phylum Streptophyta; class Magnoliopsida; order Asparagales; family Amaryllidaceae; genus Allium; species Allium sativum. Next base: position 586,956,633 of record CM060924.1, on the reverse strand, counting down.
GATTCCTCAACAGTTATTTTATTGTTTTTCATATATTTTGATACATGATATGAATTATAACATGTTGTTGATTGTGTGTGTATGGACGATATTGGACATCGTAATTTGATATGTTAAACACCATAACATACCAGGATTTAGAGAAAAGAGGAAATTTGTCAAAGTGAATACTGAAAAGAGAATACTTATAAAATCAGAGGATTTTATAAAAGAGAACATTTATAAATAGAATATTTATAAATAGGAATATTTATAAATGGAATATTTATAAATAGGAAATACGTTTAAGTAGGAATTATAAATGAAGGAAATCTTTATAAATAGAATATTTATAAAGTGGATTACTTACTTAGAAAATAAATAGGATAAGATAATGAGATATTTATTTGTTAAATAAATAAGATACGATTAATGGATTATTTATTTGTTAAATTAATAGGTTAAGATAAAGAGATATTAGCTTAGAAATTTACTAAGTTAAGCAAAAGGATATTAACTTAGGGATTGAATAAGTTAAACAAAGGATATTAACTTAGGGATTGAATAAGTTAAACAAGGATATTGACTTAGGAAATTGAATAAGTTTTAAATAAGATATTTTTAGAGGAAATACTTAGAATAAATAAGTAAGGTAATAAAGGAAACACTTAGTACTAAGTCATTAAAGAAGATATTTATTAAGGAATAAATAAGAGATTATAAAGGGAATATTTGCAAATAAAATAAAAAGGGAAATATTTGTTCAAGAAAACAAATAGGGTTATAAAGGAAATATTTGTTTAGAAAACAAATAGATTATAAAGAAAATATTTATCCTTGGATAAATAGATATATATATATATATATAGGTTTGAACTTATATATGAAGAAATAAACAGATAAAAGGAGCAGATTGATTTATAAATGATATTTATAAATTAAGTTAAATATTTATCATTTGGATAAATAGAATATATAAGTCAGGACTTATATAAAGAAGAAAAAATCGATTTCAACATCGATGTTTGAAACTGAATAAGGATAAAGAGTTAACCAGTTAGGTTAAACCATTTGAGTTAACCAGTCAGGTTAAACCATTAGAGTTAACCAGTTAGGGTTATCCAGTTAGAAGTAATCAGTTAGAATTAATCAGTAGAGTTAACCAAGTTAGAGTTAGTCGAGTATTAATTATCGAATGTTAGTTTATTCGAAGAAGTGAGTTAATCGAATCAAAAATATTCGAGATGAGTTAATCGATTTGAGTTAATCGAAGGAGTTAATCGAATAATAGATATTCGAAGTGAGATAATCGAATAGTAGATATTCGAAGTGAGATAATCGAATAGTAGATATTCGAAGTAAGTTAATCGAATACAAGTTATTCGAATAAGTTATTCGAATAAGAATTAATCCAGTAAGAGTTAAATAGAATAAAAGTTCATCAAATAAGAGTTATAGCTTAGAGTTAACCAAATAGGAGTTAATAAATTAGTTGATCGTTATATTCTAGTTAGGAAATAAAAGTCATATTAAAGATAATATATTTCGGATGTAGGAGATTATAACACCATTGTTATAATCACGTAAACTTGTAAAAGAAGGGGGTTCGTAAATAGAATCCGAGGGTTCGTAAGGAAGTGTTAAAGAGTTAAAAAAGTTGAATCTTATCTATTTCGAGATTTGAAAGGTGGTTCAGTTAAGGTCTGAGAGGTAGCTATACCCCAACTTGATTGACTGCGTTTTTAATTAAGAAATGGTTACGGTTCGAGTGTGAAGTGGATTAGTGGATTTAGTAATTTAGTATAGTGGTTTGAGTCGTCATCGCAATATAGTTTTAAACATCTGTTTAAATCCCAATTAAGAAGTTTTGGAAATGTTTTCCAAAGACGAATCAGAAATGTCTTCTGATAATAGAAAAATAAGAATTTAGAATATATGGAAACATGAGATAAGAAAATTAATGAAATAAAGAGATAAATGTTGAATGATGATTGATCGATATAATTTCCTCCTGAAAATAATATCGTTGTTTGCACACCTGTTTTTCTTTGATGGTTAAATCACAGACTATCGAAGTTTTGACCGTTTTAACGTTGTTAATATGGAGAGACCGGTTGGATTATTATCCAAAGAACCATCTGTATTGGCATAAGCGTTGTGAATCATATATGCCAAAGATAATTGAAGACAGAGTAAGGTGCAAGGGCTATTGTATAAGTCTTAGATATCAGTGCCTAAGATGGATGTACTGAATAGTGCCTTCGGTTCATCCTGTTCCTGGATGACTTGTATGGATGAATGTCTGACAGAGTATTTCCAAAAAGGTCACGTACATTGATTTCTTCAACCGTACCAAGAGTGGAAGCGGAGAAGGAAACTTCTTTAGCTAACACATAATGTACAGTTGTAGACGTCAATTAGTGATTTTCGATGGATCTGACAATGTGGCATTCGAAGTGAATCCGATGTGATGATAAGGCGTAACCTCAAGCCTCATCAACCGGTAAATGACAGAAATCGGGCAGGTAGCATGGCTATGTAGGTCGCACCTATTAGGGTGTATAATCATCTGATCTAGAGTTTCATTTACTTCAAAAAAATCTATTGTTGATGCTGTCCCATTCGGGAAACGGTTGCTGATCCCAACCGTTGGTGATATACATTCGATACACTCAAGTGAAATGAGTGGTCGGTCATGTGTGGCCGGATTGCAAGATGTTCTTGTTGAACCCAGTGTATTCCTTTCTAGAGGTACACTAGCGAAAGGTGGTTCCATACCTTGTCATAGTTGGAAATCCATTACCCAATACGTGCTTGCGGTTTTGATTGTATACTATATATGTAGAACGTGAGATGAAAGCGTTTCTGCTAGATGATTATTATATTGTGGTTGATAGACATTATTATAATATCAAAAGGTTTTTGATATAAAGATATTTTGGATTCTCATAAGGGAAAAACCTGTCCCGTTATATGGCGTGATCTTATGAGATATCGTTTAATGGCTCAAACTGTTTTAAACTGTTTTACTCATACCAGTCCCATGACTGACCCAGAGTTTATTTTGTTTTGTTTTCCCTAAACTCTTGGGTGCCCAATTTTGTATGGGCAGTCAAGTAGTCGGGATTTACAGATATACTGGAAGAGTTGGAGCAGGAGGCTTCAGGATCATATAGTTATAGTTTACTTCCATTGTGTTGTAAGTGTTGTACTTTGATAATGATGTATATTCAATTACAGATATATATTTCAAGTTATGTTATATATATTATATGTTATTCGTTCCGCTGTGAGGTTCGTGTTACTCTAATATTGTGTTCTTCTTCTTCTATTCTAAGTTTCTATCTTATCTATTCTCACCCTCTAATTTCTTTCATTAACATTCCGGTATTTTTCGACGTTTTGTTAGTCATCATTGAGTTTATGGCGATAACCAAAGTCGACAAAATCCGGGTCGTTACACACATCAATAGAAATTTCTATATATGGAAAATAAATTGAATTAGTATATCTATATGAAAAATATAAATGACCTTAGTTCTAATTTTAAACGCAATTATATTTATTCATATACAATATTATCATGTATACATATAATAAAGTTTAAAGTAAACAGTTTTGGAATGTAAAAAATTTAATTGCATAATAAAAACCTGAATGGATGCAGTAAATTACGCATGGAAATTCGTAGCATTAGAACCATTGAAAATGCATAAACTAAAATAAATAGCAACTAAATCAAAAAAACTGCCCTAAACTTAGCACATAAATATTGTTTTAAAAAAATTGTCATCGATATAGTGCCAAATTAGCTTTCTAACCAAATAAGAAATTGTCATATATCCACGTCAATATTAATCTCTATATATGGAAAATAAATTGAATTAGTAGATCTTTATGCCAAATATAAATGATCTTAGTTCTAATTTTAAACACAAATATGTTTATACATATAATAGTATCGTGCATACATATAATAAAGGTTTTAAGCAAACTATTTTGGAATGTAAAATTTTAATTGCATGATAAAAACCTGAATGGATGCAGTAAATTACGCATGGAAATTCGTAGCATTAGAACCAATTAAATGCATAAACTAAAATAAATAGAAACTAAATTGAGAAGGGATTAAAATTTGCAATGAAACCTATTTAGAGATCCTCTTGTTTAGCGATATTAAAGAGGTTGTTGAAAAGGTTTATTAGATCCTAATTTAAGTGACATTTAATGCCTAATTTATTGGGGATATTAGGTTAAATAATAATTTTATATTTATATATTTAAAAGCTTATACATAAGGGCATTTTAGGAAGTTCACGATCGGACCAAAACTATCGTGGATACATATATCGTGCATACACATAATTAAGGTTTTAAGCAAACTGTTTTGGAATGTAAAATTTTAATTGCATGATAAAAACCTGAATGGATGCAGTAAATTAGCATTAGAACCAATGAAATGCATAAACTAAAATAAATAGCAACTAAATTGAGAAGGGATTAAAATTTGCAATGAAACCTATTTAGAGATCTTCTTTTTTAGCGATATTAAAGAGGTTGTTGAAAAGGTTTATTAGATCCTAATTTAAGTGACATTTAATGCCTAATTTATCGGGATATTAGGTTAAATAATATTTTTATATTTATATATTTAAAAGCTCATACGTACGGGCATTTGGAGAAGTCCTCGGTCGGATCAAAATTTTGTACTCCCAAGAGAATTATTAATAAAGATATATATATATATATATATATATATATGAGTCATGTGTTGATTAAATCAATAAAGATGTATCCTTCAATGACTATATATGTTTCTTCTTCTTTCCCCCTCTAGTTTTCTTTTTTATTTTGCTTTCTTAATTACTAGCCGACCACTAAATCCATTAACTAGTTTAGGTCAAAGTGCTAATGTAATGTCAAAGAATATGGCAAAATATTTCACAATTTATTACTCGTCTGTGGTTTCCCAATTTATAGTGTTTCAGTTATATAAGTATTTGGGTCCTAAGTAATTTAGATATAAATGTAAATCATGCATTGTTTAATTATTAACCAGGGAATTAGTAGGGTGTAATCTTTAATAGCTATTTTTTTCCTTTCTATTTTTTTTCTATTTTATTTTGTTTTCTTATTATATTGGCTGACGCATCAAGTCCATCAAGATGGCTATATATGTTGAAAAGATGGCAAAGAATATTGTAAGGATTTCACAATTTATCATTTGACCAAGTACTTGTTTAAGGTAGTTTCCCCACTTTATAACATTTACTGTAACAACCCGGAAATGCGAGCCAGTTTAAAATTTTTATTTTGACAATTTTAGCGAATTTTGAATATTTAAAATGGATTATTTTAAATAATATCGACGAGAAATTTATTTTGAAATGAATTCGACGTATATATTTATATACGTCGTCGTTAGAATATAATAATTATATATATAATTATAAAAGGAATTGAAAATGGCGCGGTAGTTCGATAATTCAATTGCAAAGTTCAAATGAATGTACCGCGTGCAAAACAAACCGGATTTTAGCGAAACCAAAAATATTAGAATCTAATGGAGAATATCCTTCCAACGAATCCGAAAAATTGAAATTTCATAGCGGGAATCAAAAGATAAGTCCAGTTGAAAATTCTGAATAGTCGCTATGGAATCCAGGCCCTTAAAAATAGCCATTTTGCAAACGACCTCGAATTTCAATGAAACCACTTTTGTTGGATCTGTGATGTCAAATTATTGCTAGGTTTCAAATTTCGTAATTTTTCGAATCAACATGTGAGCATCGCGAAGGAAAACGCGTTTAACCAGTTTTAGTTGATTTTAATCGACTGGAAAATGGCCATTTTTCTATCGGTCTCAGAATTCGACGAAACTAGTTTTGTTAGGACCGTATCGTCAATACGAAGCTAGAAAATATTTTTCTGGAATTTTTAGAGTTCGTATGTGACCCCGGTAAATTGAAATGCGCGTTCAAATTCAATATATAGAGTTATATGTTGATTTTAACGGAAACTGATCGAAACGGTCAAATCAGCTTACGGTACATATCCCATTGTGTTCAGAATAGGGGTGAAACGCTATGGATGACAGGCGGTGGGCCTCGTTTAGAGGTAAAATGAAAAAGTCAACTTTTTGAAATTTAATAATTAAATAAATTAAAAATTCCCTCTCTACCCTATTACCTCTCAGCCCCCCCCCTCGTTGGAAATCATTTGTAAAAAAAAAAGAGGAGCGACGGGGGGAACCGCTGCCGCCACCTCATCGCCCCCCCTCCCCCAGACGGCACCGCCCGCCGTCGTGGCCCCCTCTACCTCGCAGCACCCACTCCCTCCACGTCGAGACCTCCTCCCCTCGTTCTCCCCTCCCTCCTCTTCAGAAACCCGCGCCTACCACCGCCGCCTGAAGCCCAAGACCACCCCGACCTGCTGCGATGCCTCCGCCCCCACCAGGCTCCGACCGTGACTCCTCCGGCCTCCCTCCTTCAAAGATAGTAAGATTTTTTTTATTTAAATTAAAAACTAATTTTTGTTTATATTTAAAACTGATTTTTCTTGTTTGGTTTAAAACTGAAATTGATTGATTTTTAAAACTGAATTTTATTGAAACTAGGGTTTTTATATATGAAAGGCGTGATTTTTATATAACGTAAAGGTTAAAAATATGATTTTTATATTTTTAGAAGAATAAAAATATGATTTTATATAATGTAGAGTCATAAAGATGTGATCTTTATAGTAGTAGCACTGTAAAGATATGATTTTTATAGTATAGAAAGTATAAAAATACGATTTTTATATTATATAGATAGTAAAGGCGAAATCTTTAGGTAGAGAATAGCGATGTAAAAATAGAATTTTTATCTATATAGTAGCGGTGTAAAAATAGAATTTTTATCTATATAGTAGCGGTGTAAAAATAGAATTTTTATCTATATAGTAGCGATGTAAAAATAGAATTTTTATCTATAAGGCAGCGATGTAAAAATAGAATTTTTATCTATATAGTAGCGATGTAAAAATAGAATTTTTATCTATATAGTAGCGATGTAAAAAAATAGAATTTTTATCCATATGGAGTGATTATAAAAATATGATTTTTATATACATAGCAACAATATAAAAATATGATTTTTATATATGTAGTGGCTACGGGCAACGAAAGTGATGAAAGGCGAGCACGATGAAGATGTTCTACATAAGAAGAGTCGTGGAGTTGGGATAGCTTTGGTGAGAACTTCTCACTCTAAATTCCTTTTTCTAGTTATATATATATATATATATATATATATATATACTAGGATGCAGACGGTGCTTAGTAGCATCCGACACCCGTCGTCCACAGACCATGGACGACTTGTATGCTTGTTTGATGAGTGGTGAAATTTGTTTGTGTTGTTGATGTGAAATCGATAATAAAAGGTAGATGGTTGAAATAAATTAATTATCGTTAAAAATATAATTTTTAATGTGAAAGTGAATAAATAAATATTTATAAACAAATCGGCCGATTTGTTTATATACACTGGTTTGACTGATATTGATTGGGTCGATAAATTTTACACATCACCCAACTGCACAAATAAAAATCTGTGTTTGTTGATTTGAAACCCCACACGGGTGTTGGGATGATATTTGGGTACACTAATCCCAATTATTTAATTGTATGTCGATCGATTGGTCGACAGACTGTGTAAGCGTTGATTATTTATATTTGATGCTTATGTAGTTGTGTGGTGCCCTTTGGATGTTGGTTGATTGTTTATCGTTGCTATTATATACATGTGTTGTATGGAACCCATATAATTAACGTTATATGGTAATTGATTGGGCCTCATTCCAATTGGGAAAATAAAGAATATAATAGAACATATTCATGTGTTGAATAGAATAAATGTTCATGTGTTGAAACTATTTATGTGTTGAGTAAAATATTTTAGCAATAAAATTTACATCTTTATCATATTTATAATTAGAACTACTTCACGGTGGAGTCTAATTGAAAATCAAACGATAGATACCATAGTTTTATAAAATATTTTACATAACAAAAATAGTTGTGTGTTGACAGTACTCATGTGTTGAGATTAGTCATGTGTTGAAAGAAATATAGATTCATGTGTTGAATAGAATAAATATTCATTTGTTGAATAGAATAACGAATTTATCGAAATATATAAAGCCGTGTTGATTAGAGTTGCGCTATTTTGACGTGAACGATATTTATATCGATTATATTCGTTTTTATAATGAATATTGAAAAGGTAGTGATTTCAAAATATAACGTTTTGAAAATATTATCATTTATATAGTAATGATATGAAATATTCAATTTTGATTAGAAATTGAATATAGTGTTGAAATGGTTTTGAAAACGAATTTAAAACGATTTATAAAATACGTTTTAAAAGGAAATCGATGAAATATATATATTATATATATAATGGCCTGAATAGAACGCGCCGCGCCGCGGCAGTTCGTGAATTTCGACCATTGACTTCGAATTCACATTACGGAAGATCCGACCGTCGGATTCTCCTGAAACCAGAACCGTTGGGTTCGTATCGGAAATAGCTTTCCAATGAATATTAGAAATTAGAAATCTAACGGTTGGATTTGGAATTATGTCCAAATCAAATTTGGAAAAGGTCGTTGTTAGTGCAGTTCGATGGCCGTTGATGGAAATCGACTGTACGGGCCTTGATAAAATTATTAAAAATATTAATAATTTGTGTAAAATCATAATATGTGAATTAGAAAGAACTGGGGTGAAAAATTCCACATTTGAAAAGATAAAAATAGATTTTTATCGAAATGAACTAGTTTTGAACTAGAATTAAAAATCAATTTATTTTCGAAATAAATAAATTGAATTTGAATTGGTTTTGAAAATAACCACAATTTCCAATATATATGAAATGGAAGTGGATTTGAATCGAAATTGTCTTTGGAATATTTCGATGTTGGATTCCGTGATTATACAGATATTGTTATGGGAATTTGAAAGATATATTTATATGGTTATTTCCAATACGATATTTGTTGGTTTCAAAATTTGATATTGAATATAAGCCGGTATATTTTCTATTCAGAGCCTTGTATTTAATATCAAATGTGATTTGGTTTTGTCGTGAATCGTGTTCTTGGTGACATTGGTTCTTTAACCCAGTTAAAGACAAGATATTGATTTTTGTGAAGATTAAAACTAAGTGGAGTTTTAATGAATCTTTAATTAGATTGAAATGGGAATTGATAATTTAGATTATCAAAACTGAAAGGTGATCGAGAATGGAGTACCACCAGTTTTGCTCCAAAGCGATAGTTAAATCTTTAATTAGATTTGAACGTGAAATGGTAATTAATTTTACCGATAACACTGTGGTGTTAGATATGGAGTATTTCCAGTTTTGCTCCATGGGATGAATAGGTTGGTATTGGGAAATAAAATAAATAATTACTTCGGTGTGGCTCGCTAATCCCGACTAGTTTGGAAAACCATAACATGGTTTGAAATGATATCCAGAGGAAGATTAAAGAATAAATTTAGAAGAATTTATCTTGGATAAAATTAATGGGAACCTTTCCCTAAGAATTTGATTTTGTGAATAAAAGATTATTCTGAATTGGAATGAGGCATTTGTTGTGTTTGTGTAACATTTGTTTATCGTATACGTGGGTTATTCAGAACGGCCGGGTTTATACCCATTCTGAATAACCGATTCGACGAGATGTCGAAGATGAAGACGGTGGTTGAAGACCGGAAGTCTTCACATCGTTTGGGTGATTACTGATGATCTCGATTGGGCTGTACACCCAAGATGAGGGAAACAGTTGGTGATCGTCTAGACGTACTTGGAGATGGATGGATATGCGAGGAAAGTGCCTCCGGTTTCGTTCAGACCCAGAATGAACTTGTAAATGGATTGTGTGTCTGACATTGGATTTTATTCAGTGTTGATTGATCTCTATTAAATATACATCTGTTTGGCGGCGGAGAATTTATTCTCTTGCTTAACGCCCTTCTCTGAGACGTACGAGCTCAGAGGTTGTATATCGATGGACATCGGTCGCATGGAGTGAATTGCCAGTGTGGCACGCGTAAGTGGCAATTGATCAAGGCTTCTGTTGAAAAAGCAAAGTCTTGTGGTTGATGATCAAAGCACGGCCTGTGTGGCGTAGCTTTGTGTATAACGGGAATTCGCGAGCCTCACACCTCTGTATGAGTCAAAAACGGGAGACGGACCGCTGGGAGAGCACGACGTTTCTTTCTAGCTAGGGTGGTGTCAGTGACCTACCAGCCCTGACATTTATATACTTTTCACTTGTGTGGTTGTTGGAATGCGAGGCGCCTCGGATATAGGTCTGTAAGGACCGGGAAACGTGTGTTCAGGAATTGCCAATCCTCAAAAGTAAGAGAGGACCGGCCCAGCCGATTCCAAGGATCAAAGTGGGGTCCTGAGACATTTGCTAGAGTGTCTCGAACGGAGAGGAGCTTGCCCCTTGCCTCGACTCATGACGGAAATCCAATTTTCAATACGTGATATTGCGGTTTTAATTGTAGAACTAGTATGGCGACATGATAGATGGTACCCATGCCGCCTATGATTGATATTTATGATTGAATTGTTTTGACACTATACACTTATTATAGTATCAAGTGATTTGTTTTAAACGTACCAAGCATGTTTGGCTATTATAAGGGAAATCCCTATCCTCCGGCTTGCGTTGCATTGTGTGATGGGACCTGGGTCTTATAATAGCTTCATTTTTCCAAAGAGCATTGCGCTGTTTTGTTATATGCACTAGTATTCTTGGGAGGAAACCCGTTCCGTGTTATACGGCGTAGTCCCTTGAATTACTATCTTTTAAAGTAAAGTTTTAAATAACTGTTTTAGTTCTCACACCAATCCCATGACTGACCTGGAGTTTATTGTTTTAACCTAAACTCTGAGTGCCCTTATTTTCCACACGGGTAGCTAGTAGTTTTGGTTTTGCAGATTTATATTCACAGGGTCCTGATTTACAGCGGGAACGATGCTCGGAAAGCTCTGTATTCGTGCATTATTTCTAGTTGTGCTTTTGTATTATTTTCCTCTGCGATGTATTTAAATGTAATTTAAATCTCTGATATTTGTCGAATGTAATTTATTCATTTATACTCTGTATATTCTTGTATCTGATGGAATTGTTGTAATAACAATGAAATGTTCTTCCGTCTGTGTTCTATTTTGTCTTGTCCTCAATTCTATCCGTGTTTTCCCTCACGGGGAAGTTCGGGTCGTCTCATTTCCCGTTATATAATTACTTGGGTTTCAAGCAGTGTTTTAAAGATTCGACCCAACCTCAGTTTGACCGCGGTTAACCTCCGACCTTGGAGCGCCATGGCTCTGGAAGTGAAATAACCTTGTGCGTGCACAAACCCTCGGTTTAAACTCAAAACCCTATAAAAACCTATGGTTCAACCTTTTTGAATCTCACGGTTCTTCAAATTTACGAAAAAGTAATTGTTTCACTATATTTTTTACCACAATAAATTTAACAAATAATTTCATAGCAATTATCATTAAACTTTGGATGATATAATTCATTATAACGTACATTTTACGAAATATTATTGAACTAATTCACTTTCACTATAAAAAATTAGTAAATCTACAACTTTGTTATGATAAGTTGTTATATAATTATTTCAATTAGTTAGTTTGGACATGGGTGTTTGTCATAATTGGTTAAATTTTATCCATATTTAAAATAATTTTACGTTTAAATCAAAAAAATAGAAATAAACTATTAGCGCAGTTCTCACGGTCTGACCGGTTGAACCATGAAAACCTTAAACCTTGCACTACCACGATTTGACGTACAGTTCGGTCTTCACAACTATGGTTTCAAGTAAGTTAGATATAAACGTGAGTCATATGTATTTTAATTATTAATAAAGTAATCGGTAAAGATATTAGTCTTTAATAGCTATTAGTAATTTCTTCTTCTTTTCCTCTTTCTTCTTTACTATCAATAATTTCAATATGCTATGAGGGCATATTAATAATTTGTCATTCAATTTCAATTCAGAAGCACCAATAAGAATCATCAGTGGCAATCAAACTTCATCAATGATAAGTCAAACCTTGCCTTTGCTTAGGTCTATCCATTGATACATTCAGATACATAATATTGTATTCGCATTCACAACCGTGTAAATAATCATTTAGGATATATGATATCAATATCTATGGATACAGACAGATATCGGGTAATTAGTTATCCGATCCGTTTATAATTGATAAATTAAGAAACATAAAAGAAAATTTCCGTTTTAACAAAACGTTTTCAGTCCAATTGACTATTAAATTGCCAAAAATAAACAAATATGATAAATTATAAATATTTTTGAGCAATTAACATGCATTTAATGTGTATAATATCTCTCTAGTCATATAATTACTTGGGTTATATGTAATTTTGATATAAATGTGTCTTGTATATTGTTTAAATATAATTAATCAAGTATTCAATAAAGATGAGGATTTTCTTTTAAAGGACAAACTTTGGAAATTTTTTGGTGAAAAGTATGGGAAGTTTCAAAATGAGGGAGAAGGACACATTTACACTAAAGGTGGAATTCAGGGGGCCCACTAACCTTTTTTCATTTACACTTTCATTTGGCCTTCTCACTAAATTCTAAACTTTCCATACTTCTCACCAAATTTTTTGTTTAGTTTGTCCTTCTCCCTATTTTCCACAAGTGAAGATCATGTTGAAGGGCTTCTTTTTCAAGATAATTAATTATAAGGACAATACCTCAGAAAAGTGAGTTTTAAAGACAATTGTACAGAAAAAGAATAAATTCCTTTATCCTTTTAAGTTATGTAGAAAAATGATAAATTCGTTTTGTCATTATTTCTATATAACTAAAAATAATAAATTCATATATTTTTTTCTGTAAATTATCCTTGAAACTAATTTTTTGAGAAGGGTAACCTTTAAAACTTATTATTCCGAATAAATAAGTCTTTTGAATGAAAATTCTCATAATTTAAACTCGGTAAATTTTATTCTAATCCACAATATTAGTGAGTTAATCCACCCTATTTTATAGGATCGTTGATTTTTAATAAAATTTAATTTTTATTCAGTTTATCCACAAAAAAAAAAAAAACGTACGCATTTTCTGTCCTTCTCACTCTTCTTCTATGCATTTTTCATCGTCTTCTTCGTTCTGGAATCCTAGCATCTAAATCCAAGCTTAAGCGTTAAGCAGACTAATTCAATGTAATAACGGTAAGTAGTTTGTTTAAATTTTTTTTTTTTTTTTTGAAGTTGATTAATTGTATACAAAATTGTAATTTTTTTTTAATATCACCATTATCACATATAATTGTGGTTAGCTATTTTCTGAAATATTGAAAAATTAATAGAAACATGTCTGAGAATAGAAGTCGTTTACATCTTGACGAGGGAGACGGTTTAATGTTGAGTGGTCAGTTTCGTTGCTTGCTATGTATAGTTTATGGGTGTACTTTGGTAGAAGGTCGAAGGCGAAGGTACGACTACAGTACATTATCGAGGCTACGGATTATTTCTTCAGGCTCAGAAACGAGCTTTGACTACTATGGAGGCAAAAGAATATTTTGGTTGTCAGTGAGGGTTGCATGGAATGGATAGTAGAGAAAAGTTTTGTTGATAAAATAGTCTATCCGAGGGAGTTAAAGGGAAGAGTATTTGCTATATGTTTGGGATTGTTGGCGGTGAATGAGAGATGTGCTTATCATGTAAGGAGCTTGTATGTTTGTAGACTCGCAGTCACTAACATTTATTAGATTAATAAATTTACCTTCCAATACCATTGGCAAGACCAAGATATGCCAAGATGTAAGGTTAACTTATTAAAGTAAAATGGTGAATTAACTTATTAAAACCATGGATTAGAATAAAAATTATCTTTAAACTCTCTAGTCCTACTAAAAATTAAGGATAAGTTATGTTTAATCTTTGTTAAACACGTGGATGTCTATTTTGTCATTATGTAGCCATCAGCGAAAATAATTCCCTATATCCAAACTCCCATGTTCCATGTATTCAACCAATGAACACCCCGTGATTTCCACCTTTTGCAGTTAAGTTCTTTTTTTATCTCAGACTTAATTGTAAAATTGTGAAAATCAAAAGTTTTGATTGGATGGGGACATGGGTATTGGGAAATTTGGGGCAGAGGATTTGGTCTCAGCCATTACGGGGATATACATTTTGTTGCATGCGTGTGGTTGCCGAATAGTCATCTGCATTCAGTCTAGCTTTACTTGAATGCTAAGCGGTCAATAAACTGTTTAGGGCTTTTCAAGATATGTCTGGATGGTGATGACGTGAGATCGGTTAACAATAACATCTACCGAATTAGGTTATGTACACGGAGAATCAAAACAAGGTTCTTATGATCCTGAACACCAGATGTTAAATTTATAGGGTTAATATAAATGCATTTTTCTTCCTATAAAAAAATAAAAGAAAAAGGAGAAAAAAAAAAGCCTTTGTTCATGTCAAAATCCACATGTACATATGTTTCATGCAAGGATGCTTGCATATGTACGTGCTCTTGTAACCAAAAGAATTTTAATTTTTTTTTTCTTTTACAACAAAAAAAAAGAAAAGAAAAGAAAAATACAAGTAATTAAATCGTAAACCAATCTATGCATGCACACTAGACATGCACATATTCATCCTACTACGCATACCCTAAACAACTTAATTTAAGGGTTCAACCCCATAGAAAATACTCCTCCTGTTGCAGCCAACCATGTATTCCCTGAAATAAAAGGGCCAACAGTGTATCCCATTGCTTCAGTCGCAGGGATGGCCTTTTTCGCCCAGGGAACTCGTTTAGCTGTATTAGCTCCAGGTCCAGTATTTGAAAATTCTGCATAATAACATGTCTGGTGGAAATTCGCCCCATCCCATACGAGCCATCCCTCTGGCCTTATCACATCTCCCACCCTCGACTGCATCACGATCGTCCTTGAATATGCCTTCCATGGCCTCCCGTAGAATGATGGCACCGTCAGCCTGTCATATGTTCCAAAAATATGTTCAGTTATCGCATACTGCCCTTCAAAAAATGAAGAAGAAGAAAAAAAAGTGTGCATGTGTGTGTATATATATATGTATATATATATATATATATATATATGTATATATATACATATATGTATATACATATATGTATATATATATATGTATATATATATATATATATGTATATATATACATATATGTATATACATATATGTATATATATATATGTATATATATATATGTATGTATGTATGTATACACTTACCTGTCAGCTTGCAAGGCGACTTCAGGCACAATCCTGCAATTCTGAATGACAATGCCGGTAGGTTCATTCGCCTGCAACCTACCGTGCGCCGTAACCGTGTTCATTTGACTTGGCATCGGGTGCCTGAGAATGATGAGGCAATTCTGCAGAATCTGAGCCGCATCACCGAATATAAAATCAATCGTTCCAGACACAACGCAGTTCCTGTAGAACTGTCGACCGGCCTTCGAGTACAGCGTGTCCTGGTAACCATCCATTCTGCAGTTGAAAAACGCTGACATATCAGACGCCACCAACAACGCCACCGCCTGATGACCCTGCGGCCCCGCCGTGTTAGAGAACCCCATATTCTTGCACAGAAACCCTGGCGCAATCACAGCTGCATGTACACCCAGTATATATCATCATACGTACATTTCACCATCTACAAACTGAAAACAATCAATTATGTTCGATTATGAACTTACTGAAGGTGGAGGTGAGTGATGTGCCGATGGGGAAGTGTTTGTTTCCGGAAACCCTAGTCTTTCGTGCACCATCGCCGTACATGAACACATTTGGTGCTTTGACGGTGACATACTCATTGTAAACACCGGCCTTCACATAGACGGTGTACCTCCTTGTGTTCTTAATCGGGATGGAGTCCACGGCGGCCTGAATGGTTTTGAACTGTCCTGTCCCATCCTGAGCGACCACGATGTCTGGCTGGACGCCCGCGTTGTTCCCAGCCGCCATCAGCTTCCTCTCGCCGGCAGGGAGCCAGGAAGGGTACTCTTCGGTGGACAGCAGGCGTCTTTTATTGTCGCCAATCTCGGCGGCGGCGTTCTTGAGTATGTCGGGGTTGAGGGCCTGGGCGACAGCTGCAAGGACGGTGACGATGGTGAGGGCGTTGCTGGTGAGGTCGGAGGAGGTCTGGAGCTTGTCCTGGACCTGCTGCTTGACCTCGGGAACGGTGAGCTCGTCGACGCAGGACTCCTGGAAGGCCATGACCATGCTGATCCATGTGCGCATGTCTTCGTTGCGCTTGTGGATGTCGTCTGCGACTTGGAAGACAGCCTTGAGCTGGTTGGATGAGATGGTGAGCATGGTGCGGCAGTTCTCGAGGGTCGCCTTGTTGTTTGGGTCGTTGACGGTTTGTACGATGTCGGAGGTGTGGTTGAGGCCGGAGTGGAGGGCGTCCAATGTCGACTGGATGGCCGTGCGGATTAGTTCAGAGGTGTTGCTGATGGAGGCGGATTTAAGGGTGTTCTTGCAGAGGTCCTGGTGTTTGGTGTTTGCACAGAGGCCGTCCACCGATTTGACAGAGGCTTGGAGGTTGGCGGAGGAGGCGGGGTCGTCTGGCTTGTGGTTGGTTTTGACCACGGCGATCGTGCCCACAACTGCGGCTACCAAGAGGACGGCTCCTGCGCCACCTAGGATTAGTTTTTTGCTCATTTGAACTTGTTTATTTTATTTAATTATTTATATTTTGGCGGGTGGGGGTGGGGGTGGGGGAGGGGAATGTTGGAACGAGATAAGTGAAGGGTGGGTGGAGGTATTTTATAGGGGGTTTTGATGGTGATGGGAGTCGAAGGTGGTGAGAATTTTGGGGTGTTTTCTATATATGGATGGTTTTGGATGGTTGGAGGTTAGTTCTGGGCGATGTTTTTTGACGTCCGGGTCTACAGCAGCGAGCGTTTTGGTCTAGTGCTGTGGAGGTGAATCAATATACGGGTCATAAATTTTCAAGTACAAAGCTGACATAAGGTAATGTGATATAAATTACAAGCTATTATCCGATATTTGAAAAGTGGATATTATCTAATATTCGAAAAAGGATGCCAAAGCTGACACAAAGGTATGTGCATATGAAAATGATTCGTTACATATTTATCAAAATTGTATACTGTTTTATTTGTATTTTATAAGCATAATATGTAATTTAAATTTATTGTTTTACTAAGTTAATAGTTCATATTTTATATCTATAATGCATATTAGTTGTTCAAAACTATTAATTATCATTATACTTATTTATTGGTGTGATTTTATAACCTAGGATATTCAAAAATAATCACGTTGAATGCAAAACTTCAATTTGATGGATATGGTAACTAATCGATATCCGACGATGCGGATATCCGATATTTTAAAATAGGTTGGAATGCGAATGTGATATGACACTATCCATACTCCAAATTATTTATTGAGTGCCTTGCTGAGATGTCATCACAGAGTCTCTTCTGCCTAGTGTTAAGGAAGCAAATTCAACGTCACGTCACATGAATCATTCTTCACTTCAACCTTGAACCATTTGCATGGTTATTAGAACTCAAAATCAGTGATTGTTAAGAGAATAAAATTAAACAAACTAGTACAACCACATTTGATTTTGTAATATCCAAATAATATATGCTGCAATTTTCATCAATTTCAATTAAAAATAAAGTGACAATATATTAAATTAAAAAACAATTTTTTTTTTTAATTTGTTCAGAAGGAAAACCGACCGTAGTCAAAAAACCTCCCTCGTGGACTTAGCCCGATCCGCGAGCATTACACAAGTGGAAAAATAAAATGAAAAGGCAAAAACAACGTAGATCAAATCAACATGTAAGAAACAAGAAAAGTGAAATACAAAAAAAAAGGACGAACAAATATAACATATTTACCTAATGAATATAAATATATTATAGTTGTGAAAATATGTACATCAACACACATTGTTTTTATATAATCACCACACTTCTCTATAACAAAATACGTGATCATCACATCTATGATGACTTATACTATACTAGAAGGTACATATCACAGAAATTCAGTTGCTACTTAGGGAACTTCAGGCGAGCGGAATGGTGTGTGTAAAACTTCAATGGTTAGGAGTTCATTTTATGGGTGTATAACCTCAAGAGTCCATAAAATTGACGTCTGACCTCAGCTGTCTATTTTATGAGCACCTAGCATCCTCCGTTGCTTTTTATTTAATATTTTTTATAGCTAGACGCACATTAAAGAACTGAATATTTAATCCTAACTCAACTATTAAGGAGGGAAAAAGCCTGATATCTAGACTGAATTCTCTCAATCGGAGATTCCCTTAATATATAAAAACTTCAGTACTGAAAACAAATCAAGGACCAGAAAATTGTAAGATGGTTACAATTGATTATTGATAAGAGAAAGAAAAGGACACTATATAAATGAGCCAACTATTTATACTCTCCTATAACATATATCTTAGTGTTGGAAATTCATAGTTAGGATAGCTACATAGTTTGTTCACAAAACCAATTGGTTTTTTTTTTTAGAAGATTATTTTAATGGGGAGGAACTTTTCATTGATTTTCTTTTGATTACAAATTTGATTGCATTCATACATCAACTTGATTGCCTTGCTTTTATAATGCACTGCATTCTCTAGAGTATTCTAGGAATGTCTTACCTAGAATATCTAAAATAGGAATTCTAGATTTTGCCCTTTATTCAATTCATTAATACAATTGCTAATTTAACAATACAATTATTTGTTTCCTGAAAAACCAAGATTATTTCCAACACTTAGCATAGTCCTTACAGAAAAAGTATATATCACTTGATCGAGGCAAACACGTCAATTGTAACAAA
This sequence comes from Allium sativum, assembly GCA_030737875.1. NCBI lineage: Eukaryota > Viridiplantae > Streptophyta > Magnoliopsida > Asparagales > Amaryllidaceae > Allium > Allium sativum. The sequence goes on along the minus strand of CM060924.1, from coordinate 586,937,711 downwards.
TGCAGAGTCAAAATCAAAGGTTTTTAAAAAGAATATCTATATGAAGAGCAAATAGCTTATTCTTATAATTCAAATATTATATTTTTTCAACCGGCACTCTAACCTAATTGGTAAAGTGCAAAATTGAATTATGATGGGCAAAGTCCCAGGTTCGAGGCCCGTAGTTACCAATCTCTATGGTGACTATCTTGGTGGTGCGAAGACGTTGAAAACCGGTTATACATCACCCGTGCGGTTTACTAGGATTGACAAGCTTGTCTTCAGTGACGTCTTGGGATCCACATGCAAAAAAAAAAAAAAAAAGTTTAAATAATCATAAACTAATAACAAGGGTCTGGTGTTTCCCCCTACTTTTTTTAGTATAATCGTCATGTAAATGGTGATAACTACTTTAATGAATGGTTTAAGTAACCAAAAAGTATTTGTCATCACGTTCTTAATAAAAACTACATTTTTTGGTATAGCTGACCGGTTTTTATAGTGTTGTGTAACACTTTTTTTATTATAACCAATAATAAAAATACTGTATAATACAGGTAATTGTGGTTGACAATCAACTAATTTGGTTTTTAAGGTGGACCGTCACCTGCGTACGGAGTTTATAGTGCCCCGTCCACTCTACCAGCACTGCAGCTATCTATATTGCTAAACTACAATACTATCACACTCCAAGTAGGGAGGGAATAAAACAATTTACATACTAAAAATTGTAGTGAATAACATAATGAATACAAGGATACAGAAATAAATCTGTTCAAATAAAGGCTACATTATTCATGAGATGACATGACTAAACCATAGCATGGGGAAACTCTGAAAGGTGCAAACTTCAGTGAAAACCATACAATAGCTAGCCTGTAACATTGAGCGCCACTGACATGAGGTAACATGTACTTTAGTGAAAACCATTGCTTGCAAAGGTAACATGTACTTTACATAGAGGCTAGTATGACTAAAGCATAGTACATGAGGGAAGGGATAGATCACCGAAGAGGCAGCAACCACACGAGCCGTAGCTTCACTTACGCCGCTGACAATTTGTCCTGAATGCGTTTTTATCTCTCTTCTCCTCTCTATGTCAAATTCTAATGCTGAAAAATTGTAGAACGCAAATAAACAACTCCCATCATAACCAACCACAGCAAGTTCTCACTCATCAAAAAGAAAACCCAACTGATAGCAAACCAGTAAAGCACAGGTAATCCAACGCAAAATAAACAACAAGAAGAATCAGCGCCTGAGTGTCTCGTGTTATTTCATCATTCACCAGTGATGAACCTCCCGTACAAACCGAACATATCACTAGTAGTGAGAAGGACAGTGAACAAGAGCAGAGAACAATAACATACAAGACCAAAGCTACTACTTCCAAGAAGACAACCAAACTCCTCTTTAAAACCAGAATAAAAATGCCTCAGTACTGAAATCAAAAAACAAGTTCGCAGCAGTAGCCCAGCGGTTAAGGACATTGCACCATGGTATAATGGCATGGGTTCGAATCCCGGAATGACATGCTAAGAGCTTACCATGTGCATACGCTAAGATCAACCACTTATGTGGTACTTGTGGACTGAGCTAGCTGCACTAGGGACGGTTTTACGACTCCGGTCGGTGTCCCACTTAAACACATTTGAAAAAAAATCAAGAAACGACCAACAAGACAGAAACCAATAGAACATTGAAAACCTAGTTCGTAAATAGAGCCATCACAGACAAGAACTCGGAACGCGAGACAATAAAACGAAATAGCCGTTACTGCTCACTAGTTAATTCCACGCTGGTGATCTGATTATATCCATTATCTTCACTATCAGTTGAATAATGTGCTTCGGACGATCCTAGGGCACGTAGTTGCCTGAAATAGTAACCAACAGCGGAAAGCGACGACTTCAGCATGGAGAACAATTAGATATGAGGAAAAGAGAAGAGATTGAGGGAAATAAGCAAGCAGTAGCTCAAAGTCGATTTCGTGGGTAGAAAAGCTTGGATCCAATGGCGGTAAAACGGTTAATGGAAAAGATCACGCTTGGCGAAAGCATATAGTTAAGGAGGAGAGAATATAAGACAGGACAAGTGGAAGAAGATAAGCGGCTGAGAAGAGATTGAAGAAAATAAGGAGGTCTATGTCGCCATTTACAATCTTTTCCAGAAACAAAGCCTTTTTTTTGCTGTGATAACCCTTTAGTTGGAAGACTTTTCTGATGACACCATTAGACATATTTTTTTGGAGAATTCAGGAGTCTGAGATGAAGAATCAGTTGAAATAGATGAAAACAGAAGTCTGTAGAGCCAGATGACATCTCCATTTAGGTGTGGAAATGGCTTGGAGATGCAAGATAACCTGACTAACTAAGTTGTTCAATAATAATTTCAAATCAAACAGCGTGTTATATGAACAGGTGAGAAAGTTCAATCATCAAGAATAAAGGAGATATTCAAAGAATATATGTTCACTATCTCCAGATATCAATAAAGCAAGTGAAGTGGGTCTGTTCAAAAGTCCATCATCAACATGCGTAGCACTGCAGGCCGAAGCCTAATACGTCGTTATTCATTTTCTCCATAAAATTGTATATATATATATACACACACCAGTATTAAGGATACTTGTAAATATCAATCCTCCCCACAGCAAAAATGTAACAACCCGGATTTTCAGAATCAATTTAAAATTTTTACTTTAGCAATTTTGGCGGATTTTGAATATTTAAAATGATATAGTTTAAATAATAACGACCAAAAATTTACATAAATCGAAATTAGAATATAAAAATTTATTTTTAATTATAAAAGGAATTGAAAATGGCACGGTAGTTTGAAATTTTGATTTCAAATTTTAAATGAATGTACATGATTCAAAATAAAGCAGATTTTAGTGAAACCAAAATTATTTAAATCTGTTTTAAAATATCTTTCTAAAAAATCTGAAAAATTGAAATTTCATAGTGGGAATCAAAAGTTATGTTCAGTTGAATATTCAGAATAGTCGCTATGGAATAAATATAACCCTTAAAAATAGACTTTTTGCAAACGACCTCCGTTTTCGACGAAACCACTTTAGTTGGATCCGGAATGTCAAATTGTTGCTAGATTTAAAATTCCATAATTTTTGGAATTAATATGTGAGCGTGGCAAAGGGAAATGTGTTTGGTAATTTAAATTTGAATTGGATCGACCAGAAATTGACCATTTTTCAAACGGTCTCCTAATTCGATGAAATTAGTTTTTGTTAGGACCGTATCGTCAAAACATAGCTAGATTTATTTTTCGGGAATTTTTGGCGTTAGTATGTGGCTTCGATAAATTAAAATATACGTTTCAATTCAATATATTTTGATTTATATTTTAATTTAAAGAAAAACTGATCAAAACATTAGAATTGTCTTACGGGACATATCCCATTGTGTTCGGAATGGGGGTATCGCGCTAGGGGTGACAGTCGTTGGGTTCGATTTGGAGTTAGTGACAAAAACTTGTATTATTGGAATTTAAAATAATAAAATATTTTTTCTATAAAAGACCCCCCTCCCCCCCCCCCGTTAATTTTCGTAAACCCTAGCCGCCCGCATTGAAAATGAGCGCTGCGATTGTTATATATTAATTCATTAATTGCGATTGATCCTCTCAATGAATTCAAATGATTAATACATGAATATTGAAGAGATTTTCCAACTCTTCCATTTCATATGGCTATGATTGTGAATCGTTGAAAGAATTAGGGGAATTCGCAACCCAAACTGGCGAGGTTCGAACGGATTTCGGGGGTCGTGGGGATGACCGGACATGGCGCGGCTGCAGGAGATGGAAGGCGAAGTGAAGCTCCTCGATGTGGCAGCTGCTGGTCGCGACGTGAGCTTTGTAGGTGGCGGCACAGGAGGTTGAAGGGGTTGAGCGGTTTGGGGTTTCTCGATATGGACAGAACGATGAAAATGGAAGAGGACGTTTTAAAAACGTTATTAAAGGTTATTTATTATTAACTAATTTCGTTAATTACACATTTAATTATCCAATGTAAAAATGGCCATATCTTTTTCGTACGAGGACGGAATTAGGAAAACCCGGGCTCATTGAAACCGCCTCGACAAGATCTACACAATGAAACTGACTGGAACAGAAATGGAGCATGTTAGAATTCCCAACAAATTTTAATCCAAACCGTTCAGAAATTCAGAAATAAAACTGTCGGAGTGGAAACCAAAAGTGAGAACTTCTCAATATAATTTCTTGTATAGTTATTTATTTGTTTTATAACTGCTTATATGAACTGCTCCCCGTCGTCCACAGACCATGGACGATTAGTTTCATTTTATCATGTTGTGGAAATTGATTGTATGGAATAAAATATTCGAATAATAAAAATATCATTTTTATTGAATGAATAAAATATATAAAATATTCATGTATGGAATAAAATATTTGAACAATAAAAATATAATTTTTATTGAATATATGAGCCATATAAAATGGTCATGTGTTGAAAATAAATACTCATTTACAAACTGGACAGTTTGTTTATGTACACTTATTTATCTGATATTGATTGGGACAATAAATTTTATACATCGCCCAACTGCACAAATAATAATCAGTATTTGTTGTTTGAAAACCCCACACGGGTATTGGGATAATATCTGACATACACTTATCCCAATAAATTAGTGGTATGTCAAACGATGGGTTGACAACCTGTATAAGCATTATTTATTTATTGTATTGCTTATACAGTTGTAGAATACACTCTGGATGTTGTTTGAATTTTTAATGATTGCTTATCATTATTGTTGTATATATATGATGTTGAAATCCATATAAATAAAATTATATGGTAATTGATTGAGTCTGATTCCAGTTCAGAATTAACGAATATTTTAAAATAATATTTAGAAAATATTGAAATGTGAAGTCATCTTAAGTAGTTAAATGCCATTTTAACACGAACGGGAGTTTTGTCGATTTTATTCATTTTATAATGAATATCGAAAAGTGATTTCAAAATATGATATTTTGAAAATAGTATCATTTTAATATTATAATGAAATAAAATATTCAATTTTGATTTGAAATTGAAAATGGAATTGAAATCGATTTGAAATGAAATTATAAACGAATTTATATGGAATATTCGATTTTGATTTAAAATTGAAAATAAAATTGAAATCGATTTGAAATGAATTTATAATCGAATTTATATAGGAATATTCAATTTCGATTTAAATTTGAAATGGAAATCATTTTAAAATGAATTTAAAACGAATTTATATGGAAAATTCAATTTTGATTTAAATTTGAAAATCAAATTGAAATCATTTTAAAATGAATTTAAAACGAATTTATAATGGAATTTTCAGTTTTGATTTGAAATTGAAATGGAAGTGGAAATCGTTTTTAAAACGAATTTAAAATGATTTATAAAATTCGTTTTAAATGGAAATCGACGAAATATAATATATATATATATATATATATATATATATATATATATATATATATTATTATATTGGTCTGAATAGAACGCGCTGCGCATCGATCGTTCACGAATTTCGACTATTAACTTCAAATTGATGTTACGGGAGATCTGACCGTCGGATTCTCCTAAAATCGGAATGTAACACCCCACCTCCGCCAGGGTGACTCTTGCAAGTACTCTGACCTTGGAGGGGCGTTTGAATCAGGTAAACATGCATAATGATATATCAAGGCAGAACAAGAACATATATATATATATATATATGTAAACAGAGTGAATAACATAGATAAAACAGCGGAAGATTCTCAAACCATTTCAAAACAAGTCTGGTACAACAGAATGTTAACTTTCCAAATACACAAGTCTAGATAAAAACAACATTTCTGAAAAACTGAAATACATAAGTACTATCCCCAAAATAAGTGATAACCATAGCTAGCTTCATGTCAAGACCGTACATGAGCTAAAATCCCACAAGCAAGCGATCAGAAATCCAGCTAAGCTCCAATATTCCCTCCCTGAGAACCTTGGGGGGGGGGGGGGGGAAACGGAAGAAAAGAGGCGAAAGAAAACAGGTCAGTCAAAAAGACTGAGTAAGCCCTACTACAATCAATGTAAACTGATAAAGTTAACTGGCATGAGCAGCAGGGATGAACATAAGGATAACAATAATACTAGCATGATGATGAACTAACAAGGTAGATAAAGGTGTCATCGCATAATCAGGTTTAAGGTTTTGCACCACAGGTGTACTAGCAAACTAACATGACTGGAATAAACAAGTATTGATCCCTTGGCCCAAGCTTTGGCCCAATAACATGAAATGACCATAATACAAGGTCCAACCAAACGGTCTAGTCGATCGGCTCCCTAAGCCTAACTCGTCACGTGTTGGTGTCAATACGGCCCAAACATAATTGTAGTCGAACTGTGCCGGGTCCACCCTTCGGGTGTATCAAGCCCTAGGGTGCCAACCCCTGGACACCATAAACATGAGTGCACAGTCTCGATCTACTGGTACCCATGGGTGACTTCTCCAAATACGGACTACGTGCACGACCCTAGTCCGTCCGGAACTACATCGGCGTACCACCCGGCCGTCGTTTATTTGGTCGCTTACCTCCAGCCCAGTAATCGTGCCCCCTCCCTAGCCTAGTCCCTAGGGCCTTAATGATACCAATTTTTGGGGATTTACTGCGGAGTGGGCCCCCATTGCTAGGATTTCTAGTGGGTTAAGTACGGTTTAACCCTCTTGCTAATCATGGATTAACTTGGTTAAGTGTAACGATGAGTTCACGACTTAACCCTGATTAATCTACCAAGACCAAATTGGTTAAGTGTTAAGTGGACCATGACTTAACCCTAATCACAAGGCATTAATTAATTTAATGCGCCTTAACCTCTCACATTAGACCTTGTTGTGGTTACTAGTTAAGCCGGGCGGGTCCGGGTAGCTTTACACCACAACTTGGTCTAACCTCGGGTTCAAGGTACAACATGGCCAACTTCTCACATTGGGTCCTATTGTTTGTAGCAACTAGTTAAGCCGGTCGGTTCCGGGTAGGTTTACGCTACAAACTCAACCCAACCTCGAGTTGGTCACACTTATCTTTTCTAAGTGTCATGTCCATCATGTTTCCAAAACATGTTACAAATTTTCAAGCAATTGGGTAGACCTAACTTAATAGGTAAATCCCCAATGGGTAGACCTAACTTAATAGGTAAATTCCCAAGCTTATGTTTTTATGTCTTTTAAGTTTACCCAAACCCAAACGCAATCCCATCGCTTACATATCGCAATAGCGCATAAAGGATAGAAAGAGGGAACTTGGCATAATCGTTACATAAAGGTGTTGAAGCCACAAGTTCAACATGGTGGCATAAGAAATGTACATATGTTGATATACTTGCATATTACATTTTTAGGCCTCAAAAGCATGCATAAAACCAAACTTGGCATATTGGAGATACATGGTGCTAAATGACATGTAGACATGGCCATAAGTTCGCATTTAGCCTCACATGCAAGTTATCATAAGAGATATGATAACTTACATGTTGCCAAAATGCAACCTTTGGCATAAAGCTTGAAGCTTTATATTCATAAACCCAAGATAAGCTTGCATAACATGATAGTATGAACAAAGTGTTCAACCCAAACTTGCATAACATAACTTGGCATACTTGCATATAAACTTGCATATCACAACATGATAAACTTGCATATAAACTTGCATATCACAACATGATAAACTTGCATATAAACTTGCATATCACAACATGATAAACTTGCATATAAACTTGCATATCACAACATGATAAACTTGCATATCATACATTTAACTTTAGAGTTTAAGTATGAAAGTAGAATAGGGCTTACAATGCTTAAGAAGTCACAAAAATATGACAAAGCCCTTATGAAATCAATCAAACCCAAAATGCAAGCTCTAATATAAAAACCCTTGAGCCAAAATGATCAAAACTCTTTCTTTATGATGCTAATATAAAAACTTGACTTGAATGCAAGCTAATGATGCTCATACAAGTTTGAAAACACTTGTATGCATGGAAAATCACTTAGAAATTTATTTAGGAATTGTATGAAGAGAGCGGAGGCCATGAGAGGATTGATTTTGCCATAGTTTAGTTGTAGGATAGATTAATGATGATTTAGGGTTAGGTTAGGGCCTTATTTATAGAGATTAGGACTAGTTTCAACCCTAGGATTAAACCCTAGTTCCAATCTCAGCCCTCAAAACCGAATCTGGCCCCCAAGCTCAACACAATCTCAAAATGGTGCACCAGGCTAAACAGCCCGGCTGGACCAAGTCGACAGCCAAGTCGACAGTGCTGTCGACTTGGGTCCAACCAAGTCGACTCCCAAGTCGACAGGGCTGTCGACTTGGGTGTTCTGGCGGGAATTCTCCCGCCTGGCCCAAACTGGCCCAAATTTTCAAATTCAAACTTGAATTTGAAATCTGTTTTTACTTTGAAATTTTCTGAAAACTTCGTTGGGTCTTAATCGGGTCATATGGACTCCGATTTTCGAAAACTCGGACTCTATTTCGCGTATTTTTCCGAGACGAACGCAATGGCATAGCCCATTTCCCTTGATTCAGATTTTTGAATTAAATTCTGCCTCGATTTACATTATTACAGGTTATTGAAAATACGGGTTGTTACATTCTCCCCTCCTTAAAGGATTTCGTCCCCGAAATCTTCAAGTTAGGAAGAACGTACCCTACCATCCAATCATCCATTTACTCAAAACATCATCCACGAGCAATCATTGTCCTTACAAGATTCTAAATGTTGTATGAACATATGCAAAGGTGTGTGTATATGTACTTATCTAATGCAAATATCATCAATGCAAATTATGTTAGTGAAATGAATCCATATGTATGCAATTCCTAACATAATGTATAGCATCTATATGTGTGCACATAACATACATCCATATGCAACATCCATGTGATAACACAAAAATTTTCATCCATGAATAAGCATAAACACTCATGCATATGCAATATGAGGAGTGTGTGAGCCGATCTAGTGCCTAACGTGTATAATGCATCCACGAGTAACCACTTGCAAACACTTGCAACCACTTGCAACTATCAAGCATAACATGTTTCAAACACATGTTTCATCCAAAGGGTTTCTACCTAAGGTTCTCATGACAAGATTAACATGATAAACATGGATAGCAAAGAGAAAGATATGCTAATCAAAGAAAAGAGATTGAGAGTGTACCCTCAAAAAGGAATGGATAAAGCCCACGCATCTTCTCCTCGGTTTCCCAAGTTGCGTCTTCTTCGGCTTCACCCCATTGAACCTTCACCAATTTGACCTCTCGATTCCTTAGCTTCTTGGTCTCCGTCCCCAAGATACGAATCAGAGCTCTCCTCAAGGTAGCCTCTTTCTCCACTTCCACATCTTTCAGAACACTTGGCTCAATAACCTCTGTTGATTCATGTAAACACTTCCGGAGATGCGAGACATGAAAAACATCGTGTACTCCGGCAAGCTTCTCGGGCAACTTCACTCTATAAGCCATCTGCCCGATCCTCTCTATAATAGGGAATGGTCCAACAAACCTCGGTGCTAACTTTCCAACGGCTCCAAATCGGACCACATTCTGCAAAGGAGAAACCTTCACGAAAACCATATCCCCAACATCAAACTCCAAATCAGTTCTTCGCTTATCAGCATAGGATTTCTGTCGGTCTTGGGCCGCTTTCATCTGTCTCCGAATCAACTCGACCTTCTCGGATGTATCTCTGATCATATCAGGCCCAAGTATAAGCTCATCTGTAGTCTCCCACCAACATGTAGGCGACTTGCACGACCTCCCATATAAAGCTTCGAATGGTGCCATCCCTATGCTTGCCTGATAACTGTTATTATATGCAAACTCAACAAGAGGAAGATGGTCTTCCCAAGTACCACCAAAATCCAGAATACAAAGCCTCAACAGATCCTCGAGTACCCTATTCACCCTTTCGGTTTGACCGTCCGTCTGTGGGTGATAAGCCGTACTTAGATTCAACCTTGTGCCCATAGCTTCTTGCAAGCTATTCCAGAACTGACTTGTAAAGATTGGGTCACGGTCACTGACTATACTAGAAGGGACTCCATGTAGTCTCACAATCTCACGAAGATATACAGACGCTAGCCAAGATGCGGTCCTCTTGCTCTTTACCGGAATGAAATGAGCACTCTTCGTAAGTCTATCCACAATAACCCAAATGCTCGTATTCCCTTTCCTTGACCTTGGTAGCCCATCGATAAAATCCATGGAAATACTCTCCCACTTCCAAAGTGGAACGTCTAGAGGATGCAATAGCCCACCGGGCTTCTTCGACTCGGCCTTAACTTGCTGGCAAATGATACATCTAGAGACAAACTCTGCCACATCCTTCTTCATCCCAGGCCAAAAGAAAATGCGCTTCATATCTTTATACATCTTATCTCCGCCCGGATGTATAGTCAACTTAGAGCGATGCGCTTCCTCTAGAACTTTTCTTACTAAATCTTCTACCATTGGAACACATAACCTTCCGTCTCTCCTCAGCCAACCCTTGTCATCAATAGAATATCGAGCGAGATGACTAGATGCCTCTCCTCGAATCAGCTTATCCATAATCTCAACTATCTGAGGGTCTTCTCTCTGTGAAGCCCCAACTTGATCAAGAAGGGTAGGTCTGAGTTCCAGAGATGCTAATGAACCGGTCATCGATTCAATCGCCAAAGAGAAATCAAAGGTGGCCACATACTCTAAATTCTTCATCTCAACGAATAGAGGACTTAGGGTCAACCTTCTTCTACTCAATGCATCAGCTACCACATTCCCCTTGCCAGGGGTATAAGCTATCTCAAAATCGTAGGACGCCAAGAATTCCATCCATCTTTGTTGCCTCAGATTCAGATCCTTCTGAGAAAAGAGGTACTTCAATGACTTGTGATCGGTATAAAGCTCAAATCTTTCTCCCAGAAGATAATGGCGCCAAGCCTTGAGTGCATATACTATTGCTGCCAACTCTAAATCATGAGTGGGATAATTCTTCTCATGCACTTTGAGTTGTCTACCGCCAAAGCATATCACTCTTCCTTCTTGCATCAGAACAGCTCCTAACCCCGTGCCACATGCATCGGTGTATACTGTAAATAACTTCCCTCCATCGGGCAAAGCTAGAACAGGTGCTGATGTGAGAGCTCTCTTGAGCTTCTGAAAAGCAAGCTCGCATTCTATGCTCCAAGCAAAAACTAAATTCTTCTTCATCAATTTAGTGAGAGGAGCAGATATCTTTGCGAAGTCCTTGATGAACTTCCGGTAAAAACCCGCAAGACCTAGAAAACTTCTCACTTCGGTTGCATTCCTTGGAGTCTTCCAATCCTGAACTGCAACTACCTTAGCAGGATCCACCGCTAAGCCTTGCTTAGATACTATATGCCCAAGGAATCTAACTTCCCTTCTTCAAAAGTGACACTTGGAGAACTTGGCCTTCAACTGATGCGCTCTAAGCGTATCCATCACCTCCCTGAGATGCCTTGCGTGCTCTTCCTCATCCTTAGAGAAGATCAGAATATCATCTACGAAGACCACGACAAACTTGTTCAAGAACTCCCTGAACACCCTACTCATCAAGTCCACGAAATATGCGGGTGCATTAGTCAAGCCGAACGGCATGACAAGCCATTCGAAGAATCCATCTGGAGTCCTGAACGCAGTCTTGTCTATACTATCTTCAGCTACCCTGAGCTGATGGAATCCAGTAGCAAGATCAAGCTGAGAGAAAACAGAAGCACCGACAAGCTGGTCAAAGAGATCATCAATCCTCGGTAACGGGTGTCTGTTCTTCTTAGTCAGCTTATTCAACTCTCGATAGTCAACACAAAGTCGGAGAGAACCATCTGCCTTGGTAGCAAACACCACAGGCGCTCCCCATTCAGATATACTTCGTCTAATGAAGTTCTTCTCAAGCAACTCTTTTACTTGCTTACTTAGCTCCCGCCTTTCACGCGGAGCCATGTGCCGAACGGGCAGAGAAACCGGCTTTGCATTATCCACCAGATAAATGCGGAAATCAATCTCTCGCTTAGGGGGCAACCCCCTAACTTCATCGAAAACATCCGGATACTCTCGAACCACTCTCACAGACTGAAGAGTTTCCATTGACGAGTCGAGTGATTCAAGATAGCACAACATGACGGGACCTCTCGGATCACAAGAAATCTCTAGGGTATTTCCGAGGCGAGTCACGAGCCTCACAACCCTATGCTCACAATCAAGGATGGCTCCATATCTGGACAGCCAATCCATGCCCAATATCAATCCGTATCCCCTGAAACCAAGAACATAAGCACAACACAAGAACTCTACACTCAGTATAGAGATCCTCAAATCCTCACATATCATAGACAAATGGGCGGAACCCCCAATAGGATTTGAGACACAGACGGGATCATCTACCAAGCTAGTACTAAGGTGCAAACTATCAACAAGATCAGATGAGATAAAGCTATGCGATGCACCAGAATCAAACAAGGTACGAACTGGAAAATCAGAAATATATACAAGGCTCTCAACAGAAATACTACCTCGATCGGGAACTAGAGCGGTATTGAGAGCATGAACTTGCCCTCCTGAAGGTCCAGCACGCTGAGTCTGACCCTGGCCTTGCCCTTGCTTCTTCGGGCAATCCCTGCTGAAATGTCCAGTCTTACCGCAGAAAAATCATTCACCATTCTTCCTTTTACTCTTCTTACAATCCTTAATAAGATGCCCAACTGAACCGCAATAATGGCACTTCTCCTTGGTGTTCTTGCCCTTGTTGTTGTTCCCCTTGTTGCCTTGACCCTTGTTCTTGTTCTGATTGCCTTGACTGCTTTGACCACTTGGATTACCCTGATTTCCTTTTCCCTGGGAATCAGTCTTCTTGGCTTGAGTATCATTCATCTTGGTTTCTTTCTTGACATCTCCCTGAAGTAACGCCATATCAACTAAACTCTCAAACGTGGCCCCATGGGGAATATGTGACATAGCCAATCCCTGCAACGGCTCATTCAATCCTCTAGCAAAACGAAGAGCCTTCTTCTGAGGAGTATTCACCATATCCAAGCCAAAATGAGCTAACTGATTGAACTTGTTCACATATTCTTTGACAGGCATATCTCCTTGTTTCAAAGTTATGAACCTCTCCATTTGCAGATTCTCCTCAGCAGAAGATAGAAACTTAAGCATGAACCTTGCCCTGAAATCGGCCCAAGTCTCAACAGGCCTAGTACCATTGGTGACTTCCCACCAATAAGCGGCTTCATCCTTCATAAGCCAAACTGCCAACAAGATCTTCCTCTGATCGTCTAACCCAAAGATAGCAAATAAATCCTCGGTCTCTTTCAACCAATTTCTGGCCTCTACAAAAGTCTCAGTGCCTTGAAAATTCTTGCCACCCATTGCTTTGAAATCTTTGCAAGTCTTTGCGAAGTCAGCTTAAGGATGCTGAGGGGGAGGAGGAAGAGGAACCTCAGCGACAGGAGGAGGAGGAACATTGACTACCGGAGGAGGAGGAGGAGGAACATTAACTACTGGAGGAGGAGGAGGAGGGACATCTGCGGGGCCGGCTTCGGTCGCCCTAGCCTCCAAAAGTCTCCTATACCAAACAGGTACGTGCACTCCCTCCGGAATAGCAAAGTTATCGGCCATACTGAAAACGAAGAAAAAGACAGATTCAGAATGGAGAAAAAACGAAGGAATTTTGCTAATGGCTTTTTGGGGAATAGCCTTTAAAATAAACTAGACTTTTCTTTGGAAAATACTTTACACTTGGTTTTGAAAATAGTTTTCCAAAAGTTTTCTAAAAACCTTTTTGTTCCTTCTCGTAAACCATATGCTCTGATACCAAATGTAACACCCCACCTCCGCCAGGGTGACTCTTGCAAGCACTCTGACCTTGGAGGGGCATTTGAATCAGGTAAACATGCATAATGATATATCAAGGCAGAACAAGAACATATGTATATATGTAAACAGAGTGAATAACATAGATAAAACAGCGGAAGATTCTCAAACCATTTCAAAACAAGTCTGGTACAACAGAATGTTAACTTTCCAAATACACAAGTCTAGATAAAAACAACATTTCTGAAAAACTGAAATACATAAGTACTATCCCCAAAATAAGTGATAACCATAGCTAGCTTCATGTCAAGACCGTATATGAGCTAAAATCCCACAAGCAAGCGATCAGAAATCCAGCTAAGCTCCAATATTCCCTCCTTGAGAACCTGGGGGGGGGGGGGGGGACGGAAGAAAAGAGGCGAAAGAAAACAGGTCAGTCAAAAAGACTGAGTAAGCCCTACTACAATCAATGTAAACTGATAAAGTTAACTGGCATGAGCAGCAGGGATGAACATAAGGATAACAATAATACTAGCATGATGATGAACTAACAAGGTAGATAAAGGTGTCATCGCATAATCAGGTTTAAGGTTTTGCACCACAGGTGTACTAGCAAACTAACATGACTGGAATAAACAAGTATTGATCCCTTGGCCCAAGCTTTGGCCCAATAACATGAAATGACCCTAATACAAGGTCCAACCAAACGGTCTAGTCGATCGGCTCCCTAAGCCTAACTCGTCACGTGTTGGTGTCAATACGGCCCAAACATAATTGTAGTCGAACTGTGCCGGGTCCACCCTTCGAGAGTATCAAGCCCTAGGGTGCCAACCCCTGGACACCATAAACATGAGTGCACAGTCTCGATCTACTGGTACCCATGGGTGACTTCTCCAAATACGGACTACGTGCACGACCCTAGTCCGTTCGGAACTACATCGGCGTACCACCCGGCCGTCGTTTATTTGGTCGCTTACCTCCAGCCCAGTTATCGTGCCCCATCCCTAGCCTAGTCCCTAGGGCCTTAATGATACCAATTTTTGGGGATTTACTGCGGAGTGGGCCCCCATTGCTAGGATTTCTAGTGGGTTAAGTACGGTTTAACCCTCTTGCTAATCATGGATTAACTTGGTTAAGTGTAACGATGAGTTCACGACTTAACCCTGATTAATCTACCAAGCCCAAATTGGTTAAGTGTTAAGTGGACCATGACTTAACCCTAATCACGAGGCATTAATTAATTTAATGCGCCTTAACCTCTCACATTAGACCTTGTTGTGGTTACTAGTTAAGCCGGGCGGGTCCGGGTAGCTTTACACCACAACTTGGTCTAACCTCGGGTTCAAGGTACAACATGGCCAACTTCTCACATTGGGTCCTATTGTTTGTAGCAACTAGTTAAGCCGGTCGGTTCCGGGTAGGTTTACGCTACAAACTCAACCCAACCTCGAGTTGGTCACACTTATCTTTTCTAAGTGTCATGTCCATCATGTTTCCAAAACATGTTACAAATTTTCAAGCAATTGGGTAGACCTAACTTAATAGGTAAATTCCCAATGGGTAGACCTAACTTAATAGGTAAATTCCCAAGCTTATGTTTTTATGTCTTTTAAGTTTACCCAAACCCAAACGCAATCCCATCGCTTACATATCGCAATAGCGCATAAAGGATAGAAAGAGGGAACTTGGCATAATCGTTACATAAAGGTGTTGAAGCCACAAGTTCAACATGGTGGCATAAGAAATGTACATATGTTCATATACTTGCATATTACATTTTTAGGCCTCAAAAGCATGCATAAAACCAAACTTGGCATATTGGAGATACATGGTGCTAAATGACATGTAGACATGGCCATAAGTTCGCATTTAGCCTCACATGCAAGTTATCATAAGAGATATGATAACTTACATGTTGCCAAAATGCAACCTTTGGCATAAAGCTTGAAGCTTTATATTCATAAACCCAAGATAAGCTTGCATAACATGATAGTATGAACAAAGTGTTCAACCCAAACTTGCATAACATAACTTGGCATACTTGCATATAAACTTGCATATCACAACATGATAAACTTGCATATAAACTTGCATATCACAACATGATAAACTTGCATATAAACTTGCATATCACAACATGATAAACTTGCATATAAACTTGCATATCACAACATGATAAACTTGCATATAAACTTGCATATCACAACATGATAAACTTGCATATCATACATTTAACTTTAGAGTTTAAGTATGAAAGTAGAATAGGGCTTACAATGCTTAAGAAGTCACAAAAATATGACAAAGCCCTTATGAAATCAATCAAACAGAAAATGCAAGCTCTAATATAAAAACCCTTGAGCCAAAATGATCAAAACTCTTTCTTTATGATGCTAATATAAAAACTTGACTTGAATGCAAGCTAATGATGCTCATACAAGTTTGAAAACACTTGTATGCATGGAAAATCACTTAGAAATTTATTTAGGAATTGTATGAAGAGAGTGGAGGCCATGAGAGGATTGATTTTGCCATAGTTTAGTTGTAGGATAGATTAATGATGATTTAGGGTTAGGTTAGGGCCTTATTTATAGAGATTAGGACTAGTTTCAACCCTAGGATTAAACCCTAGTTCCAATCTCAGCCCTCAAAACCGAATCTGGCCCCCAAGCTCAACACAATCTCAAAATGGTGCACCAGGCTAAACAGCCCGGCTGGACCAAGTCGACAGCCAAGTCGACAGGGCTGTCGACTTGGGTCCAACCAAGTCGACTCCCAAGTCGACAGGGCTGTCGACTTGGGTGTTCTGGCGGGAATTCTCCCGCCTGGCCCAAACTGGCCCAAATTTTCAAATTCAAACTTGAATTTGAAATCTGTTTTTACTTTGAAATTTTCTGAAAACTTCGTTGGGCCTTAATCGGGTCATATGGACTCCGATTTTCGAAAACTCGGACTCTATTTCGCGTATTTCTCCGAAACGAACGCAATGGCATAGCCCGTTTCCCTTGGTTCAGATTGTTGAATTAAATTCTGCCTCGATTTACATTATTACAGGTTATTGAAAACACGGGTTGTTACACGGAACCGTTGGGTTCATATCGAAAAGAGTTTTCCAATGAATATAAGAGATTTGAAATTTAACGATTAGATTTGGAGATATGTCCAAATCAATTTCAGAAAAGGTCGCTATGTATGCAGTTCGGTGGTCGTTATTGGAAACCGACTGTACGGGCGATAATAAAATTGTTAAAATTATGGAAAAATTATGTAAAATCATAATAAATGATTTGGAAAGATTTTGGATGAAAAATTCCTGTTTTGAAAAGATAAAAATATATTTTTATCGAAATGAACTAGTTATTAACTAGAATAATAATCCAATTATTTTTAAATAAATTGGATTTGAAAATGGTTTTAAGTTAACCAGATTTTCCAAAGAATAAATTGGAAATGGATTCGGAATGGAAATAATCATCAGAATATTTCGATATTGGATTCCGTGATTATATGGATATTGTTAAGGAATTTGAAAGATATATATATATATATATATATATCGTTATTCCAATACGATATCCGTTGGTTCAGAATTTGATATTGAATATAAGCCGATATATTTTCTATTCAGAGCCTTGTATTTGATATCAAATTGGATTTTGGGTTTGTCGTGAACGGTGTCTTCATTAACACGTTCTTAAACCTAGTTGAGAAAAGAATAAATATTTTAATTAAGATTTAGTGAAGTTTTCCAATTAATTAATATTTAATAATTGAATAAAAGAATTGGTTTTTGGGTTTATCGTGAACGGTGTTTTAAATAACACTTGTTCTTTAACCCAATTAACAGTGAAGAATATGATTTGGAATTTATAATCATTTATTTAAGATTTAATGGAAATTTTCCAAAGTAAAGTTTTCCAATTTAATATAGTAAATTGGAATTGAACGAAATTCGATTTGGTAATAATCGAGATGAGCTTCTGTGGAGGAAGACTATTAATATATATGGAATTTAAAAGGCTTTGTCGTTATTCCATTTATATTATTAGTCGGATACAGAAATTGATATCGATAATATATTGATATGTTTCCATGAAGATCCCATGGTTAATGGAATGTGATTTTGGGTTTATCGTGAACCGTGTTTTAAATGACATTGGTTCTTTAACCCAGGTAAAGACAAGATTACATGTCTAACATTGTATTTCGATACTGTATTCGTTCATCTCTGCTAAATATATATCTGTTTGGTGGCGGAGAATTTATTCTCTTGCTTAACACCCTTCTCTAAGACGTACGAGCTTAGAGGTTATATATCGGCAGAAATCAATGGTACGGTGTAGATTGTCGATGCGGCATGTTTGCTTTCCTAAAGTTAAATAATCACTAATATTGATTTTTGGGAATATTAAAACTATGTGGAGTTTTAGTGAATCTTTAATTAGATTGAAACGTGAATGCGATAATTTAAATTATCAAATTTAGGAAAATGATCGAGAATGGAGTATCATCAGTTTTTCTCCAAGCGATAGTTAAATTTTTAATTATATTTGAACGTGAAATGGTAATTAATTTTATCGATAACACCGTGGTGTTAGATATGGAGTATTACCAGTTTTGCTCCATGCGATGAATAGGTTGGGATGGGATATAAAAAAATTGATTTCTTCGGTAAGGTTCGCTAATCCCGACTAGTTTGGAAAACCTTAATTTGGTTTAAATTGTGAAAAGAATATTTGAATAAAAGAATACTCTGGATTGGAATGAGGCATATGATGTGTTGTTATAACACTTGATTATAAGATACGCGAATTATTCGGAAAGGCCGGGTTTAACCCATTCTGAATAATTTTTGCGACGAAAAGTCGAAGAGATTGAAGACAGTGCAAGACCGATGATCTTCACATCGAATGGATTAGTTGCTACTGATGCCCATGATTGGAGTAGCTACCTTGAAGGGGCTATAGTGGTAGCCGTCTGGACGTACTTGTTGATTGTACGGATATGCGAGGGCCTCTCTCCTGTATTGGACATGCAGGACGAGGAATAAGGTGCCTTCGGTTTTGTTCAGACCTAGAATGGACTTGTAAAAGGATGGCGTGTCTGACATTGTATTCCTTTATACTGTATTCATTGATCTCTGCTAAATATATATCTGTTTGGTGGCGGAGAATTTATTCTCTTGCTTAACACCCTTCTCTGAGACGTACGAGCTCAGAGGTTATATATCGGTAGAAATCAGTTGTACAGTATGGATTGATAGTGTGGCATGCTGAGATGCAGTGATCCAAACTTTTGTTGAAAAGCAAAGTTTGGTGGATGATGATCAAAGCATGGCTTTAATATAGCACAGCTTTGTGTAGCGTCAATTCACAAGCCTCACATACCGGTATGGTGGTAAACTGATGGTTAGATCAATATACTTTAGAGATGAAGATAGGCATCCTACGGGTTGTCATGGATTCGGTCGATTGAGGTTACTGGGTGTGGTCGCTCCACACCAGTAGGGATAGGGCACACCCCCTATTCCCAGATGGATAGAGTTAGCAGTGTTTTCCGATGCTTGGACGTAAGCCGCGGTAACTTGTTTCCTGGGTAGTGCGGATGTGCATTACAGTGTTTTCGCATGCCTGCAATGTAAACCGTTCGGAATTGCACTACACGATAGATCTTTCGGATCAGGAGCCACCATGATGGAAATCCAAACTTCCAATTTGACATTTTGCGGTTTTGATTGTATACTATATATGGCAACATAGCGGGATGGGGCGCTCATGCCGTCTATGATTGATACATTTATATTTGAAGTTGATTTCTTCACTTATAGTAATAATAAAAGGTTTGTTTTAAAATGTACCAAGCATATTTGGCTATTATAAGGTAAAACTCTATCCTTCAGCTTGCGTTGCATTGTGTGATAGGACCTGAGTCTTATAATAACTTCATTTTTTCTTTATTTAGTTTTAGGCACTGGTATTCTTGAGGGTAAACCCGTTCCGTGTTATACGGCGTGGTCCCTTGATTTACCTTATTTTAAAGTAAAGTTTTAAATAACTGTTTTAGTTCACACACCAGTCTCATGATTGACCTGGAGTTTATCGTTTTAACCTAAACTCTGGGTGCCCCTATTTTCCACATGGGCAGCTAATAGTTTTGGTTTGGCTGATTTATTTATACAAGATCCTGGATTTACAGCTGGAGTTATATTCGGAATGCTCTGTATCCGTGTATTTCTTTCGGTTGTATTAGTTATTGTATTTTCCGCTACGCTTTGTATTTATACATTTTATTTCCGCTGCTGTGTATTTTATTCTCTAATATTTTTCTTTGTAATATTTATTCATACTCTGAATATTCTTGTACTATGATTTAATTGTTGTAATAAGCAATGAAATGCTCTTCTATTTATGTTCTGATTTTTCTTGTACTCGAAGCAGTCCGGCTTCTTGTTCGGTTTAGGCTGACCGGGAAGCACGGGTCGCTTCATAAAATTTTGGACTCAAGTCATTTCATTCCCAATAAAGCTTTCGACGTGATTTCCTTAATTTGAAAACATTAAGATCATAGTATGGTATTGGATAACAACATTACAAAATCAATTGACTTGAGTACATTGTTGTAGAAGACTCATCATAGAAATTTCATCATTTTAGTGTCTCCTCTCATCTGAGATCAATCACATCAATATTTAAGAGTTGATTCAACTATCAAATTAATGTGCCATGCCAAAAAAACTTTCTACTTGCATTAAGAATCCAATCGGTTGAATCCATAACAGAAAAGAAAACCAGAAAACAAGTTCAGATCACTAAGAACTCAAGAAAACAATTCAAAATAGTGTTATGCCAGGGAAGTTCATCAGAGTAAACTCATCATCTGAAATTCCCATTATTTCATACATCTCATGAATTGCATCTATCATCTAGTATTTTGAAATCATCTTCTGAACTCAAATATGACTACATTTTTTCTCTTTGATCAAGATCCACATATATTTGCTAAAATCACGGGTGATGAAATATCATCAACTGCTTCAGACAATCATTAGAACCACCCAATTCTCATTGTCACCTCTGTTGACCAACTAGTTAAGATTGTGATAAGTCCACAAAGTCAACTTATCATAGTCAAACCGGAAGAAAACAGCTATTTGTTATGGAAATTTCAAGTAGAAACTATTATTCAAGGATATGACTTCGAAGACTTCATTTATGTCACCTTATCCATCCTGCCAAGATATGTAACTGATTAAGAAAATAATGTTTCGAGCAATGAAGATTACATGAAGTACAATAGGAAAACATATTAATAAGTGCATGACTACTCTCTTTATAAGCCCCAACTTAATATCATAAGTAAATGGATGCAAATCATCAAATGAAATATGGAGAAACATAGAAAAGAACTTCAATTCTCAATCTCCTGCCAAAATTATGCACATAAGTAGACAACTACAATTCAAGAAATGACAGCAACAATATGAGAGAACATCTATCAAAGATAAAGGAACCGTCTGACTAAATTGAAACAGCAGGCCATAAATTGCCAAAACTTGAACAAGTATTAATTGTTCTCAATAGTCTAAATGATGATTATGAGGCTGTTGTTGCCATAAGCTCATCACAAAAGGTCACACCTCCAACCAAAGAAGTGATTCTCATCCTCTTGTCTTGTGAAACAAGAATAGAGAGTAAAAGACCGCAAGAGTCTGATCTATAAAACAAATGAGTAAGCAGTTACAAAAACAAAGTCCAAAGATCAAATCAGTCAACACAAAAGGGTGGATACAATAATAGGTCAAGAGGAAGAGAAAACAATAGTAATAGGCCAAAGTGTCAAATATGTAAATAGTAGGGCATACCTCACAGAAATGTTATTTCAGGTTTAAATAAAACCACACACCAAATCAAAATGCTAACAATCAAAGAAGCAACAACCTGAACGTAAACACAACTCAGGTTCACCATAATCAGAGTGATAATAGAGGGAGCCTCAGTCGAAATGAAATCACTAAAGTTGATCATATCAGTGATGAAAGCTGGTACCTAGACTCAGGGGAAACTAATCATCTAACCAGTGATCCAAACAACTTCAATCTTGAAAGAAAAGAACATAGAGGTAAACAATCGGTATGCATGTGAGATGGTAAGTCTGTCAACATCACATACTGGTAATTGGTATACAAGAGGAACCAAAAAAGGTTACTCTTGAGTACCTTGCGAAGAGTTCTTGAGATTAAAAAGATACTTTTAAGTGTGTCTCAATATTCTCAAGGTAATCGTGTCTACTTTGAATTTTATCCTAAACATAGTCTAGTAAAGGATTTACTCACTATTTTGTTTCGAAGTAAAGAAGTGAAGTGACAATAAAAATTTAATCTAATCAAATGCAGCAAAAATAGTGATAAAGAAATATGGTGTAATGTCAGTGAGGATAAAATTGAAAGAAAGAAAGGTGTTTTTGACTTGTGGTTAAATAAACTTGATCATCACAAGTGTAAAAAAATTCTTATTGAAAATAATATTGTTATCAACAATGTTTCTTTACCATACATATGCACTTATTGTCAAATGGGTAAAAGCCATAAGTTAACATTTTCTTACTCAAGCACTACATACAAAAAACCACTAGAAATAGTGGCAACTGGTCTATGGGATCCAGCCCCAATTCACACTGACCACGAATATATATATATATATATATATATATATATATATATCACTTGTAACAACCCGGAAATCCAAGCCAATTTAAAAATTTTATTTTGGCGAATTTAAGGAATTTTGAATATTCAAAATGGATTATTTTAAATAATAACGACGAGAAATTTATTTTGAATAGAATTAGAACGTATATATTTATATACGTCGTCGTTAGAATATAAATATTTATTTTAAATTATAAAAGGAATTGAAAATGGCGCGGTAGTACGATAATTCGATTTCAAAATTCAAATGAATGTACCGGGTGCAAAATAAACTGGATTTTAGTGAAACCAAAAATATTAGAATTTTATTTGAGAATATCTTTCTAACGAATCCGAGAAATAGAAATTTCATAGCGGGAATCAAAAGATATGTCCAGTTGAAATTTCAGAATAGTCGCTATGAAATTTCGGCCTTTAAAAATAATCATTTTGCAAACGACCTCGGATTTTGACGAAATCACTTTTGTTGGATCCGTGATGTCAAGCTATTGCTAGATTCCAATTTTCATAATTTTTCGAATCAATATGTGAGCGTGGCGAAGGAAAACGCATTTGACCAGTTTCAGTTGATTTTAATCGACTGGAAAATGGCCATTTTTCAAACAGTCTCAGAATTCGACGAAACTAGTTTTGTTAGGACCACATCGTCAATACGAAGCTAGAAAATATTTTTCGGGAATTTTTAGAGCTAGTATGTGGCCTCGGTAAATTGAAATGCACGTTCAAATTCAATATATAGAGTTATATGTTGATTTTGACGAAAACTGATCGAAACGGTCGTATCAGCTTGCGATGCATATCCCATTGTGTTCGGAATGAGGGTAATTAGTTATGGACGACAGTCGGTGGGTTCGATTTCGAGTCTGAAACAAAAAGTTGCCTTTTGGAATTTTAAAATAACATAAATTTTCAGAAACCCCCCCTCTATTTTCTTTCCTTTTCCTTTAAACCCCCTTCCCCTTTCCTCTTCGATCAGAAATAAAGAAAAAAAAAATTGGCCGAAGCCTCCCTCCTCGATGCCCCACCAGCCCGTCGCTCCTCTCTCCGCCCTCACCACCGCTTCACTCTCTCTCCGCATCTCACCTCCTTCCTATCGCAACCAGGCACCCCAAAACGCCGCTTCCCATCGCGACGTCAGACCACCGCGACGCGGGCCCCCCCTCCGCAGTCCTCCGCTCTCGAGCCTCCTCCCAGTGCCTTGACGCGCAACCCCCTCCACCTCCGATGCAGCATAATAGCCCCCCTACAATTTGACTGTAAGCTTTTTATATTTATTTTATTTAGTTGTTTATTTAAAATAATTAATTAAAATCAGTTTTTAAAGTTCAGATCTTTGTAGATCAATATGGAATTGTTTTCTTTAGATAAAAATTCGATTTTTACATTAAATGGCAAGACAAAGATTTAATTTTTAATTATAAAAATAGGATCTTTACTAGGTGAATGACATTATAAAGGAAGAATTTTGTTCGTTTATAAAGTAACATGATAAAGATGAGGTTTTATACATATGAAAAGAATAGATCTTTATCCTAAGAAAGTTTATACTTGTGTCATAAGAATTGATTTTTTTTTATTAGCAAAGATAAGATTTTTATTTAGTAAAAAGATTTGATTTTTTTTATAGAAGTTAGCAAGATAAAAATTCAATTTTTATATAGTAGCGGTGTAAAAATAGAATTTTTATCTATATAGTAGCGGTGTAAAAATGTGTTTTTTATATACATAGCAAGAATATAAAAATATGATTTTTATATATGTAGTGGCTACGGACGATGAAGTTGACAAAAGAAGAAACGGCGGAGATTTTCTACATATGAAGAGTCGAGGCATTTGTTTTAGCTAGTCGGTGAGAACTCCTCACTTTAATTTTAAATTTCTAGTTAATATATATACTAGGATGCAGACGGTGCCTAGCAGCACCCGACACCCGTCGTCCACAGACCATGGACGGCTTGTGTGCTTGTTTGTTTGATTTTGATGTGAAAAATTGAATGTGTGTTGTGGAATGGAATAAAATATTTTATAGTGGAAATTATTTTATAGTTAAAAATATATTTTTTAACGTATATATAAAATAAATTATTATAAACAAATCGGACGATTTGTTTATATACACTGATTTGACTGATATTGATTGGGACGATAAATTTTACACATCGCCCAATTGCACAAATAAAATCTATGTTTGATTGTTTGAAACCCCACACGGGTGTTGGGATGAAATTGGACATACACTAATCCCAATAATTAGCTGTATGTCGATCGATTGATTGACAGGCTGTTATAAGCATTGAATATTTATATTTGATGCTTATACAGTGTAGAATGCACTCTGAATGATGGTTGATTATATATCGTTGCTATTATATACATGTGTTGTATGGGATCCATATAGTTAATGCTATATGGTAATTGATTGGGCCTCATTCCAATTTGTTGAATTGTAAAGGAAATTCATTTGTTGAATAGTAAAGAAATTCATGTGTTGAATAGAATAAATATTCATTTGTTGAATAGAATAACGAAGTTATTGAAAATATAAAGCCGTGTTGATTAGAGATGCGCTATTTTGACGCGAACGATATTTATATCGATTATATTCGTTTTTATAATGAATATTGAAAATTGAATAGAATAGAAATGAATTCGAATTGAATAGAATAGAAATGAATTCGAATTGAATAGAATAGAAATGAATTCGAATTGAATAGAAAAGAAATGAATTCGAATTGAATAGAATAGAAATGAATTCGAATTGAATAGAATAGAAAATGAATTTGAAATTGATTTGAAATAGAAATGAATTCGAATTGAATAGAATCGAATTTGAATAGAATCGAATTTGAATTGAAATCAACTTGAAATGAATTTAAAACGAATTTATATTGGAAAAATTCAATTTTGATTTGAATTTGAAATGAAGTTGAAATCGTTTTGAAAACGAATTTAAAACG
Organism: Allium sativum; assembly: GCA_030737875.1. Classification (NCBI taxonomy): domain Eukaryota; kingdom Viridiplantae; phylum Streptophyta; class Magnoliopsida; order Asparagales; family Amaryllidaceae; genus Allium; species Allium sativum. The sequence continues at coordinate 586,912,179 of CM060924.1, read as the reverse complement.
ATTTATAAAATTCATTTTTAAAAGGAAATCGATGAAGTATATATTATATATATTATATATATATATAATATAATGGCCTGAATAGAACACGCCGCGCTGCGGCAGTTCATGAATTTTGACCATTAACTTCAAATTGACGTTGCGGGAGATCCGACTGTCGGATTCTCCAGAAACCGAAACCGTTGGGTTCGTATCGGAAAGAGCTTTCCAATGAATATTAGAAATTTGAAATCTAATGGTTGGATTTGGAGATATGTCCAAATCAATTTCAGAAAAGGTCGCTGTAAGTGTAGTTCGATGGCCGTAGATGGAAATCGACTGTGCGGGTCTTGATAAAATAGTTAAAAATATCTATAATTTGTGTAAAATCAAAATAAATGATTTGGGAAAAACTGGGATGAAAAACTCCATATTTGAAAAGATAAAAATGTATTTTTATCCAAATGAACTAGTTTTGAACTAGAATTAAAATCAATTTATTTTTGAAATAAATAAATTGAATTTTAAATGGGTTTTAAATAACTAGAATTTCTAATATATTTAATTGGAATTGAAATAGAATGTGATTTGGGTTTATCGTGGACTGTGTTTTAAATGACATTAGTTCTTTAATCCAGTAAAAGGAGTTTTAATGAATCTTTAATTAGATTGAAATATGAATTGATAATTTAAATTATCAAAATTGGGAAATGATCGAAAGGGGAGTATCACCAGTTTTACTCCTAGCGATAGTTAAATCTTTAATTAGATTTGAACGTGAAATGGTAATTAAATTTACCGATAACACCGTGGTGTTAGTTATGGGGTAATAACAGTTTTGCTCCATGGGATGAATAGGTTGGGATTGGGAAATAAAATAAATAATTACTTCGGTGTGGTTCGCTAATCTCGACTAGTTTGGAAAACCATAATCTGGTTTGAAATGACATCCAAAGGAAGATCAAAGAATAAATTTTAAAGAATTTATCTTTGATAAAATTAATGGGAACCTTTCCCTAGGAGTGTGAGTATCTGAATAAAAGAATATTCTGAATTGGAATGAGGCGTATATTATGTTTTATAGCACTTGTTGATTAAGATACGCGAGTTATTCAGAAAGGCTGGGTATAACCCATTCTAAATAAATGATTCGACGATAAGTTGAAGAGATTGAAGACGGTGCAAGACCGACGATCTTCACATCGAATGGATGGGTGCTACTGATGCTCACGATGGGAGTAGCTACCTTGAAGGGGGCTAAAGTAGTAGCCATCCGGACGTACTTAGAGATCGACGAATATGCGAGGAAAGTGCCTCCGGTTTCGTTCAGACCTAGAATGGACTTGTAAATGGATGCTGTGTCTGACATTGTATTCCTTTATATTGTATTCGTTGATCTCTGCTAAATATATATCTGTTTGGCGGCGGAGATTTTATTCTCTTTCTTAACGCCCTTCTCTGAGACATACGAGCTCAGAGGTTATATATTGGCAGAAATCAGTGGTACGATATGGATTGATAGTGTGGCATGCTGAGATGTAGTGATCCAGACTTTTGCTGAAAAGCAAAGTTTGGTGGATGATGATCAAAGTGCAGATTTAATATAGCACGGATTTGTGTATAGCGTTGATTCGCGAGCCTCACACCCCGGTATGGTGGTAAACTGATGGTTTGATCAGTATGCTTTTTAGAGGATGGGCACCTTAGTGGTGTCGTGGATTTGGTCGACCGAGATTGAGCTTAGTGCTCAGAGGGATAGAGTAAGCGGTGTTTTCTCTCGCCGAGACGTAAGCCACAGTGATACACGATTTCCCAAAAGTGCGGATGTGGATTACGGTGTTTTCTCTCGCTGAGATGTAAGCCATTGTGGATGGCACTACGCGATCGATCTTTCGAATCAGGAGCCACCATGATGGAAATCCAATTTCCAAATATGACATTTTGCAGTTTTGATTGTAGAGCCTAGTATTGGCGACATGATATATGGTACCCATGCCGTCTATGATTGATACATTTATATTTGAAATTGTATTCTTCACTTATAGTAATAATATAAGATGAAATTTAACGTATCAAGCATATTTGGCTATTATAAGGGAAAACCCTATCCTCTGGCTTGCGTTGCATTGTGTGATGGGACCTGGGTCTTATAATAGCTTCATTGTTCTTTATTTAGTATTGCGCTGTTTGTTTTCTGCATTGGTATTCTTGGGAGGAAACCCGTTCCATGTTATACGGCGTGGTCCCTTGATTTACCTAACTTTAAAAACAAAGATTAATAACTGTTTTTGTTCTCACACCAGTCACATGACTGACCTGGAGTTTATTGTTTTGACCTAAACTCTGGGTGCCCCTATTTCCACACGGGCAGCTAGTAGTTTTGGTTTTGCAGATTTATATTCACAGGATCCTGGTTTATAGCTGAAGCGATATTCGGAAAGCTCTGTATCCATGTATCTGTTTTCAGTTGTGCTTTGTACTGTTTCTCCACTGCGATGTATTTGAATGTAATTTAAATACCTGATATTTTCTGTGTAATATTTTTTCATACTCTGTTATATTCTTGTATTCTGATGGAATTGTTGTAATAAGCAATGAAATGTTCTTCTGTTTGTGTCCTGATTTGTCGTGTTCTCGAAGCAATCCGTGCTTTTCTTCACGGGGAAGTTTAGGTCGTCTCATTTTGGTATCAGAGCTCTGGTTTACAGAGCTAGAGAACACGACACATTAGAACCAAATGAAAGAATTCATCAGAATTTGGATTAGTAATATCCAACGAGAATGACTCATTAAAAATAGGATCAGTAGTATCCTACAACGAGTGTGAAGAGTATATTTTAAAAAGTGAAAACAAATTTTGTTTTGAAAATTTAATTCAATTATTCGTATTTGAATATTTATTTATATTGATTTGGACTATCCAGTATATAAAGATTTTGCATATACGTCTGATCCGCGTGTATTCGAAGTTTTAATATATTGGGCATATATAGAATCGCACTCTAGTCGCCCGGAGATGACTCTGATGATACTGGTGATTGACATGTCAGCATCAGTAGTTTATGTTCGAGTTTCGAAGGTGGGATTTCTATATATTTCCTATTGACTGGTGTGAGAACCAAAATTAGATAGGGCTTATTGTTGTGATTTGGCATCAAAAATGTGATTTTTTGACTATATATCAAAGTTATGAATTTGAAATGATAATTCACTAATTGATTGCTGATTGTGTTGTTTGATTATTGTTTGATTAATTGAATGTTGAACCTATAACCAAATTGAATCAAACAGTGAATTGTATTGGAAATTTATCGCATTTGCTTCCGTATACATGTACTTACATTGAACAGGTCATTGCAAGGAGGCTAGAGCAGAGAATAAAATTGTTTGCCCGACAAATAGGCACATATTTACCTTAATTTACTGTTTTGTTTGGGTGATGATGATTTTCTGAGCCGATTGGCCAACCGCTTGGCTTTTTCTTTTTCTTTTGGATTGAAGAAGGCCATGGGAGGCTATATGAAATATCTCGAAGTCCCCGATGCAGGGGAGGCTATAGCAAAATTTTTCGAAAATTTAGGGTGTTAGCCAAATTTTTGAAAAATTTGAAAAGTTCTTAGAAACTGAAAAGTTGAAGAACTTAAGCCGTAAAGAAAATAATGAAAGTTGAGTTGATTTGTTAAACAACTTTCGGCTTCGTTCCTTTTCGGGGACGAAAAGTTTTAAGTGGGGGAGATGGTAACAACCCGGAAATCCGAGCCAATTTAAATTTTTTATTTTGGCGAATTTAACGAATTTTGAATATTCAAAATGGATTATTTTAAATAATAACAACGAGAAATTTTTTTTAAATAGAATTAGAACGTATATATTTATATACGTCGTCGTTAGAATATAAATATTTATTTTAAATCATAAAAGGAATTGAAAATGGCGCGGTAGTTCGATAATTCGATTTCAAAATTCAAATGAATGTACCGGGTGCAAAATAAACCGAATTTTAGTGAAACCAAAAATATTAGAATCTAATTGAGAATATCTTTCCAACGAATCTGAGAAATCGAAATTTCATAGCGGGAATCAAAAGATATGTCCAGTTGAAATTTCAGAATAGTCGCTATGGAATTTCAGCCTTTAAAAATAGCCATTTTGCAAACGACCTCGGATTTCGACGAAACCACTTTTGTTGGATCCATGATGTCAAGTTATTGCTAGATTCCAATTTTCATAATTTTTTGAATCAATATGTGAGCGTGGCAAAGGAAAACGCATTTGACCAGTTTAAGTTGATTTTAATCGACTGGAAAATGACCATTTTTCAAACGGTCTCAGAATTCGACGAAACTAGTTTTATTAGGACCACATCATCGATACAAAGCTAGAAGATATTTTTCGGGAATTTTTAGAGCTAGTATGTGGCCTCGGTAAATTGAAATGCGCGTTCAAATTCAATATATAGAGTTATATGTTGATTTTGACGAAAACTGATCGAAACGATCGAATCAGCTTGCGATGCATATCCCATTGTGTTCGGAATGGGGGTAATTAGCTATGGATGATAGTCGGTGGGTTCGATTTCGAGTCCGAAACAAAAGGTTGCCTTTTGGAATTTTAAAATAATATAAATTTTCAGAAACCCTCCTCCTCTATTTTCTTTCCTTTTCCTTTAAACCCCCTTCCCCTTTCCTCTTCGATCAGAAATAAAGAAAAAAAGGCCGAAGCCTCCCTCGTCGATGCCTCACCAGCCCGTCGCTCCTCTCTCCGCCCTCACCACCGCTTCACTCTCTCTGCGCCTCTCACCTGCTTCTTCCTATCGCAACCAAGCACCCCAAAATGCCCCTTCCCATCGCGACGTCAGACCATCGCGACGCGGGCCCCCCTCCGTAGTCCTCCACGCTCAAGCCTCCTCCCAGTGCCTTGACGCGTAGCCCCCTCCACCCCCGATGCAGCGAAACAGCCCCCCATCCTACAATTTGACTGTAAGCTTTTTATATTTATTTTATTTAGTTGTTTATTTAAAATAATTAATTAAAATCAGTTTTTAAAGTTCAGATCTTTGTAGATCAATATGGAATTGTTTTCTTTAGATAAAAATTTGATTTTTACATTAAATGGCAGGACAAAGATTTAATTTTTAATTATAAAAATAGGATCTTTACTAGGTGAATGGCATTATAAAGGTAGAATTTTGTTCGTTTATAAAGTAACATGATAAAGATGAGGTTTTATACATAAAAAGGTCGGATTTTTAGATATGAAAAGAATAGATTTTTATCCTAAGAAAGTTTATACTTGTGTCATAAGAATTGATTTTTTTTTTGTTAGCAAAGATAAGATTTTTATTTAGTAAAAAGATTTGATTTTTTTTTATAAAAGTTAGCAAGATAAAAATTCGATTTTTATATAGTAGCAGTGTAAAAATAGAATTTTTATCTATATAGTAGCTGTGTAAAAATGTGTTTTTTATATACGTAGCAAGAATATAAAAATATGATTTTTATATATGTAGTGGCTACGGACGATGAAGTTGACAAAAGAAGAAACGGCGGAGATTTTCTACATATGAAGAGTCGAGGCGTTTGGTTTAGCTAGTCGGTGAGAACTCCTCACTTTTATTTTAAATTTCTAGTTAATATATATACTAGGATGCAGACGGTGCTTAGCAGCACCCGATACCCGTCGTCCATAGACCATGGACGGCTTGTATGCTTGTTTGTTTGATTTTGATGTGAAAAATTGAATGTGTGTAGTGGAATGGAATAAAATATTTTATAGTGGAAATTATTTTATAGTTAAAAATATAATTTTTAACGTGTATATAAAATAAATTATTATAAACAAATCGGACGATTTGTTTATATACACTGATTTGATTGATATTGATTGGGACGATAAATTTTACACATCGCCCAATTGCACAAATAAAATCTGTGTTTGATTGTTTGAAACCCCACACGGGTGTTGGGATGAAATTGGACATACACTAATCCCAATAATTAGCTGTATGTCGATCAATTGATTGATATGTTGTTATAAGCATTGAATATTTATATTTGATGCTTATACAGTGTAGAATGCACTCTGAATGATGGTTGATTATATATCGTTGCTATTATATACATGTGTTGTATGGGATCCATATAATTAATGCTATATGGTAATGGATTGGGCCTCATTCCAATTTGTCGAATTGTAAAGGAAATTCATTTGTTGAATAGTAAAGAAATTCATGTGTTGAATAGAATAAATATTCATTTGTTGAATAGAATAACGAAGTTATTGAAAATATAAAGCCGTGTTGATTAGACATGCGCTATTTTGACGCGAACGATATTTATATCGATTATATTCGTTTTTATAATGAATATTGAAAATTGAATAGAATAGAAATGAATTCGAATTGAATAGAATAGAAATGAATTCGAATTGAATAGAATAGAAATGAATTCGAATTGAATAGAATAGAAAATGAAATTGAAATTGAATTGAAATAGAAATGAATTCGAATTGAATAGAATCGAATTTGAATTGAAATCAATTTGAAATGAATTTAAAACGAATTTATATTGGAAAAATTCAATTTTGATTTGAATTTGAAATGAAGTTGAAATCGTTTTGAAAACGAATTTAAAACGATTTATATAATTCGTTTTTAAAAGGAAATCGACGAAGTATATATTATATAATATAATGGCCTGAATAGAACGTGCCGCGCTGCGGCAGTTCGCAAATTTCGACCATTGACTTCAAATTGACGTTGCAGGAGATCCGACCGTCGGATTCTCTTGAAACCGGAATAGTTGGGTTCGTATCGAAAAGAGCCTTCCAATGAATATTAGAAATTTGAAATCTAATGGTTGGATTTGGAGATATGTCCAAATTAATTTCAAAAAAGGTCGTTGTAAGTGCAGTTCGATGGCCGTAGATGGAAATCGACTGTGCGGGCCTTGATAAAATAATTAAAAATATCTATAATTTGTGTAAAATCAAAATAAATGATTTGGGAAAAACTGGTATGAAAAAAATCCATATTTGAAAAGATAAAAATGTATTTTTATCCAAATGAACTAGTTTTGAACTAGAATTAAAATCAATTTATTTTTGAAATAAATAAATTGAATTTTAAATGGGTTTTAAATAACCAGAATTTCTAATATATTTAATTGGAATTGAAATAGAATGTGATTTGGGTTTAACGTGGACTGTGTTTTAAATGACATTAGTTCTTTAACCCAGTAAAAGGAGTTTTAATGAATCTTTAATTAGATTGAAATATGAACTGATAATTTAAATTATCAAAATTAGGAAATGATCGAAAGGGGAGTATCACCAGTTTTACTCCTAGCGATAGTTAAATCTTTATTAGATTTGAACGTGAAATGGTAATTAAATTTACCGATAACACCGTGGTGTTAGTTATGGGGTAATAACAGTTTTGCTCCATGGGATGAATAGATTGGGATTGGGAAATAAATAAATAATTACTTTGGTGTGGTTCGCTAATCTCGACTAGTTTGGAAAACCATAATCTGGTTTGAAATGACATCCAAAGGAAGATCAAAGAATAAATTTTAAAGAATTTATCTTTGATAAAATTAATGGGAACCTTTCCCTAGGAGTGTGAATATCTGAATAAAAGAATATTCTGAATTGGAATGAGGCGTATATTGTGTTTTATAGCACTTGTTGATTAAGATACGCGAGTTATTCAGAAAGGCCGGGTATAACCCATTCTAAATAACTGATTCGACGATAAGTCGAAGAGATTGAAGACGCTGCAAGACCGACGATCTTCACATCGAATGGATGGGTGCTACTGATGCTCACGATGGGAGTAGCTACCTTGAAGGGGCTAAAGTAGCAGCCGTCTGGACGTACTTGGAGATCGACGAATATGCGAGGAAAGTGCCTCCGGTTTCGTTCAGACCTAGAACGGACTTGTAAATGGATGGTGTATCTGACATTGTATTCCTTTATATTGTATTCGTTGATCTCTGCTAAATATATATCTGTTTAGCGGCGGAGAATTTATTCTCTTTCTTAACGCCCTTCTCTGAGACATACGAGCTCAGAGGTTATATATTGGCAGAAATCAGTGGTACGATATGGATTGATAGTGTGGCATGCTGAGATGCAGTGATCCAGACTTTTGTTGAAAAGCAAAGTTTGGTGGATGATGATCAAAGCGCAGCTTTAATATAGCACGACTTTGTGTATAGCGTTGATTCGCGAGCCTCACACCCCGGTATGGTGGTAAACTGATGGTTTGATCAGTATGATTTTTAGAGGATGGGCACCTTAGTGGTGTCGTGGGTTTGGTCGACCGAGATTGAGCTTAGTGCTCAGAGGGATAGAGTAAGCGGTGTTTTCTCTCGTCGAGACGTAAGCCGCAGTGATACTCGATTTCCCAAAAGCGTGGATGTGCATTACGGTGTTTTCTCTCGCTGAGACGTAAGCCGTTGTGGATGGCACTACGCGATCGATCTTTTGAATCAGGAGCCACCATGATGGAAATCCAATTTCCAAATATGAAATTTTGCGGTTTTGATTGTAGAGCCTAGTATTGGCGACATGATATATGGTACCCATGCCGTCTATGATTGATACATTTATATTTGAAATTGTTTTCTTCACTTATAGTAATAATATAAGATGAAATTTCACGTATCAAGCATATTTGGCTATTATAAGGGACAACCCTATCCTCCGGCTTGCGTTGCATTGTGTGATGGGACCTGGGTCTTATAATAGCTTCATTGTTCTTTATTTAGCATTGCGCTGTTTGTTTTCTGCACTGGTATTCTTGGGAGGAAACCCGTTCCGTGTTATACGGCGTGGTCCCTTGATTTACCTAACTTTGAAAACAAAGATTAATAACTGTTTTAGTTCTCACACCAGTCACATGACTGACCTGGAGTTTATTATTTTGACCTAAACTCTAGGTGCCCCTATTTCCACACGGGCAGCTAGTAGTTTTGGTTTTGCAGATTTATATTCACAGGATCCTGGTTTACAGCTGAAGCAATATTCAGAAAGATCTGTATCCGTGTATCTGTTTTCAGTTGTGCTTTGTATTGTTTCTCCGCTGCGATGTATTTGAATGTAATTTAAATACCTGATATTTTCTGTGTAATATTTATTCATACTCTGTTATATTCTTGTATTCTGATGGAATTGTTGTAATAAGCAATGAAATATTCTTCTGTTTGTGTCCTAATTTGTCATGTTCTCGAAGCAATCCGGGTTTTTCTTCAGGGGGAAGTTTGGGTCGTCTCATCACTTTTGTTGATGCATACACTAGATATACATGGATCTATTTCTTAAAGTCAAAATTTGACACACACAACACTGTGATTCATTTTATAACACTTGTAGAAAAACAGACTAGTTCACCAATCAAAGTCACTCAGTCTGATGGTGGAGCAGAATATAAATCTTTTTAAAAAAGTTTTTTTTAAAACAAAGGAATATCACATAGAACTACATATCCATACACATCAGAACATAACAGGAAAGAAAGCACATGAACGTAGTTGAAACTGGCACAACATTATTATCTCAGGAAAAATGCTACTATAATTTTGGTTTAACTCTTATAAACAAATTACCAAAAAAAGTACTAAAAGGACTCAGCCTACATGTAAAATTATTCGGCGCTAAGCCAGATTTGAACTTTCTTTTAACCTTTGAATGTTTGTGTTATCCTTATCTTAAACCCTATAACAAACACAAGCTGGAATTTAGATCTAAACCATGTACTTTTATTGGATATGTAACAAATAAAAAAGGATATAAATGCTTGGATGAAAATGGTAGACTATTCTTAAGTAGAAGTGTTATGTTCAATGTAAACAAATTCATGCACTATATTGAACATGTCAAACAACTACTAAAATTTATGATGCAAGAGTATCTATTTCACCAATACCTTTGTACTCAAATCTCACAAGTGCAAGTGAGTCTGAGAAGACCACTGATGATTCAACATCATAATAGATCGAAATGGATGAGGCAGTGCAATCATCAAGCCAACTCAGCCATGTTGGAGAATGGAGTTTTGATGATAACAACCTTATTTGAATTATCATTATTAATTAATTATAAAATATATAATAACATTTCTATCTAGAGTATATATGTATATACACACATATATATATATATATATATGCAGGGCTTGTATACAGGACTTAAATACTGAAGACTGTACAGTTTTAGAGTTCCAAGAGATTCAGGATGCAAAAGAGATTCAAGACTCATGAATTATCAAGTTACCAAGATTTTAAGAAAAATATAGTAATTGAGTCTAGTTTATATGTAAGAATCTGAATAGCACTCCAGGTTCAAATTTTGATTTTCAAAATTTGATTTTCAAATTTCAAATTCTATCTTGATTTCAAATTATTTCAAACTATTATCTTACTTATGATTTCAAACATATATGTTTATAAAGTTTTAATATATATAAGTTTATAATATATGTATATATAGATTTTATAGTTTTAAATCTTATATCTTTACAAATATGTTTATATAATATATTACTATGTTTCCATAAGATTTTACACTTTGGAATATTCATTTAAATTACTAAGTTTTGATTCAAAAATTTCCAGAATAATATATATGTTTACACACCTGAAAAATTGTTTTAAAAAACAAAATATAAGACATATGTCGACATACATTTTTGACTAAGTCGACATACAACTGTCATAATTTCAATTTTGAAAGGAAGTGTCTTTTCACTATTTGTAATGTTTTTGAAATGTTGCAACCATTGAGATGCTATAAATAGGGGTTGATTTCGATTTTTTGTAATTCTTCTTCTTCATCTTCACCCCTTTACGTACCCCCATTAATATACATCATTTTCTTGATTTCTACACTTATATTTTGCCGATTTCTACTCAAATTATATCAAACTTCTTCTCTTCTCAGTCTCTATCAAATACTCTCTGAATTGAAGTGCTATTGAAGAGTTATATAACTGTTGTAATCATTTGGGAATTGTTTGGAAAGGGTGTGTTCCTTATAGCCCTGAAATCAAGGAAAGGGAGCAGTGTTAACCTTGTAGCTGTGAAATCAAGGGTGTTTAGAGCAGTGTTAACCTTTTATCTATGAAATCAAGGGGTTTTGCTTGGATATTGATAATAATAAAACTCTGCGCAATCCAACATTGCATGGGACTAGACCTAGGAGTAATCCGAACCTGTATAAAATCCGGTGTGTTCTTTGTTTTTCTGAATTTTATATTTACTTATATTTGCGTGTGTTTGGTTCTGTGTTTATGATCATCCCTGGTGTGATAATCGTTGTGTGATTCATATAGTAGATCAATTAAGTTTAAGATTTTCATAAATTCCTTGTAAACACTATTCACCCCCTCTCGTGTTTATTTTTCCTTAAGATCCACATTTTGTATTCCCTAACAATTGGTATTAGAGCATAGGTTTTCAAAAGGTTCAGAATCTGATTCTTTAAATATTAAATGACAACCAACACAAGTAATAAAAGTTCTTTTGTAGAGGGTCAGTCCAATGTTAGACTACCACTACGTAATGGCAGTAATTATTTATATTGGGCATGTAGAATGAAAATATATTTACAATCAGTAGGATTAGACGTATGGAATAGTACACATACTGAATATGTTGAACCCACTACTAATTTTGCATAATGGACTAATGAACAAAAGGCTGCGGCACAAAAAATTCTAAAGACGTGAACATATTGTTCTTTTCATTAAATAGAAATGAATTAATAGAGTGTCAGTTTATAATTTTGCTTATGAAATATGGAGAACATCACAAATTACTCATGAAGGAACCAATAAAGTTAAACAAACAAAAATATCATTGCTAATTAATCAGTTTGAGTTATTTGTAATGAACGAGAATGAATCTATCTCTGATATGTATTGCAGATTCCAGGAGATCGTGCATTCATAAATAGCATTAGAAAAACTTATCCAGAAGAAGGCCAAATAAGGAAAATACTTAATTCCTTGATTCCTGAATGGTATCAGAAAACATTGGCGATTGAAGAAGCCCATAATGTCAGTGAAATGAAGATTGAGGAGCTAATTGGAATTTTTGATGTTGCTCGAAGTCCAATTACAGAAAAGAAAAGAAGCCAACAATAAAGAAATCTATATCATTCAAAGAAACAATAAATGGTTCTAATTTAAGTAGTGGGGATGATGAAGAAACTGCTTTAATAACAAGGAATTATAGAAAATTTCTGAGATATAAAAGGAGAAATAATTTTCAGAGAAATAATCAAGGGAGTTTAGGAAGAAATGATGATAAATGTTATAACTGCAATAAACCAGGTCATATAAAGAGAATGTGTCCAAATCCAGATAAATCAAATCAACAAACAGACAATAGTAATTCATCAAACAAGAGAAAGAGGGCATATGCAGCAACAGTAGACAATTCAAATTCGTATTCATCATCAAGTAATGAAGTGCTAGGAACCGGAAATTCAAATATGTGTTTCATAGAAATTCAGAATTCAGGAAATGTCAAAGAAATGGATCTTAAAACTAGGTACACCTTAATTAATTTTTAATTTTTTGGTTGATTTGGATGAATGGATGTTTTGTTTGCCTTGTTTGAATTTGAAATTTAAACTTTAAAATTCAAATTTAACATTAAAATTCAAATTTGAAATTTAAAATTCAAAATAATAATAAAATAATAAATAATGAAAAATTTAATTTTAGATGTTTGTTAGGATTATATATTATTTCAGAAAATAATAAATCTGATATATAAAATAGTAATATAATAAAACAAAAGTTAAAATAACTTGTCTTTTGAAATTCAACATGTATGTCGACATACATAAATCGACATGTCGACATATAGGCCAGAAAATGAAATTCAAAATTTTAATTTCAAGAGTTTGAACTTCCAAACTTCCCTCCATCTTTTCATCAACTCCCAAGGTCTGAAAATGTGTCATTAATTTTAGAAAAGCTGTGCCCATTCAATCTCTGTTTATTTATCTATTCAATCTCATTCTCTCTACCTCTCATTCTAATTTCAAACAACTTTCTTCATATCTATACTCTTCAAAACAACGCTTTAATGGATTCCTCAAGCACACGCAAACAATGAGATTAACCAAAACCACCAAAGGTTATCTCTATAAAGATGAAGAAGCCATCAATACCTATGTTGACTACTTAGCAAATGCAAAAGTCAATATGGGAGCTTTCGCCGTCTTTGAAGATTTTCCATCTTATGATCTTCCTTCTCTTTTCAGTCAAAATGAAGTTCTAAGCTTGGTTGACTCTCTAGATAACAATGAAGTTTGCTACACGAAACTCGTCAAAAAGGTAATATTCAAGTTTAAAACGTGACTTTTACGAAGGAAATGAAAATCAATTATGGAGTAGAGTAAAAGGCACTCAAAACATCTTAGATTGGGAACTTTTGGGTACTATCTTAAATTGTTAGTGTACAGGCTCGGATTTTTCGGAATTTGAAGTTGATGAAACGGATTTGGGAACCTTTCATCACATATCTGAAAGCGGTTCTCATTTGGAATTCAAAAATTGCTTCTTCCGCCTAAAAGCAAGACTCCTCAACCTCCTCCTTCAGCATACCATCACTTCCTGTTCCAGAAATTTCAATAATCCTACTCTCAAAGTTCAAAAAACTCTCTTTGTTATTTTTGGAGTTTATATTATTAATTGTGCCGATATGATTTCAAAAGAATTTAAGCCCAAAGAAAGTCCACAAGAGAAAACACTATTTGTTATGGAGTTTAACTAACTTAGACTTTTGAATATTTTGGAGTGGATCTTAAAGGAGAAGGATTTGTGTTAAGAAAGAACTCAACAAATATACATCTTATGCAAATTCCAATCGCCTTTAAGCCTTATGAAACATTCGAAAATAAACAAACCCGAACGCAATCACAACAAGTAGAAAATCCTAGGGATATCGAAGAAGAAGAAGAAACCTCTTTTGAAAGTATAGAGTGTCCATCTAATACTAGAACCGTATCCAAAGAAATGCTTATTGAAAATCAAGCCATTTTAGCAAGAAACCAAAAGAAAATCCAAAAGACTGTTACCCATATTTCTAAGTTCATTGGCAAAATAGGAAGAAACCTTGGAATATCATCTTCCTCCTCCTCATCCGCTGAAATCTAAGCTTATCTAGTTTATGTTATCATTCGTATTTGCTTGTGTTTGCTTTCGAATCTCGTATTTAGTATCTTGTATTTGTTGAATGTATTTACTTTCAAGTCGTAGTGGATGATGTTTATTTCTGTCAAAACAATCTTTAATTTACTGGAAAAACAATAGAATTAAATAAATTAAAATAATATAATAAGAATAAACTAAAAAGTTGAAAATAAACAAAATAATAACACAAGTATGTGGACATACATTTCTCATTATGTCGACATACAACTGCAAGTTGTTCAAATTTGTTTAAAATTTAAATAAACAACTAGTGTTTATTCAATTCCAACGAATTCCAAAACCTGTAAATACTTATTTCTTCCAGAAAAATTTATTATATCCTTTCTCCTTCTTCTCTAATCATTTCTTATCTAAAATATCAAATTACGACAAATCCTACTCATAATTTGGGTGAAAATCTTGAAGAAACATTGAATTCATTCAAGAACATCTTGTCCATAATACTTCGTAATCAGTGTCATCTCGGATTAATTCAAATGAAGATGTTTGAATATCAAGAAAAAAAACTCTGATGTTATACATTAGTCAATTTCCTCTCATTTCAGAAATGAAAACAACAACCTTGCTAAAGCACCACCCACAAAAGAAAATGAAGATTGGGAAGTCATCAAGAAGGATCCAATCTTTTGAGGATACAGATGGGGGGAAATTCCAAGAGATATTTGAATTGTTTGGTATGATTGGTTTGTTTCACTTGAATTTGTTTAAACTTGTTTCTAAATATTGCTTGGTTTGGATTGCTTGGATCTAAAACTTATACATACATACATACATACATACATATATATACATATATATATATTGAAATATTTGTAAATATTAACTATAATACTTGGATAGATTGATTTGTTTATACTTTTAGGATAATATAGGCATTAATTTATGGGGAGTCATATATATTAAGTACTTTAGTATAGAATCAAGTATTATAATCTTAGAATATATAGATAGATATAGGTTAGAGATATTTATGGTGGGGGAGTACATTTAGAATTTATTTTTGTTGATGACAAAGGGGAGAAATTATAAAATAAGGATTAGTTAGGCTTAGTTTAAGGGGGGTATGTAGGATTCATGGTGGCGGGGGAGTATTCGAAGGACCAAATCAAAAAATATCAACAGGTATGAATATTTTATAAATCAAGGTTGTCATCATCCAAAAGGGGGAGATTGTTGGAGAATGGAGTTTCTATGACAACAACCTTATTTCAATTCTCATTATTAATTTATTATAAAATATACACTAACATTTCTATCTAGAATATAGACACACACACACACACACACACACACACACAGATATATATATATATATATAGGGTTTGTATACAGGTCTTAAATACTGAAGATTGTACAGTTAAGAGATTCAGGATTTAGAGGAGATTCAAGACTCATTAGTAATCAAGTGATCAAGATATCAAGATTTCAAGAGTTCAAGAAAAATATAGTAATTGAGTCTAGTTTATATGTAAGACTCTGAATAGCAATCGAGGTTCAAATTATGATTTTCAAATTCTATCCTGATTTCAGATTATTTCAAACTATTGTCTTTCTTATGATTCCAAACACACACACACACACACATATGTATATGTGTATATATATATATATATAAAGTTTTAATATATATAAGTTATATATATAGTTTTTATTCTTTTGAATCTTATATCTTTATAAATATTTTTATACAATATATTACTATGTTTCCATATGATTTTACACTTTAGAATATTCACTAAAGTGACTAAGTTTTGATTCAAGATTTTACATAATAATATATATGTTTAAACACTTGAAAAATAGTTTTAAAAATCTAAATATAAGATATATATCAACATACATTTTTTGCTATGTTGACATACAACTGTCATAATTTCAATTTTCAGAGGAAGTGTCTTTTCACTATTGTAACGTTTCTGAAACGTTGCAAGCATTAAGACACTATAAATAGGGGCTGATTTCGTTTTTTTTTATAATTCTTCTTCTCCATCATTACACCTTTTCATATCACCATTAATATACATCATTTTCTTGATTTCTACACTTATACTTTGCCTATTTCTACTCAAATTATACCAAACATCTTCTCTTCTCAATCTCTATCAAATACTCTCTGAATGGAAGTGCTATTGAAGAGTTATAGGGTTGTTGTAATCATTTAAGAATTGTTTGGAAAAGGTTGTGTTTCTTGTATCCCTGAAATCAAGGAAAGGGAAAGGTGTTAACCTCGTAACCGTGAAATCAAGGGTGTTTGGCGCTGTGTTAACCTTGTTGTCGTGAAATTGAGGGGATGTACTTGGATATTGATAATAATAAAACTATGTGCAATCCAGTGTTGCGTGGGACTGGACGTAGGATTAATCTGAACCATTATAAAATCTGGTGTGTTGTTTCCTTTTCTGCATTTTATATTTACTTATATATGTGTCTGTGTTTTATTCTGTGTTTATGATCATCTCTGGTGTGATAATCGTTGTGTGATTCATATAGTAAATCAATTAAGTTTAAGAGTTTCATAAATATTTATAAACACTATTCACCCCCCTCTAGTGTATGTTTTTCCTTAAGATCCGCATTCCGCATTCCCTAACAATCCAATCACTTACAAGAAAATTAAGTCAAAGAAAAGATGTTAGTGAGGGAATCACAACAAGGCAAAATAATCAATCTGATGATGAAGAAGAAAATATAAGTGAGGAAGCACAATCCGAAACTCTACCTTAAATCAAATCAACACATCTAATGGTCATTAGAGGAAAAAGTGGCATGTTCAAGCCAAAAAATACACCATTTTCACCATGGATGAAGAATCAAACACTTCTGAACAGAAAAATAACAAAAACAATTGGAGGGAAGAATGGATGATGAGTATCATGCTCTCATGAAAAACCAAACATTGCAGTTAGTCGGGCCACCCAGAGGCAAAAACATAGTGGGGGTGCAAATGGACATATAGGATAAAAAGAAACCCTGATGAGTCCATAAACATATACAAAACCAGACTAGTTACCAAAGGGTACACACAAAACCAAGGTTTTGACTAGCAGTGGTAAAACCATCCACAATAAGGACAGTACTTACTATAGTAGTACGCAAAGGATTGACACTCAGATAATTAGATGTTAACAATGCCTTCTGGTAGAGGTTTCTGATAAAAAGTAGTTTTTCCAATTGAATTTAGCCACGGCCTGAAGTCGGGTCTAAATTATATTAAAAAATTACGATATAAAATTGCCATGGACTGGAGCCATTGAAGATGGAGAATTTTCCATGATCTATAGCCATGGCAGAATGATATTTTGCCATGATAGAATGATATTTTGCCACGGTCGAAAGCCATGGCGAAATATAATTTTACCACGACTCTGTTCCGTGGCAAAATATCATTCTGCTACGGCTCTAGGTCATGGTTGAGTCGTGGAATTTTTTTCTACACCGCATTTTTCTATGGCTCTAGGCCATGGAAAAATTCATTACTACTGCCCAAATCCGTGACTAAATTGCTTTTTTGGTTTGTGAAAAAGTATAACTCTGCACAGCTAATGAATTTTGTCATGGCTCTGATCCGTGGCAAAATTTTGCTACACACTATTTTGCAATGGCTCTAGATTGTGACAAAATTGATTAGCCACGGCCCAAAGCCATGGAAAGATTTCTTTTCTGTTGTAGTGTTTAAAAAGAAAGGGATATCACATAGACCTACATGCCCACACACATTAGAACATAATAGAGTACTAGAAAGAAAGCACAGACACGTAGTTGGAACTGGATCAACATTATTAGCTCAAGCAAAAATGCCACTACAGTTTTGGCTTTACCCTTATAAGTAGATTACCAAAAAAATTACTAAAAGGAGTTAGTCGACATGAAAAATTATTTGGTGTTAAGCCAGATTACAAATTTCTTAGAACCTTCGAATGTTTGTGTTATCCCTGTCTTAGACCCTATAACAAACAAAAGCTGGAATTTAGATCTAAACCTTGTACTTTTATTGGACATACAACAAGTCAAAAAGGATATAAATGTCTGGATGAAAATGTCAGAGTATTCTTTAGCAAAAGTGTCATGTTCAATGAAAATATATTCATGCACTATAGTGATAATGTCAAAACAGGTAATAAAATTTATGATGCAAGAGTATCTATTTCAACGATACCTTCGTACTCAAATTTTACAAGTGCAGGTGAGTCTGAGAAGACCACTGATGATTCAACATCACACCAGACCAGAATGAATGAGGCAGTGCAATCATCAAGTTAACTTGTAACAACCCAAGGAAATTTGACGCCTAAATTTCGACAATAATACATAAACCCGTATTACTTGCCAAACTCCAAGTATCGAAAACACCAGATAGTTAATAGAAATAAATTAGAGGGTATGATAAGAAAGAAAGATTAGAATAAGAAGACGAAGAACCAACAAACCCACAATACACATAGTCTCACATTGCAGCGGAACAAAATATAATATAAAAACAAATCTTTATTGAAAGCTTAAAATAATACTTACAATCATCATAGTACATACATACATCTGGACATTTAGAACATCCTTTCCTCATAGACAATCAAACAGCGGAATAGTAACTATATAATATCATACGTCTGAACTCTTCCAGCTCATCTCTTGACAGCATCTGATAACCTGAACCTATGAAACTCAGTCCAACCCGAGCATTGCAGATGCCACAGATCAGTCTGGTGAACCAGCGTGAAAAAATTCACGAAGTTTGTAGGCATCATCCAACATGATTTTTAAGCAAGAATCTTTTCGAAAGAAAAAGGATAATTGTAGGACTAATCCACACATACGAATGGTTTTTACCTTAGAATAACCCAATACATATATGAAATCATATTTATTCTGATATTATAATAGTGCCTAAATCAAATAAATAACCATCTAGCAGAACGCTTGCATCTCACGCTCTACATACATAGTATATAATCAAAAACTGCGGGCTTTTATTAGAGAATGGATTTCCAACTATGGCAAGGTATATGACCATCTCTCGACAGTGTATCTCTAGAGAAAATACACTAGGATTCAATAAGAACATCTTGCAGCCCTGGCTAAACATGAATGACCACTCACTTCGCTTGAGTGTTCAAAATATAATGTCACCTTACGGTCGGTACTAACATAAACGTTTCCCGGGAGACAGAAAAAAGAAAGAATAACAAAATAAATTTCTCTAGATGGTGATAATACACCCTATTTGGAGTGACCCACATAGTCATGCGACTTACCCGATTTTATACAATTTCCCGGTTGATGAGGCTTGAGCTTTCAGTTATTTTTTTAAGATACACTACACCATAACAACAAATTTGACACCCCCTTATCCGCCAAATTTGATATAGGTTATAGCCGTATCAAATTTGATTTGGTTCTTTGCCGTATCTAAATATTTAGATAAGGCTATGAGCCTAATTTAAATTGGATATGGGTATAAACCGTTTCAAAATCGTGCCTCTTTTAGTGTAAAATTTCCATGAAAACACACACCTTTCCCTCCTTAATTTTAATTCCCTTAGGCTCTCTCCCTCCCTTTCTTTTATTTCCCTTGGTGAATATTATATATCGTGCCCTATTTCCATTTCTGCAATCGCTCACAAAATAACATATCTGAAAGTTGTCTACTCAAATCGGCTTCTTCATCATCGTTTGCAAATCGTGCGTCTCAATATCTGGTAAAATTTTGATTTGATTCGATTTCTTGTAATCATTACTGTTTTCGCTATTGTTTCAACTTGCTCTTGGCCTTGAGCTATTTACTGGTTTTTACCCAAGGGCGGCTACAAAGCAAGGTTGGACATTGAACAAAGCAAGGTTTTTGCAGTTGGTCATATTTTACTATGGTTAATGTACACCTTATTTGATCTATTTCCTTGTATTACTCATACTAGATCGGATATGTTGAAAATGAACCTGAATTTAATTTGTTAAACTATTATGCTCATTCCAGTAAATAAAACTAGTTTTAGGTTAACTAGTTAATTCATGTGATGAACCATACATAAGAATTAGCTAGTTTTATTTACTTTTCATGTGGCGAACCTAAACAAATGTACTGAAACTAATTTTATTTATTTATTTCAATAAATAATTCGTGTTAGAAATAATACCATTGTTAGTTTATAAACTGTAAATGCCTGGAGGAAATAAACCCGCTAAGGCCTGAAAGTTCCTTTGATGTTTTAACGGAGAAAGATACAGGCATGTGCGAAGTGGGGGTAGGTCTGTTTTTGATCCAGTGGTAGATGGAGAAACAAAAACTAACTTGCCAATGAAAACATACAGTTAAAGAATATACGGGAATATGTGAGGGCGTGGCCTATTTGTTTGATGCAATTATATAGATATTAATTTTATTATATAGATAGTAACAAATTTTGAATTGTATCAGCATTTTATAAATTACAACAATTTTTGAATAGGAGGGCAACATGCCACTTGTGATCCAGTTATATGTGAAGGGGGTGGGGCCATTTGAGATCCAGTGGTAGATGGAGAAACAAAAACTAACTTGCCAATGAAAACATACAGTTAAAGAAAGATACAGGCATGTGTGAAGGGGATAGGCCCATTTGTTTGATGCGATTATATAGATATTAATTTATATATATATATATATATATAGTAGCAAATTGTGAATTGTATCAAC
This sequence comes from Allium sativum, assembly GCA_030737875.1. Classification (NCBI taxonomy): domain Eukaryota; kingdom Viridiplantae; phylum Streptophyta; class Magnoliopsida; order Asparagales; family Amaryllidaceae; genus Allium; species Allium sativum. Next base: position 586,891,303 of record CM060924.1, on the reverse strand, counting down.
ATTTTATAAATTATAGCAATTTTTGAATAGGAGGGAAACATGCCATTCAGTAAAGACAAAAAGTGGATTAACGAATCTGATCAAAGAACTACATAGTTGTACTAACCCGGAAATCTGAGCCAATTAAAATTTTTTATTTTGGCAATTTCAATGAATTTTGAATATTTAAAATGAATTATTTTAAATAATAATGACGAGAAATTTATTTTGAATAGAATTAGAATGTATAAATTTATTTGAATTGTCGTTAGAATATAAATAATTATTTATAATTAAAAAAGGAATTGAAAATGACGCGGTAGTTTGAAAATTCGATTTCAAAGTTCAAATGAATGTACAAGATACAAAATAAACCGGATTTTAGCGAAAACAAAAATATTTGAATCTATTTGAGAATATCTTTCCAATGAATCTGAAAAATCAAAATTTCATAGCGGGAATAAAAAGTTATGTCCAGTTGAAAATTCAGAATAATCGCTATGTAATTCTGGCCCTTAAAAATGGAAGTTTTGCAAACGACCTCTGTTTTCGACGAAACCACTTTTATTGGATCCGTGATGTCAAGTTATTTCTAGATTTCAAAATTCGTAATTTTCTGAGTCAATATGTGAGCGTGGCAAAGGAAAACGCGTTTTGTCAGTTTTAGTTAATTTCGATCGACCAGAAAATGGCCATTTTTCAAAGGGTCTCAGAATTTGACGAAATTAGTTTTGTTAGGACCATATCGTCAATACGAAGTTAGAAAATATTTTTCGGGAATTTTTAGAGTCTGTACGTGGCCCCGGTAAATTAAAATGTGCGTTCAAATTCAATATATAGAGTTATATTTTGATTTTGGGTAGAAACTGATCGAAATTATCGAATCATCTTACGATACATATCCCATTGTGTTCGGAATGAGGATAATTAGCTAGGGGCGACCGTCGGTGGGTTCGATTTCGAGTTTGAAACAAAATGTTGCTTTTAGAATTTAAAAATAATTAAATATATATATTATATTATATAATCTCTCACTCTCCCTCTCTATTTTCTCTTTCCCCATTCAGTCTTTCATAATAAAAAAAAGAAGAAAAGGGAATCGCGTCCTAGCCCCATCGCAGCCCTTCCGGGAGGCCACCACCGCCGTATCGCCGAGCACCAAGGTCGCCGCCCCCCTTCTGTGCCACCGTCCTCCCTTCTTCCTCCCCCTCTTCTGAATTGACCGCGCCCCTATTCCCCCCAGAAACCCTAAAACCCGATTAAACCCTCCACCACCGCCTTCCACTGAATGCCGCCCCCTCCGATCGCTCAGACCCCCCTGCCACGCCTCCGACCTCCTTCGTCGCCCTAGCATCCCCTCCCCACCTCTTTGAAAGCTAAAGTAAGTTTTATTTATTTTATTTCATTTACTTGTTTGTTTGTTTTCTTATTATTTCAAAGAAGTATAGATTTTTATTTAAATAAAAATATGGATTTTTATGACAACGAAGTTATATTTTTTTTATGCATAACGAGTTATAAAGATTTGGTTTTTATTCATATGAAGTTAAAGAGTATAAAAATATAATTTTTATATAAGGAGAGTATAAAAATATAATTTTTAAATAATGTAGAGTAATAAAAATATGATTTTTATTAATGTAAGAGATTAAAAATACGTTTTTTATAAAAGTATGATAATAAAAATATGATCTTTATCATCTGAAGAGCGAAAAGAAAATATGATTTTGATTATATACTAGAGAATATAAAAAGGTGATTTTTATATGAGTGGCATTATAAATACAATCTTTATATAGGAAGTAGCGTTGTTAAAAATATAATTTTTAACATATACTTCGTGAAACAGACTGCGTTGGAAGAACGATGAAGATTTCCTATATATAAAGAGTCGCGGTGTATTGGTTTAGCTAGTCAGTGAGAACTCCTCACTAAAATTTTCTATTCAATTATTTATTTTATAACTGCATATATAAACTGCTCCCCGTCATCCACAGACCATGGACGACTTGTGTGATTGTTTGTGTTGTGAAAATTGACTGTTGGTTGTGAAATAAAATATATATTCATGTGTCGAAATAAAATATATATTCATGTGTGGAAATAAAATATATATTCATGTGTTGAAATAAAATATATATTCATTTGTTGAAATAAAATATATATTCATGGGTTGACATAAAATAAATATTCATTTACAAATCGAACGATTTGTTTATGTACACCGATTTGACTGATATTGATTGGGACGATAAATTTGACACATCACCCAACTGCACAAATAAAATCTGTGTTTGATTGTTTGAAACCCCACACGGGTGTTGGGATGATATTTGACATACACTAATCCCGATTGTTTAGTTGTATGTCAATCGATGGGTTGACATACTGTGTAAGCGTTAATTATTTATACTTAATGCTTATGCAGTTGTGTGGTGCACTCTGGATGATGGTTGATGATTTATCGTTGCTATTATATACATGTGTTGTAGAATATCCATATAATTAACATTATATGGTAATTGATTGGGCCTCATTCCAATTTGGAAAATAAGGAATATTATAAAAATAAATTCATGTGTTGAATATAAAATAAATTCATGTGTTGAATATAAAATAAATTCATGTGTTGAATAGAAACAAAAATTCATGTGTTGAATAATATAAATTCATGTGTTGAATAGAATAAATATTCATGTGTTGAATAAAATAAATATTCATGTGTTGAATAGAATAAACATTCATGTGTTGAATAAAAGCCATGTTGACTAGATTAACGCCATTTTGACGTGAATGATATTTATATCGATTTTATTCATTTTTATAATGAATATAGAAAAGAAAGTGATTTCAAAATATAACGTCTTGAAAATATTATCATTTGTATATCGATGATGTGGAATGTTCAATTTTGATTCGAAATTGAATATGAAGTTGAAATCGTTTCGAGAACAAATATAAAACGATTTATAAAATACGTTTTGAAAGGTAATCGACGAAATATATATATATATATTATAAATATAATGGCCTGAATAAAACGCGCCGCGACAGTTCGCGAATTTCGACCATTGACTTCGAATGAACGTTACGGTAGATCCGACCGTCGGATTCTCCTAAAACCGGAACCGTTGGGTTCGTATCGAAAATAGCTTTCTAATGAACATTAGAGATTTGAAATCTAACAGATGGATTTAGAATTATGTCCAAATCAAATTTGGAAAAGGTCGCTGTAAGTGCAGTTCGATGGCCGTTGATGGAAATCGACTGTACGGGCCTTGATAAAATTATTAAAAATAGTAATAATTTGTGTAAAATCATAAGAAATGATTTGTGAAGAATTGAGATGAAAATTCCAAATTTGAAAAGATAAAATAGATTTTTATCGAAATGAACTAGTTTTGAACTAGAATAATAATTTATTTATTTTTAAATAAATAAATTGGATTTGAAAGGGTTTTAAAAGTAACCAGAATTTCCAATAACTGAATTGGAATGGATTTGAATCGAAATTGTCTTTGGAATATTTCGATGTTGATTTCGTGATTATACAGATATTGTTATGAAAATTTGAAAGATATATTAATATCGTTATTTCCAATACGATATTTGTTGGTTGTAGAATTTGAATATAAGCCGATATATTTTCTATTCAGAGCCTTGTATTTAATATCAAATGGGATTTGGGTTTATCGTGAACCATGTTTTAGATGACACTGGTTCTTTAACCCAGTTAAAGGCAGGATATTGATTTTTGGGAAGATTAAAACTAAGTGGAGTTTTATTGAATCTTTAATTAGATTGAAATGATAAAGAATGGAGTATCACCAGTTTTGCTCCAAAGCGATAGCTAAATCTTTAATTAGATTTGAACGTGAAACGGTAATTGAATTTACCGATAACACCGTGGTGTTAGATATGAAGTATTATCAGTTTTACTTCATGGGATGAATAGGTTGGGATTCGGAAATTAAAACAAATGATTACTTCGGTAAGATTCGTTAATCCTGACTAGTTTGGATAAACCATAATTTGGTTTGAATTGATATTCAAAGGAAGATTAAAGAATAAATTTAAAGAATTTATCTTTGACAAATTTAATGGGAACCTTTCCCAAAGTGTAAGAATATTTGAATAAAAGAATATTCTGAATTGGAAGGAGGCGTATGTTGTGTTTGTGTAACACTTGTTTATTATATACGCGAATTATTCAGAAAGATCGGGTTTAACCCATTCTGAATAACTGATTCGACGATGTGTCGAGGATGAAGACAGTGGTCGAAGACCGAAGGTCTTCACGTCGTTTGGGTGATTACTGATGATCTTGATTGGGTTGTACACCCAAGAGGAGAGAATCAGTTGGTGATCGTCCAGACGCACTTGGAGATCGATGGATATGCGAGGTACAAGGTGCCTCCGGTTTCGTTCAGACCCAGAACGAACTTGTAAATGGACTGTGTGTCTGACATTGGATTTTATTCTATGTGATTGATTTCTATTAAATATATATCTATTTGGCGGCGGAGAATTTATTCTCTTGCTTAACGCCCTTCTCTGAGACATACAAGCTCAGGGGTTATATATTGATGGATATTAATCGCATGGAGTGAATTGCCTGTGTGGCATGCCTAAGTGGCAATTGATCAAGGCTTCTGTTGAAAAGCAAAGTCTGGTGGTTGATGATCAAACAACCGCCTGTGTAGCATAGCTTTGTGTAACGTTGATTCGCGAGCCTCACACCCCCGGTTGTGAACCAGAAACGGGAGAGGACATCAGGGAGGGCATGCGTTTCCTTCTAACTAAGGTGGTGTCAGTGACCTACCAGCCCTGACATTTATATTATTTTCACCTGTGTGGTTGTTGCTGTTGCGAGGCTCCTCGGATATATCGGTGACTATGTGGAGCCGATGGTGTCGTTTGGCTCATTTATGCCCCAAAGGGTGGGGAAATGCAGTGTTCATGCATTTTAATCCACATCGGTGGACCGGCCCTGACGATCCAAGGGCTCACCTGTGTCTGGGTCCTGAGGCTCGGGCTAGGGAGTCTCAAATCGGTGAGGACTATCTTTTGCCTCGGTTCACAGATGGAAACCCAACTTCCAATACGTGACATTTACGGTTTTGATTGTAGAGCCTAGTATGGCGACATGATGCATAGTACCCATGCCATCTATGATTGATATTTATGATTGAAATTGTTTTGACACTATACACTTATAATAGTATTAAATGATTTGTTTTTAATGTACCAAGCATGTTTGGCTATTATAAGGGAAAACCCTATCCTCCGGCTTGCGTTGCATTGTGTGATGGGACCTCGGTCTTATAATAGCTTCATTTTTCCAAAAAGCATTGCGCTGTTTTGTTATATGCACTGGTATTCTTGGAAGGAAATCTGTTCCGTGTTATACGGCGTGGTCCCTTGATATATCTGATTTAAAGTAAAGATTTAAATAACTTTTTTAGTTCTCACACCTGTCCCATGACTGACCTGGTGTTTATTGTTTTAACCTAAACTCTGGGTGCCCTTATTTTCCGCACGGGTAGCTACTAGTTTTGGTTTTGCAGATTTATATCCACAGGATCCTGATCTAAGCTGAAGTGATATGTAAGAACCCGTAACTTCCCCGGTAAGGAAAGAGCGGATACTTTGAGAACAACACACTAAAGAACGCAGACAGAAGAACATTTAATTGTGTATTACAACAATCCCATCAGAATACAAGAATATACAGAGTATAAATAAATATTACACATTATAAAATATTAGATATTACAATACATTACATAGCAGCGCGAAATAATGTAATACACAACTAGAAGTAATACATGGATACAGAGCTTTCCGAGTATCATTCCAGCTGTAAATCAGGATCCTGTGAATATAAATCTGCAAAACCAAAACTACTAGCTTCCCATGTCAAAATAAGGGCACCCAGAGTTTAGGTTAAAACAATAAACTCCAGGTTAGTCATGTGATTGGTGTGAGAACTAAAACAGTTATTAATCTTTATTTTAAAGTTAGGTAAATCAAGGGACCACGCCGTATAACACGGAACGGGTTTCCTCCCAAGAACACCAGTGCATAAAACAACTGTGCAATGCTAAATAAAGAACAATGAAGCTATTATAAGACCCAGGTCCCATCACACAATGCAACACAAACCGGAGGATAGGGTTTTACCTTATAATAGCCAAAGAATGCTTGATACGCTAAATTTCATGTTTTAATTCTTAATCAGACTCCAACCGTAAATTAGTAAGAGAACGATTCCCTAAGTATTAACCCCGAAGGCCGAAATCAACATCAGACCAATACCCAGGAAACCACCCATCTTAACTCGTTTCCAGTTAGTTTCTGATTTTATATACAATCATAAATATCAATCATAGACGGCATGAGTGTCCCATCTCACTATGTCGCCATACTAGGCTCTACAATCAAAACCGAATTATCACGTATTGGAGATTGGATTTCCGTCTGTGAACCGAGGCTAGGGATCATCCTCTACCGATTCGAGACAATCTAGCCTACCATGTCTCAGGCAAGTACTCAGTCAAGCCTTGGATTGTCAGGGCCGGTCCACCCGATGTGGATTAAACTTAAACGCTGGACAATACGTTTCCCCGCCCTATGGGGCGCAAATGAGCCAACGAATGACTCCATCAGCTTCACATACTCACCGATATATCTGAGGCGCCTCGCAACAGCAACAACCACATAAGTCAAACTCGTCAGGGCATGTAAAACCACTGATGCCACTTCTAGCTAGAAAGAAACGCATGCCCTCCCTGATGTCCTCTCCCGTTTCTGGTTCACAACCGGGGTGTGAAGCTCGCGAATCAACGCTACACAAAGCTGTGCCACACAGGCTGTGCTTTGATCATCAACCACAAGACTTTGCTTTTCAACAGAAGCCTTGATCATTTTCATCTTAGCATGCCACACAGGCAAACCACTCCATGCAACCAATATCCATCAATCACACATAATGATATCCAATGTCAGACACACAGTCCATTTACAAGTCCATTCTGGGTCTGAACGAAACCGGAGGCACCTTGTACCTCGCATATCCATCGATCTCCAAGTACGTCTGGACGACCACTAACTGATTCCCTCCTCTTGGGTGTACGGCCCAATCAAGATCATCAGTAATTATCCAAACGACGTGAAGACCTCCGGTCTTCAACCACCGTCTTCATCTTCGACTAATCGTCGAATCTGTTATTCAGAATGGGATAAACCCGGTCTTTCTGAATAACTCGCGTATATAATAAACAAGTGTTACACAAACACAACATACGCCTCATTCCAATTCATCATTCACTAACCATAAATTAGTAAGAGAACAATTCCCTAAATATTAACCTTGAAGGCCGAATCCAACATCAGGTCAATACCCAGGAAACCATTCATCTTAGCTAACCTATAGTTAGTTTCTAAATTTCACATTCTTAGGGAAAAATTCCCATTAATTTTATCAAAGATAAATTCTTTTAAAATTATTCTTTAATCTTCCTTTGAATATCAATTCAAACCAAATTGTGGTTTATCCAAACTAGCCGGGATTAATGAACCTTACCGAAGTAATCATTTGTTTTAATTTCCCAATCCCAACCTATTCAACCCATGAAGTAAAACTGGTAATACTTCATATCTAACAACATAGTGTTATCGGTAAATTCAATTTCCATTTCACATTTAAATCTAATTATAGATTTAACTATCGTCTGGAGCAAAACTGGTGATACTCCATTCTCGATCTTTTTAATCTAATTAAAGATTCATTAAAGCTCCACTTAGTTTTAATCTTTAACTGGGTTAAAGAACCAATGTCGTTTAAAACACGGTTCACGATAAACCGACATCACATTCCATTCTATTAGTCTCTAACCGTAAATTAGCAAGAGAACAGTTCCCTAAATATTAACCCCGAAGGCCGAAACCAACATCAGATCAATACCCAAGAAACCATTCAACTTAACTAATCTCCATTTAGTTTCTGATTTTTTTTAACTCAGTTGGGTCTAAGAACAGTATTATTGAAGATAACGTTCACGACAACCCAAAATCACATTCCATTAATTATCGGGTTAAAGATCAAGTGTTATTTCAAAACACCGTTCACGATAAACCCAAAAATCAATTCAAATTCAATCCCAATTAAATACCTTTTAATTGGTACACTTCATTAAATCTAAATAAAAAGATTTAATCTTTTCTCAACTGGGTTTAAGAACAGTGTTAATGAAGACACCATTCACGACAAACCCAAATCACATTTGATATTAAATACAAGGCTCTGAATAGAAAATATACCGGCTTATATTCAATATCAAATTCTACGACCCACAAATATCGTATTGGAAATAATGATATAAATATATCTTTCAAATTTCCATAACCATATCTGTATAATCACGAAATCCAACATCGAAATATTCCAAAGGTAATTTCGATTCAAACCCATTCCAATTCAATTATTGGAAATTCTGGTTATTTTCAAAACCATTTCAAATTCAACTTATTTATTCAAAAATAAATAAATTATTATTCTAGTTCAAAACTAGTTCATCTCGATAAAAATCTATTTTTACCTTTTCAAATAGGGGGTTTTTCACCCCAATTCTTCACAAATCATTTCTTATGATTTTACACAAATTATTACTATTTTTAATAATTTTATCAAGGCCCGTACAGTTGATTTCCATCAACGGCCATCACACTGCACTTACAGCGACCTTTTCCAAATTTGATTTGGACATAATTCCAAATCCAACCATTAGATTTCTAATTTCTAATATTCGTTAGAAAGCTCTTTTCGATACGAACCCAATGGTTCCGGTTTTAGAAGAATTCGACGGTCGGATCTCCCACAACGTCAATTCGAAGTCAATGGTCGAAATTCGCGAACTGCCGCAGCGCAGCGCGTTCTATTCAGGCCATTATATATATATATATATAATATTTTATATATTTCGTCGATTTCCTTTCTAAACGTATTTTATAAATTGTTTTTAAATTCGTTTTCAAAACGATTTCAACTTTCTTTTCAAATTAAAATCAAAATCGAATTTTTCAATATAAATTCATTTTAATTTCATTTCAAATCGATTTCAAATCGATTTCAATTCAATTTCAATTTAATTCGAATTTCAAATCTATTTCAATTTAATTCGAATTTCAAATCCATTCAATTTAATTCGAATTTCAAATCTATTCAATTTAATTCGAATTTCAAATCTATTCAATTTAATTTGAATTTCAAATCTATTCAATTTAGTTCGAATTTCAAATCTATTCAATTTAATTCGAATTTCAAATCTATTCAATTTAATTCGAATTTTGAAATCACTTTCAATATTCATTGAAAATGAATAAAATCGATATAAATATCGTTCACGTTAGAATGGTGCAAATCTAATCAAAACGGCTACATATATTTCTATTTTCAAATATTTCTTTTTCAAATATTTCTTTTTCAAATACTTCTATTTCAAATATTTCTTTTTCAAATATTTCTATTCAAATATTCTATTTCAAAACTGGAATGAGGCCCAATCAATTACCATATAATGTTAATTATATGGATTTTCTACAACACATGTATAAAATAACTAATCAACCATCATCCAGAGTGCACCACACAACTGCATAAACATTAAATATAAATATTTAACGCTTATAACAGCCTGTCAATCAATCGATCGACATACAAATAATTATTGGGATTAGTGTATGTCATATATCATCCCAATACCCGTTTGGGGTTTCAATCAATCAAACACAGATTTTATTTGTGCAGTTGGGCGATGTGTAAAATTTGTCGTCCCAATCGATATCAGTCAAATCAGTGTATATAAACAAATCGTCCGATTCGTTTATAAATATTTATTTTATATACACGTTAATTTTTTTTTACTATAAAATATTTTTAACTATATAAATATTTTATTTCATTTCACATCACATCATACAATCAACTACACATCAAAATCAAACAAACAAGCATACAAGCCGTCCATGGTGTAACGACCCAGAAAATCTGAACCAATTTAAAAAATTTAAATTGGCTAAAATAATGGATTTTAAATATTTAAAATAAATATTTTAAATAATGGCGATGAAAACTAAGTTTGAATCGACAATTGAAAACGAATATAATTAATTATAATTATAAACAAGGCCTAAAATGGCGTGGCAGTTTCAAAAATTGAATTCAAACTTTGTCGGACTGTACCGGGTGCAAAACAATCCGTATTTTAGTGAAACCAAAAACATTAGGATCTAATTGATGATATCTTTCTAACGAATCCGACCAATCGAAATTTCATAGCGGGAATCAAAAGATATGTCCAGTTGAAAATTCTGAATAGTCGCTATGGAATTCAGGCCCTTAAAAATGGACATTTTGCAAACGAACTCGGATTTCGACGAAACCACTTTTGTTGGGTCCGTGATGTAAAGTTATTGCTAGGTTCCAAATTTCATATTTTTTCGAATCAATATGTGAGCGTGGCAAAGGAAAACGCGTTTGACCAGTTTTAGTTGATTTTAATCGACTGGAAATTGGCCATTTTTCAAACGGTCTCAGAATTTGACGAAACTAGTTTTGTTAGGACCGTATCGTCAATACGAAGCTAGAAAATATTTTTCTGGAATTTTTCTAGTTAGTATGGGACCCCGGTAATTTGAAATGTACGTTTAAAATTCAATATAGTGATTTAAATGTAAATTCAACGGGAACTGATTGTAATGATCAAATCAGCTTACGATACATATCCCATTATGTTCGGAATGGGGGTAAAATGCTATGGACGACAGGCGATGGGCCTCGTTTCGAGGTCGTATGTAAAAGTCAACTTTTTTTGAAAAATTAAATAATAAAATAATAAAAATAATTTTAATTCCCCCCCTTTATCTCCCTTTCTGGCCCACCCCCCCGATTCATTAAACAGAAATAAAAAAAAGGAAAGAAGAAGAACGGAGCAGCAGCAGCCGCCGCCCCCCTCCGTCCAGCTTCCCTCCTCCTAGTGGCGCAACCCCCCCCCCTCCCCAGACCGCACGAGCGCGACGAAGACGAGCCCCCCCTTCTTTGAATTCAAACCACCACCGAAGACCACCCACCTCCAGCACCTCCTGCCGCCGAGCCTAGCCGTCATCTCCCCCCCTTCTTCGTAGGTTAAATTAAGTTGGTTTTATTTTATCTTATTTTTATTTTAATCTGAAAATTTCGATTTTAAGATTTAAAACTGATTTCGATTTTAAAGTTTAAACTGATTTCGATTTTAAGATTTTAAAAACTGATTTTTGAAAAAGAAAAAAAAGATTTTAAACAGGTTATAAAACTGATTTTTAATTTAAACTTTAAAAAGGAAAAAGATTAGAACTTTAAAAAGAAAAAGATTAGAACTTTAAAAAGGAAAAGATTAGAACTTTAAAAAGAAAAGATTTGAACTGGGATAGAAAGATCAGATTTTTAGAATAGAAGAGATCATATTTTTAAAATAGAAAAGACGGAATTTTTATTGAGTAGAAGAAGTAAGATATGATTTTTATATTTTTAAAGTAATAAAAATATAATTTTTACATCATAGGAATAATAAAAATATGATCTTTATATATTGAATAGCGAAGTCAAAATGCAAGTTTTATATATTGAATAACATAGTAAAAATTCGATTTTTACATATGTAGAGAATACGGGCAACGAAAGCGACGAAAGACGAGATTGGCGAAGATTTCTATAAAGGAAGAGTCGTAGTATTGGATAGCTATTGGTGAGAATTTCTCACTCTTCAATTTCTTTTTCTATATATATATATATGTGTGGAAATAAAAGTGAATTGCTATAAATATATATATATATATATACATATATATACGCCCCTCGTCCACAAACCATGGACGATATTTATTGGTTGAAATTGTTGTGAAAATTGATTGATAGCGAATGATTGTTTAGGATTGTTTGTGATTGATATTGGTTGATTGTGGTTGAAAAATACCCATTTGTGGTTGAGAAATATTTGGTTGAAACCACATAGGATTAGTTTGTGGAAATGAAATAAATATATACATGCCGCCTGCGTGCGAACTAGATGCATGATCCCCATTGTCAAAAACCGCGAGGTTTTAAAGTAGAGCGAGGAGCCGTACTAGGGACGGTCCCGGTTTTAACTACCCTGCCGTTATGCTGCCGAAATTTTGAATAATATTCGTGTGTTTGAATTATTTTCATATGCTTAAACTATATTTATTCATTGAATAGAAAACCTTCATGTGTTGAATTGATATTCATTCGTTGATTAGAAATTCATGTGTTGAATGGTATTCATATTTTGAAATAAATTGTTTGATAATAAAAATCACATTTTTATCTATATATAGAAACTATAGAAAACATTCATGTGTTGAATTGATATTCATTCGTTGATTAGAAATTCATGTGTTGAATGGTATTCATATTTTGAAATAAATTGTTTGATAATAAAAATCACATTTTTATCTATATATAGAAACTATAGAAAACATTCATGTGTTGAATTGATATTCATTCGTTGATTAGAAATTCATGTGTTGAATGGTATTCATATTTTGAAATAAATTGTTTGATAATAAAAATCACATTTTCATCTATATATAGAAACTATAGAAAACATTCATGTGTTGAATTGATATTCATTCGTTGATTAGAAATTCATGTGTTGAATGGTATTCATATTTTGAAATAAATTGTTTGATAAAAAAAATCACCTTTCATCGACTATATGAACTGTGTAAAATAATCTCGTTTTAAAAGAAATTGTTTTATGATAAAAATCCTATTTTTATCACCAACTTGAACTATATAGAAAAATAGTGTTTTGAAATGAATTGTTTTACAATAAAAATCACATTTTTATTGTATGCATAAATCGTTGAAATGTGAAGTGTTAAAAATAGCCACTTGTTCAAAATAAACATATATGAGTTGAAATATTCATTAATTAGCTAATGAAATGATTTGCACCTATTTATGTAACATTAGAATGAATGGTGTTTTTAAACCAAATAGAAATCAAATATGAAGTTGAATAGAAAATGATAAATGTTAAGAACTGTATATATATGTACATGCATATTCATTGAACATGTTATAGCAAAGGGGCTAGAGAAGAGGAATAAAATTTTGTGCCCGACAAATAAGTACACATTTACTGTTTTGTTTGGGTGATGATTTTATGAGCCTGTTGGCTAGCCGCTTGGCTTTTTCTTTTTCTTTTTGAGATTAGAAGGACCGGGAAAGCTATTTGCGATTTCCCGATGCTCCCGGTGCAGGGGAAGTTATGGCGAAATTTTCCAAAATATTAAGGTGTTAGAAAAATATTTGAAGTGAAAACGATATGGAAATCATTGAATGAACTATATTTATATAAATATATAAATATAAATAAAATTAAAACGAAACGAAGCCGTGCAGTTCGTATTTTGAAACCATGATTTCAAACAACTAGTACGGGAAATCCGACCATTGGATTTTCCCGATACCTCAACCGTCGGGTTCACCTTGGAATAATCTTTCCAACGGCACCAACCTTGTAAAAATCCAACGGTTGGATTGTCTGGAATGTTTAATTCAAATCTGAAGAAAAACAGCGCCAGAAGCGATTATATTTATATATATATAAATATAATTATATATTTAATCGAATAACGACGCTGCAGTTCGTATTTTGAAATCGAAATTTCAAACGATTGTACCGGGGGATCCGACCGTCGGATTTTCCCGAAACTGGAAATTTTGGATTCGTTTTGAAAAGACCTTTCTAATGATGTAAATTTTGTGAAGATCCAACGGTTAGATTTTCAGATATGTGTAAATCAAATTTGAAGAAAAACAGCGCCACGACCGCTTTATGGCCCGAAGCGTCGTTTTGAATAAAATAGCTATTTTAAAATAAATAAAAATAGCGATAAATAGTTATAAAATATCATAAGCGATATGGAATAGAAATAAACTGAATTTGTTCGATTTATGTTGTATTTGATGGTTGAATGTGTTTGGTGTGAAAATTACATTAAAGAACAAAAATTGATGTTGTCGAATAATTTAACCATTAAAATAAATTGATTTGAAATTCTAAATATACGTGAATTATTTGAAAAGGCCGAGTTAATTCTCATTTCAAATAATCGATCGACGATTGAAAGTCGAAGATGAAGACGGTGGTCGAAGACCGGAGATCTTCACCTCGTTTGGATGGTAACCGAGGTCCTGATTGGGAGGCATCCCGAAATATGGATAATGAGTGGTGATCGTCCAGACGTACGTGGTGATCGATGGGTTTGCGAGGTATTTAGTGCCTCCGGTTTCGTTCAGACCCAGAACGGACTTGTAAATGGACTATGTGTCTGACATAGGATTTATCCTGTGTGGCATGCTAAGATGCAGTGATCAGGACTTCTGTTGAAAAGCAAAGTCTTGTGGTGATGATCAAAGCACCGCCTGTGTGGCGTAGCTTTGTGTATAACGTGAACTCGCGAGCCTCACACCCCGGTATGAACCTAAAATGGGAGAAGGACCTCAGGGAGGGCATGCGTTTCTTTCTAGCTAGGGTGGTGTCAGTGACCTACCAGCCCTGACATTTATATACTTTTCACCTATGTGGTTGTTGCTGTTGCGAGGCGCCTCGGTTTGATCGGACGATCCGGGTCCGATGGAGTCATTCGTTGGCTCGTTTACGCCCCAAAGGGCGGGGAAACGCAGTGTTCAGGAATTTTAATCCACATCGGTGGACCGGCCCTGACGATCCAAGGGCCCACCTGTGTTTGGGTCCTGGGACACGGGCTAGAGCGTCTCGAATTCGGTAAGGACTATCTTTTGCCTCGGTTCATGACGGAAATCCAATTTCCAAATACGACATCGTGCGGTTTTGATTGTATACCTATATATGGCGACATAGTGGTATGGGGCATTAATGCCGTCTATGATTGATAGTTATGATTTGAAATTGTTTTCAAAACATATTGACACTAGCAATAATATCAAATGCCTTTGTTTTATTCGTATCAAGCATATTTTGACCGTTATAAGGTAAAAACTCTATCCTCCGGTTTGTGTTGCATTGTGTGATGGGAACTGAGTCTTATAACGGCATCATTTTTATAAAAAGCATAGCGATGTTTAAAAGAAATATTTGTTTGAAAGCACTGGCAATCCAATGGAGTAAACCCGTTCCACGAAAGTGGCGTGGTCCTGTGATTAGCCAAACTATATATGTGTTGAGTAGATTTCTCATACCAGTCCCATGACTGACTCGTAGTTTGTTTCACTCTCAAACTCGGGTGCCCCTTTTTCTACACGGGCAGCCTTGTATTCGGGTTTAGTTGGTTCTTTCTGGATAGCTGGAGCTGAAGATGGATTCTATCATTTATCTCTTTTTATGCTGTTCAGCTCCTATTGTACATATTTTGTTTATTTCCGCCGTAGACATTTATGTATAGCTGAACTGTGTTTGTACTAAGTAAGATCCTGTATACTGTGTAACTCTGATGATTACTTTTATCCAGTATATTCTATTGTTCATTATCTGGTGTATTTATTAAATTTTGTTCTGCTATTATCTGTTTCTGTGTTATATTCCTAAGATAACCCTGTTTCCGTGAGAACGGGATTTTGGGTCGTCTCACATGGTCTGTGGACGACGGGTGTCGGGTGCTACTAAACACCGTCTGCATCCTAGTATATATTTTTAACCAGAAATTTAAATTAAAGGTGAGGAGTTCTCACCCAAGCTAAACCAAACGTCACGACTCTTCATATGTAGAAATCTTCGTCGTTCTCGCCTTTTGTCACTTTCGTTGTCCATGGCCACTACATATATAAAAAGATTATATTTTTACTATGCCATTCTATATAAAAAGATTATATTTTTACTATGCCATTCTATATAAAAAGATTATATTTTTACTATGCCATTCTATATAAAAAGATTATATTTTTACTTCGCTAACATCATATATAAAAATCCGACCTTTTCAAATCAAAGATCACTTCTTTATAATTTTAAAAATATAAACTTGTTCTATTTATAAATCTAATCTTTTAGCAAATTAAAAATCTACTCCTTACTTTCTAAATAGAAACAAAGCTTTTAAATAAATAAAAATCGAAGTTTTTAAATTAAAAATCAAAACTTTATACTATGCTTTTCGTTTACATAAATAAAATAAAATAAAAACTGAATTAAAACAATGTTATTTACAAATAGAAAAGAAAGGAAAAGCTCACTGTAATTTGGCGGAGGGTGTGGGGTTTCTTCAATCCGGAGGGCTGCTGGTGCTAGAGAAGGTGGCCTGAGGTCGGTGGTGGCTTGCCAGAGGAGGCGGCACGGCTAGGGCAAAAGGGGGGGGGGCACGGTTCGATCAGAGAAGAAGGGAGGAGGCGGGGGTGATGGGCTCGCGGCGAGAGGAGGAGAGGGGGGGGGGTCCGCGCCTGAGGCGACGGTGGTGATGGAGGGGGGGTTGGCGTTCGTGGGTAGGGGCGACGGGGCTCCATTTTTTTTCTTTTCTTCTTCTTTTGAAGTGAATCTGAACGGGGAAGATAACGGGGGGCTAAAGAGAATAAAAGGGGGGGGTTATAAATTATATTATTTTATTTTCGACCAAAAAGTAACTTTTTCATTCGATCACCAAACGAGACCCGACGCCTGTCGTCCATAGCTAATTACCCACATTCCGAACACAATGGGATATATATCGTAAGCCAATTCGGCCGTTTCGATCGGTTTTCGTCAAAATCAACATATAACTCTATATATTGAATTTGAACGCACATTTCAATTTACTGGGGTCACGTACGAACTCTAAAAATTCCCGAAAAATATTTTCTAGCTTCGTATTCACGATACGGTCATAACAAAACTAGTTTCATTGAATTCTGAGACCGTTTGAAAAATGGCCATTTTCCAGTCGATTAAAATCAACTGAAACTGGTCAAACGCGTTTTCCTTTCCCACGCTCACATATTGATTTGAAAAATTACGAATTTTGAAACCTAGAAATAACTTGACATCACGGATCCAACAAAAGTGGTTTCACCAAAAACCGAGGTCGTTTGCAAAATTTTCATTTTTAAGGGCCCGAATTCCATAGCGACTATTCTGAATTTTCAACTGGGCATATCTTTTGATTCCCGCTATGAAATTTTGATTTTTCGGATTCGTTGGAAAGATATTCTCCAATAGACTCTAATATTTTTGGTTTCGCTAAAATCCGGTTTATTTTGCACCCGATACATTCTTTTGAAATCGAATTATCGAACTACCGCGCCATTTTCAATTCCTTTTATAATTAAAATAAAATATTTATATTCTACGGCGATTAAAATAAATAAATTCGTTCTAATTCTATTCAAAATAAATTTCCTGTCATTATTATTTAAAATAATTCATTTTAAATATTCAAAATTCACTAAAATCGCCAAAATAAAAATTTTAAATTGGCCCAGATTTCCGGGTTATTACATGATATCCGGAAAGCTCTGTATCCATATATCTCTTTCAGTTGTGTATTGTATTATTTTTCCGCTGCTATGTAACGTAATTTAAATCTATGATATTTTTTGTGTAATACTTATTCATACTCTTTATATTCTTGTATTCTGATGGAATTGTTGTAATATACAATGAAATGTTTTTCTATTTGCGTTCTGATTCGTCTTGTCCTCAAAGTATCCGCTCTTTCCTTCGCGGGGAAGTTACGGGTCTTCACAGTTGGTATCAGAGCTTTGGTTTACAGAGCTCGAGAACAAGACATGTTAGAACCAAATGAAAGAATTCATCAGAAATTGGATTAGTAATATCCAATAAGAATGACTCGTTAGAGATAGGATCAGTAGTATCCTAGAACGAGTGTGAAGAGTATATTTTTAAATTGAAAACAATTTTTGTTTTGAAAAAAATCGAATTATTCGTATTTGAATAATTTATTTGTATTGATTTGGACAATCAAGTATATAAAGATTTTGCATATACGTCTGATCCACGGGTATTCGAAGTTTTAATATACTGGATAGATATAGAATCACATTCTAGACACCCGGGGATGATTCTGATGATGTAGCCACATCATCAGTATTTATGTTCGAGTTTCGAAAGTGAGATATCTATATATTTCCATTAGACTGGTGTGAGAACCAAAACTTAGATAGGGTCTACTGTTGTGATTTGGCATCAAAAATCTAATTTTTTTTGGATATGTATTAAAGTTATGTGATTGAAAAGATAATCAACTAATTGATTACTGGTTGTGTTGTTTGATTATTGTTTGATTAATTAAATGTTGAACGATTTAGCCGAATTGATCAAATAGTGAATTGCATTGAAAATTAGTCGCATTTGCATGCATATACATGTACTTACATTGAACAGGTCATAGCAGAAGAGGAATAAAATTGTTTGCCCGACAAATAGGTACATGTTTATTGTATTTCTTGGGTTTTTGATGATTTTATGAGCCGATTGGCTAGCCGCTTGGCCGTTTCTTTTTCTTTTTGGATTGGTGAGGGCCATGGGAGGCTATTTGAAATATCCCGAAGCTCCCGGTGCAGGGGAGGTTATGGCGAAATTTTTTGAAAATTTAGGGTGTTAGCCAATTTTTTTTGAAAAATTTGAAAAGTTCTTAGAGACTGAAAAGTTAAAGAACTTAAGCCATAATGAAAATAATGGAAGTTGAGTTGATTAGTTAAACAACTTTCGGCTTCATTCCTTTTCGGGGACGAAAAGTTTTAAGTGGGGGAGATTGTAACAACCCGGAAATCTGAGCCAATTTAATTTTTTTATTTTGGCAATTTTAATGAATTTTGAATATATAAAATGAATTATTTTAAATAATAACGACGAGAAATTTATTTTGAATATAATTAGAACGTATAAATTTATTAGAATCGTCGTTAGAATATAAATAATTATTTATAATTAAAAAAGGAATTGAAAATGGCGCGGTAGTTGAAAATTCGATTTCAAAATTCAAATGAATGTACAGGATTCAAAATAAACCGGATTTTAGCAAAACCAAAAATATTTGAATCTATTTGAGAATATCTTTCCAAAGAATCTGAAAAATCAAAATTTCATAGCGGGAATAAAAAGTTATGTCCAGTTGAAAATTCAGAATAGTCGCTATGGAATTCTGGCCCTTAAAAATGGAAATTTTGCAAACGACCTCTATTTTCGACGAAACCACTTTTGTTGGATCCGTGATGTCAAGTTATTCCTAGGTTTCAAAATTCGTAATTTTCTGAGTCAATATGTGAGCGTGGCAAAGGAAAATGCGTTTTGTTAGTTTCAGTTAATTTCGATCGACCAGAAAATGACCATTTTTCAAACGGTCTCCTAATTTGACGAAATTAGTTTTGTTAGGACCGTATTTAGAAAATATTTTTTGGCAATTTTTAGAGTCCATACGTGGCCCCGGTAAATTAAAATGTGCGTTCAAATTCAATATATACATTTATATTTTGATTTTGTGCAGAAACTGATCGAAATGATCGAATCAGCTTACGATACATATACCATTGTGTTCGGAATGGGGGCAATTAGCTAGAGGCGACAGTCGGTGGGTTCGATTTCGAGTTTGAAACAAAAAGTTGCTTTTTGAATTTAAAAATAATTAAATATATATATATTATATAATATAATCTCTCACTCTCCCTCTCTACTTTCTCTTTCCCCGTTCAGCGTTCATAATTAAAAAAAAGAAGAAAAGTGCATCGCTCCCTAGCCCCATCGCAGCGCCTCCAGGGGGGCCACCACCGCCGCATCGCCGACCACCAAGGCCGCTGCCCCCTAAAACCCGATTAAACCCTCCACCGCCGCCTTCCACTGAACGCCGCCCCTCCGACCGCTCAGACCTCCCTGCCACGCCTCCGACCTCCTTCGCCGCCCTAGCAGCCCCTCCCCTTGTAACGACAAGGAATTTCACTCGATCCTAATTGATCGCTAAACCGACCAAGACCGTTCGATACGCCTGGTCGCTTTGAGAACACGACAAATTAGAACGCAGACAGAAGAACATTTCATTGCTTATTACAACAATTCATCATAATACAAGAATATACAGAGTATAAATAAATATTACACAACAAAAAAATATCAGAGATTACAGTACATTACAAAGCAGCAGAAAATAATACAAAATACAACTGAAGAAGATACACGGATACAAAGCTTTCCGGTTATCGTCCCAGCTGTAAACCAGGTTCCTGTGAATATAAATCTGCAAAACCCAAAACTACTAGCTGCCCGTGTCAAAATAAGGGCACCCAGAGTTTAGGTTAAAACAATAAACTCCAGGTCAGTCATGGGACTGGTGTGAGAACTAAAACAGTTATTAATCTTTATTTTAAAGTTCGGTAAATCAAGGGACCACGCCGTATAACACGGAACGGGTTTCCTCCCAAGAACACCAGTGCATAAAACAACAGCGCAATGCTAAATAAAGAAAAATGAAGCTATTATAAGACCCAGGTCCTATCACACAATGCAACGCAAGCCGGGGGATAGGGTTTTACCTTATAATAGCCAAAGAATGCTTGATACGTGAAATTTCATGTTTTATTATTACTATAAGTGCATAGTGTCAAAACAATTTCAAATCATAAATATCAATCATAGACGGCATGGGTACCATATATCATGTCGCCATACTAGTTTTACAATTAAAACCGCAACGTCACGTATTTGGAAATTGGATTTCCATCTGCGAACTGAGGCTAGGGATCGTCCTCTACCGATTCGAGACAATCTATCCAATATCTCAGGCAAGTACTCAGTCAATCCTTTGGATCGTCAGGGCCGGTCCACCGATGTGGATTAAAATGCCTGAACACTACGTCTCCCCGCGCTATGGGGCGTAAATGAGCCAACTAATGACTCCATCGGACCCGGATCGTCCGATCTAACCGAGGCGCCTCGCAACAGCAACAACCTCATAAGTCAAACTCGTCAGGGCGTGTAAAACCACTGACGCCACTTCTAGCTAGAAGGAAACACATGCCCTCCCTGATGTCCTCTCCCGTTTTTGGTTCACAACCGGGGTGTGAGGCTCGCGAATTCACGTTACACAAAGCTGTGCCACACAGGCTGTGCTTTGATCATCACCACAAGACTTTGCTTTTCTACAGAAGCCTTGATCAATTGCCACTTAGGCATGCCACACAGGCAATTCACTCCATGAATTTGATAACCATTGATATATAACCCCTGAGCTCGTACGTCTCAGAGAAGGGCGTTAAGCAAGAGAATAAATTCTCCGCCGCCAAACAGATATATATTTAATAGAAATCAATCACACAGAATAAAATCCTATGTCAGACACACAGTCCATTTACAAGTTCGTTCTGGGTCTGAACGAAACCGGAGGCACCTAGTACCCCGCATATCCATCGATCTCCAAATACGTCTAGAAGATCACTAACTGATTCCCTCCTCTTGGGTGTACGACCCAATCAAGATCATCAGTAATCACCCAAACGACGTGAAGACCTCCGGTCTTCGACCACCGTCTTCATCTTCGACACCACGTCGAATCAGTTATTCAGAATGGGATAAACCCAGTCTTTCCGAATAACTCGCGTATGTAATAAACAAGTGTTACACAAACACAACATACACCTCATTCCAATTCAGAATATTCCTTTATTCAAATATTCATACACTTTGGGAAAAGGTTCCCATTAATTTTATCAATGATAAATTCTTTAAATTTATTCTTTAATCTTCTTTGAATATCAATTCAAACTAATCGGGATTAGCGAACCACACCGAAGTAATCATTTATTTTATTTCCCAATCCCAACCTATTCATCCCATGAAGTAAAACTGGTCATACTTCATATCTAACACCACGGTGTTATCGGTAAATTCAATTACCATTTCCCGTTCAAATCTAATTAAAGATTTAACTACCGCCTGGAGTAAACCTGGTGATACTCCATTCTTGATTTTTTTTCAATCTAATTAAAGATTCATTAAGACTCCACTTAGTTTTAACCTTTAACTGGGTTAAAGAATTAGTGTCATTTAAAACACGGTTCACGATAAACCCAAAATCACATTCCATTAATTATCAGGTTAAAGAACAAGTGTTATTTAAAACACTGTTCACGATAAACCCAAAAAGTAATACCAATTCAATTTCAATTAAATGTTATTTAATTGGTACACTTCATTAAATCTAAATAAAAAGATTTAATCTTTTTCTCAACTGGGTTTAAGAACAGTGTTAATGAAGACACCATTCACGACAAACCCAAATCACATTTGATATTAAATACAAGGCTCTGAATAGAAAATATATCGGCTTATATTCAATATCAAATTCTACGACCAACAAATATCGTATTGGAAATAATGATATCTATATATCTTTCAAATATCCATAACAATATCTGTATCATCACGAAATTCCACATCCAAATATTCCGAAGACAACTTCGATTCAAATCCATTCCAATTCACTTATTGGAAATTCTGGTTATTTTTAAAACCCTTTTTCAAATCCGATTTATTTATTTTAAAAATAAATAGAATTATAATTCTAGTTCAAAACTAGTTCATTTCGATAAAAATCTATTTTTATCTTTTCAAATTTGGAGTTTTTCATCCCGATTCTTCCCAAATCATTTCTTATGATTTTACATAAATTATTACTATTTTTAATAATTTTATCAAGGCCCGTACAGTCGATTTCCATCAACGGCCATCGAACTGCACTTACAACGACCTTTTCCAAATTTGATTTGGACATAATTCCAAATCCAACCGTTAGATTTCAAATTTCTAATATTCGTTAGAAAGCTCTTTTCGATACGAACCCAACGGTTCCGGTTTTAGGAGAATCCGATGGTCGGATCTCCCGCAATATCCATTCGAAGTCAATGGTCAAAATTCGCGAACTGCCGCAGCGCTGCGCGTTCTATTCGGGCCATTCTATATATATATATATATATAATATATTATATATATATTTCATCGATTTCCTTTTAAAACGTATTTTATAAATCGTTTTAAATTCGTTTTCGAAACGATTTCAACTTCATTTTCAAATTCAAATCAAGATTGAATTTTTCAATATAAATTCATTTTAAATTCATCTCAAATTGATTTCAATTCAAATTGATTTCTAATTCAATTTCAGTTCGTTTTCAATTCAATTCAATTTCAATTCGAATTCATTTCTATTCAATTTCAATTCGAATTCATTTCTATTCAATTTCAATTCGAATTCATTTCTATTCAACTTCAATTCGAATTCATTTCTATTCAACTTAAATTTGAATTTCAAATCATTTCAAAATATCAGTTTTTGAAATCACTTTCGATATTCATTTTAAAATGAATAAAATCGATATAAGTATTGTTCACATCAAAATGGCGTCAATCTAATCAACACAGCTTCATATATTTCTATTTCCAAATATTCTATTTCAAATGTTTCTATTTCAAATATTTCTATTTCAAATATTTCTTTTTCAAATATTTCTATTTCAAATATTTCTATTTCAAATATTTCTTTTTCAAGTATTTCTATTTCAAATATGGAATGAGGCCCAATCAATTACCATATAATGTTAATTATATGGATTTTCTACAACACATGTATACAATAACAACGATGAATAATCAACCATCATCCAAAGTGCATTCTACACTGTATAAGCATCAAATATAAATATTCAACGCTTATAATAGTCTGTCAATGAATCGATCGACATACAACTAAACGATCGGGATTAGTGTACGTCATATATCACCCCAATACCCGTGTGGGGTTTCGAACAATCAAACAAAGATTTTATTTGTGCAATTGGGCGATGTGTAAAATTTATCGTCCCAATCAATATCAGTCAAATGTGTGTATGTAAACAAATCGTCCAATTTGTTTATTTTTATTTCATATATACGTTAAAATTCTGTTTTTAACTATAAATTTTTTTTAACTATATAAATATTTTATTTCACATCACAACACACAATCAACTACACATCAAAATCATACAAACAAGCATACAAGCTGTCCATGGTCTGTGGACGACGGGTGTCGGGTGCTACTAAAAACCGTCTGCACCCTAGTATATTTTTCAACTAGAAAAATAAATTAAAAGTGAGAAGTTCTCACTGAGGGTTCCACTCCGCCATGCTTTGCTGTTGAATTGCTGAATCGTCTGGATCTGTTTGAAATTCCAATGCAGTCTTTACTACGTTGTTCATAATAAAAATTATATTTTTATTACTTCATTCTAATAAATAAAAATCAAACTTTTATTTCTACTTCATATATATAAAGATCGAATTTTTATTTCATCGTTATAAAAATCACATTTTTATTTCAACATATATATATAATAAAAATCAGATTTTTATTTCGCTACATATATAAAGATCAAATTTTTACTATCTACATAATATAAAAACTATATTTTTATTCTTCCTATCATATAAAAATTATTTTTTTATTCCTATAATATAAAAATTATATTTTTACTTCTTTAAAAATCCCACCTTTCATGCTATAAAAATTTCACCTTTCTTTATAAAAATTCCGCCTTTAACATTATAAAAATTCCATCTTTAACATTATAAAAATTCCATCTTTAACATTATAAAAATCAAACCTTTATGGTTTAAAAATCATAGCTTTTCATTGTATTTTTATATATGTTTAAAACTGAACTAAAATCAGTATTATATACTCGTCTTTCATGTAAGAGAGACCGATTTTTCTAAATATATGAAAATAAAACAAAAGGAGACTTACAGTTTTTTTTTTAAAGGAGGAGGGGCTTCACGTCGGGGTTGAGGGCTGAGGGCGCGCAGGGGTCGGAGGTTGTGGAGAATGGCGCAGGTAGCGGCGATGGGGGTGGAGGTTTTAGGGACGGCGGCTGTTTTAGGGTTTGGAGGGGGACGATTTGAAGTAGAAGAGAGAGAGAGAATAGGGGCGGGAGCTGCGGTGGTCCTCCCTGGAGGCGGCGCCAGAGGCTCAGCAACTCCGGTGAAAGTAGTGGCGGCGGAAATCACCCCCCACAGTCGCGCTATTTCTATTTTTTTTCTGTTTTGAAATCCACGGGAGAGGAGTGTGAAGTGAGAGAGGGGGTTAAGGAGAGAGGGGCCCTTATATAATAATATATTTTATTTAATTTTCTTCTATAAAGCAACTTTTAATTTCTACCTCGAAATCAAACCCACCGTGTGACGGAAAGGAATTTCGCTCGGTCTGAACCAGTCGCTAAACCGATCCAGGCCATTCGAAACGCCCTATCGTTTGAGAACAAGACAAAACAGAACGCATACAAAAGAACATTTCATTGTATATTACAACAATGCATCAGATTACAAGAATATACAGAGTATAAATGAATATTACACAGAAATATCAGAGATTTAAATTACATTTAAATACATATCAGCGGAAAATAATACAATACACAACTAGAAGGAGATATACGGATACAAAGCTTTCCGGATATCGTTCCAGCTGTAAACCAGGATCCTGTAAATATAAATCTGCAAAACCAAAACTACTAGCTGCCCGTGTCAAAAATAGGGGCACCCAGAGTTTAGGTTAAAACAATAAACTCCAGGTCAGTCATGGGACTGTGTGAGAACTAAATCAGTTATTTATCTTTGTTTTTAAAGTTAGGTAAATCAAGGGACCACGCCGTATAACACGGAACGGGTTTCCTCCCGAGAATACCAGTGCATAAAACAAACGGCGCAATGCTAAATAAAGAAAAATGAAGCTGTTATAAGACCCAGGTCCTATCACACAATGCAACGCTAGCCGGGGGATAGGGTTTTCCCTTATAACAGCCAAAGAATGCTTGATACGTTTAAAACAGATTATTTGATACTATAATAAGTGCATAGTGTATAAAACAACTTCAAATCATAAGTATCAATCATAGGCGGCATGGGTACCATATATCATGTCGCCATACTAGTTCTACAATTAAAACCGCAAAACGTCGTATTTGGAAATTGGGTTTCCATCTATGAACCGAGGCAAAAGATAGTCCTCAACCGATTCGAGACGCTCTAGCCCGTGTCTCAGGCAAGTACTCTGTCAAGCCTTTGGATCGTCAGGGCCGGTCCACCGATGTGGATTAAAATGCCTGAACACTGCGTTTCCCCGCCCTTTGGGGCGTAAGTGAGCCAACGAATGACTCCATCGGACCCGGATTGTCCGATCAAACCGAGGCGCCTCGCAACAGCAACAACCACACAGGTGAAAAGTATATAAATGTCAGGGCTGGTAGGTCACTGACACCACCCTAGCTAGAAAGAAACGCATGCCCTCCCTGAGGTTCGTCTCCCGTTTTTGGTTCACAACAGGGGTGTGAGGCTCGCGAATTCACGTTACACAAAGCTGTGCCACACAGGCTGTGCTTTGATCATCACCACAAGACTTTGCTTTTCAACAAAAGCCTCGATCAATTGCCACTTAGGCATGCCACACAGGCAATTCACTCCATGCGTTTGATATCCATCAATATATAACCCCTGAGCTCGTACGTCTCAGAGAAGGGCGTTAAGCAAAAGAATAAATTCTCCGCCGCCAAACAGATATATATTTAATAGAGATCGATCACACAGACTAAAATCCAATGTCAGACACACAGTCCATTTACAAGTCCGTTCTGGGTCTGAACGAAACCGGAGGCACCTAGTACCCCGCATATCCATCGATCTCCAAATACGTCTGGACGATCACCAACTGTTTCCATCTTCTTGGGTGTACAGCCCAATCAAGATCATCAGTAATCACCCAAACGATGTGAAGACTTCCGGTCTTCAACCGCCGCCTTCATCTTCGACTTATCGTCGTATCAGTTATTCAGAATGGGATAAACCCGGTCTTTCTGAATAACTCGCGTATATATTACGAAAGTGTTACACAAACACAACATACGCCTCATTCCAATTCAGAATATTCTTTTATTCAAATATTCCTATACTTTGGGAAGAGTTCCCATTAATTTTATCCAAGATAAATTCTTTAAATTTATTCTTTAATCTCCTTTGAATATCAATTCAAACTAGTCGGGATTAGCGAACCACACCGAAGTAATCATTTATTTTATTTCCCAATCCCAACCTATTCATCCCATGAAGTAAAACTGGTTATACTTCATATCTAATACCACGGTGTTATCGGTAAATTCAATTACCATTTCACGTTCAAATCTAATTAAAGATTTAACTATCGCCAGGAGTAAAACTAGTGATACTCCATTCTCGATCTTTTCAATCTAATTAAAGATTCATTAAAACTCCACTTAGTTTTAATCGTTAACTGGGTTAAAGAATCAGTGTCATTTAAAACACGGTTCACGATAAACCCAAAGTCACATTCCATTAATTATCGGGTTAAAGAACGAGTGTTATTTAAAACAGTGTTCACGATAAACCCAAAAATCAATATCAATTCAATTCCAATTAAATATTATTTAATTGGTACACTTCATTAAATCTAAATAAAAAGATTTAATCTTTTCTCAACTGGGTTCAAGAACAGTGTTAATGAAGACACCATTCACGACAAACCCCAAATCACATTTGATATTCAATACAAGGCTCTGAATAGAAAATATCCCGGCTTATATTCAATATCAAATTCTACGACCAACAAATATCGTATTGGAAATAACGATATATATATTTAATATCTTTCAAATTTCCATAACAACAT
Source organism: Allium sativum (assembly GCA_030737875.1). NCBI lineage: Eukaryota > Viridiplantae > Streptophyta > Magnoliopsida > Asparagales > Amaryllidaceae > Allium > Allium sativum. Next base: position 586,863,589 of record CM060924.1, on the reverse strand, counting down.
CTGTGTAATCACGAATTCCAACATCGAAATATTCCGAAGACAATTTCGATTCAAATCCACTCCAATGCAATCATTGGAAATTCTGGTTATTCTTAAAACCCTTTTCAAATTCAGTTTATTTATTTAAAAATAAATAGAATTATAATTCTAGTTCAAAACTAGTTCATTTCGATAAAAATCTATTTTTATCTTTTCAAATATGGAGTTTTTCATCCCAAATCTTCATAAATCATTTCTTATGATTTTACACAAATTATTACTATTTTTAATAATTTTATCCAGGCCCGTACAGTCGATTTCCATCAATGGCCATCGAACTGCACTTACAGCGACCTTTTTCAAATTTGATTTGGACATAATTCCAAATCCAACCGTTAGATTTCTAATTTCTAATATTCGTTAGAAAGTTGTTTTCGATACGAACCCAACGGTTCCGGTTTTAGGAGAATCCGACGGTCGGATCTCCCGTAATGTCCGTTTGAAATAAATGGTCGAAATTCACGAACTGCCGCGGCGCGGCGCGTTCTATTCAGGCCATTATATTATATATATATAATATATATTTTGTCGATTTCTATTTAAACGAATTATATAGATAGTTTTAAATTCGTTTTAAAAACAATTTCAACTTCCATTTCAATTCAAATCAAAATTGAATTCTTCTTTATAAATTCGTTTTAAAATTCATTTCTATTCAATTCAAATTTCAATTCGCTTTCAATTCTATTTGAATTCCTTTTCAATTTAATTCATTTCGAAATCGTTTTCAATTCAATTCATTTCGAAATCGTTTTCAATTCAATTCATTTCGAAATCGTTTTCAATTCAATTCATTTCGAAATCGTTTTCAATTCAATTCATTTCGAAATCGTTTTCAATTCAATTCATTTCGAAATCGTTTTCAATTCAATTCATTTCGAAATCGTTTTCAATTCAATTCATTTCGAAATCGTTTTCAATTCATTTCGAAATCGTTTTATATTCAATTCATTTCGAAATCGTTATATATTCAATTCATTTTGAAATCGTTATATATTCAATTCATTTCGAAATGAATAAAATCGATATAAATATCGTTCACGTCAAAATGGCGTCAATCTATCAACGCGGCTTCATATATTTCAATTTTCAAATATTCTACTTCAAATATTTCTTTTTCAAATATTTCTATTCAAATATTTCATTTCAAATATTTCTATTTCAAAACTGGAATGAGGCCCAGACAATTATCAAATAATGTTAATTATATGGATTTTCTACAACACATGTATATATCAACAACGATGAATAATCAACCATCATCCAAAGTGCATTCTACACTGTACAAGCATTAAATATAAATATTAAACGCTTATAACAGTCTGTCAATCAATCGATCGACATACAACTAAACAATCGGGATTAGTGTACGTCAAATATCATCCCAATACCCGTGTGGGGTTTCAAGCAATCACACACAGATTTTTATTTGTGCAGTTGGGCGATGTGTAAAATTTATCGTCCCAATCAATATCAGTCAAATCAGTGTATATAAACAAATCGGCCGATTTGTTTATAAATATTTATTTATTCACTTTCACGTTAAAAATTATATATTTTAACGATAAAACATTTTATTTTAACACATGAATTTCTATTCAGTTCATTTATACAATAAATGTTATTTTTATCTTTCTAACATATTTTAGAAAATTTCGGCGGCATAACGGCACGATACTAGAAACGGGACGAGGCCTAGCCTTATCCCCGGTCTAGTGAAGGCCCACGCCATTCACACATCAATCAAATCAATTCAAGCCAAATAATCTAACCAACTACACAACCAAACAATTTAACAAACAAGCCATCCATGGTCTGTGGATGACGGGTGTCGGGTGCTACTAAACACCGTCTGCATCCTAGTGTATATATATATAACTAGAAAAAATTAAATTGAAAGGTGAGAAATTCTCACCAAAAGCTATCCAATCATCTTGACTCTTCTTTTATAGAAATCTTCGCCAATCTCGCCTCTTAGTCATCTTTGTTGCCCGTAGCCACTATATATAAAAAATCACCCTCTCACTTCGTTATTCAGTATATAAAAATCGAATTTTTACTTTGCTATTCAATATATAAAAATCGAATTTTTACTTCGTTATTCAATATATAAAAATCGAATTTTTACTTTGCTATTCAATATATAAAAATCGAATTTTTATCACTTCAACTTCATATTAAAAATCATATTTTTTTCTATATTAAAAATCTAATCTTTTCTAAGATAAAAATCTAATATTTTTACTTAGCTAAAAACCATGCTCTTCGTTAGCTAAGAATCATATCTTTCATATGTAAAAATTCTATTTTTCTTCATATAAAAATATAAATTTTCATATTAAAAATATAGTCTTTCGTATATATATATAAAAAAAATATAATCTTTTCTCATTAACAATATGATGTTTTCCATAAAAAAACGAATCTTTACATTATTAAAATCAGATTTTTATTAACTAAAATTTGTATCTTCTTCTAACTAAAAGGATTTTTCTCTATAACTAAAAATCTTAACTAAATATAATAAAAATATTAACTTTCCTGTAATAAAATATTAACTTTTAAATATAAAAATATTAGCTTTCCTATCATTAAACTATTCTACATATAAATTGAAAGTCACATTTTTAATAAACCGTATTATAAATTAAAACCCACATTTTTATTTAAACTATATATATATAAAACTGAGTTTAAACTATGGGTTCAAATTCGAATTGATTAATAAAAACTCACCTTTTTATTTGCTATAAAAACCTAAATTATATCTACTGAAAAAATAAAAAAAATAAAAATACATTACTTTAAATAATAAAATGAATAAAAACTTACGTTGCTGGCCTTGGTTGCCAGAGCCGGGGGGATTCGAACTCGCGTTGGGGGAAAGGCATCGATGGTAGGGTCAGTCTGCGGTCTTCGGTGGTGGAGCGGTGCTGATTCGAGCAATGTCGGCCGGGTTTCCTCGTTTGGAGCGAGGGACGAGGGAGGAGCAACATCGAGCGGAGGAGTTGCTGGAGACGAGGGGGGGGGGAGCAATCGCCGGCGGCGCGGTGGTCTTCAGGAGTGGCGGCTCCGTTAGTTAGTTTTTTTTTTCTTCGTGGATCTGAATAACGAAAAGGAGAGAGGGGGGGCCAGAACGATAAAAGGGGTGAGGAGATATTTATTTTTATTATTATTTTAATTACATAAAGTTGACTTTTACATACGACCTCAAAACGAGGCCCACCGCCTGTCGTCCATAGCGTTTTACCCCCATTCCGAACACAATGGGATATGTATCGTAGGCTGATTCGGCTGTTACAATCAGTTTCCGCTGAATTTACATTTAAATCATTATATTGTATTTTAAACGTACATTTCAATTTACCGGGGTCACATACTAACCCTAAAAATTCTCGAAAAATATTTTCTAGCTTCGTATTGACGATATGGTCCTAACAAAACTAGTTTCGTCGAATTCTGAGACCGTTGGAAAAATGGCCATTTTCCAGTCGATTAAAATCAACTGAAACTGGTCAAACGCGTTTTCCTTTGCCACGCTCACATATTGATTCGAAAAATTATGAAATTTGGAACCTAGCAATAACTTGACACTGCGGATCCAACAAAAGTGGTTTCGTCGAAATCCGAGGTCGTTTGCAGAATTCCAATTTTTAAGGGCCTGAATTCCATAGCGACTATTCAGAATTTTCAACTGGACATATCTTTTGATTCCCGCTATGAAATCTCGATTTTTCGGATTCGCTGGAAAGATATCATCAATTAGATCCTATGATTTTTGGTTTCACTAAAATCCGGATTGTTTTGCACCCGGTACATTCAATTGAAGTTTGAAATCGAATTATCGAACTACCACGCCATTTTCAATTCCTTTTATAATTTAAAATAATTATTTATATTCTAACGACGATGAATATAAATATATACGTTTGAATTATATTCAAAATAAATTTTCTCGACGATATTCTTTTAAAATAATTCATTTTAAATAATCAAAATTCGCTAAAATTGCCAAAATAAAAAATTTAAACTGGCCCAGATTTTCGGGTTGTTACACACCGCCAGTCATCCATAGCTAATTACCCCCATTCCGAACACAATGGGATATGTATCGCAAGCTGATTCGATCGTTTCGATCAGTTTTTGTCAAAATCAAAATATAACTCTATATATTGAATTTGAACGCCCATTTCAATTTACTAGGGTCACATACGAACTTTAAAAATTCCAAAAAATATTTTCTAGCCTCGTATCGACGATACGGTCCTAACAAAACTAATTTCATCGAATTCTGAGACCGTTTGAAAAATGGCCATTTTCCAGTCGATTAAAATCAACTGAAAACTGGTCAAACGCGTTTTCTTATGCCACGCTCACATATTGAATCGGAAAATTATGAAATTTGAAACCTAGCAATAACTTTACATCTCGGATCCAACAAAAGTAGTTTCATCGAAATCCGAGGTCGTTTGCAAAATGGCTATTTTTAAGGGCCAGAAATTCCATAGCGACTATTCTGAAATTTCAACTGGACATATCTTTTGATTCCCGCTATGAAATTCCAATTTTTCAGATTCGTTGGAAAGATATTGACAATTAGATTCAAATATTTTTGGTTTCACTAAAATCCGGTTTATTTTGAATCCTGTACATCCATTTGAAGTTTGAAATCGAATTATCGAACTACCACGCCATTTTCAATTCCTTTTATAAATATAAAAAAATATTCATATCCTATCATCGATTCAAACAAATATATACGTTCGAATTCTATTCAAAATAAATTTCTTGTCGATATTATTTAAAATAATTCATTTTAAATAATCAAAATTCGCTGAAATTGTCAAAATAAAATTTTTAAATTGGCTCAGATTTCCGGGTTATTACACCCCTCCTCTTTGAAAGCTAAAGTAAGTTTTATTTATTTTATTTCATTTACTTGTTTGTTTGTTTTCTTATTATTTCAAAGAAGTATATATTTTTATTTAAATAAAAATATGGATTTTTATGACAATGAAGTTATAATTTTTTTTATGCATAACGAGTTATAAAGATTTGGTTTTTATTCATATGAAGTTAAAGAGTATAAAAATATAATTTTTATATAGGGTAGAAAATAAAATATAATTTTTATATAATGTAGAGTAATAAAAATATGATTTTTATTAATGTAAGAGATTAAAAATATGATTTTTATATATGTATGATAATAAAAATATGATCTTTATTATCTGAAGAGCGAAAAGAAAATATGATTTTGATTATATACTAGAGAATATAAAAATGTGATTTTTATATGAGTGACATTATAAAAATACAATCTTTATATAGGAAGTAGCGTTGTTAAAAATATAATTTTCAACATATACTTCGTGAAACAGACTGCGTTGGAAGAACGATGAAGATTTCCTACATATGAAGAGTCGCGGTGTATTGGTTTAACTAGTCGGTGAGAACTCCTCACTAAAATTTTCTATTCAGTTATTTATTTTATAACTGCATATATAAACTGCTCCTCGTCGTCCACAGACCATGGACGACTTGTGTGATTGTTTGTGTTGTGAAAATTGACCATTGGTTGTGAAATAAAATATGTATTCATGTGTCGAAATAAAATATATATTCATGTATTGAAATAAAATATATATTCATGTATTGAAATAAAATATATATATTCATGTGTTGAAATAAAATATATATTCTTGGGTAGAAATAAAATAAATATTCATTTACAAATCGAACGATTTGTTTATGTACACCGATTTGACTGATATTGATTGGGACGATAAATTTTACACATTGCTCAACTGCACAAATAAAATCTGTGTTTGATTGTTTGAAACCCCACACGGGTGTTGGGATGATATTTGACATACACTAATCCCGATTGTTTAGTTGTATGTCAATCGATGGGTTGACAGACTGTGTAATCATTAATTATTTATATTTAATGCTTATGCAGTTGTGTGGTGCACTCTGGATGATGGTTGATGATTTATCGTTGCTATTATATATACGTGTTGTAGAAAATCCATATAATTAACATTATTTGGTAATTGATTGGGCCTCATTCCAATTTGGAAAATAAGGAATACTATAAAAATAAATTCATGTGTTGAATAGAAAATAAATTCATGTGTTGAATAGAAAATAAATTCATGTGTTGAATAGAAAATAAATTCATGTGTTGAATAGAAATAAAAATTCATGTGTTGAATAGAATAAATATTCATGTGTTGAATAAAATAAATATACATGTGTTGAATAGAATAAACATTCATGTATTGAATAAAAGTCGTGTTGATTAGATTGACTCCATTTTGACGTGAACGATATTTATATCAATTTTATTCATTTTTATAATGAATATAGAAAAGAAAGTGATTTCAAAATATAAGGTTTTGAAAATATTATCATTTGTATATCGATGATGTGGAATATTCAATTTTGATTCAAAATTGAATATGAAGTTGAAATCGTTTCGAAAATGAATTTAAAACGATTTATAAAATACGTTTTGAAAGGAAATCGAAAATATATACATATAATGGCCTAAATAGAACACGCTGCGCCGCGGCAGTTCGCGAATTTCGACCATTGACTTCGAATGGACGTTACGGGAGATCCGACCGTCGGATTCTCCTAAAACCGGAACCTTAGGTTCGTATCGAAAAGAGCTTTCTAACGAATATTTGAGATTTGAAATATAATGGTTGGATTTGGAATTATGTCCAAATCAAATTTGGAAAAGGTCGTTGTAAGTGCAGTTTAATGGCCGTTGATGGAAATCGATTGTACGGGCCTTGATAAAATTATTAAAAATAGTAATAATTTGTGTAAAATCAGAAGAAATGATTTGTGAAGAATTGAGATGAAAAATTCCAAATTTGAAAAGATAAAAATATATTTTTATTGAAATGAACTAGTTTTGAAATAGAATAATAATTTATTTATTTTTAAATAAATAAATTGGATTTGAAAGGGTTTTAAAAGTAACCAGAATTTCCAATAATTGAATTGGAATGGATTTGAATCGAAATCGTCTTTGGAATATTTCGATGTTGGATTTCGTGATTATACAGATATTGTTATGGAAATTTGAAAGATATATTAATATCGTTATTTCCAATACGATATTTGTTGGTCGTAGAATTTGATATTGAATATAAGCCGATATATTTTCTATTCAGAGCCTTGTATTTAATATCAAATGGGATTTGGGTTTATCGTGAACCGTGTTTTAGATGACACTGGTTCTTTTACCCAGTTAAAGACAAGATATTGATTTTTGGGAAGATTAAAACTAAGTGGAGTTTTAAAGAATCTTTAATTAGACTGAAATGATCAAGAATGGAGTATCACCAGTTTTGCTCCAAAGCGATAGCTAAATCTTTAATTAGATTTGAACGTGAAACAGTAATTGAATTTACCGATAACACCATGGTGTTAGATATGAAGTATTACCAGTTTTACTTCATGGGATGAATAGGTTGGGATTGGGAAATTAAACCAAATGATTACTTCGGTAAGGTTCGTTAATCCCGACTAGTTTGGACAAACCATAATTTGGTTTGAATTGATATTCAAAGGAAGATTAAAGAATAAATTTAAAGAATTTATCTTTGATAAAATTAATGGGAACCTTTCCCAAAGTGTAAGAATATTTGAATAAAAGAATATTCTGAATTGGAATGAGGCGTATGTTTTGTTTGTGTAACACTTATTTATTATATACGCGAGTTATTCAGAAAGACCAGGTTTAGCCCATTCTGAATAACTGATTCGACGATGTGTCAAGGATGAAGACGGTGGTCAAAGATCAGAGGTCTTCACATCGTTTGGGTGATTACTGATGAACTTGATTGGGTTGTACACCCAAGAGAGGGAATCAGTTGGTGATCGTCCAGACGTACTTGGAGATCGATGGATATGCGAGATACAAGGTGCCTCCGGTTTCGTTCAGACCCAGAACGAAGTTGTAAATGGACTATGTGTCTGACATTGGATTTTATTCTGTGTGATTGATTTCTATTAAATATATATCTGTTTGGCGGTGGAGAATTTATTCTCTTGCTTAACGCCCTTCTTTGAGACGTACGAGCTCAGGGGTTATATATTGATGGATATCAATCGCATGGAGTGAATCGCCTGTGTGGCATGCCTAAGTGGCAATTGATCAAGGCTTCTGTTGAAAAGCAAAGTCTTGTGGTTGATGATCAAAGCACCGCCTGTGTGGCATAGCTTTGTGTAACGTTGATTCGCGAGCCTTACACCCTCGGTTGTGAACCAGAAACGGGAGAGGACATCAGGGAGGGCATGCGTTTCCTTCTAGCTAGGGTGGTGCCAGTGACCTACCAGCCCTGACATTTATATTATTTTCACCTGTGTGGTTGTTGCTGTTGCGAAGGGCCTCGGATATATCGGTGACTATGTGGAGCCGATGGAGTCATTTGGCTCATTTACTCCCCAAAGGGTGGGGAAACGCAGTGTTCAGGCATTTTAATCCACATCGGTGGACCGGCCCTGACGATCCAAGGGCTCACCTGTGTCTGGGTCCTGAGGCTCGGGCTAGAGAGTCTCGAATTGGTGAGGACTATCTTTTGCCTCGGTTCACAGATGGAAACCCAACTTCCAATACGTGACATTGGCGGTTTTGATTGTAGAGCCTAGTATGGCGACATGATATATGGTACCCATGCCGTCTATGATTGATATTTATGATTGAAATTGTTTTGACACTATACACTTATAATAGTATCAAATGATTTGTTTTTAACGTACCAAGCATGTTTGGTTATTATAAGGGAAAACCCTATCCTGCGGCTTGTGTTGCATTGTGTGATGGGACCTCGTTCTTATAATAGCTTCATTTTTCCAAAAAGCATTGCGCTGTTTTGTTATATGCACTGGTATTCTTAGGAGGAAACCCGTTCCGTGTTATACGGCGTGGTCCCTTGATATATCTGATTTAAAGTAAAGCTTTAAATAATTGTTTTAGTTCTCACACCAGTCTCATGACTGACCTGGAGTTTATTGTTTTAACCTAAACTCTCGGTGCCCTTATTTTCCGCATGGGCAGCTAGTAGTTTTGGTTTTGCAGATTTATATTCACAGGATCCTGATTTACAGCTGAAGCGATATCCAGCAAGCTCTGTATCCGTATATCTCTTTCAGTTGTGTATTGTATTATTTTTCCGCTGCTATGTAATGTAATTTAAATCTCTAATATTTTCTGTGTAATACTTATTCATACTCTGTATATTCTGATGGAATTGTTGTAATATACAATGAAATGTTATTCTGTTTGCGTTCTGATTCATCTTGTCCTCAAAGTACCCGCTCTTTCCTTCGCGGGGAAGTTACGGGTCTTCACAATAGTATATAGACGGGGTGAAGAAGTTTATTTGTTTTGTTAAAGAAAATGATGGTAAGAAAAGAGTGTATTTATGCCCTTGCACTCGATGCCAAAATATGAAGACGTTCAAATTAGTTGAAACTCATTTTCATTTTCTTAGATGGGGTTTTATCCAATCATATAACATGTGGTATTTTCGTGGGGAAAAAGGGTGGAGATGAAAAAAAACCAATTAGTAATGCCACAAGTACTGACGAGTCTGGACATATTAGGATGGAAGATCTAGTCAATGATGCAAATAGATTTGATGATTTTCAACTTCAGAATCCATTGTCTAATCATGCTGATGTTAGGGAGCAGTCTGCAGACGATGACAATTGGCACCCAATGAAAGTAAGAAGTATAAACCACTTTTTGATGGCGCAAAAGAGACGTTATATCCTTCTTGTTCAAAAGGGATAACGAAGCTGTATGCCATTGTGAAACTGAATAGCTTGAAGGCCCAATACGGCTTTTCAGATAATGGTGTGACTACACTTCTCGAACTAATAAACGAGTTACTCCCCGAAGGTAACACGCTGTTGACAAAATACCACGACGTGAAGAAGTTCACTAAGCAAGTTGGGATGAATTACAAGACTTATGATGCATGCATCAATGATTGCATGTTGTACTGGAAATATGATGCGAATAGAGTTTCTTGTACAAATTGCAATGAACCAAGAAAGATGACATCATTCAATGAAAAGAGAAAAGGCACCAAAGTACTCGAAAGACATTAAGACATTTTCCTTTAATTTATAGATTGAAGATTGTAACGACTCGGAAAATCTGAACCAATTTAAAAAATTTAAATTGGATAAAATAGTGGATTTTAAATATTTAAAATAAATATTTTAAATAATAACGATGAAAAGTAAGGTTGAATCAACGTTTGAAAATAAATATAATTAATTCTAATTATAAACAAGGCCTGAAATGGCGCGGTAGTTTCAAAATTTGAATTCAAACTTTGACTGACTGTACCGGGTGCAAAACAAAACGGATTTGAGTGAAACCAAAAATATTTAAATCTGTTAGTGAATACCTTTCTAACGAATCTGAAAAATCGAAGTTTCATAGCGGAAAGCAAAAGTTATGGCCAAATGAATTTTCAGAAAGGTCGCTATGGAATTTATATAGCCCGTGAAAATGGCCATTTTGCAAACGACCTCAGAATTCGACGAAACCACTTTTGTTGGATCCGGGATGTGAAGTTATTGCTAGGTTTCAAATTTCATAATTTTTGAAGCTAATATGTGAGCGTGGCAGAGGAAAACGTGTTTTGGTCAATTTACAATTAAATTGGATCGACCAGAAATGGGTTGTTTTTCAAACGGTCTCAGAATTCGACGAAACTAGTTTTGTTGGGACCGTATCGTCAAAACATAGCTAGATTTATTTTTCGGGAATTTTTAGAATCAGTTTGTGGCCCTGGCAAATTGAAATGTACGTTCAAATCAAATATTGAATGTTTTATATTTTAATTTGAAGGAAAACTGATTGAAATAGTCGAATGGGCCTACGAAACATATCCCATTGTGTTCGGAATGGGGGTATTTAGCTTGGGATGACAATCGTTGGGTTTGGATTGGTGTTCGTGGGTGAAAGAGGGTATTTTCGAAATTTAAAAATATATAAATAAATAATCTCATTCTTCCATCTCAGCACTCTCTCTCCCCGCTCTCTCTCTCCCTCACCCACGACGAACGATGGAAAAGCTTCAAAAGCTTCCCGTTAATTTTCTGATCAATCCACGCATCAAAATCAAACACTCCAGTTAGGGAATTTGTAGAGCTTCTCGAGATCTTCAAATCCATATAGGGTTTGAATTTTTTCGTTCAGAATTGGGGGAGGAATCGTGTTCGAAAGTTTCGAACTTCCATCGCCCGCCGACGTCAGCTCCGACCACCGGAGTAGGCCGCTCCACCGTCGATCTAGGCGCCCTCCGACCGCCTACAAGGTGCAGCAACCTGATTGGAACAGCGAGCAACGGGTTGGGTAAAAATCAAAAACCTAGATTCGAAGATTTCAGAAAGGTAACGGCAGATAATATTAAAACTGTTTTAATAGCACTTTAAAGCGCTACGGTTTTAAATTTCACTGTAAAATTCATATCTTTTTTGTTTGTTGATGAAATTCAGTGAAACAAGAGACAGTGGACTCATGTGGACGTCTTCTACATTCTAGAAGAGACCGCATATTTTTCTGAGCCTTCTGCTATTTTTAGTGGAGTGGAACCCAATGTGAGATTTCTAAATTATAAACGATATGTAAAACGATAATGTATAAATTATATAGTCGATGTATGAGTTATATAAGCGTTGTACACCTCTTGTATAAGCGTTGTATAAGTTGTACGTTCGATATATAAGTTATATATGCATTGTAAAAATTATATATGTGTTGAATAGAATTGAAATGCTTATATATATATATATATATATATATATATATATACGCCCCTCGTCCACAAACCATGGACGATATTTATTGATTGTGATTGGTGTGAAAATTGGTTGATTAGAATTGATTGTGGTTGAAAAATACCCGTTTGTGGTTGAGAATTATTTGGTTGGAACCACATAGGATTAGTTTGTGGAAATGAAAAAAATATACATGCCTCCTGCGTGCGAACTAGATGGATGATTCCCCATTGTCAAAAGCTACGAGGCTTTAAGGTAGAGCGAGGAGCCGTACTAGAGACGGCCCCGGTTTTAACTACCCTGCCGTTATGCTGCCGAAATTTTGAATAATATTCATGTGTTAGAATTATTTTCATGTGTTGAAACTATATTCGTGTGTTGAATGGAAATTCATCTATTTGACGACATTCATGTTTTGAAATAAATTGTTTTGCAATAAAAATCACCTTTTTATCTCTATATATGTAAACTATAGAAAACCTTCATGTGTTGAATTGAAATTCATTCGTTGAATAGAAATTCATGTGTTGAATGGTATTCGTGTTTTAAAATATAAAAATCACCTTTTTATCTCTATATATGTAAACTATAGAAAACCTTCATGTGTTGAATTGAAATTCATTCGTTGAATAGAAATTCATGTGTTGAAAGGTATTCGTGTTTTAAAATATAAAAATCACCTTTTTATCTCTATATATGTAAACTATAGAAAACCTTCATGTGTTGAATTGAAATTCATTCGTTGAATAGAAATTCATGTGTTGAATGGTATTCGTATTTTAAATATAAAAATCACCTTTTTATCTATATATATAAACTATAGAAAACCTTCATGTGTTGAATCGAAATTCATTCGTTGAATTGAAATTCATGTGTTGAATGGTATTCATATTTTGAAAGAAATTGGTTTATAATAAAAATCCTATTTTTATCATCAATATGAACTATATAAAATAATCTTGTTTTGAAATAAATTGTTTTATAATAAAAATCATATTTTTATTACCTATATGAACTTTATAAAATAATCGTGTTTTGAAACCATGATTTCAAACGATTAGTGCGGGAGATCCGACCATCGGATTTTCCCGAAACCCCAACCGTTGGGTTCGCTTTGGAAATATCTTTCCAACGACACCAACTTTGTAAAGATCCAACGGTTGAATTGTCTGGAATGTTTAATTCAGATCTGAAGAAAAACAGCGCCAGAATCGATTATATATATATATACAAATATAATTAAATTAAATCGAATAATGACGCTGCAGGTCGTATTTTGAAATCAAAACTTCAAACGATTGTACCGGGAGATCCGACCGTCGGATTTTCCCGAAACTGGAACCGTTGGATTCGTTTTAAAAAGATCTTTCTAATGATATAAATTTTGTGAATATCCAATAGTTAGATTTTTAGATATGTGTAAATCAAATCTGAAGAAAAATAGCGCCATGGCCGCGTTATGGCCCGAAGCGTCGTTTGAATAAATTGGCTATTTTAAAATAAATAAAAATGGCGATAAATCGTTATAAAATATTATAAACGATATGGATGTGAAATTTAGAGACTAACTGAAGGTTGGCTAAGTCGAACCTGGGTTTTGATCTGATGTTGGTTTCGGCCTTCGGGGTTAATATTTGGGAAATCGTTCTCTTACTGATTTACGTTTAGCGACTAATGAATTGAAATGATGTGTATGTATGTTTGTGTTGCACTTGTTTGTTATATACGCGAGTTGCTCAGAAAGACCGGGTTTATCCCATTCTGAATAACTGAATCGACGATAAGAAGTCGAAGATGAAGATGGTGGTTGAAGACCGATCTTCACCTCGTTTGGATGGTAACTGATGTTCTGATTGGGAGGCATCCAGAAATACGGATAATGAGTGGTGATCGTCCAGACGTACGTGGAGATCGATGGATATGTGAGGTATTTAGTGCCTCCGGTTTCGTTCAGACCCGGAACGGACTTGCAAATGGAATGTGTGTCTGACATTGGAATTCATTCTGTATGATTGATAGCCATCAGTTGCATGGTGTGAATTGCCGGTGTGGCATACTAAGCTGCTGTAATCAAGGCTTCTGTTGAAAAGCAAAGTCTTGTAGTTGATGATCAAAGCACCGCCTGTGTGGCGTAGCTTTGTGTATAACGTGAATTCGCGAACCTCACACCCCGGTATGAACCAGAAACGGGAGAGGACATCAGGGAGGGCATGCGTTTCCTTCTAGTTAGAAGTGGCGTCAGTGGTTTTACACGCCCTGACGAGTTTGACTTATGTGGTTGTTGCTGTTGCGAGGCGCTTCGGTTATATCGGTCGATCCGGGACCGATGGAGTCATTCGTTGGCTCATTCACGCCCCAAAGGGCGGGGAAACGCAGTGTTCAGGCATTTTAATCCACATCGGTGGACCGGCCCTGACGATCCAAGGGTCACTCAAGCTCTGATCCTGAGGGGCGGGCTAGAGCGTCTCGAAGTCGGTAAGGACTATCTTTTGCCTTGGTTCATGACGAAAATCCAATTTCCAAATACGTGACTGTGCGATTTTGATTGTATACCTATATTTGGCGACATAGTGGCATGGGACGCTCATGTCGTCTATGATTGATAGTTATGATTTGAAATTGTTTTTGAAACATATAAACACTAGCAGTAATATCAAATGCTTTTGTTTTATTCGTATCAAGCATATTTTGGCCATTATAAGGTAAAAAGTCTATCCTCCGGTTTGCGTTGCATTGTGTGATGGGAACTGAGTCTTATAATGGCTTCATTTTTATAAAAAGCATTGCGATGTTTGAAAGAATTATTTGTTTTAAAGAACTGGCAATCCAATGGAGTAAACCCGTTCCACGAAAGTGGAGTGGTCCTGTGATTAGCCATATTTCAAATGTGTTGAATAGATTTCTCATACCAGTTCCATGACCGACTCGTAGTTTGTTTTACTTTCAAACTCGGGTGCCCCTTTTTCTACACGGGCATCCTTGTATTCAGGTTATTAGCAGGCTCTTTCTGGATAGCTGGAGATGAAGATGGATTCTATCATTTATCTCTTTTTATGCTATTCAGCTCCTATTGTACATATTATGTTTGTTTCCGCTGTAGACATTTATGTATAACTGAACTGTATTTGTACTAAGTATGATCCTGTATACTGTGTAACTCTGATGATTACGTTGATCCAGTGTATTATTTGTACATTATCTGGTGTATTTATTTATTTCTATTCTACTATTTCCTGTTTCTGTGTTATATTCCAAAGATTACCCTTGCCACCGTCAGTACGGGGTTCGGGGTCGTCTCATTTGGTATCAGAGCTTTAAGCTTAGTTCTGTGATATAACATATTAACGAACTCGTCAGAAATAGAACTAGTAGAGTTCTAGGACGGGTAACTCATTACAGATAGGATCAGTAATATTCTAGTATGAGTAGCAGAATGAAATAACACCTCAGTAGATACATTTACATTCAAGTATTTGTCTCTATGTTTTGAAATATCTTTTCTGTTGACCTGACACTTTGTCTGCTAATTGCAGACGCTCTAGAAAATGAGTGCCAGAAACAGAAGAAGTAATACTGACCCGGATATAGAAGCTCTATTTATGAAATATAGAAATCTGGGTGGAAAACCGTTCTCGGGCGAAGAATCTATTGTGAAAACACAAGCTTGGGTTCGTTCTGTTGAGAAGATCTTTGAAGGATTAAAGCTGAGAGATGACCAAAAAAGATTACTGGCCTCCTGGGCACTCAAAGACGAAGCCTTGTTCTGGTGGGATTCTGTTATTAAGGATAATCCAGAAGGTGATATCATATGTGATAGATTCAAAGTGATTTTCCTGGAAAGATTTACTCCTCCTGAAGCAATTGAGCGGCTATGTGATGAATTTTCTTATTTGATACAAGGAGATATGACCATTCCAGAATATCATAAGAAATTCAATGAACTTTCTCACTTAGCCCCTCATCTAATTCAAAATACGAAGAGGAAGAATTTGAGATTTATCAACGGGCTTCAAAGAAAATATCAGAACAGTGTAATGAGGAATGTGAAGCTTCCTTTTTTTGAAATGATATACATGGCTTACCAGTACGAGGATCTCGACAAGAAAGGTATGTTACAGTGTGAAGAGGAAGTCAGTTCTAGTAATAAAGTTGGGTCTGAAACTGATCGCCCTGAGGCCAGTACGATGTCTGAGGTTAGTAAGAAGCCCAGTGCCAAGAGGAAAAGGGCTAAATCTGAGAAAGAACCAGTAACGACTGCCACAGGCTCAAGTTGCAATAGACCAGGACATTTGGCGGAAGGTGTAAATCTTGGAACCAACAAAGAAAGAATAAGTTCAAACCCTAGATGGGATTTCAAGAGAATAGAAAGTGTAATCGATGCTTTCAGTTGGGTCACCTTTCAAAGGCCTGCCCGCTATTCAAGAAATCTGAAGCAGTGCATATAAATGAAGTGACAAAAGTGCCTACATCTTCGTCTGCTCAGGAAAGGGCTGATGTTTTGGAAGGCACGCTTAATGTAAAAAACATTCCAGTTAAAGTACTATTTGATACAGGCGCGTCACGAAGCTTTATTGCAAAGAATGCGGTTAAGAAACTGGATTTGAATTTGAAGAAGCTCAAAGAACCGATGACTGTCCATAATCCGGTTGGGGGTTCCCTCGATCTCAGTTGGGTTTGTGCAGTACCTGTCTCTTTTTCCTGCTATAAATTCCCTACTATCTCTATCGTCATGAATTTTACTGAATTCGATCTTATTTTGGGATTGGATTGGCTCACCAAATATGAGGCAGAGGTTAGATGCACCAAGAGAGTTGTTAGGGCTAAGATTAAATCAGGTGATTATATAACCATTCCCTATGAAGGCCAGAATTCTAATAGAAAGGACTTCTGGATAGCTTTGGATGTTTCTCTTGCTCAAATAGAAAATATCCCTGTAGTCACAGAGAATATTCCTGACCTCATCAAAGACGTTCCTATCGTAAATAATTATGCAGATGTGTTCGAGGAAGTCGTTAGTCTACCTCCGCAGAGAGAAATAGATTTCAAGATCGCTTTGATTCCGAATGCAAGGCCGGTAGTTCACGCTATTCGAAGAATGTCCTTGAAAGAGAAAGAGGAATTAGACAATCAAACAAGACAACTTGTATGGAAGGGTCTAATCAGGCCTAGTTTCTCTGATTGGGGAGCAGCTGTAACACCCCACATCCGTTAGTGTCACTCACAAAGGGAATGCACTAAGTTCTGTGGAGCATTTAGGGTAAAAGATGCAGATAAATTACAAGACAGACAGAAATTAAACAGCGGAAAATAAAACTTTGCTTTATTGATAAAATAATTTGTACAATGATTTCTTTACAATATCAGAGTATCATCTGTCTTACAAAATAAAGAAGCATAAAACAACATTTATATTCCCCAATTTTTTTGAGCAAGAGCCAGCCATAGCATCTGAAAAGAGAATCCAAGCAAAACTTCGACAAATCTTCAAGCTGGGAAAGAGTGACAGTCCAACTTAACCTGAGCTATACTATTCCCTCCTTTACTACCTGGGGGGGGGGGGGACGGAAGAAAAGAAGACGAAAGAAAAACAGAGTCAGACATAAAGCCTGAGTAAGTTCAGTAACTTCTAGCATGTGAACATGGAAAAACAAAACGACATGAATTAACTGAATACAAGATAACACCATGACGATAGGGTCAGCAAGATTAGACAAGATAATCACAAGATATGCTAAGATAAGATAAACTGGATATGTTCTAATACTTTCGCCGCTTCGCTATTTCCTTGTTATACTGGTTTCTATATCTCTGCACCACCTAACTAGTGTCCCAACTAGTAACGATAACGTGATCCCAATCCCTGTATTTTCCATCGCCTTCGGGCATACATTTATTATTTATTACCTAGATCTAATCTAGGGTTTTCTACCAAGTGCTTTCTAGATTCAACTAGAGTTTACGCTATCTGCTGAACGCTTCTCGAATTCAGGGTTTATGCCACCTAGTCCAACTAGGGATTATGCTACCTGTCGAACGATGCCCCCAAGTCTAGGACACACTACCTAGAGTGGTATATGTTCCTATACTTCCCCACGCATGTATCGCGAATTGTTTATCACTTGTCTAGATGCACATGTCCTGTAATGTGCGGCCCGAGTCCTGTGGCAGGGAAAATCAAGAAACATAGAACTCGGTCGGGAGCTTTCAGATATTTGCCGATGCAGATGCTAAGGTATGTTTTTATTCCAGTGGCTATGGTCCCACTTGACCCCTCCCTCAACTAATGAAAGGAACACCTTGAAAAATGAGAACTATACGCAGGCCCCCTATGCCCCACTGTCCTATGGCCATCCGCAACCATAACTAGATAGCAAGTATATGGTCTTTTGGAGTTCTCCGCCTTTCCGCTTCACGTATCTCGACTGACTGAAGATGGATGTTAGACGATGAGTTGCTATCACAGGGCTACCGGTTTCTCGTCGAATCACGCTGGTCCATCCTAGTCTTTAGGTTGCCATATTTTGCAACCAAGGCATACCCCTGGTTCTTCTAACGCATACCTTAACTTCTGTGAGCCCAGGAGGATCATCTCCAGCCTCACTGAGGGATACCAAGAGTACCCTCACGTCCCCTTGAAGCCTCGGGCTTCGTACCCCAATTCGTTGGAGCCTTCGTTTTAATCAGACGGACGTTCGCTCATTCCCGTGTTATACTAAGAATTACTACTTAGTTCTGTTAACTAAGGTTTACCACTTAGTTTCCAGGATCGTTGTTTTCTTAACTAAGGTTTACTACTTAGCTCCTTTTAACTAAGGTTTACTACTTAGTTCTCTTTCCCGTCAATTTGGATTGGTTAAGTGTCATTAGTCAATTCAAGCTAACTTAACCCTCTTCATTTATCCTGTTAAACTGGTTAAGTGTTATCAGTAATTCATGTTGACTTAACCCTATCACAAACCAAGTTATATTGGTTAAGTATTTCTTATTACTTAACCCTACCCATTCATCCTGTATTGGTTAAGTGTTCCTTTTTAACTTAACCTTGCCCGTCTGTTTTAACTAACATGTTATTTGTGGTTAAGCATTATCCCTTCATGTTTTAGACTTAACCTCGTTCCTTTATCAAAATCTGATGGTTAAGTGCTCAAGTTTACTTAACCCTACGGTCTAGTCCAGCTAACATGTCAAATTGGCTAAGTGTATTTACTTAACCCCAACCTCTAGCCTAGTTAACATGTTAATTTGGCTAAGTGTATTAACTTTACTTAACCCCACCTTCTAGTCTAGTTAACATGTTAATTTGGCTAAGTGTTTTCTTAGTTACTTAACCCCTACAAATCTTGTCTTGTTACCATGTTAAGTTGGTTAAGTGTCCCTATGGACTTAGCCCTCCCATTCTAGTTGGTTAAGTGTTCCTATGGACTTAACCCTCCCATTCTCGCTTAACTGTGTTATGTAACGACCCGAATTTTTGGCGACTTTGGTTATCGACATAAGCTCGATGTCGATAACCAAAACATCGAAAAATCCCCGTAATTTATGAAAGAAATTATAAGGTGAGAATAGATAAGATAGAAACTTAGAATAGAAGAAGAAGAAGAACACAATATCAGAGTAACACGAACCTCACAGCGGAACGAATAACATACAATAGATAACATAACTTTGAAATATAACAGTTATGTATACAATAGCACTAATCAGAGTACAACACTTACAACACAGCGGAAATAAAATATAGTTATATGATCCAGAAGCCTCCTGCTCCAGCTCTTCAAGTATATCTGTAAATCCCGACTACTTGACTGCCCATACAAATTTAGGCACCCAAGAGTTTAGGGAAAACAACAAAGTAAACTCCGGGTCAGTCATGGGACTGGTGTGAGTAAAATAGTTTAAACAGGTATATGAACAAGTGAACGATATCTCATAAGACCACGCCGCCGAACGGAACGGGTTTTTCCCTTATGAGAATCCAAAATATCTTTATATCAAAAACCTTTTGATATTATAATAATGTCTATGTACAAATAGATATCAACTAGCAGAAACGCTTTCATCTCACGTTCTACATATATAGTATACAATCAAAATCGCAAGCACGTATTGGATAATGGATTTCCAACTATGACATGGTATGGAACCACCTTCCGATCAGTGTACTCTAGGAACGATACACTGGAGTTCAACAAGAACATCTTGTAACTCAGCCACACATGACCGACCCCTCATTTCGCTTGAGTGTATCGAATGTACATCACCAACGGTTGGGATCAACAACCGTTCCCGTATATATATGGGACATCATTGATAGATTTAAGAAACAAATGAATATTCTCTAGATAGGTGATTATACACCCTACTTCGGTGCGACCGACTTAGCCATGCTGCCTGCCCGATTTCTGTCATTTACCGGTTGATGAGGCTAGAATCTACGCTTTATCATCACATCAGATTCACTTCGAATGCCACATTGTCAGATCCATCGAAATCACTAATTGACGTTTACAACAGTACATTACGTGTCAGCTAAAAGAAGTTTCCTTCTCCGCTTCCACTCTTGGTACGGTTGAAGAAATCAATGTACGTGACCTTCCTGGAAATACTCTGTCAGACATCCATCTTCATTCACTTAAAATGTCACATCGTCATACCCGCCAAATCACAAATTGACTTATCCAAAAATAACACGAGTATACAACTAAGAGAAACGAATTCCTCCGCCACCAAACGTGAATACGTTTGAACAGATCAACTTACGCGATCTATTGGATATACTCTGTCAGACCTTCGTCCATACAAGTTGTCCTGGGACTGGACAAACCGAAGGCACTATCTAGTATATCCATCTTAGTCACTGTTATCTAAGACTTATACAACAGCCCTTGCATTTTACTCCGTCTTCAATTATCTTTGGCATATATGATTCGCAACGCTTATGCCAATACAGAGTGGTTCTTCGGATAATAATCCAACCGGTCTCTCCATATTAACAACATTAAAATGGTCAAAACTTTGATAGTCTGTGATTTAACTATCAAAGAAAAACTCGTGTGCAAACAACGATATTTTTCCAAGTGGAAATTATATCGATCAATCATCATTTAACACTTATCTCATTAGTTCATTAATTTACTTATCTTCTGTTTCCATATATTCTAAAATCTTATTTTCTTTTATCAGAAAACATTTCTGATTCTCGTTTGGAAAACATTTCCAAAACTCCCTTACGATCAAACCTTACCATTTCTTAGTCAAGAAGGAAGTCACTCAAGTTGGGGTATAATTACCTCTCAGACCTTAACTGAACAACATTATAACTTCGAAATGGTCAAAGTTTATCTTTTAATCTTTAACAACTTCTTTACGCCTTTCTCGGATTCAATTTTACGCATCCACTTCTATATTTAAAACATTGGTTATAACGATAACGTTATAATCCCTACTTCCGAATTATTTAACTTTAATTATAACTTCTATTCTTATTAGTGAATAATTAACCTAAGACTTATTTATTTATAAATAAATAAATCTCTATTTAAACACTGGAAAGTATAAGTACTTTCCCGAATTCGATATAATCGAATTCGCCGATTAGCTCTCTTCGAGAAATCTCTATTTGATTAACTCTTCTTCGAATAACCTATATTCGATTAACTCCTTCCTTTCGAATGTACTATATTTGATTACTCCTTCTCGAATAAACGATATTTGATAATCTCTCTTCGAATAACTAATATTCGATAACTCTTTCTTTTCAAATATCTCATATTTGAAAATCTCACTTTCGAATAAACTATATTCGATAATCTCTTTTCGAATGACTCTTATTCGATAAATCTCACTTCGATCAAACTATAATCGATAACTCCTTTCGATGAAACTAACATCGATAACTCCTTTGTGTTTAACTCTATTTGAATAACTAATTCGAATCACTCTTATTTATTTAACTCTATTCGAATAACTAATTTGATTAACTCTATTTAACTCCGTTTAACTCTATTCGAATAACTAATATTCGATAACTCTATTTAACTCTATTTAACTCCGTTTAACTCTACTCGAATAACTAATATTCGATAACTCTATTTAACTCCGTTCGAATAACTAATATTCGATAACTCTATTTAACTCCGTTCGAATAACTAATATTCGATAACTCTATTTAACTCCATTCGCTTGACTCTAGATCGCAGCGATCACAATGGTTACGCCTGATTCCCTCAGGAAACATCCGACCGCCGTAGGCTATTTACAGCCCTGCGAATTACACTAGCAGTCG
This sequence comes from Allium sativum, assembly GCA_030737875.1. NCBI lineage: Eukaryota > Viridiplantae > Streptophyta > Magnoliopsida > Asparagales > Amaryllidaceae > Allium > Allium sativum. Next base: position 586,841,445 of record CM060924.1, on the reverse strand, counting down.
TACGAAATGGCAACTCATTTGGATTAACACTTATTTGATTAACTCTAACTGATTAGCTATAATTGGTTAACTCTAACTGATTAACTCTAACTGGTTAACTCTAACTGATTAACTCTAACTGGTTAACTCTAACTGATGGTTAACTCTAAATGATTAACTCTAACTGGTTAACTCTATTCAACTAACTCGACTCGACTAACCCCTTTCGAATAGCATATTCGTTTTTCTAACTTTCGAATACCATATTCGATTTACTCCCTTTGAATACCATATTCGATTTAACTCCTTTCGAATACCATATTCGTTTTACTTTATTCGCTTTATAAAGATTTCCTTTTTAACAACGTTTTATTCATTTGAAAAGATTTATTTTTAAATAACGGTTCTACACTTTAAAAATGATTTCCTTTTTATAACGTTTCCTTTTCATTCTATTTGTAAATGGTTTACAAATATTTCCTTTTCAAATTTATTCTTGAAATATTCTAACTCCTTAAATTTTCTGAAAAATTCGCCATAACCTCCTTTGTAACGGGAGCATCGGGAAAATCCCCAAACCCGCCACACAGGCCTTTCCATTCAAAAAGAAAATGGTTTGTAATTATTTCCTTTTTGAATACCTCCTATTTATAAATATTCCAATTTATAAACATTCCTTATTTATAAATATTCCACTTTATAAATATCTCTTATTTATAAATATCCCATTTTATAAATATTCTATTTTCAATATCACTTTGAAAATCCCCTTATCTACATTCCGGTATGTCATGGTATTCAATCATATCAAATCACGATGTTCAATATCATCCAAGCACATATAATGCCCACAGATTTTATATCACATCATATAACAATATATGAAAAACAATAAAATAACTGTTGAGGAATCCAGTCGGATTCCTCCAACCTGTCTCCCTACATCCACAGATGTTACACAATATGATTATCATCACTTTCAGTTCAATATAAATTATTCTGATAGCAGAATCAATATATAAATATTTAACGGTTTATATATATATATTTATATATATATACAATTTCCACTAACTGACTAGCAGTTCAATCAATCAACCAACACACAGCAAATCAACAGATGATAAACAGTTCTAAGAATACATTATAAAAATAAAACTGTTCAGAGTTGGTGAGTTTTACTCACATTTGCAGTTCATCGTTAAAGAACGATAAACTGTTATTTGATTTGAATCAAACAATTTATTTTGCCATTAATTCGTACGAGCCCCAATCCACTTCCAGTCAGCTTCGTTGTTAAGCTCTCGTCCACACGGTCCCAACGGATCCTGTTTTGCCCAATTTCGATACCATATGATAAAGTTATGAGATTAACAAGTTAACGTATTCTTTAAATTAAATAATAAATGCAACTTTCATATTAAACTAATGGGCTTAACCTTTCTAAAAACGGCCCACACGCGAACAGTTACTTCTTCTTCCTTGTTTCTGGATCGAACTCCAGAATATATATATTTCCCATTTCCGTGACTTATAGTTCACCATTCACCAATACAACTCTCCACCACGTGAGCACCCAACAGACTCCAACATAGAACTACTTAACCCATACTCCTCCTGTAGTAAAAACAGGACAAAATACATTCGGTCCCCTTCTCTTCCAAGATCCACAAATTTTACTGACATCACCCAAAAACTTCCACCTAAAAATAAGATCAAAAGGGCTTTGAGCTCCTGGCTAATTACTTCATAAATCAGATAATTACCAATTAAACAATGTTAATAACGTTCTCCCTACTTTTAAATCTCTCTCACCCTTCACTGTGAACAACCGATACATTCCAGTTGAATTCAAAACTTCAGCCCGTCTTAACCACCACCACAGTCGACATCTCGCTCCTCCGACCCCACCGCCGTAACCATTGCCTCCTCAGCCTCATACCAAACACCACAACATCGAACTTGAAGCCTTTCTTTAAACCGCGACAGCCAGAACTCCTACACAGGTCGCGTTAATTTAGGTGACCAAATTGGTCGAAGAAACTCCTGTTGGTGTGCGCCTCTTCCCCCTGACTCCGACACCACCCATCTCCTTCTCAATCTCGTCGTGAATCCTCACCTAACAGAAACCCTAGATGCACTGCTCTAAATTATCGAGCTTCAGCATCTCGTTACGTCTAGTGGAAAAAGATGAGGTGAAGCCCTTGAGAATCGAACGATGATGAATCTGAAATCATGAAGTTCGTTTTCATATTTGATTTTCAATGATTTTTCCAAAGTGGCGATATTGTTTTGGAGACAAATACTGACGGCCGACTTCATTGACCATAGAAAAATAAAGGTAGGTGAGGAAGAGTTAAAAGGTGTATTTATAGGGCAAGTTAGAATTTGTTTTGAAGATGTCAGGCTTCCACGTTACTGGGGAAAAAGGGAACGATGGCACCACTTTGGACAGTGAAAAATGAAGAAACAATTAGTTTTAAGTTATAGAACTTAGTGTACTTCGCTACGTAATATTTCGTTCCCATACGAGTCGTTATGGACAGATATAAAAATACTGTTGTGACCAGTAAGGTACCACGATTTCAAAAATATAAAAATACAGGTAGATCAACTCATTTTGTGAAAACCCAAAATGTTGATTACAGGGTGCAAAATACTTCAAATAAAAAGTTGCTTATTTAATTAATTAAAAATTACCATAAATTTCTAAAAATTAAATTATCACTACGCCTCAAAAGAATCTTGTCTAAATTCGAAACCGGTGACTAGTTATATCGAATAAACCGTTACGGTCAATAAACGATTCTACAGCGACTATTTCAAAATTTGATTTGGACGTGAATCAAAATCTACACGACGAAATCCCGATTTTTCTTTTCCACTAGAAAGGTATACTCCACCAGCTCCACACGTTTCTTGTTTCACAGAAATCCGGCTTAAAACGAATCATGTACATTCAGTTGAAGTTCGAATCGCCAATTCACGAACTGTAGCGCCATTTCGAGCTCGAATTTAATTATAATATAATTATACGTTCAAACTGTCGTTATTTAAATATATTCGTTATTCAGAATTCAATTCCAAACTGAATTAAATCTTCGGGATGACCCAGTTCACACCATATCGCCATTTCACCAAATTCTGATTATTTCAGAATTAAATATATTATTTAATTTATTATTTTAATTAAATTACTCACCATTATTTAATTCCCCGACCATTAATTCCTTTATTTCGCTATTTAAATAATTAAATAAATTAATTATTATACCTCTGCAAATGCGGGTCATTACATTCTTCCCCACTTAAAATAATTTCGTCCTCGAAATTGCTAAGTTAGAGGATGACCCTACCTATTGGAATTCCTAAGATTTGTTTACCCCTTATTTCTGATTTTAACTGAACCAATTAATTTCAATTAAAATATTAATTAATTCTTATCAACGAAAATTTTCAAAAATCCTGAAAATTTTCAAACACCTTAACTTTTCGAAAAATTTCGCCAGCACCTCCTTTGTACTGGTCTATAGCTCAAACTCCAACTCGCCTCTCTGGGCCTTCTTCAACCCAAAAGAAAATCAAAACGCCAAACGGCTTGCCAATTCGGCTCATAAATCTCATGCTTATATCAAATATAAACTTGTACCTTTTTGTCGGGTATATCAACTTTTATCACTTCGCCTGTCATCAATTCAACATATACCAATGCAATTCCAACTTGATCTCAAATCAATTTGTCTTTAACACAACCATTCTCTTATACCTAAGTCGAATTTCATTTCAAACTCAAGCACTATTCTTGATTTAAATCCATAACTCACCAGTCCAATATAATTTAAGATTATCTCTAATCAAGTCTAATTCTACTTGACACTAATCTATTTCAAATGATTTTCACTTACTGGCTTTTATTTCAATCCCAATTCTATTGGATTTTACAAATTTTACTTTAATTTGTTTAAATTCAAACAACGTTTTCTTCCTGGAAGTTTTTAAACAGTTTACCTCTTTCAAAAAAAATCAAAATTTCCTTTTTGAAATTCAACACAACTTGTTTTCCCAAAACAAATTCAAAAACAAAATCTTTGGTAGTAATATGTCACTTACACACTCGAAAATGAACACCGATGATGTCATGATCAACATCAGAATCTATTTTCCAGCTACCAAAGTGAGTTCAATACTATAGCACTTTCAAAACCCATTTTAAACATTTCCACCTTGAAATCAATTCCAAATATCCTTTTACAATGTTGTAAACAAATTTAAAATCTCCCAGGATCTTAAAATTCACATATATTAAATCCAGATTCATTTACAAACACCTTTCCCATTTCTTGGATTTTAAATTCCAATTCTAATCTAAATTCAGATTTAATTCATTTCAATTTCATATAATACACTTGTATAAATCCTGATTGGTTATATATAACCATTTCACAGTTTTTAATCTTATCTGATTATAATTACTACTAACACATCCTATATATGATAATACATCACATATCCATACTGTGTCGGTCCATCGTATTCAAGTGTTTATTTACTCCTACCGATACAGTGGATCAAACTGATCGACCAGAACTCATAAACAACTCAGCCAATGAATCTCCACAATATAAAATGATTTTATATAAAATACAAATACGCACTCGTATATATGTACACTCAACTCAATCTAGGGTATTACTAACCCTATCTCTACCGAGTCACGCCACAGAGCCAAGGTAATTCTTAACCTTAAGCTCTGATACCAACTGTAGTGACCCGACGAAAATCCGGTAGGCTTTTCAACCATCCCTTCATCCCCCCAAAGCAGCAAGGTAATACCCCACCGTGGCCTACAGAGGTACCCCAATACCATATTTTACGGCCAGCCTTTCGACTTCACAACCAACCCTACCAAAGGGACATGTAGGAGTAAGAGTCTTCCGTTCGCCACCTAACGAAAAGCGAGAACCCCCTATCATGCGACACATGCCTAAGCACGCAACATGACTGGTGTGAGTAAAACAGTTTAAACAGGTATATGAACAAGTAAACGATATCTCATAAGACCACGCCGTAGAACGGAACGGGTTTTTCCCTTATGAGAATCCAAAATATCTTTATATCAAAAACCTTTTGATATTATAATAATGTCTATGTACAAATAGATATAAACTAGCAGAAACGCTTTCATCTCACGTTCTACATATATAGTATACAATCAAAATCGCAAGCACGTATTGGATACTGGATTTCCAACTATGATAAGGTATGGAACCACCTTCTGATCAGTGTACTCTAGGAACGATACACTGGAGTTCAACAAGAACATCTTGTAACTCAGCCACACATGACCGACCACTCATTTCGCTTGAGTGTATCGAATGTACATCACCAACGGTTGGGATCAGCAACCGTTCCCGTATATATATGGGACAACATTGATAGATTGAAGAAACAAATGAATATTCTCTAGATATGTGATTATACACCCTACTTCGGTGCGACCGACTTAGCCATGCTGCCTGCCCGATTTCTGTCATTTACCGGTTGATGAGGCTAGAAGCTACTCTTTATCATCACATCAGATTCACTTCGAATACCACATTGTCAGATCCATCGAAATCACTAATTGATGTTTACAACAGTACATTACGTGTCAGCTAAAAGAAGTTTCCTTCTCCGCTTCCACTCTTGGTACGGTTGAAGAAATCAATGTACGTGACCTTCCTGGAAATACTCTGTCAGACATCCATCTTCATTCACTTAAAATGTCACATCGTCATACCCGCCAAATCACAAATTGACTTATCCAAAAATAACACGAGTATACAGCTAAGAGAAACGAATTCCTCCGCCACCAAACGTGAATACGTTTGAACAGATCAACTTACGCGATCTATTGGATATACTCTGTCAGACCTTCGTCCATACAAGTTGTCCTGAGACTGGACAAACCGAAGGCACTATCTAGTATATCCATCTTAGTCACTGTTATCTAAGACTTATACAACAGCCCTTGCATTTTACTCCGTCTTCAATTATCTTTGGCATATATGATTCGCAACGCTTATGCCAATACAGAGTGGTTCTTCGGATAATAATCCAACCGGTCTCTCCATATTAACAACATTAAAATGGTCAAAACTTTGATAGTCTGTGATTTAACTATCAAAGAAAAACTCGTGTGCAAACAACGATATTTTTCCAAGTGGAAATTATATCGATCAATCATCATTTAACACTTATCTCATTAGTTCATTAATTTACTTATCTTCTGTTTCCATATATTCTAAAATCTTAATTTCTTTTATCAGAAAACATTTCTGATTCTCGTTTGGAAAACATTTCCAAAACTCCCTTACGATCAAACCTTACCATTTCTTAGTCAAGAAGGAAGTCACTCAAGTTGGGGTATAATTACCTCTCAGACCTTAACTGAACAACGTTATAACTTCGAAATGGTCAAAGTTTATCTTTTAATCTTTACCAACTTCTTTACGCCTTTCTCGGATTCAATTTTACGCATCCACTTCTATATTTAAAACATTGGTTATAACGATAACGTTATAATCCCTACTTCCGAATTATTTAACTTTAATTATAACTTCTATTCTTATTAGTGAATAATTAACCTAACACTTATTTATTTATAAATAAATAAATCTCTATTTAAACACTGGAAAGTATAAGTACTTTCCCGAATTCGATATAATCGAATTCGCCGATTAGCTCTCTTCGAGAAATCTCTATTTGATTAACTCTTCTTCGAATAACCTATATTCGATTAACTCCTTCCTTTCGAATATACTATATTTGATTACTCCTTCTCGAATAAACGATATTCGATAATCTCTCTTCGAATAACTAATATTCGATAACTCTTTCTTTTCAAATATCTCATATTTGAAAATCTCACTTTCGAATAAACTATATTCGATAATCTCTTTTCGAATGACTCTTATTCGATAAATCTCACTTCGATCAAACTATAATCGATAACTCCTTTCGATGAAACTAACATCGATAACTCCTTTGTGTTTAACTCTATTTGAATAACTAATTCGAATCACTCTTATTTATTTAACTCTATTCGAATAACTAATTTGATTAACTCTATTTAACTCGGTTTAACTCTACTCGAATAACTAATATTCGATAACTCTATTTAACTCCGTTTAACTCTATTTAACTCCGTTTAACTCTATTTAACTCCGTTTAACTCTACTCGAATAACTAATATTCGATAACTCTATTTAACTCCGTTCGAATAAAGAATATTCGATAACTCTATTTAACTCTGTTCGAATAACTAATATTCGATAACTCTATTTAACTCCATTCGCTTGACTCTAGATCGCAGCGATCACAATGGTTACGCCTGATTCCCTCAGGAAACATCCGACCGCCGTAGGCTATTTACAGCCCTGCGAATTACGCTAGCAGTCGTACGAAATGGCAACTCATTTGGATTAACACTTATTTGATTAACTCTAACTGATTAGATCTAGTTGGTTAACTCTAACTGATTAACTCTAACTGGTTAACTCTAACTGATTAACTCTAACTGGTTAACTCTAACTGATGGTTTACTCTAACTGATTAACTCTAACTGGTTAACTCTATTCAACTAACTCGACTCGACTAACCCCTTTCGAATAGCATATTCGTTTTTCTAACTTTCGAATACCATATTCGATTTACTCCCTTCGAATACCATATTCGATTTAACTCCTTTCGAATACCATATTCGTTTTACTTTATTCGCTTTATAAAGATTTCCTTTTTAACAACGTTTTATTCATTTGAAAAGATTTATTTTTAAATAACGGTTCTACACTTTAAAAATTATTTCCTTTTTATAACGTTTCCTTTTCATTCTATTTGTAAATGGTTTACAAATATTTCCTTTCCAAATTTATTCTTGAAATATTCTAACTCCTTAAATTCTCTGAAAAATTCGCCATAACCTCCTTTGTAACGGGAGCATCGGGAAAATCCCCAAACCCGCCACACAGGCCTTTCCATTCAAAAAGAAAATGGTTTGTAATTATTTCCTTTTTGAATACCTCCTATTTATAAATATTCCAATTTATAAACATTCCTTATTTATAAATATTCCACTTTATAAATATCTCTTATTTATAAATATCCCATTTTATAAATATTCTATTTTCAATATCACTTTGAAAATCCCCTTATCTACATTCCGGTATGTCATGGTATTCAATCGTATCAAATCACGATGTTCAATATCGTCCAAGCACATATAATGCCCACAGATTTTATATCACATCATATAACAATATATGAAAAACAATAAAATAACTGTTGAGGAATCCAGTCGGATTCCTCCAACCTGTCTCCCTGCATCCACAGATGTTACACAATATGATTATCATCACTTTCAGTTCAATATAAATTATTCTGATAGCAGAATCAATATATAAATATTTAACGGTTTATATATATATATACAATTTCCACTAACTGACTAGCAGTTCAATCAACCAACACACAGCAAATCAACAGATGATTAACAGTTCTAAGAATACATTATAAAAATATAACTGTTCAGAGTTGGTGAGTTTTACTCACATTTGCAGTTCATCGTTAAAGAACGATAAACTGTTATTTGATTTGAATCAAACAATTTATTTTTCCATAAATTCGTACGAGCCCCAATCCACTCCAGTTAGCTTCGTTGTTAAGCTCTCGTCCATACGGTTCCAACGGATCCTGTTTTGCCCAATTCCGATACCATATGATAAAGTTATGAGATTAACAAGTTAACGTATTCTTTAAATTAAATAATAAATGCAACTTTCATATTAAACTAATGGGCTTAACCTTTCTAAAAACGGCCCACACGCGAACAGTTACTTCTTCTTCCTTGTTTCTGGATCGAACTCCAGAATATATATATTTCCCATTTCCGTGACTTATAGTTCACCATTCACCAATACAACTCTCCACCACGTGAGCACCCAACAGACTCCAACATAGAACTACTTAACCCATACTCCTCCTGTAGTAAAAACAGGACAAAATACATTCGGTCCCCCTTCTCTTCCAAGATCCACAAATTTTACTGACATCACCCAAAAACTTCCACCTAAAAACAAGATCAAAAAGGCTTTGAGCTCTTGGCTAATTACTTCATAAATCAGATAATTACCAATTAAACAATGTTAATAACGTTCTCCCTACTTTTAAATCTCTCTCCTCCTTCACTGTGAACAACCGATACATTCCAGTTGAATTCAAAACTTCAGCCCGTCTTAACCACCACCACAGTCGACATCTCGCTCCTCCGACCCCACCGCGGTGACCATTGCCACCTCAGCCTCATACCAAACACCACAACATCGAACTTGAAGCCTTTCTTTAAACTGCGACAGCTAGAACTCCTACACAGGTCGTGTTAATTTTGGTGACCAAATTGGTCGAAGAAACTCCTGTTGGTGTGCGCCTCTTCCCCTTGACTCCGACGCCACCCATCTCCTTCTCAATCTCGTCGTGAATCCTCACCTAACAGAAACCCTAGATGCACTGCTCTAAATTATCGAGCTTCAGCATCTCGTTACGTCTAGTGGAAAAAGATGGGGTGAAGCCCTTGAGAATCGAACGATGATGAATCAGAAATCATGAAGTTCGGTTTCAAATTTGATTTTCAATGATTTTTCCAAAGTGGCGATATTGTTTTGGAGACAAATACTGACGGCCGACTTCATTGACCATAGAAAAATAAAGGTAGGTGAGGAAGAGTTAAAAGGTATATTTATAGGGCAAGTTAGAATTTGTTTTGAAGATGTCAGGCTTCCACGTTACTGGGGAAAAAGGGAACGATGGCACCACTTTGGACCGTGAAAAATGAAGAAACAATTAGTTTTAAGTTATAGAACTTAGTGTACTTCGCTACGTAATATTTCGTTCCCATACGAGTCGTTATGGACAGATATAAAAATACCGTTGTGACCAGTAAGGTACCACGATTTCAAAAATATAAAAATACAGGTAGATTAACTCATTTTGTGAAAACCCAAAATGTTGATTATAGGGTGCAAAATACTTCAAATAAAAAGTTGCTTATTTAATTAATTAAAAATTACCATAAATTTCTAAAAATTAAATTATCACTACGCCTCAAAAGAATCTTGTCTAAATTCGAAACCGGTGACTAGTTATATCGAATAAACCGTTACGGTCGATAAACGATTCTACAGCGACTATTTCAAAATTTGATTTGGACGTGAATCAAAATCTACACGACGAAATCCCGATTTTTCTTTTCCACTAGAAAGGTATACTCCACCAGCTCCACACGTTTCTTATTTCACAGAAATCCGGCTTAAAACGAATCATGTACATTCAGTTGAAGTTCGAATCGCCAATTCACGAACTGCAGCGCCATTTCGAGCTCGATTTTAATTATAATATAATTATACGTTCAAACTGTCGTTATTTAAATATATTCGTTATTCAGAATTCAATTCCAAACTGAATTAAATCTTCGGGATGACCCAGTTCACACCATATCGCCATTTCACCAAATTCTGATTATTTCAGAATTAAATATATTATTTAATTTATTATTTTAATTAAATTACTCACCATTATTTAATTCCCCGACCATTAATTCCTTTAATTCGCTATTTAAATAATTAAATAAATTAATTATTATACCTCTGCAAATGCGGGTCATTACATGTTAAGTGTCTGTATGAACCTAACCCCACCCATCGGTTTTGTTATCATGTTGAATTGGTTAAGTGTCTTAGTTAACTTAACCCTACCATCCTTGTTCTAGCTTTAACTAAATAAATTAAAGCCGCGACCACTCACATTAGACAGATATTGTTGTGATTACTGGATGTGCTGGTTGGTTCCGAGCAGGTTTACATCACAACTCAGTCTAACCTCGGGTTAGACATATTCGTGTTTTCTATGTTCAAAGGGTTTTGATTAATTTTCAAATCAGGTTTTGAAAGTAACCATCCCGTCCGTCGGATCAGTTAGGGATAGCCAGGGAGAGCAGGAAACTTGTATTTTCCAAACTCAAGCCTAGACACTATCCTCTCTGTCACCCTAGAACTTTCTGGTGTATTATTAAAAGAGATGTTGTTAATAAACCTTTAATTTGTCTAAATTTTCATTTTCCCATTTAGGACAAATTCTATAAGTAAATTATTCCTAATTTACTTATTTCATAATTACTCTTTTAATGTAAATTGTCAACATTTATAATTATGGCCCCTTTTTCCCCTCTATATCATATTTATGCTTTTTGGTATGTAAACTATACCAAATTAAGTGTCACTAACCATGATTTTGCTAAACATGACAATTACTCACAATTATGGCCAATTTCAAATTTATGCCAATATACTCGTTATGCCAAATTAGCTAATCCAATTCTGATTTAACATTCTAGTTCATGTCAAACAAGACTTATTATTCTAGTTCACAATTCATGTAAATGCTAGATTTACAAGTCAATACTAGATTCAAATTACACATCCTATAATTCACGTCAAATTTATCCAATTTGCGTTTCTATGAACATGCCATAATACATGTTCCCAATTTATGCCAATTTCCAAGTTTATAACTACGTTTTTAGTAAATTTCATATTTTTCCCCAAATCGTATTCCCATCGTTCGTATAATCATGAATCAATCTAGATTATAGATAAATCTAGATTCGTAGAAAATAGGGAATGAACCAAAGATGCTATGAAAAATATAGACATAATAACTGGCATAAAATGATAATTTACTAATTTCAGACCTAACGAATTACACTGAAATTGATCTAAAACATTGAAGGCCTATAGGTCTGAAAATCTTATGACATAAAAATGGGATGAATAACGACGTAGGTCCAAGAACATGGGTAGACCTAACTTAATAGGTAAATTCCCAAGGTCTAAACCCAAAGAAAACCAAGAATAGACAGAATAGATAATTAGGTTTAGACCCAATTTCACAGTCACAAAACTTAAGCAACACTTTCCAAGTCATGAATCATAGGTATTTAATCACAGTTGTCCTTGTTATGTCATAGGCAATAGTTTATGTTTCCTAATCAAAGGCATAGGCTTGTGTTCGTAGTCAAGGAAATAATTCTCATAGTCACAGTCACAGTCATAGGCAATGTTCATAGTCATAGGCAATGTTCATAGTCATAGGCAAGGCCTAATTTGTCATCGAATCATAACAGTTCTTAATTAGGTCCAAAGAAGTAAGCACTGATTCGAATAGAAAGATTTGGCATATTCTTTTATTCCTTTAATTTCATGTCACGAATAAAGAAAGCGTTCGAATCTAAAAAGTAACCGACTTACAGAGATTAGATTAGAATAGAAAGATGGCGTTGCTATGATTCGTGCGACGTTGCTCGAAACCGTTTGAGTTAGCCTTTGCTTCTTATCTTGAAGCTTTAATCTTGATTCGAATCTCTTCTTGACAAACTTGAGCAGCATTTCCTCGTCTTGATTTATTTTATATATTATTTATTTATACACTTTCTCAGATGCAGCATAAGGATAGAAAATAATTGTGAATAGAGAAGGAGACTAAGGCTGTTTATATAGGATTAGGCGGACGAATCTGGTCAGAATGGCATCCAGATACAGAAGAATGAACCAGACTGCAGATCTGGAAAAAGCAGGGGGGGTCGACCCCCAGGTCGACTAACCGGCACCTGCCCTAGGTCGACTACCCAGTCGTCCTGGGTCTTGGGCGGGAAAATTCCCGCCCAGCCCAATCTGGGTTCGATTTTGAATTTTTGAACTCATTTCTGACCTGTTCGAATTTTAAATCGAATTCTGAAACTTCTGAAGACCATAACTCCTTCATATGGAGTCCGATTAACGCAAACTCGGACTCTATCTCTTGCAGAATTCCAAGACGAACGCAATGGCGTAGCCCGTTTCCCTTGATTTTGATTTTAAAATTTAATTTTGCCTTGATTTGTGAATCCTAGTGTTACAGAATTACGGGGTGTAACATTCTCCCCCACTTAAAAGGATTTCGTCCCCGAAATCTTCAAGTTAGGAAGAATGTGTCCTACCATCCAATCACCCATCTACTCAACCATTCAATCACAGGCATCCATTGTCCTTAAAAGATTTCTAATGCTTTCATGTTCATATGCATAGTGTGTGTATATGTCTTTATCTAATGCAAAATCGGGCGGTCTACTGATTCAGTTGACCTCCTTAATGCGAATCATGTCAGTGCTATGCGTCCAGTCATGTATGCAAGCATCCCTAGTTATATAAATACTACATGTGTGCATAGCCATTCATCCATATGCAACATCCATATGATAACATATCAAGTTCAACTTACAAACAAATACATATCTGTAAATGCAATATGAAAGCTTCCGAACTGATCTAGTGCCTAATACGTATGCATATGCATTCACGAGCAACCATTAGCAACCACTTGCAACCATCAACCATAACATGTTTCAAATACATGTTTACATCCATTGGCTTCTACCTAAGGATCGAAGATACAACCTAGAGGATATACTTTGGAAAGAGAGAAACAATTATGCGTAAAGCTCCTACAAAAAGAAATCGAGGATGCACCCTTAAGGAAAAGGGTATGATGGTAGTATCTAGCCTTCTTGAGCTTTACTCCACTGTATCTTAACTAATTTAACTTCACGGTTGTGAAGTTTCCGATCTCCATTTCCAAAATAAACAGATGTCAATCACGGTACCAAGCATATGTACTAAGATGATTAGAGGTCTCCCTCTTATCCACCATGCCATAACTATAAGGGTCGAAAGGTTACTACGTGCTTTTTAGAGTGCCTGCCACAATAATTCATCTCTCACGCAGACCATCCTAGTCGAACTCGACATTCCTCAAGTACAAGCCCCAAAGGCCTAAACCAATATCAGACAAGCACCCAAGGAATATCTCCTCCGAATTTAGACGATCTACGTGAGATGATATAAGCAAACTCGATAGCTATTCTCAAATCCCTACTAACCAAAAATAAAGTGGTCGGACCACCAATTGGATTTGAGACTCTAGTGGGATCTTTCTATTATACAAGTACTATGGTGTAGAGACTCAACTATGGAAGTGGATATGAACAAATGCGAAGCGCTAAAACCAAAGGAAAGAGTACTAACAGCAAAACTAGACTCTTCCAACAGAACTTTACTGCCTTTCTCCTAGGTACGCTTGGTGGTGAAAGTATGTACTTGCCCTTCTGAAAATCTTGTTCCTCGTTCTTGCCCTTGTCCTTAATTATATGCCCTATTATACCCTAATAAGGATACTTCCTCTTGTCTTAGGTTTTATAATTCCTTCCTACTTTGTGAGCTAAATCTACATCCATGAATTCCTCATCCTCTTCCGTGTGTAGCCATGTTGACAAATCTCTCGAAAGCTGCTTCCATCGTACAGAAAACCCTATAAGCTTGAAAGAAAACTGGCCGTAGGTGAAACAACTACGGCTATGGATGGAAGCCAGGCACGATCTCGCACATCGATGTGGTTACCTCCCAGAAAGCCAGGAGCCCCAAAGACTCAAGAAAGAAGGAGACAAGAATTCAAACAAAGGAAGAGAAGATAGTGTGTATGGCTTTGGGGAATATGCCTTTAAAACAAATCTTTTCTCTTGAAAATGCTTCTTTTAAAACCGTTTTGAAAATAATTTTTCAAATCCTTTATATGATCTGGTAACCTTTAGCTCTGATACCACGTGTAACACCCCACATCCGTTAGTGTCACTCACAAAGGGAATGCACTAAGTTCTGTGGAGCATTTAGGGTAAAAGATGCAGATAAATTACAAGACAGACAGAAATTAAACAGCGGAAAATAAAATTTTGTTTATTGATAAAATAATTTGTACAATGATTTCTTTACAATATCAGAGTATCATCTGTCTTACAATATAAAGAAGCATAAAACAACATTTATATTCCCCAAATTTTTTGAGCAAGAGCCAGCCATAGCATCTGAAAAGAGAATCCAAGCAAAACTTCGACAAATCTTCAAGCTGGGAAAGAGTGACAGTCCAACTTAACCTGGGCTATACTATTCCCTCCTTTACTACCTTGGGGGGGGGGAATGGAAGAAAAGAAGACGAAAGAAAAACAGAGTCAAACATAAAGCCTGAGTAAGTTCAGTAACTTCTAGCATGTGAACATGGAAAAACAAAACGACATGAATTAACTGAATACAAGATAACACCATGACGATAGGGTCAGCAAGATTAGACAAGATAATCACAAGATATGCTAAGATAAGATAAACATGATATGTTCTAATACTTTCGCCGCTTCGCTATTTCCTTGTTATACTGGTTTCTATATCTCTGCACCACCTAACTAGTGTCCCTACTAGTAACGATAACGTGATCCCAATCCCTGTATTTTCCATCGCCTTCGGGCATACATTTATTATTTATTACCTAGATCTAATCTAGGGTTTTCTATCAAGTGCTTTCTAGATTCAACTAGAGTTTACGCTATCTGCTGAACGCTTCTCGGATTCAGGGTTTATGCCACCTAGTCCAACTAGGGATTATGCTACCTGTCGAATGATGCCCCCAAGTCTAGGAGACACTACCTAGAGTGGTATATGTTCCTATACTTCCCCACGCATGTATCGCGAATCGTTTATCGCTTGTCTAGATGCACATGTCCTGTAATGTGCGGCCCGAGTCCTGTGGCAGGGCAAATCAAGAAACATAGAACTCGGTCAGGAGCTTTCAGATATCTGCCGATGCAGATGCTAAGGTCTGTTTTTATTCCAGTGGCTATGGTCCCACTTGACCCCTCCCTCAACTAATGAAAGACACACCTTGAAAAATGAGAACTATACGCAGGCCCCCCTATGCCCCACTGTCCTATGGCCATCCGCAACCATAACTAGATAGCAAGTATATGGTCTTTTGGAGTTCTCCGCCTTTCCGCTTCACGTATCTCGACTAACTGAAGATGGATGGTAGACGACGAGTTGCTATCACAGGGCTACCGGTTTCTCGCCGAATCACGCTGGTCCATCCTAGTCTTTAGGTTGCCATATTTTGCAACCGAGGCATACCAATGGTTCTTCTAACGCAGACCTTAACCTCCGTGAGCCCAAGAGGATCATCTGCAGCCTCACAGAGGGATACCAAGAGTACCCTCACGTCCCCTTGAAGCCTCGGGCTTCGTACCCCAATTCGTTGGAGCCTTCGTTTTAATCAGACGGACGTTCGCTCCTTCCCGTGTTATACTAAGAATTACTACTTAGTTCTGTTAACTAAGGTTTACCACTTAGTTTCCAGGATCGTTGTTTTATTAACTAAGGTTTACTACTTAGCTCCTTTTAACTAAGGTTTACCACTTAGTTCTCTTTCCCGTCAATTTGGATTGGTTAAGTGTCATTAGTCAATTCAAGCTAACTTAACCCTCTTCATTTATCCTGTTAAACTGGTTAAGTATTATCAGTAATTCATGTTGACTTAACCGTATTACAAACCAAGTTATATTGGTTAAGTATTTCTTATTACTTAACCCTACCCATTCATCCTGTATTGGTTAAGTATTCCTTTTTAACTTAACCTTGCCCGTCTGTTTTAACTAACATGTTATTTGTGGTTAAGTATTATCCCTTCATGTTTTAGACTTAACCTCGTTCCTTTATCAAAATCTGATAGTTAAGTGCTCAAGTTTACTTAACCCTACGGTCTAGTCCAGCTAACATGTCCAATTGGCTAAGTGTATTTACTTAACCCTAACCTCTAGCCTAGTTAACATGTTAATTTGGCTAAGTGTATTAACTTTACTTAACCCCACCTTCTAGTCTAGTTAACATGTTAATTTGGCTAAGTGTTTTCTTAGTTACTTAACCCCTACAAATCTTGTCTTGTTACCATGTTAAGTTGGTTAAGTGTCCCTATGGACTTAGCCCCCCCCATTCTAGTTGGTTAAGTGTTCCTATGGACTTAACCCTCCCATTCTAGCTTAACTGTGTTAAGTGTCTGTATGAACCTAACTCCACCCATCGGTTTTGTTATCATGTTGAATTGGTTAAGTGTCTTAGTTAACTTAACCCTACCATCCTTGTTCTAGCTTTAACTAAAAAATTAAAGCCGCGACCACTCACATTAGACAGATATTGTTGCGATTACTGGATGTGCCGGTTGGTTCCGGGCAGGTTTACATCGCAACTCAGTCTAACCTCGGGTTAGGCATATTCGTGTTTTCTAAGTTCAAAGGGTTTTGATTAATTTTCAAATCAGGTTTTGAAAGTAACCATCCCGTCCGTCGGATCAGTTAGGGATAGCCAGGGAGAGCAGGAAACTTGTATTTTCCAAACTCAAGCCTAGACACTATCCTCTCTGTCACCCTAGAACTTTCTGGTGTATTATTAAAAGAGATGTTGTTAATAAACCTTTAATTTGTCTAAATTTTCATTTTCCCATTTAGGACAAATTCTATAAGTAAATTATTCCTAATTTACTTATTTCATAATTACTCTTTTAATGTAAATTGTAAACATTTATAATTATGGCCCCTTTTTCCCCTCTATATCATATTTATGCTTTTTGGTATGTAAACTATACCAAATTAAGTGTCATAACCATGATTTTGCTAAACATGACAATTACTCACAATTATGGCCAATTTCAAATTTATGCCAATATACTCGTTATGCCAAATTAGCTAATCCAATTCTGATTTAACATTCTAGTTCATGTCAAACTAGACTTATTATTCTAGTTCACAATTCATGTAAATGCTAGATTTACAAGTCAATACTAGATTCAAATTACACATCCTATAATTCACGTCAAATTTATCCAATTTGCGTTTCTATGAACATGCCATAATACATGTTCCCAATTTATGCCAATTTCCAAGTTTATAACTATGTTTTTAGTAAATTTCATATTTTGCCCCAAATCGTATTCCCATCGTTCGTATAATCGTGATTCAATCTAGATTATAGATAAATCTAGATTCGTAGAAAATAGGGAATGAACCAAAGATGCTATGAAAAATATAGACATAATAACTGGCATAAAATGATAATTTACTAATTTCAGACCTAACGAATTACACTGAAATTGATCTAAAACATCGAAGGCCTATAGGTCTGAAAATCTTATGACATAAAAATGGGCTGAATAACGACGTAGGTTCAAGAACATGGGTAGACCTAACTTAATAGGTAAATTCCCAAGGTCTAAAACCAAAGAAAACCAAGAATAGACAGAATAGATAATTAGGTTTAGACCCAATTTCACAGTCACAAAACTTAAGCAACACTTTCCTAGTCACGAATCATAGGTATTTAATCACAGCTGTCCTTGTTATGTCATAGGCAATAGTTTATGTTTCCTAATCAAAGGCATAGGCTTGTGTTCGTAGTCAAGGAAATAATTCTCATAGTCACGGTCACAGTCATAGGCAATGTTCATAGTCATAGGCAATGTTCATAGTCATAGGCAAGGCTTAATTGGTCATCGAATCATAACAGTTCTTAATTAGGTCCAAAGAAGTAAGCACTGATTCGAATAGAAAGATTCGGCATATTCTTTTATTCCTTTAATTTCATGTCACGAATAAAGAAAGCGTTCAAATCTAAAAAGTAACAGACTTACAGAGATTAGATTAGAATAGAAAGATGGCGTTGCTATGATTCGTGCGACGTTGCTCGAAACCGTTTGAGTTAGCCTTTGCTTCTTATCTTGAAGCTTTAATTTTGATTCGAATCTCTTCTTGACAAACTTGAGCAGCATTTCCTCGTCTTGATTTATTTTATATATTATTTATTTATACATTTTCTCAGAGGCAGCATAAGGATAGAAAATAATTGTGAATAGAGAAGGAGACTAAGGCTGTTTATATAGGATTAGGCGGACGAATCTGGTCAGAATGGCGTCCAGATACAGAAGAATGAACTAGACTGCAGATCTGGAAAAAGCAGGGGGGGTCGACTACCCAATCGACCTGGGTCTTGGGCAGGAAAATTCCCGCCCAGCCCAATCTGGGTCCGATTTTGAATGTTTGAACTCGTTTCTGACCTGTTCGAAATTTAAATCGAATTCTGAAACTTCTGAAGACCATAACTCCTTCATACGGAGTCCGATTAACGCAAACTCGGACTCTATCTCATGCAGAATTCCGAGATGAACACAATGGCGCAGCCTGTTTCCCTTGATTTTGATTTTAAAATTTAATTCTGCCTTGATTTGTGAATCCTAGTGTTACAGAATTACGGGGTGTTACAACAGCAGTGGTTTTTGTCCCAAAGTCTGACGGTACTCTACAGCTATGTGTGGATTATCGTGATTTGAATAAGCAGACAATAAAGAATAAATATCCATTGCCGCGAATTGATGATTTATTGGATCGTCTGAATGGAGCACAAGTATTTTCAAGGATGGATCTAGCTACAGGCTTCCATCAATTTCGTATTGTTGAAGAGTGTGTTCCTATGACAACATTCAGAGGTCCCGACTTATTCTATGAGTGGTAAGTAATGCCGTTCGGCTTATGTAACGCTCCAGCTTACTTCGTCAATCTGATGAATCGAGTGTTCAGAGGAGTTTTGAATAAGTTTGTTCTGGTTTTTACTGACGATATTCTAATCTTCTCTAAATCAAAGGCCGAACATGAAAAACATTTGGAACAGGTTCTGGAAATTCTCAGAAGGAATGTATTGAAAGCCAAACTATCCAAATGTATATTCTGGAAAGATGAAGTGAAATTTCTCGGCCACGTCGTATCGAAAGAAGGAATTGCTGTGGATCCAAGTAAAATCACAGCTATTCAAAACTGGAAACAGCCTAGTACTCCTACAGAAGTCTGCAGTTTTCTCGGATTGGCTAGTTATTACCGGAAGTTCGCTAAAGATTTTTTGAAGATATCTAGTCAGTTAACGAAGCTTACAAAGAAGCACTCGAAATACAAGTGGAATCCAAAATGTGAGGAGGCTTTTGAAGAGCTAAAGTTAAGATTAACAACGGCTCCAGTGTTAACGATTATCGACGGAAATCAGGACTTGAAAGTCTGGACAGATGGTTCTAGAGAAGGCCTTGGCGCAGTGTTAATGCAAAGAGGTCAAGTGATTGCTTATGCTAGCCGTCAAATGAAGCCGCACGAGAAAAACTACGTCACTTATGATCTTGAGTTGTTGGCTATCGTATTTGCTTTGAAAATCTAGAGACACTATCTTCTGTGTGAGAAATTCGAACTGTTTACAGATCACCAGTCGTTAAAGTATCTGTTCACCCAGAAAGACTTGAATCTGAGGCAGCAACGTTGTCTAGAATTCCTTGCAGCATACGATTTTGAGATTCTATACACTCCGGGGAAAGCCAATGTCGTGGCCGATGCGTTAAGTAGAAAGAATGTTATGATCGCCAGTTTTATCATTGTGACTTCTTTGATTGACAAGATATCATCTCTCCAAAAAGACGACAAATTTATTAAAGGAATGAGTCAGCGAATTCGTGAAGGCAACGCTTCGGATTTCCAGCTCGACAGCGAAGGGATTCTGAGGTTACAAGGACGAATTTGTGTTCCAGAAATTCTTGAACTCAGAAGAGATGTGCTTGATGAATGTCACAAATCTAAGCTCAGTATCCATCCAGGTGTGAGTAAAATGTATAACGATATCAAGAGGACATTCTGGTGGAAGTCGTTAAAAAGAGACATCTCGATATATGTTAGTCGATGCCCTACTTGCCAGCTAGTCAAAAGCGACCAACAGAAACTGGCTGGATTGTTACAACCGCTAGACATTCCAGGTTGGAAGTGGGAACATATTTCCATGGACTTCATAGATGGTTTGCCCAGAACCAGAAAAGGAAATGACAGTATTTGGGTGATCATAGATAGCTTCACGAAGACCGCCCATTTCATACCTGTCGGATCAAACAGAACTGCTCAAAGTCTGGCGCAGATATACTTCAAGGAAATTATTAGGCTACACGAAGTGCCGATCAGTATAGTTAGCGATAGAGATACAATATTTACTAGCAAATTCTGGGAGGCATTTCAAGTAGAGCTGGGAACAAAGCTGAACTTGAGCACCTCTTATCATCCTCAGACAGATGGTCAGAATGAGAGGGTGAATCGTATACTAGAAGATTTATTGTGGGCTTGTGTTCTAGATTTCGATGGATAATGGGAAGACCATCTGCATTTAGCTGAGTTCTCGTACAACAACAGCTACCAGGCGAGCCTGACAATGTCGCCATTCGAGGCATTGTACGGTAGACCGTGCCGATCTCCTGCTTGTTGGGTCGAACCTGGTAATAGACTTGTATTGGGACCAGATATGATCCGTGAGGCTGCCGACAAAGTCGATTTCGTTAAGAAACGATTACTCGCCGCTCAAAGCCGACAAAAGAGCTATGCCGATAGGAGAAGAAGAGATATATCGTTTGCTGTTGGCGACTATATATATTTGAAAGTATCGCCGATGAGAGGAGTTATCCGGTTCGGTAAAACTGGGAAATTGGCGCCCAAATTCATTGGTTCATTTCCTATTCTTGAACGGATTGGAACTCTTGCATATAGAATTCAATTGCCGGATTGGTTGCCTGGAGTACATGATGTATTTCACATATCTCAACTTCGAAAGCACGTTCATGACCCAGACTTGGTTGTGGAAGAGGCCGCACAACAGGATATTGAAATTACTCCAGAATTAGCTATGAGAAGAGAGCCGCTCAAATCATTGGCAAAGAAACCAAAAAGCTGAGGAACAAGAAGATTCACTTAGTCAAAGTGCAATGGAGTGGGGATCCGCGAGATTGTACTTGGGAAACTGAGGAGAGCATTCAGAAAGCCTATCCTAAGTGTCGAGTAGATATCTCTGATTGACTCCGGTGCAAGGTACATTTACCATACTTTGCATTACCAATTAGTTCTCTACTCTGTTGTAATTTTCTTTCCATGGATGTGCACTTTTAATTCTATAGTCTGAATGATTTTAAAAGAGTATAGAAATTGATTAGTATATTTTTGAAAAGTTAAAAACAATGTCATTGTTGTTTGTGTTGTGTGATAGTAGATTTGATTAATTAAATTATTAAAACGATAGTTAATTTAATCAATAAGAGAATGAATGGTAGAATTTATTCGTTTAAATCACACATTGAACTGATTTAAAAATAGATAGAAATATATACTTGTGCATTATATATGTTTGAACAGGTAATTGGATTAGCTGTTGAGTAAAGAAATTATTTGCGTGCCCGACAAATAGGTAAACCTTAACGAGTTGGATGCGAAATATTATTATATCAACTCCTGTGAATGCCATTGGATGCGGAGTGCTGGTTATTCTGTGTGTAATAATAAACATCGCCATAGGATAGTAACAATTAATTTTGAACTACACTACATGGCATACTTCTTGAAGATAGACATACTTCATCATATACCACATAAGCATTTGGAGCTTGTGTGACGAGGTGGAAGATTTACCATACGAGCGAGAGGCTTGTATGGCGACGACTTTATTTTACAGGTTGAACTGATGACTGATATGACCATATAAAAATGTAACGATAAATTGCCAGATTAATAAAAACCCCACACGGGTCTGGAGTTGACAATAATCACGTCTCTCTAGTCATTAGATACGGCACATGGATTATTTATTTCCCACACGGGACGAGGTGACGAGGATTTATCCTCTGGAGCAATTAAAATACACACTCCCTCAAGCTTTGACAAGGTGACGAGAATTTATTCTCTGGAGTTATTATCTATACACGCTCCCCTATAAACACCAGAATATATCACTATAAATATGTGTATGCTTTATAGGATTTATTGGGTACCTAATACGGCCCAATAAATTTCCAAATCCCTCCCCGTACAAAGGAGGTTATGGCGAAATTTTTCGAAAATTCCAGGTGTTAGCCAAATTTTTGAAGAATTTGAAAATTCTCAGAAACTGAAAATTGGAGAATGGAAGCCAAATTGAACGTAGAGTTGATTTTAAGTGGGGGAGATTGTAACGACCGGGAAAATCTGAACCAATTTAAAAAATTTTAATTGGCTAAAATAGTGGATTTTAAATATTTAAAATAAATATTTTAAATAATAACGATGAAAAGTAATGTTGAATCGACGTTTGAAAATAAATATAATTAATTCTAATTATAAACAAGGCCTGAAATGGCGCGGTAGTTTCAAAATTTGAATTCAAACTTTGACTGACTGTACCGGGTGCAAAACAAAACGGATTTGAGTGAAACCAAAAATATTTAAATCTATTTGTGAATATCTTTCTAACGAATCTTAAAAATCGAAGTTTCATAGCGGAAAGCAAAAGTTATGGCCAAATGAATTTTCAGAAAGGTCGCTATGGAATTTATATAGCCCGTGAAAATGGCCATTTTGCAAACGACCTCGGAATTCGGCGAAACCACTTTTGTTGGATCCGGGATGTGAAGTTATTGCTAGGTTTCAAATTTCATAATTTTTGAAGCTAGTATGTGAGCGTGGCAGAGGAAAACGTGTTTTGGTCAATTACAGTTAAATTGGATCGACCAGAAATGGGCTGTTTTTCAAACGGTCTCAGAATTCGACGAAACTAGTTTTGTTGGGACCGTATCGTCAAAACGTAGCTAGATTTATTTTTCTGGAATTCTTAGAATTAGTTTGTGGCCCTGGCAAATTGAAATGTACGTTCAAATCAAATATTGAATGTTTTATATTTTAATTTGAAGGAAAACTGACTGAAACAGACGAATGGGCCTACGAAACATATCCCATTGTGTTTGGAATGGGGGTATTTAGCTAGGGACGATAGTCGTTGGGTTTGGATTGGTGTTCGTGGGTGAAAGAGGGTATTTTCGAAATTTAAAAATATATATATAAATAAATAAAATCTCATTCGTCCATCTCAACACTCTCTCTCCCCGCTCTCTCTCCCTCACCCACGACGAACGACGAAAAAGCTTCAAAAGCTTCCCGTTCAATTTCTGATCAATCCACGCATCAAAATCAAACACTCCAGTTAGGGAATTTGCAGAGCTTCTCGAGATCTTCAAATCCATATAGGGTTTGAATTTTTTCTTTCAGAATTGGGGGAGGAATCGTGTTCGAAAGTTTCGAACTTCCATCGCCCGCCGATGGCAGCTCCGACCACCGGAGTAGGCCGCTCCACCGTCGATCTGGGTGCCCTCCGACCGTCTACAAGGTGCAGCAACCTGATCGGAACAGCGAGCAACGATTTGGGTAAAAATCGAAAACCTAGATTCGAAGATTTCAGAAAGGTAACGGCAGATAATATTAAAATTGTTTTAATAGCACTTTAAAGCGCTACGGTTTTAGTTTTTACTGTAAAATTCATATCTTTTTCGTTTGTTGACGAAATTCAGTGAAACAAGAGACAGTGGACTCGTGTGGACGTCTTCTACATTCTAGAAGAGACCGCATATTTTTCTGAGCCTTCTGCTATTTTTGGTGGAGTGGAACCCAATGTGAGATTTCTAAATTATAAACGATATGGAAAACGACGATGTATAAATTATATAGTTGATGTATGAGTTATATTAGCGTTGTACACCTCTTGTATAAGCGTTGTATAAGTTGTACGTTCGATATATAAGTTATATATGCGTTGTAAAAATTATATATGTGTTGAATAGAATTGAAATGCTTATATATATATATATACGCCCCTCGTCCACAAACCATGGACGATATTTATTGACTGTGATTGGTGTGAAAATTGGTTGATTACGAATGATTGATTAGAATTGTTTGTGGTTGAAATTGATTGATTGTGGTTGAAAAATACCCGTTTGTGGTTGAGAATTATTTGGTTGGAACCACATAGGATTAGTTTGTGGAAATGAAAAAAATATACATGCCGCCTGCGTGCGAACTAGATGCATGATTCCCCATTGTCAAAAGTGGCGAGGCTTTAAGGTAGAGCGAGGAGCCGTACTAGGGACGACCCCGGTTTTAACTACCCTGCCGTTATGCTGCCGAAATTTTGAATAATATCCATGTGTTAGAATTATTTTCATGTGTTGAAACTATATACGTGTGTTGGAATGGAAATTCATCTATTTGACGACATTCATGTTTTGAAATAAATTGTTTTGCAATAAAAATCACCTTTTTATCTCTATATATGTAAACTATAGAAAACCTTCATGTGTTGAATTGAAATTCATTCGTTGAATAGAAATTCATGTGTTGAATGGTATTCGTGTTTTAAAATATAAAAATCACCTTTTTATCTCTATATATGTAAACTATAGAAAACCTTCATGTGTTGAATTGAAATTCATTCGTTGAATAGAAATTCATGTGTTGAATGGTATTCGTGTTTTAAAATATAAAAATCACCTTTTTATCTCTATATATGTAAACTATAGAAAACCTTCATGTGTTGAATTGAAATTCATTCGTTGAATAGAAATTCATGTGTTGAATGGTATTCGTGTTTTAAATATAAAAATCACCTTTTTATCTATATATATAAACTATAGAAAACCTTCATGTGTTGAATCGAAATTCATTCGTTGAATTGAAATTCATGTGTTGAATGGTATTCATATTTTGAAAGAAATTGTTTTATAATAAAAATCCTATTTTTATCATCAATATGAACTATATAAAATAATTTTGTTTTGAAATAAATTGTTTTATAATAAAAATCATATTTTTATTACCTATATGAAGTATATAAAATAATCGTGTTTTGAAACCGTGATTTCAAACGATTAGTGCGGGAGATCCGACCATCGGATTTTCCCGAAACCCCAACCGTTGGGTTCGCTTTGGAAATATCTTTCCAATGACACCAACTTTGTAAAGATCCAATGGTTGGATTGTCTGGAATGTTTAATCTAGATCTGAAGAAAAACAGTGCCAGAATCGATTATATATATATATATATAATTAATTAAATTAAATCGGATAACGACGCTGCAGTTCGTATTTTGAAATCGAAACTTCAAACGATTGTACCGGGAGATCCGACCGTCGGATTTTCCCGAAACTGGAACCGTTGTATTCGTTTTGAAAAGATCATTCTAATGATATAAATTTTGTGAAGATCCAGCGGTTAGATTTTCAGATATGTGTAAATCAAATCTGAAGAAAAACAGCGCCACGGCCGCGTTATGGCCCGAAGCGTCGTTTGAATAAATTGGCTATTTTAAAATAAATAAAAATGGCGATAAATCATTATGAAATATTATAAACGATATGGATGTGAAATTTAGAGACTAACTGAAGGTTGGCTAAGTCGAATGGTTTCCTGGGTTTTGATCTGATGTTGGTTTCGGCCTTCGGGGTTAATATTTGGGAAATCGTTCTCTTACTGATTTACGGTTAGCGACTAATGAATTGAAATGATGCGTATGTATGTTTGTGTTGCACTTGTTTATTATATATGCGAGTTGCTCAGAAAGACCGGGTTTATCCCATTCTGAATAACTGAATCGACGATAAGAAGTCGAAGACGAAGACGGTGGTTGAAGACCGATCTTCACCTCGTTTGGATGGTAACTGATGTCCTGATTGGGAGGCATCCCGAAATATGGATAATGAGCGGTGATCGTCCAGACGTACGTGGAGATCGATGGGTATGCGAGGTATTTAGTGCCTCCGGTTTCGTTCAGACCCAAAACGGACTTGCAAATGGAATGTGTGTCTGACATTGGAATTCATTCTGTGTGATTGATAGCCATTAGTTGCATGGTGTGAATTGCCAGTGTGGCATACTAAGCTGCTGTAATCAAGGCTTCTATTGAAAAGCAAAGTCTTATAGTTGATGATCAAAGCACCGCCTGTGTGGCATAGCTTTGTGTATAACGTGAATTCGCGAACCTCACACCCCGGTATGAACCAGAAACGGGAGAGGACATTAGGGAGGGCATGCGTTTCCTTCTAGTTAGAAGTGGCGTCAGTGGTTTTACACGCCCTGACGAGTTTAACTTATGTGTTTATTGCTGTTGCGAGGCGCCTTGGTTATATCGGTCGATCCGGGGCCGATGGAGTCATTCGTTGGCTCATTGACGCCCCCAAAGGGCGGGGAAACGCAGTGTTCAGGCATTTTAATCCACATCGATGGACCGGCCCTGACGATCCAAGGGTCACTCGAGCTCTGATCCTGAGGGGCGGGCTAGAGCGTCTCGAAGTCGGTAAGGACAATCTTTTGCCTTGGTTCATGACGGAAATCCAATTTCCAAATACGTGACTGTGCGGTTTTGATTGTATACCTATATTTGGCGACATAGTGGCATGGGACGCTCATGTCGTCTATGATTGGTAGTTATGATTTGAAATTGTTTTTGAAACATATAAACACTAGTAGTAATATCAAATGCTTTTGTTTTATTCGTATCAAGCATATTTTGGCCATTATAAGGTAAAACTCTATCCTCCGGTTTGCGTTGCATTGTGTGATGGGAACTGAGTCCTATAATGGCTTCATTTTTATAAAAAGCATTGCGATGTT
This sequence comes from Allium sativum, assembly GCA_030737875.1. Lineage (NCBI taxonomy): Eukaryota > Viridiplantae > Streptophyta > Magnoliopsida > Asparagales > Amaryllidaceae > Allium > Allium sativum. Next base: position 586,814,002 of record CM060924.1, on the reverse strand, counting down.
TGAAAGAATTATTTGTTTTAAAGCACTGGCGATCCAATGGAGTAAACCCGTTCCACGAAAGTGGCGTGGTCCTGTGATTAGCCATATTTCAAATGTGTTGAGTAGAATTCTCATACCAGTCCCATGACTGACTCGTAGTTTGTTTTACTTTCAAACTCGGGTGCCCCTTTTTCTACACGGGCAGCCTTGTATTCAGGTTATTAGCAGGCTCTTTCTGGATAGCTAGAGCTGAAGATGGATTCTATCGTTTATCTCTTTTTATGTTGTTCAGCTCCTATTGTACATATTATGTTTGTTTCCGCTGTAGACATTTATGTATAGCTGAACTGTATTTGTACTAAGTATGATCCTGTATACTGTGTAACTCTGATGATTACGTTTATCCAGTGTATTATTTGTACATTATCTGGTGTATTTATTTATTTCTGTTTTGCTATTTCCTGCTTCTGTGTTATATTCCAAAGATTACCCTTGCCACCGTCAGTACGGGGTTCGGGGTCGTCTCAAAGATACTGTATACTGTGCCATGGATAGAAGATGTCATGACCTGGCATGGTCGTGCCAAGTCTGATCCAAACGTAATGCGTCATCCATATGACACTTCTCATTGGAAAGCCGTGGATTCTTTTCACAAAACGTTCGCTATCGAGCCATGAAATGTTACATTTGGAAAAGCAACAGATGGTTTATGTCCAAATGCTTCTCAATCTAACCCTTATAGTTGGTTGCCAGTAATTGTATAACCATATAATCTTCCTCAGTCTATGTGCATGAAATTGGAGTTTTCAATGTTAACACTGTTGATTTTTGGGCTAAAACATCCGGGGAAGGATATTGATGTTTATTTACAGCTGTTGACAGACGAGATAAAGCAGTTATGGGAAGAAGTCATTACAAATGATTCATTAAATAAATCCAAGTTTACAATGAGAGCTAGGGTGCTGTGGGCAATCCATGATTACCCTGCTCTTGGGACATTATCGGGATGTACAACTCACAGTTACTTTGCGTGTCCCATTTGTAGGGAAAACACTTGTTCTTATCATCTTCTTGAAAGTAAGAAGATGTGTTTTATGGGACATTGAATGTATCTTCCTAATGGACACATGTTTCGACACGACAAGACAAATTTCAACAACGAACAAGAACTTTGCCATCCTAAAAGGCCATTGATTGGTTTTGAAGTTGAAAAGAAAGCAGCAAATATCCAAATGAAAGTTTGCAATGTGTGAGAAAATTTGTGATAAAATTTTAGACATTGTGTAGTGTTTGTGAGAAAGACCTTAACTGCACTGACATCGTGCCAGATAAAATTTGTGAGAGAATTTGCTTCCCTTTTTGAGTTGAACGCCAAGGGAATTGTTTCATGATACATAAAACCGTAGTTTTAATGTATAACGTGCATATTGCACTCTGATGTCTATGCTTGTTTAGGTTTTTTTTTGGCTTCTAGTTCATGTTATACATGGAATTGTTTCCTGTTGTGGCCTATAATCATGTTTGCCTATTTTCCCATGTAACTTTGTTGCAATTACTGGCCTATTTGATGCCGCCTAAGTACTTGAATTTTGTGTAATGAGTGGTTTGGTATTTCCATGTACATGATTGATTCGTGCACACATTAACAGTTAGCTTATGCTCGTCACTTCTTTGAAACAAATAAATTATGTACATTCCGTATATCAGCATCTAGCTTATGCTCATCACTACTTTGATTTACAACAACATGGACTTCATCAGCATGATCGGCACGCTTAATATTCCTCTCTAGCTGCAATTTTATCAGGCTTTGTTTATTCTTGAAGTTTATTACTTTCAATAACCAACTCAGGTTTACAGACTTTGTACTTTAATGAATAATCCGTGATAGTTTCCATTTATTTTAAGACTTTGTATAAATTACGTTATGCCTTGTGTTATCAAAAATCTCATTATGCTTTGTGTATAAATTGCGTTATGCTATGTATAAATTGTGTTATGAAAAATATGTGATGTAGTATATATATATGTATAATTGTAACAACCCGGAATTTTGGGGCCAATTTAAATTTTTATTTTTGAAATTTTAATGGATTTAGTAAATTTAAAATTATTTATTTTAAATAATAACGACTAAAAATTTATTTGAATTGAAGTTAAAATGAATAAACTTTAATTTAAGTATAAAGGGAGTTTGAAATGGCGTGATAGTTCGATAATTCGATTTCTAATTTCAATTTAATATACATGATTCATTGTAAATCAGAATTGAGCGAAACAAGAAATATTTAAATCTGTTTATTCATATCTTTCTAATGAATGTAAGAAACTAAAATTTCACTTTGAAAATAGAAAGTTATGTCTAGTTTAAAATTTAGAAAAGTCGCTGTAGAATTTATATATTTTTTATTTTAATTAAATATATGGCCATTAAAAATGGCCATTTTTCAAACAGTCTCATAATTCGACGAAATCAGTTTTGTTAGGACCATATCATTAAAACAAAGCCAAAAATATTTTTTCTGGATTTTTCTGAGTTCGCATGTGGCCCCGGTGAATTTAAATATGCGATTGAATTAATTTAATAAAGGATTTAAATATTAAATTAAATAATTCAGACCATCGACAGTCGTTTGGGCTAACGAGATCTAGCCCATTGGATCCGGAACGGGGGTATTTGCCTAGGGACATCCTTCGTTGGGCTGAAATTGGAGATGTTGAGAGATTACGGGTTTATTTGCAAATTTAACAATTAAATATTATAAATAATAAAAAAAACTCCCTAACCCTAATTATATTACAACAGCCGCCGGCCTTGTTTTAAACGGCCATGGAGCTCCGATTTTAAATCCTTAAAATCTCCTTCCATAAATCGAATAATGATATAAACCCAATACCAAATCGAAGAGGAATCCAAGCTCTATAATTCCATACGGATATGATCGAACCTTGTTGAATGTTGCTCTAGTTCTCTACGCTCAAAGGTCATGCGTTCGGGCTCGATGCACGGTGAAGGGCCCCCACCGAGTGGCGTGGGAGTTGGGGGCGCAGGAAGATATGGTCGGTGGCGTTCGTGTGGTGCGGTTGGATTGGGGTCCGGTCCCTCTGGTGCGCGTGCGATGGTGAAGTTTCATCATGGAAGATGGGTTACGATGAAACAGAATATACGAAGAAGGAGGGTGATAAGGAAAGGGGGATTAGTGAGTTGAGCTATAAATTAATTAAGTTAATTATTTATTTAAATGTTCAAATCTTTAAACGCTCGTATCTTGTACAAACAACAACGAAATTAAACGATTTTCGTTGTGTTGAAATCCTTGTGACAAGATCTAGACTATGGAATAAACCAGATATGAAACAAAACACTTTGGAAAATCAGGAAATTTCAGATCTGAATTAAAAAGCTCGGTGAGATTTCTATTTTAAATTTTATTATTTATTGCAATATGAAATTTTTATTTATTCTATTTAAAATTCATGTTGATGTTGTGTATATAGTGATTTCAGTGTTGATTGTTTATGTGGGAGATGAATTACTGAATTGATTTGTGTGTTTCATGTTTGTTATTATATAGGAAAAAAACAAACTTATCATGTTTGGAAATAAAATAGGTGAAACATGATTCACACATTAAGTTGAAATTAAATCAACAATTTTATTTGCTAAGTTAGATTAGAAATTATAAACAAATAGATTGTTCTTTTATTTGTTATTACGATACATAGAAAATTTCAAACAAATAAAGTATTCTTTTATTTGTTATTAGACGCATAGAAAATTGGAAACAAATAAATTATTCTTTTATTGGTAATTAGAACACATAGAATAGTATAAACAACAAAATTCTCTTTTTATGTGTTAGAATACATAGAAAAATGTATATACATAGAATATTCTTTAATATGTTATGAGAATACTTAGAAAAATGTAAACTTATAAAATATTCATTTTTATTATTTATATGAAATATGTATTTTTTCAAAACCGTTTAGTTGAGACAAATATGTTACTTTTGTCAAACCATTTAGAGGAAACAAATTATATCATTTTTGTCAAACCATGTAGATGATACAAATTACATTACTTGTGTCAAAACCAATTAGTTGAAACAAATCATATCACTTTCATGTTATATTAGAATTGAAATAAAAATTTGCATTTTCTATTTGTATTCCTTGATGCAAATGAAAATATGAAATCAAAAGTTATATTTTTTTTATTTGCAAATTTAGATGCAAATAAACATCGTAGGAAAAGTTACATCTTTATTTGCATTCCTTGATGCAAATAAAATATGAAAATAAAAAGGTTACATCTTTATTTGCCTTCTTTGATGCAAATAAAACATGGAAATTTAAAAGTTGTATTTTATTTGCATTCTTTGATGCAAATGAAATATGAATTGAGAAGTTACATTTTTTATTTGTATTCCTCAATGTAAATAAAAACATGTCATTCTAGTAGTAAAGTCATGTTAATGAAAAACATCACATTTGTTAGAAATATTATGTTAGTATAAGAATATCACATATATTAGGAAACAATAAGTTAGATTAAAATTATCATTTTCGTTAGGAAATGATAAGTTGGAGAAAAAAATAACATTTTAATTATAAAATGTTAAGATGAATAAAAATAACATTTCAGTTATAAAATGTGCAGTTGATAAAATATCACTTTTTATTTGTTTTGTTGAGTTAGAATTGATAATAAACAAATATATCACTTTTATTTGTTTTTGTTGAAATATTAGAAATGATTTAACATAATTTTTTATTATGTTAATGTGAAATGTTAGAAATGATGTAAAATAAAAATTATATTTTTACGTTAATATGAATCACGAGAAAAGAAACGACAATAAAAAGATTCATTTTTATTGTAATATAAAACATTAGAGAAGTGAACTGACACGATCCAAAATTCCCCGTGAAGGAAAGCATGGATTGCGTTGAGAACAACACACATCGGAACACAAACAGAAGAACATTTCATTGTTATTTACAACAATTCCATCAGATTACAAGAATATATAGAATATGAATAAATATTATACAATAGAAAAATATCAGAGATTACAATAATTACATAGCAGCGGAAAATAATACAAAACACAACTGAAAGTAATACACGGATACAGAGCTTTTCGAGCATCGTTCCAGCTGTAAATCAGGATCCTGTGAATATAAATCTGCAAAACCAAAACTACTAGCTGCCCGTATCGAAAATAGGGGCACCCAGAGTTTGGGTTAAAACAATAAACTCCAGGTCAGTCATGTGACTGGTGTGAGAACTAAAACAGTTATTTAAAACTTTACTTCAAAAGAGAGTAATTCAAGGGACCATGCCGTATAACACGGAACGGGTTTCCTCCCAAGAATACCAGTGCATATAAATAAACAACGCAATGCTTTTCGAAAAGTGAAGCTATTATAAGACCCAGGTCCCATCACACAATGCAACGCAAGCCGGAGGATAGGGTTTTCCCTTATAATACCCAAACATGCTTGGTACGTTTAAAACAAATCATTTGATACCATTATAAGTGTATAGTGTCAAAACAATTTCAATCATAAATATCAATCATAGACGACATAAGTGCCCCATCCCACTATGTCGCCATACTAGGCTCTACAAATAAAACCGAAATATCTCGTATTGGAAATTGGGTTTCCGTCATGAATCGAGGCAAGGGGCAAGCACCTCTCCGCTTCGAGATACTCTAGCAAATTTCTCGGGACTACACACTCTGGGTAACCCCTGGATCTTCAGGGCCGGTCCTCTCTTACGTTTGAGGATTGGCAATTCCTGAACACATGTTTCCCGGTCCTTTCAGACCTAAAATCGAGGCGCCTCGCATCCAACAACCACATAGGTGAAAAGTATATAAATGTCAGCCAGCCAGTTTAAGAACTGACATCACAACTAGCTATAAAGAAACGTCGTGCTCTCCCTGCAGTCACTATCCCCTTTTTGACTCATACCGAGGTGTGAGGCTCGCGAATTCACATTATACACAAAGCTGCACCACACAGGCTGTGCTTTGATCATCAACCACAAGACTTTTCTTTTCAACAGAAGCCTTGATCAATTGCCACTTAGGCGTGCTACACAGGCAATTCATGCCATGCGACTGATGTCCATCGATATACAACCTCTGAGCTCGTACGTCTCAGAGAAGGCCGTTAAGCAAGAGAATAAATTATCCGCCGCCAAACAGATGTATATTTAATAGAGATCAATCAACACAGAATAAAATCCAATGTCAGACACACAGCCCAATTACAAGTTCGTTCTGGGTCTGAATGAAACCGGAGGCACTTTCCTCGCATATCCATCGATCTCCAAGTACGTCTGGAAGATCACCAACTGATTCCCTCATCTTGGGTGTACAGCCCAATCAAGATCATCAGTAATCACCCAAACGACGTGAAGACTTCAGATCTTCGACCACCGTCTTCATCTTCGACTTATCGTCGAATCGGTTATCCACAATGGGTATAACCCGACCTTTCTAAATAACCCGCGTATATAATAAACAAGTGTTGCACAAACGCAACATACGCCTCATTCCAATCCATCAATCACTAACTGTAAATTAGTAAGAGAGCAATTCCCCAAATATTAATCCAGGAGGCCGAAACCAACATCAGATCGATACCCAGGAAACCATTCTACTTAACTGATCCACAGTTAGTTTCTAAATTTCATATTCTTAGGGAAAGGTTCCCATTAATTTTATCAAAGATAAATTCTTTAAAATTTATTTTTTAATCTTCCTTTGGATATCATTTCAAACCATGTTAAGGTTTTTCACACTAGTCGGGACTAGCGAACCACCCGAAGTAATTATTTATTTTATTTCCCAATCCCAACCTATTCATCCCATGGAGCAAAACTGGTAATACTCTATATCTAACACCATGGTGTTATCGGTAAAATTAATTACCATTTCACGTTCAAATCTAATTAAAGATTTAACTATCGCTTTAGAGCAAAACTGGTGATACTCCATTCTCGCTCACTTTCCAAATTTGATAATTTAAATTATCAATTCACATTTCAATCTAATTACAGATTCATTAAAACTCCTTTTACTGGGTTAAAGAACTAATGTCATTTAAAACACAGTTCACGATAAACCCAAATCACATTCTATTTATTATCGGGTTAAAGAACAAGTGTTTTTTAAAACACCATTCACAATAAACCCAAATCCCATTCGACATTAAATAAAGGCTCTGAATAGAAAATATATCGGCTTATATTCAATATCAAATTCTGAAATCCACAAATATCGCTTTGGAAATATATCTTCCAATTTTTTTCCAAAATACATGTATAATCGCGGAATCTAATATCGAAATATTCCAAAGAGACTTTTGATTCAAATTCATTTCAATTCATATATTGGAATTTCTGGTTGTTTAAAACCCATTTCAAATCCAATTTATTTATTTAAAAATAATTGGATTTTAATTCTAGTTCAAAACTTGTTCATTTCGATAAAGATCTATTTTTATCTTTTCAAATATGGAGTTTTTCATCCCAATTCTTCACAAATCATTTCTTGTGATTTTATACAAATTATTGATATTTTTAATAATTTTATCAAGGCCCGTACAGTCGATTTCCAACAACGGCCATCGAACTGCACTTACGGCGACCTTTTCCAAATTTGATTTGCGCGTATCTCCAAATCCAACCGTCAAATTTCAAATCTCTTATATTCGTTAGAAAGCTCTTTTCGCTACGAACCCAACGTTTCTTGTTTTAGGAGAATCCGACGGTCGGATCTCCCGTAATGTCCGTTCGAAGCCAATGGTCGAAATTCACGAACAGCCGCGGCGCGGCGCGTTCCATTCAGGCCATTATATATATAATATATATATATTATATATATTTCGTCGATTTCCTTTTAAAACGAATTTTATAAATCGTTTCAAATTTGTTTCAAAAACAATTTCAACTTTCATTTCAAATTCAAATCAAAATTGAATTTTCCATTATAAATTCTTTTTACATTCATTTCTATTTGATTTCAATTCAAATCGATTTCAATTCAATTTCAGTTCGTTTTCAATTCAATTTGAATTCATTCCAAATTGATTTCACTTCGATTTCCAATTGCATTTTTATTTAATTCAATTTCAATTTGATTTGAATTCATTTCAATGCGAATTCATTTTATATCCAATTCAATTCGAGTTCATTTTATATTCAATTCAATTTGAATTCATTTTCTTTTCAATTCAATTCAAATTCATTTTCTAAATATTCGATTTTTAAATCTCTTTTCAATATACATTATAAAAATGAATATAATCGATATAAATATCGTTCGCTTCAAAATAGTGTATCTCTAATCAACACAGCTTTATATTTTCAATAACTTCGTTATTCTATTCAACAAATGAATATTTATTCTATTCAACACATGAATCTATATTTCTTTCAACACATGACTAATCTCAACAAATGAGTACTGTCAACACGTGACTATTTTTGTTATTTAATATATTTTATAAAATTTTGATTTTTATCGTTAAATTTTTAATCAGACTCCAACCGTAAATTAGTAAGAGAACGATTCCCTAAGTATTAACCCCGAAGGCCGAAACCAACATCAGATCCATACCTAGGAGACCACTCATCTTATCTATTTTCCAGTTAGTTTCTAATTTTATACATGATAAAGATGTAAATTTTATTGTTAAAATATTTCGTTCAACACATGACTAATCTCAACAAATGAGTACTGTCAACACATGAATCTATATTTTATAATATTCTTTATTTTCAAAATTGGAATGAGGCCCAATCAACTACCATATAGTGTTAATATATGGATTCCAAACAACACATGTATATAAATAGCAACGATAAATTATCAACCATCATCCAAAGTGCACCACACAACTGCATAAGCATCAAATATAAATAATTAACGCTCACACAGTCTGCCGACCAATCGATTGACATACAACTAAATAATTGGGATTAGTGTACGCCAAATATCATCCCAACACCCGTGTGGGGTTTCAATCCACAAACACCGAATATTATTTGTGCAGTTGGGCGATGTGTAAAATTTATCGTCCCAATCAATGTCCTTCAAATAGGTGTACATAAACAAACCGTTCGGTTTGTAAATGAATATTTATTTATTCACATTCACGTTAAAAATTATATTTTTAACGATAAAATATTTTTAACTATATAAATATTTTATTTTATTTCACATCACACAATCAATTTTCATCACAACAAACAATCAAACATACAAGCCATCCATGGTCTGTGGACGACGGGTGTCAGGTGCTGCTAAGCACCGTCTGCATCCTAGTGTATATTTTTATAACTAGAAAATAAAATTTGAAGTGAGAAGTTCTCACCCACTAGCTAATCCAATACCCCGCGACTCTTCGTATGTAGAAATTTTCGCCGTGATCGCCTTTTGTCAATTTCATTGTCTGTAGCCACTATATATATAAAAATCACATTTTTATATTGTTGCTATGTATATAAAAACTCTATTTTTATATCGCTACTATATAGATAAAAATTCTATTTTTACACCGCTACTATATAGATAAAAATTCTATTTTTACACCGCTACTATATAGATAAAAATTCTATTTTTATAACGATGTTTATATAATAAAGATCATATTTTTATCACGAAATTCTCTATATAAAAATTATATTTTTAATGCTTCTACTTTATAAAAATTATATTTTTATATTTCACATATGATAAAAATCAAATTTTTATCTCGCTACATATATAAAGATGATATTTTTATATTCTCTATTATAAATCATATTTTTACTCTTTTTATAATATAAAAATCATATCTTTCTTACTTCAAAGATATAATCTTTTCGCTATTTTATTATAAAAATCATTTATTTATTCCACTATCTTTAAAGCAAAAATCCCATTTCTATTTCGATGTTTATAAATAAAAATTCACATTTTCAATTCACTTCACATATAAAGATCATATTTTTATCGAAGTAAAAATCATATTTTTACTTCACTACTTAATTAAAAATTATATTTTTATTACTCTACATAAATATAAATTATATTTTATTACTCGTTACTTCACTATATTTAAAAATCTAATCTTGTTCATTGTAAAAATCTCACTTTCTTCGATTAAAAATCTCAACTTTTTCCGATTAAAAATCTCAACTTTCTCCGATTAAAAATCTCAACTTTTTCCGATTAAAAATCTCAACTTTTTCCGATTAAAAATCTCAACTTTCTCCGATTAAAAATCTCAACTTTCTCCGATTAAAAATCTCAACTTTCTCCGATTAAAAATCTCAACTTTCTTCGCTTATATCATATTTAAAGATCCATATTCTTATTCACTGAAAATCTACTCTTTTCCGCTATGTTTCATAGGTAAAAATCATATTTTAATTATGCTAAGTATATAAAAATCATATATGTTTATCAATGGCCTAATAGCTATAAAACTGATTTTACTTAATACCTAAAATGTATTTAAACTAAATAAATAAATAAAATAACATACGAAGCTCAACTTTTTTTTTTGATTTTCAGCGAAGGGGGAGGGGATGGCGAGATTAAGGTGGAGCTGAGGAAGGTCTGGATGTCAGGGGGGTTGCGGGTGGCGTCACTGGCGCGTGGCGCGCCTCGATTTGGGGTTCGGGTAGCTGAGGGGTGCGTATGTTTGTACGGGCTGGGGCTGAGGAAAAAGGCAGCGCCGGACGAAATGGGGGGGGGGGGGGTGGTACGAGCTGTGGAGGAGGGGAGAGGGGGTCGACGGTGGTGGCGCCCCTATCGAGGCGGCGACGACTGATCGGGGGGTGGGGGGAGGGGTGAATCGCGATCCCCCCATTCTTTTTTTTTTAATTTTTTTGAAGAATAAAAGAAGGGGGGCCTGAGTGGTAATAGGGAGGATGTAGGGAGGTTTTTATTTTTTTATTTATTTAATTATTTCCAAAAAGCAACTTTTAATTTCGACCTCGAAACCGAACCCACCGCCTGTCGTCAATAGCTAATTACCTCTATTCCGAACACAATGGGATATGTATCGTAGGCTGATTCGATCGTTTCGATCAGTTTTCGTCAAAATCAAAATATAACTCTATATATTGAATTGGAACGCGCATTTCAATTTGCCGGGGCAACATACTAACTAGAAAAATTCCCAAAAAAATATTTTCTAGCTTCGTATCGACGATACGGTCCTAACAAAACTAATTTAGTCAAAATTCTGAGACCATTTGGAAAATGGCCATTTTCCAGTCGATTAAAATCAACTAAAACTGGTCAAACGCATTTTCCTTTGCCACGCTCACATATTGATTTGAAAAATTACGAATTTTGAAATCTAGCAATAATTTGACATCACGGATCCAAAAAAATTGGTTTCGTCGAAAACCGAGGTCGTTTGCAAAATTTCCATTTTTAAGGGCCAGAATTCCATAGCGACTATTCTGAATTTTCAACTGAACGTAATTTTTTTATCCCTGCTATGAAATTTCAATTTTTCAGATTCTTTGGAAAGATATTCTTAATTAGATTCTAATATTTTTGGTTTCGCTAAAATCCGGTTTATTTTGCACCCGGTACATTCATTTGAAATTTGAAATCGAATTATCGAACTACCGCACCATTTCAGGCTCGTTATATAATTAAAATAAATATTTGTATTCTAACGACGATCTATATAAATATATACGTTCTATTTCTATTCAAAATAAATTTCTCGTCGATATTAATTAAAATAATCATTTTAAATGTTCAAAATTCGCTAAAATTGCCAAAAATAAAAATTTTAAATTGGCTCAGAATTTCCAGGTTATTACAATCTCCCCCACTTAAAACTTTTCGTCCCCGAAAAGGAACGAAGCCGAAAATTGTTTAACTAATCAACTTAACTTTCATCGCTTTCTTTACGGCTTAAGTTCTTCAACTTTTCAGTTTCTAAGAACTTTTCAATTTTTTCAAAAATTTGGCTAACACCCTAAATTTCCGAAAAATTTCGCCATAACCTCCCCTGTACCGAGAACTTCAGGATATTTCATATAGCCTCCCATGGCCTTCTTCAATCCAAAAGAAAAAGAAAAAGCCGAGCGGCTAGCCAATCGGCTCATAAAATCATCCACACCCAAAGAAAACAGTAAATTATGGTAAACATGTACCTATTTGTTGGGCAAACAATTTTATTCCCTGCTCTAGCCTCCTTGCTATGACCTGTTCAATGTAAGTACATGTATGTGCATGCAATTGTAATCGTTTTTCTATACAGTTCAATATTCGGTTCAATTAGGCTAAATGGCCCAAAATTTCAAATCAATTAAACCAACAATTAAACAACACAACCAGCAATCAATTAGTGGATTATCGTTTCAAATTTATAATTTTGATATATATACAAAAATCATGTTTTTGATGACAAATCACAACAAATAATCCTATCTAACTTTGGTTCTCACACCAGTCTGATGGAAATATATAGATATCACACCTTCGAAACACGAACACAAATTCTGATGATGATATATCAATCATCAGAATCATCTCTAGGTGTCTAGAATGTGATTCTATATCTATCCAGTATGTTAAAACTTCGAATATACGTTCATGACGCATATATGCAAAATCTTTATATACTCGATTGTCCAAATTCAATATAAATTAATATTCAAATACGTATGAAATGGTTTAAATTTCAAAACAAAATTTGTTTTCACTTTAAAAATGTACTCTTCACACTCGTTCTAGGATACTACTGATCCCATCTCTAACGAGCCATTCTTATTGGATATTACTAATCCAATTTATGATGAATTCTTTCGTATGGTTCTAATGTGTCTTATTCTCTAGCTCTGTAAACAAAAGCTCTGATACCAAACTGACACGACCCGAACTTCCCCGTGAAGGAAAGCACAGATGGCGTTGAGAACAACACACATCGGAACACAAACAGAAGAACATTTCATTGTTATTTACAGCAATTCCATCAGATTACAAGAATATACAGAGTATGAATAAATATTATACAACAGAAAAATATCAGATATTACAACAATTACATAGCAGCGGAAAATAATAAAAAACACAACTGAAAGTAATACACGGATACAGAGCTTTCCGAGCATCGTTCCAGCTGTAAATCAGGCTCCTATGAATATAAATCTGCAAAACCAAAACTACTAGCTGCCCGTGTCGAAAATAGGGGCGCCCAGAGTTTAGGTTAAAACAATAAACTCTAGGTCAGTCATGTGACTGGTGTGAGAACTAAAACAGTTATTTAAAACTTTACTTTAAAAGAGAGTAATTCAAGGGACCACGCCGTATAACACGAAAGGGGTTTCCTCCCAAGAATACCAGTGCATATAAAATAACAACACAATGCTTTTCGAAAAATGAAGCTATTATAAGATCCAGGTCCCATCACACAATGCAACGCAAGCTGGAGGATAGGGTTTTCCCTTATAATAGCCACACATGCTTGGTACGTTTAAAACAAATCATTTGATACCATTATAAGTGTATAGTGTCAAAACAATTTCAATCATAAATATCAATCATAGACGGCATAAGTGCCCCATCCCACTATGTCGCCATACTAGGCTCTACAAATAAAACCGAAGTATCTCGTATTGGAAATTAGATTTCCGTCATGAGTCGAGGCAAGGGGCAAGCTCCTCTCCGCTTCGAGACACTCTAGCAAATGTCTCGGGACTACACACTCTGGGTAACTGTGACGGCCCGCCCCGCACCCACCGACATTTACTCCACAAGTGTGCTGTACACATGTCCAGTTAGCACGGAACGGGTCGTCAGAAGGAAAGGGAAGAAGGAAATGAACTAACACGGAACCTGTAAAATGTCTCACAGCGCATAGGATAAAATATAATAATAACATACTTGACATAAAACAGGCGAGACAGTGCATAAGCTGAAACAACTAACATAGCAGCGGAAAATCCAAGAACAGCTTATGATCCAAAGTTAAACATTATTACAACTTTTCAAACTGTCTCAAAAGCAAAAGCAAGGTAAAGGAGGTACACTACTAATGCCCAAGTAGCGACCACCAATGACACGGGGAGAATATCTATATATCATACGTGGAAGCCTCCTGCCCGCCTCCGAATCAGCTACTCGCGCATCACCAGCTAACCTGTCTCTAGTCTGCTCGTGTGAGCACCCAGAGTAATAAGAGGAGACATAAAACTCTGGGTCAGACATAAAGCCTGGTATGAGCGATAAGCATCTAAACAGAACAATAACAGGTAGACTAAAACATACCTGAACCTGGACCTGCAACCAAAGAGTAAGCACTACATACTGTACAACACTCTAAGGTGCCATATCAAATGGTGTAAAGATACAGAGGTGGGGGTGTGCATGTCATAGTGATGGCAAACAATCAAACATAGCATCCATCCTCACATCTCTCACTCAGTGCGTAAAGCATACGATATTCACCACTTCGATCACCCAACATACCTCGCTACGATCACTTGGCCTCATGAAGTCATAAATGACTTCACTGCACTGATAACATAGCCACTAATCCTTCGATATGTCCACTTGCCCCATGGAGTTATTCACCCCATCTGCGCTGGCTCATAGCCTTACCAATCCTTTACTATGTCCACTTGCCCCATGGAGTTATTCACCCCATCTGCGTTGGCTCATAGTCTTACTAATACTTTACTATGTCCACTTGCCCCATGGAGTTATTCACCTCATCTGCGCTGGCTCATAGTCTTACTAATCCTTTACTATGTCCACTTGCCCCATGGAGTTATTCACCCCATCTGCGCTGGCTCATAGACTTACTAATCCTTTATTAAAAGATGATTTGAAGGTGATTTAGAGGTTGGAGGCCATTTTTTGGGTTCCTTGGTGATAAGTGGAGGCTAAAAAACTGAAATGGAATGATTCTCTAACTCATTTCAGCCTTCCCATGACCTTAATCCCGAAATGGGTTATGGGCCCATTCACTAATCACCCTATTTGGCACGGTTAAGCAGTTTTTCACCTTCCAAACCTTAATTCAGCCATATCTCCCAAAGGGTAAGTTCGTTTGGCTATTATGACCACTCCACTGAAAGGCAAACCATCAAACAAATCTAATAGAAGTGGTTTCAGGTCAAAATTCCTTTCCAATCAAAAGTTATGGCCAAAACAAGATCAGCTAGGGGAAAACGGTCATTTAAAAATCGACAAAAATCCTGAACATGGGAAATGACTCTAATGAATGTTTCCCAAAGTTACATGACCATACGACTTCATATGGGAAAGAAATAAACATTCTACGATCCTCCGATGCGTAGAATGCGGGTTGTTACATTCTCCCCCCTCCCCCTTAAGAAATTTCGCCCCCGAAATTCCCTATCCAAAACATACAAAGGGTCCCGCATGCCTATCAACCATAAAACAACAATCAAACATGAAAAACAAGTCTATACTAGCATGCGGAATAACTAAATTACGAAGTAAATCTTACCAGGCAAAGAGTTCTGGATACGCCTTCCTAATGCTCTCCTCTGTTTCCCAAGTACAATCATTCTCATTCTCGCCCCATTGTACCTTGACTAGCTTCACCGTCTTCATTCGAAGTTGTTTCGTATCGTGCCCCACAATACGAGTCGGCTTGCGGTTCCCAACCGCCTCGGGTTCTACTTCAAAGTCCTCTAACTGATCAGGTGAAATAGTCATATCTGAGTCGTGAACGAACTTCCTTAGTTGGGAAACATGAAATACATTGTGAACTCCCGCAATCTTCTCTGGTAAGCCAACTCTATATGCCAAATTCCCGACTAGTTCAAGAACAGGGAATAGGCCAAAAAACCTTGGTGCTAACTTGCCTCTCCAGCCAAATTGTATCACGCTCTTCAACGGAGAAATCTTGACAAACACCAAGTCACCAACGGAGAATTTTAAGTCTCTTCTCCTCTTATCAGCATAACTCTTCTGCCTATCTTGGGCAGCTTTCATTCTTTGCTGAATGATCTTAATCTTATCTGAAGTTTCCCTCACCACATCTGGTCCAAGCATAAACTTCTCGCCAGTTTCTATCCAACATGATGGTGAGTTGCACGGTCTTCTGTACAAAGCTTCATATGGAGCCATATCGATACTGGATTGGTAGCTATTTTTATATGCAAACTCTACTAGATGCAAATGGTCATCCCATGATCCACCAAAATCCAATATACAAGCTCTCAAGAGATCTTCCAATATACGATTCACCCTCTCCGTCTGACCGTCGGTCTGAGGATGATATGCGGTACTGAGATGTAATTCTGACCCTAGAGCCTCTTGTAAGCTCTTCCAAAACCCACTAGTAAACAACGGGTCTCGGTCACTCACAATGCTTTTAGGTACTCCATGAAATCTCACTACCCACTTCATATACAATTCTGCCAACTTGGCTGCTGTTCTGGTCGATTTGACTGGTATAAATCTTGCACTTTTAGACAATCGATCCACAATTACCCAAATGCTATCAAATCCCGATCTAGTCCTTGGTAAACCATCGATGAAATCCATCGAGACTTGCTCCCATTTCCATTCGGGAATTTTTAATGGCTGCAGCAATCCACTAGGCTTCTTTTGCTCGGCTTTAACTAGCTGGCAATTCATGCATTTGGATATAAACTTCCCAACGTCTCTTTTCATCCCTTTCCAGTAGTATGTCTGTTTCATGTCTCGATACATCTTATTACCACCGCGATGTATAGTCAGTTTTGAGTGATGACATTCTCTAAGCACATCATCTCTCAACCCATTTACGTCGGGTACAACTAGTCTTCCATTCTTTCGAAGCCATCCATCTCGATCAAGCCCATACACATTCATCTCCTCACCGTCGATGTTCATCTCTAACTTGGAGATGATTTCCAATAGATTAGGATCGTCCCTCTGGCTGGAACCAATCCGCTCTATCAAAGTGGGTCTGATCGCCAAACTAGCTAGCATGACTGGATCCAATTCGCACTTTGGTCTGAAATCAAACCCCGCGATATACTCCAGTTGCTTCCATTCAAGAAACATTGCCCCTAAACTGGCATGTCTCTTACTCAAGGCATCGGCTACCGCATTTCCTTTCCCAGGCGTGTATGCGATATCAAAATCATACGAAGCCAAGAACTCTAACCATCTCTGCTGACGGAGATTCAGATCCTTCTGGGAGAAGAGGTACTTTAATGATTTATGATCGGTAAACAACTCAAATCTTTCTCCCAAGAGATAATTAATGTCTCCACATCTTCAGCGCAAACACGATCGCTGCTAATTCCAAATCATGGGTAGGATACTTCTTCTCATGCGGCTTTAGTTGTCGACTAGCATAAGCTACAACCCTACCTCCTTGCATCAACACAGCTCCTAGTCCGGTACCACAAGCATCCGTGTATACCGTCATCTCTTCATTCCCTTTAGGAATGACTAGCACTGGCGCACATGTCAACTTTTCCTTTAGACTCATGAATGCATTCTCACACACTCCGTCCCAGACGAAGGACTGATTCTTCTTAGTCAACTGAGTCAACGGTGCTGCTATCTTGGAGAAGTCCTGGATAAACTTACGATAATATCCAGCTAACCCCAAGAAACTTCTCACATCTATTACATTCTTCGGCGTAGGCCAATCCTGTACCGTAGCCACCTTCGCAGGGTCCACGACAATACCATTCTCGGAAACAACATGACCCAAGAATCTCACTTCCCTTCTCCAAAAATGACACTTAGAGAATTTCGCTTTCAATTGGTGTTTCCTCAGCACCTCCATCACTATCCTCAAGTGCCCCTTGTGTTCCTCCTCTGTCCATGAGTAAACAAGGATATCATCTACGAACACAAGAACAAACTTATTCAACTGATCTCTGAATACTCGATTCATAAGATCCACAAAATAGGCTGGTTCATTGGTCAACCCAAATGGCATGACCAACCACTCATAAAATCCAGACGGCGTCCTAAATGCCGTTTTCGAAACACTCTCATCTGCTACTCGAAGCTGATGAAATCCTGTCGCGAGGTCCAACTGGGAGAACACTCTTGCTCCTTCCAGTTGATCAAACAAATCATCTATCCACGGTAGAGGATACTTATTCTTCCTCGTTACCTTATTCAACTCGCGATAGTCCACACACAAACGAAGGGAACCATCTGCCTTAGTGGCAAACACAACTGGTGCTCCCCACTCGGAGACACTTCTTCTAATAAATCCCTTCTTCAAAAGATTGCTGATTTGCACCCCGAGCTCTCGCTGCTCCCTTGGTGCCATACGACGAATTGGCATCACTATAGGTCTGGCATCTTTCACTAAATCAATACGGAACTCAATCTCTCGGTGTGGTGGAAGCCCAGTCACCTCCTCGAAGACGTCCGGATACTGGCCAACCACGGGCACATCTGACAACTCATCCTGCGGGATGTCGAGGAAATTTACAAAACTAGCCATAACCCCATCACTAGGTAGACTACCAAACACTACCCTCCACCCATCATCCGCCCTAACTGTCACCAAAAAGCCCTCACAGTCTACCACCACCCCGTATCTTTGGAGCCAATCGACTCCCAATATAATGCCATACCCAGTAAAGCCCAAAACAAAGCAATCACATACAAACATACATCCATGACTCGATAAGACCAAATTCCTGCAAATCATACTAAGGCTAGTCGAACCACCAATCGGGTTCGTCACAACCAATGGTCTATCGACTTTTTGGGGTCCAGTCCCAACCTATCTACCAGGTCACTAGATATGAAGGAACGGGAAGCCCCGGTATCAAACAAAACTCGAACTGGTACATCATAAATAGAAAGCATACCTTGAATAACAACATTCTTTCCTTTCTCCGCCGTAGTTGGGGCATTCGACGAAGAAGGAACAACATCAATAGCATATGCTTTCACAATCTGCTTCTCCTTAAGAGGTTGTGGACACTTATCCTTGAAATGTCCCACTTGACCACAGTTGAAGCACTTCTTATCCGCTGTCTTGGCCCGACAATCTTTGGCATAATGGCCCTTCTTACCACAGCTGAAGCACTCAACATCCTTCTTGTTCTTTTTCCGACCACCGTTAGATTGGTCCTGCTTCCTCTTATTCTGAGAGTTATTCTTGCCTCCACCGCCTGCTTGCGGCTTTGGCCCTTCTGCAGATGCAGCCTCAGTCTTTAGCTTAGGGTAAAGATTCTCTGATCTCAAAGCTTTCCTCACAATCGATTCAAAAGTCTCATCGATTTGGTGGATAAGCCTTTCCCCCAATTATCCATCCAAACCAGTAATGAACTTCTCATTCTTCTTCTCAGGAGTATCGATAAGAGATAGTCCATACTTTGACAAGGTGTCGAACTCAGCAATATAGTCAGTGACTGCCCTACCACTCTGCTTGAGTTCCAAGAATCTCTTAAACAATACTGACTTCTGGGCAGCTGGAATGAACTTCTCGCTAAAGCGAGCCTTGAACTGATCCCAAGTAACCTGATCTTCTGGAGTAGCTGTTCTAATGGCATTCCACCAATTCATCGCTCGCCCTTGCAGCTGACGAGACGCTAGCCTTCTCTTCATCGCATCTTCAAGACCCAAGTCGTCGAAGATACGATCACAGCTATCCATCCAATCTTGAACATCTGTGTCCGACTCCGTCCCGTGGAACGGCTTCCCACCAAGGTTAGTGTAATCCTTGCACAATTTGGCGAAATCAACCCTAGGCGCCTGCACTACTGGGCCAACACCAACGCCGGGATTGGGAATTTCCCCTTGCACTTCTCTAAGCATGTCTCTCATGAGGTCAGTAAACATCGCCCTCATGTCAGCAGCATTCCCATGATTGGCTCCTCTACCAGCACCTCTAGCATATTGGCTCATCGTCAATCTGAAAAAGGGAAACATTAACGACCCCATAGTGGTGCTAGTGCAGTACGACTTCATTCTTATACTACCAATAGTATATATATATAGCTTTTGAAAACCAAAGTAATCACAAATACGCGCTCTCATATACGTACTATCTCTCCCTAGTGTCTTTCCTTAGGTTAACTACGCAACCTAGGGCTCTGATACCAAATGTGACGGCCTGCCCCGCACCCACCGACATTTACTCCAAAAGTGCGTTGTACACATGTCCAGTTAGCACGGAACGGGTCGTCAGAAGGAAAGGGAAGAAGGAAATGAACTAACACGGAACCTGTAAAATGTCTCACAGCGCATAGGATAAAATATAATAATAACATACTTGACATAAAACAGGCGAGACAGTGCATAAGCTGAAACAACTAACATAGCAGCGGAAAATCAAAGAACAGCTTATGATCCAAAGTTAAACATTATTACAACTTTTCAAACGGTCTCAAAAGCAAAAACAAGGTAAAGGAGGTACACTACTAATGCTCAAGTAGCGACCACCAATGACACAGGGAGAATATCTATATATCATACGTGGAAGCCTCGTGCCCGCCTCCGAATCAGCTACTCGCGCATCACCAGCTAACCTGTCTCTAGTCTGCTCGTGTGAGCACCCAGAGTAATAAGAGGAGACATAAAACTCTGGGTCAGACATAAAGCCTGGTATGAGCGATAAGCATCTAAACAGAACAATAACAGGTAGACTAAAACATACCTGAACTTGGACCTGCAACCAAAGAGTTAGCGCTACATACTGTACAACACTCTAAGGTGCCATATCAAACGGTGTAAATATACGGAGGTGGGGGTGTGCATGTCATAGTGATGGCAAACAGTCAAACATAGCATCCATCCTCACATCTCTCACTCAGTGCGTAAAGCATACGATATTCACCACTTCGATCACCCAACATACCTCGCTACGATCACTTTGCCCCATGAAGTCATAAATGACTTCACTGCACTGATAACGTAGCCACTAATCCTTCGCTATGTCCACTTGCCCCATGGAGTTATTCACCCCATCTGCGCTGGCTCATAGCCTTACCAATCCTTTACTATGTCCACATGCCCCATGGAGTTATTCACCCCATCTACACTGGCTCATAGTCTTACTAATCCTTTACTATGTCCACTTGCCCCATGGAGTTATCCACCCCATCTGCGCTGGCTCATAATCTTACTAATCCTTTACTATGTCCACTTGCCCCATGGAGTTATTCAACCCATCTGCGCTGGCTCATAGTCTTATTAATCCTTTATTAAAAGATGATTTGAAGGTGATTTAGAGGTAGGAGGCCATTTTTAGGGTTCCTTGGTGATAAGTGGAGGCTAGAAAACTGAAATGGAATGATTCTCTAACTCATTTCAGCCTTCCCATAACCCTAATCCCGAAATGGGTTATGGGCCCATTCACTAATCACCCTATTTGGTCTGGTTAAGCAGTTTTTTAACTTCCAAACCTTAATTCAGCCATATCTCCAAAACGGTAAGTCCGTTTGGCTATTATGACCACTCTACGGAAAGGTAAACCATCAAACAATTCTAATGGAAGTGGTTTCAGGTCAAATTTCCTTTCCAATCAAAAGTTATGGCCAAAACAAGATCTGTTAGGGGCAGAACGGTCATTTAAAAATCGACAAAAATCATGGACATGGGAAATGACTCTAATGGATGTTTCCCAAAGTTACATGACCATACGACTTCATATGGGAAAGAAATAAATATTCTACGATCCTCCGATGCGTAGAATGCGGGTTGTTACATTAACCCCTGGATCTTCAGGGCCGGTCCTCTCTTATGTTTGAGGATTGACAATTCCTGAACACACGTTTCCCGGTCCTTTCAGACCTAAAATCGAGGCGCCTCGCATCCAAAAACCACATAGGTGAAACGTATATAAATGTCAGCCAGTTTAAGCACTGACACCACCACTAGCTAGAAAGAAACGTCGTGCTCTCCCTGCAGTCACTATCCCGTTTTTGACTCATACCGAGGTGTGAGGCTCGTGAATTCACGTTATACACAGAGCTGCGCCACACAGGCTGTGCTTTGATCATCAACCACAAGACTTTGCTTTTCAACATAAGCCTTGATCAATTGCCACTTAGGCGTGCCACACAGGCAATTCATGCTATGCGACTTATGTCCATCGATATACAACCTCTGAGCTCGTACGTCTCAGAGAAGGGCGTTAAGCAAGAGAATAAATTCTCCGTCACCAAACAGATGTATATTTAATAGAGATCAATCAACACAGAATAAAATCCAATGTCAGACACACAGTCCACTTACAAGTTCGTTCTGGGTCTAAACGAAACCGGAGGCACTTTCCTCGCCTATCCATCGATCTCCAAGTACGTCTGGACGATCACCAACTGATTCCCTCATCTTGGGTGTACAGCCCAATTAAGATCATCAGTAATCACTCAAACGATGTGAAGACTTCCGGTCTTCGACCACAGTCTTCATCTTCGACTTATTGTCGAATCGGTTATTCAGAATGGGTATAACTCGGCCTTTCTAAATAACCCGCGTATATAATAAACAAGTGTTACACAAACGCCCTCATTCCAATCCATCAGTCACTAACCGTAAATTTGTAAGAGAGCAATTCCCCAAATATTAACCCCGAAGGCCGAAACCAACATCAGATCAATACCCAGGAAACCATTCTACTTAACTGATCCCCAGTTAGTTTCTAAATTTCACATTCTTAGGGAAAGGTTCCCATTAATTTTATCAAAAATAAATTCTTTAAAATTTATTCTTTAATCTTCCTTTGGATATCATTTCAACCCATGTTAAGGTTTTCCACACTAGTCGGGATTAGCGAACCACACCGAAGTAATTATTTATTTTATTTCCCAATCCCAACCTATTCATCCCATGGAGCAAAACTGGTAATACTCCATATCTAACACCACGGTGTTATCGGTAAAATTAATTACCATTTCACGTTCAAATCTAATTAAAGATTTAACTATCTCTTTGGAGAAAAACTGGTGATACTCCATTCTCACTCACTTTCCAAATTTGATAATTTAAATTATCAATTCACATTTCAATCTAATTACAGATTCATTAAAACTCATTTTACTAGGTTAAAGAACTAATGTCATTTAAAACACAGTTCACGATAAACCCAAATCACATTCTATTTATTATTAGGTTAAAGAACAAGTATTATTTAAAACACCGTTCACGATAAACCCAAATCCCATTTGATATTAAATACAAGGCTCTGAATTGAAAATATATTGGCTTATATTCAATATCAAATTCTGAAATCCACAAATATCGCTTTGGAAATAATGATATAAAATATATCTTCCAAATTTCATCCAAAATATCTGTATAATCGCGGAATCAAATATCGAAATATTCCAAAGACAATTTCGATTCAAATTCATTTCAATTCATATATTGGAATTTTTGGTTGTTTAAAACCCATTTCAAATCCAATTTATTTATTTAAAAATAATTGGATCTTAATTCTAGTTCAAAACTAATTCATTTCGATTAAAATCTATTTTTATCTTTTCAAATATGGAGTTTTTCATCCCAATTCTTCACAAATAATTTCTTGTGATTTTACACAAATTATTGATATTTTTAATAATTTTATCAAGGCCCGTACAGTGGATTTCCAACAACGGCCATCGAACTGCACTTACAGCGACCTTTTCCAAATTTGATTTTGACGTATCTCCAAATCCAACCGTCAGATTTCAAATCTCTTGTATTCGTTAGAAAGCTCTTTTCGATATGAACCCAACAGTTCCAGTTTTAGCAGAATCCGACGATCGGATCTCCCGTAATGTCCTTTCGAAGCCAATGGTCGAAATTCACGAACTGCCGTGGCGCGGCGTGTTCTATTCTAGCCATTATAAATATAATATATATATATTATATATATTTCGTCGATTTCCTTTTAAAACGAATTTTATAAATCGTTTCAAATTTGTTTCAAAAACAATTTCAACTTTCATTTCAAATTCAAATCAAAATTGAATTTTCCATTATAAATTCTTTTTACATTCATTTCTATTTGATTTCAATTCAAATCGATTTCAATTCAATTTCAGTTCATTTTCAATTCAATTTGAATTCATTCCTAATCGATTTCACTTCGATTTCCAATTGCATTTTTATTTAATTCAATTTCAATTCGATTTGAATTCATTTCAATTAGAATTCATTTTATAACCAATTCAATTCGAGTTCATTTTATATTCAATTCAATTCGAATTCATTTTCTTTTCAATTCAATTCGAATTCATTTTCTAAATATTCGATTTTTAAATCTCTTTTCAATATACATTATAAAAACGAATATAATCGATATAAATATCGTTCGCGTCAAAATAGCACATCTCTAATCAACACGGCTTTATATTTTTCAATAACTTCGTTATTCTATTCAACAAATTAATATTTATTCTATTTAACACAAGAATCTATATTTCTTTCAACACATGACTAATCTCAACAAATGAGTACTGTCAACACGTGACTATTTTTGTTATTTAATATATTTTATAAAATTTTGATTTCTATCGTTAAATTTTTAATCAGACTCCAACCGTAAATTAGTAAGAGAACGATTCCCTAAGTATTAACCCCGAAGGCCGAAACCAACATCAGATCCATACCCAGGAGACCACTCATCTTATCTATTTTCTAGTTAGTTTCTAATTTTATATATGATAAAGATGTAAATTTTATTGTTAAAATATTTCGTTCAACACATGGCTAATCTCAACAAATGAGTACTGTCAACACATGAATCTATATTTTATAATATTCTTTATTTTCCAAATTGGAATGAGGCCCAATCAATTACCATATAATGTTAATTATATGGATGCCATACAGCACATGTACATAAATAATCAACCATCATTCAAAGTGCACCACACAACTGCATAAGCATCAAATATAAATAATTAACGCTCACACAGTCTGCCGACCAATCGATCGACATACAACTAAATAATTGGGATTAGTGTACGCCAAATATCATCCCAACACCCGTGTGGGGTTTCAATCCACAAACACCGAATATTATTTGTGTAGTTGGGCGATGTGTAAAATTTATCGTCCCAATCAATGTCCTTCAAATAGGTGTACATAAACAAACCATCCGGTTTGTAAATGAATATTTATTTATTCACATTCACGTTAAAAATTATATTTTTAACGATAAAATATTTTTAACTATATAAATATTTTATTTTATTTCACATCATCAAGTTTCATCACAACAAACAATCAAACATACAAGCCATCCATGGTCTGTGAACGACGGGTGTCAGGTGCTGCTAAGCACCGTCTGCATCCTAGTATATATTTTTATAACTAGAAAATAAAATTTAAAGCGAGAAGTTCCCACCGACTAGCAAATCCTATACCCCGCGACCCTTCGTATGTATAAATCTTCGCCGTGATCGCTTTTTGTCAATTTCATTGTCTGTAGCCACTACATATATAAAAATCACATTTTTATATTGTTGCTATGTATATAAAAATTCTATTTCTATATCGCTACTATATAGATAAAATTCTATTTTTACACCGCTACTATATAGATAAAAATTCTATTTTTACACCGCTACTATATAGATAAAAATTCTATTTTTATAACGATGTTTATATAATAAAGATCATATTTCTATCACGCTATTCTCCATATAAAAATTATATTTTTAATACTTCTACTTTATAAAAATTATATTTTTATATTTCACATATGATAAAAATCATATTTTTATCTCGCTACATATATAAAGATGATATTTTTATATTCTCTATTATATAAAAATCATATTTTTACTCTTTTTATAATATAAAAATCGTATCTTTCTTACTTCAAAGATATAATCTTTTCGCTATTTCATTATAAAAATCATTTATTTATTCCACTTTCTTTAAAGCAAAAATCCCATTTCTATTTCGATGTTTATAAATAAAAATTCACATTTTCAATTCACTTCACATATAAAGATCCTATTTTTGTCGAAGTAAAAATCATATTTTTACTTCACTACTTAATTAAAAATTATATTTTTATTACTCTACAAAAATAAAAATTATATTTTATTACTCGTTACTTCACTATATTTAAAAATCTAATCTTGTTCATTGTAAAAATCTCACTTTCTTCGATTAAAAATCTCAACTTTTTCGGTTTAAAAATCTCAACTTTCTCCGATTAAAAATCTCAACTTTTTCCGATTAAAAATCTCAACTTTTTCCAGTTAAAAATCTCAACTTTCTCCGATTAAAAATCTCAACTTTCTTCGCTTATATCATATTTAAAGATCCATATTCTTATTCATTGAAAATCTACTCTTTTCCGCTACGTTTCATAGGTAAAAATCATATTTTAATTATGCTAAGTATATAAAAATCATATATGTTTATCAATGGAGTAATAGCTATAAAACTGATTTTACTTAATCCCTAAAATGTATTTAAACTAAATAAATAAATTAACATACGAAGCTCACCTTTTTTTTCGATTTTCAACGAAGGGGGAGGGGATGGCGAGATTAAGGTGGAGCTGAGGAAGGTCTGGACGTCAGGGCGGATTGCGTGTGGCGTCACTGGCGGGTGGCGCACCTCGATTTGGGGTTCGGGTAGGTGGGGGGTGCGGACGTTTGTACGGGCTGGGGCTGAGGAAAGAGGGAGCGCCGGACGAAAAGGGGGGGTGCGAGCTGTGGAGGAGGGGAGAGGGGGTCGACGGTGGTGGCGCCCCTATCGAGGTGGCGGCGACTGATCGGGGAGGGGGGGTGAATCACGATCCCCCCATTCTTTTTTTCCCTGAAGAATAAAAGAAGGGGGGGCCTGAGAGGTAATAGGTAGGATGAAGAGAGATTTTTATTTATTTATTTATTTAATTATTTCCAAAAAGCAACTTTTAATTACGACCTCGAAACCGAACCCACCGCCTGTCGTCCACAGCTAATTACCCCTATTCCGAACACAATGAGATATGTATCGTAGGCTGATTCGATCAGTTTTTGTCAAAATCAAAATATAACTCTATATATTGAATTGGAACGCGCATTTCAATTTACCAGGGCTACATACTAACTAGAAAAATTCCCAAAAAATATTTTCTAGCTTCCTATCGACGATACGGTCCTAACAAAACTAATTTCGTCAAATTCTGAGACCGTTTGAAAAATAGCCATTTTCCAGTCGATTAAAATCAACTAAAACTGGTCAAATGCGTTTTACTTTGCCACGCTCACATATTGATTCGAAAAATTACGAATTTTGAAACCTAGCAATAATTTGACATCACGGATCCAACAAAATTGATTTCGTCGAAAACCGAGGTCGTTTGCAAAATTTCCATTTTTAAGGGCCAGAATTCCATAGCGACTATTCTGAATTTTCAACTGGACGTAACTTTTTATCCTCGCTATGAAATTTCAATTTTTCGGATTCGTTGGAAAGATATTCTCAAATAGATTCTAATATTTTTGGTTTCTCTAAAATCCGGTTTATTTTGCACCCGGTACATTCATTTGAAATTTGAAATCGAATTATCGAACTACCGCGCCATTTCAGGCTCGTTATATAATTAAAATAAATATTTATATTCTAACGACGATCTATATAAATATATAGTTCTATTTCTATTCAAAATAAATTTCTCGTTGATATTATTTAAAATAATCATTTTAAATGTTCAAAATTCGCTAAAATTGCCAAAAATAAAAATTTTAAATTGGCTCAGAATTTCCGGGTTATTACATGAAGACAATAAATATTACATTTTGTTGTAATATAAAACATTAGAAAAAAGAAAGACAATGGGAATAACATTTTTATGTAAAATGTAATATTAGAATAAGAAATTACATTTTTATGTAAAATGTTAAATTAGACTGGAAATTACATTTTCATATAAATGTCACATTAGAAAGAAATGACATTTTTTAGTTTAAAATGTTACATAGGTAAGAAATAACATTTTTAGTTGAAAATGTTGCATTAAATTAAAAATAAGATTTTAGTTGAAAATGTCACATTATATTAAAAAAAATTGCCCTTTTTGTTCAGAAATGTTTATTTGATTAAAAGTTACATTTTGTTAAGAATATGTTATTAAAACTAGAGTATCATTAAATTAGAATGTCACTAGATTAAAATGGTCATTAGAATACATAGTATAATGTATGTAAATAAATTCTCTTATATATGTCATTAGAAAGGAATATTTTATTTACATTTCTCATGTAAATCAAAATAGTTATTCGAAAAAGAAATACATTTTTATTTGCCCTTTTTAAGTGCAAATAAAATAAAAAAACTATAGAAAAGGAAGTACATTTTTATTTGCAAATTAATTGCAAATAAAAAGAAACATGAATATATGAAGATATAAAGTACATTTTTCATTTGCAATTTAGTTGTAAATAAAAACATGATTATAAAAAGGATATTTATATTTATATTTTAGATATGGATGAAAACATGAAAATAAGAGGTATATTTTTATTCACATTTTAGATGTGAATAAAAACTTGAATTGAAAGGTATATGTTTTTTTACATTAAGGGTGTGAATAAAAATATGAATTGAAAAAGTATATTTTATTTACATTTTAGATGTAGGTAAAAACACAGAAATAAAAGTGACATTTTAATTTACATTTTAGATGTAATCAAGAAGGTAGAATTTAATGTTATATTTTTATTGTCAAAATAGAGACAATAAAATATTAGAATTGAAGGGTTATATTTTTATTTACCTTTTGATGCAAATGAAAAGAATAAATATAAAGCGACATTTTTATTGATATTTTATATTCAATAAAAAGATTAGAATTAAAAGAAGTATTTTTATTGTCGTTCTAGGGACGATAAAAAGAGTAGAAATATAAAGAGTAGAAATAAAAAAGGCATTTTTATCGATGCGATAAAAAGAAGAAATAAAGGTGGCATTTTTATCGTCATTTTAGATGCGATAAAAAGAGTAGAAATAAAAGTAATATTTTTATCGTCATTTTAGATGCGATAAAAAGAATCTATCTTAATAGTTGAAATCGCCAAACGATGTATATTTATATTTATATAAATATAATTATAAATTAAATGATGCGCACGCGGTAGTTCGCGTTTTGAAGTCGTAACTTCAAACGATTATACCGAAAGATCCGACCGCCGGATTTTCCCAAAACTGGAACCATTAGGACTGCTTTGGGAAGATATTTCCAATGATATAAATTTTGTTAAAATCCAACGGTTAGATTTTGAGATAAGTGTAAATCAAATTTGGATAAAAGCAGCGCCAGGGCCGCTGACCGATGTGGCGGCCCGCCCCGCACCAACCGACATTTACTCCAGAAGTGTGCTGTACACATGTCCAGTTAGCACGGAACGGGTCATCAAAAGGAAAAAGAAGAAGGAAATGAACTAACACAGAACCTGTAGAACGTCTCACAGCGCATAGAACAAAATATAATAATAACATACTTGACATAAAACAGGAGAGACAGTGCATAAGCTAAAAACCAGAACTGAGCATCATAGCAGCGGAAATCCAAAATATAGCTTATTACAACTTTTCAAACTGTCTCAAAACAAAAGCAAGATAAAGGAGGTACACTACTAATGCCCAAGTAGCGACCACCAACGACACAGGGAGAATGTGTATAAATATATATCATACGTGGAAGCCTCCTGCCCGCCTCGGAATCAGCTACTCGCGCATCACCAGCTAACCTGTCTCTAGTCTGCTCGTGTGAGCACCCAGAGTAATAAGAGGAGACATAAAACTCTGGGTCAGACATAAAGCCTGCTATGAGCGATAAGCATCTAAAGTGAACAATAACATGTAGACTAAAACATACCTGAACCTGGACCTGCAACCAAAGAGTTAGCACTACATACTGTACAACACTCTAAGGTGCCATATCAAACGGTATAAAGATACGGAGGTGGGGGAGGTGTGCATGTCATAGTGATGGCAAACAATCAAACATAGCATCCATCCTCACATCTCTCACTCAGTGCGTAAAGTATACGATATTCACCACTTCGATCACCCACCCTTGCTACGATCACTTTGCCCCATGAAGTCATAAATGGCTTCACTGCACTGATAACGTAGCCACTAATCCTTCGCTATGTCCACTTGCCCCATGGAGTTATTCACCCCATCTGCGCTGGCTCATAGCCTTACCAATCCTTACTATGTCCACTTTCCCCATGGAGTTATTCACCCCATCTGCGCTGGCTCATAGTCTTACTACGCATCACCTTGCCCCTCAAGTCATGATGACTCTACTGCACTGATAACGTAGTCTTGCTACCATCACCTTGCCCCTCGAGTCGCAATGACTCTACTGCACTGATAAGTAGCCCATCATTCATTTTTAGTGGTGAATCGAAGTTATGAACATCGACAACTCCTTAGCACACGTCCCGCAGCAAAGTCCAACCATGAAGTGAACTCATTGGTTCCCAACTGGATCCTGAGCTCTAACTTCCCATATTGGACTACCTTTGCATCTCGGGTTATTGGTCAATACTGGGTCGGGTCGGGTTCCTCCTCAAGCCATCGGTTCGGGTCGGGTGTCCTTCATCGGTTCGGGTCGGGTCTTCTTCTGGTACGGTTCGGGTCGAGTCCACTCCATCGCGTCGGTTCGGGTCGGGTGTCCCACTTCGGTTCGGGTCGGGTGCCATCCCCTATCCAATTCGTGCTTCCGCTCCGATCCGCTCCCTCATTCTTCACGTGCTCCAATCCGATCCCTACTTCTTTATCCAATCCGATCCCTTCTCCTTTATCCGATCCGATCCCAGTTCAGTTAGCGTGGCCTTCCTTTTTGCCAATTTTCTTAAGTGTTAGGTTCCGATCCGATCGAATCCCTTGCCCAAACATCCCCAACATGTCCGATCCGAGCCCCATATCCGATCCGATCCAAAACCTGCACTGTTTTCTGAAACTGTTCCAGCAAGTGTTTACGTCATTCGACGACGTTTTAGACCATTCTAACTATTGAAATCAATCACAAAGCATATCATACAGTCATAGAAACATGCATAATCAACCACAAACATCAAAACATCAATATGATAGGTTAAAATGGATCAAACATACCCAAAACCCCGTATTTCCCCTTAAGCATGTTTAGGTGAAACTAATGATAGGATTAGCAAAACTTAACCAAATTAACCCAAATTCATATCAGAGGTCTAAAACATCATTTATGAATTTATGAACATTTTTCCAGAATTTTATCATGCTTAAATTCGCTAATGAAAACTAATTACCCTTAACTAGCCATAATTAGTGTAAAACTATGCAAATCAATCACCTTAGCCACAAATAAACTAAAATCTGAAATAAATCTCTGATTTGATGTGAATCCCAATGCTAAACAGCAGCTCAAATGTTGCTTTGGTGTAGATCTTCCTTGATTAGAGGTTGCTAAGCCAAATCCTTGACCAAAAGATGATTTGGAGGTGATTTAGAGGTTGGAGGCCATTTCTAGGGTTCCTTGGTGATAAGTGGAGGCTAGAAAACTGAAATGGAATGATGCTCTATCTCATTTCAACCTTCCCATAACCCTAATCCCGAAATGGGTTATGGGCCTACTCACTAATCACCCGATTTGGCCCGGTTAAGCAGTTTTTCACCCTCCAAACCTTATTTCAGCCATATCTCCCAAACGGTAAGTCCGTTTGGCTATTATGACCACTCTACGAAAAGGTAGACCATCAAACGAATCTAATGGAAGTGGTTTCAGGTCAAAATACCTTTCCAATCAAAAGTTATGGCCAAAACAGTACCAACTAGGGGCAAAATGGTCATTTAAAAATCGACAAAAATCATAAGCATGGGAAATGACTCCAATAGATGTTTCCCAAAGTTACATGACCATACGACTTTACATGGGAAAGAAATAAATATTCCACGATCCTATGATGTGTAGAATACGGGTCGTTACACTCTCCCCCCCCCCCCCTTAAGAAATTTCGCCCCCGAAATTTCCTAATCAAAACAAACACAAAGGTTCCCGCATGCCAATCAACCATAAAACAACCATCAAACATGCAAAACAAGTAAAATAAGTCTATCCTAACATGCGGAATAACTAAATCGCAAAGTAAATCTTACCAGGCAAAGAGTTCTGGATATGCCTTCCTAATGCTCTCCTCTGTCTCCCAAGTACAATCACGCTCGTTCTTGCCCCACTGGACCTCGACTAGCTTCACTGCCTTCCTTCGAAGTTGCTTCGTATCGTGCCCCATAATACGAATCAGCTTGCGGTTCCCAACCGCCTTGGGTTCTACTTCGAAGTCCTCTAACTGATCAGGTGAAATACTCATATCTGAGTCGTGAACGAACTTCCTTAGTTGGGAAACATAAAACACATTGTGAACTCCCGCCATCTTCTCTGGTAAGCCAAATCTATATGCCAAATTCCCGACTAATTCAAGAACAGGGAATGGGCCAACAAATCTTGGTGCTAATTTGCCTCTCCTGCCAAGTCGAATCACGCTCTTTAACGGAGAGATCTTGACAAACACCAAGTCACCAACGAAGAATTTCAAGTCTCTTCTCCTCTTATCAGCATAACTCTTCTGCCTATCTTGGGCAGCTTTCATTCATTGCTGAATGATCTTAATCTTATCTGAAGTTTCTCTCACCACATCTGGTCCAAGCATAAACTTCTCGCCAGTCTCTATCCAACATGATGGTGAGTTGCACGGTCTTCCGTACAAAGCTTCATATGGAGCCATACCGATACTGGATTGGTAGCTATTGTTATATGCAAACTCTACTAGATGCAAATGGCCATCCCATGATCCACCAAAGTCCAATATACAAGCTCTCAAGAGATCTTCCAATATACGATTCACCCTCTCCGTCTGACCGTCGGTCTAAGGATGGTATGCGGTACTGAGATGTAATCCTGACCCTAGAGCCTCTTGTAGGCTCTTCCAAAACCCACTAGTGAACAATGGGTCTCGGTCACTCACAATGCTTTTGGGTACTCCATGAAATCTCACTACCCACTTCATATACAATTCTGCTAACTTACCTGTCGTTCTGGTCGATTTGACTGGTATAAATCTTGCACTCTTGGTCAATCGATCCACAATTACCCAAATGCTATCATATCCCGATCTAGTTCTTGGTAAGCCATCGATGAAATCCATCGAGACTTGCTCCCATTTCCATTCTGGGATTTCTAATGGTTGTAATAAACCACTAGGCTTCTTTTGCTCGGCTTTAACTAGATGGCAATTCATGCATTTGGATATAAACTTCCCAACGTCTCTTTTCATCCCTTCCCAGTAGTAAGTCTGCCTCATGTCTCGATACATCTTATCGCCACCGGGGTGTATAGTCAGTTTTGAGTGATGACATTCTCTAAGCACTTCATCTCTCAAACCATTCACGTTGGGTACAACTAGTCTTCCATTCTTTCGAAGCCATCCATCTCGATCAAGCCCATACACATTCATCTCCTCACTGTCGATGCCCATCTCTAACTTGGAGATGATTTCCAATAGATTAGGATCGTCCCTCTGGCTGGAACCAATCCGCTCTATCAAAGTGGGTCTGATCGCCAAACTAGCTAGCATTTCTGGATCCAATTCGCACTTTGGTCTGAAATCAAACCCTGCGATATACTCCAATTGCTTCCACTCAAGAAACATTGCCCCTAAACTGGCATGTCTACTACTCAAGGCATCGGCTACCGCATTACCTTTCCCAGGTGTATATGCGATATCAAAATCATACGAAGCCAAGAACTCTAACCATCTCTGCTGACGGAGGTTCAGATCTTTCTGAGAGAAGAGATACTTTAACGATTTATGATCGGTAAACAACTCAAATCTCTCTCCCAAGAGATAATGTCTCCACATCTTCAGCGCAAACACGATCGCTACTAGTTCCAAATCATGGGTAGGGTACCTTTTCTCATGTGGCTTTAGTTGCCGACTAACATAAGCTACAACCATACCTCCTTGCATCAATACAGCACCTAGTCCAGTACCACAAGCATCTGTGTATACCTTCATTTCTTCATTCCCTTTAGGAATTACTAGCACTGGCGCGCGCGTCAACTTTTCTTTTAGACTCTTGAATGCATTCTCACACACTTTGTCCCAGACGAAGGCCTGATTCTTCTTAGTCAACTGAGTCAACGGTGCTGCTATCTTGGAGAAGTCCTGGATAAACTTACGATAATACCCAGCTAACCCCAAGAAACTTCTTACATCTGTTGCATTCTTGGGCGTAGGCCAATCCTGTACCATAGCCACCTTCGCAGGGTCCACGGCAATACCATTCTCTGAAACAACATAGCCCAAGAATCTCACTTCCCTCCTCCAGAAGTGACACTTAGAGAATTTCGCTTTCAATTGGTGTTTTCTCAACACCTCCATCACTATCCTCAAGTGTCCCTTGTGTTCCTCCTCTGTCCTCGAGTAAACAAGGATATCGTCTACGAACACAAGAACAAACTTGTTCAACTGATCTCTGAATACCCGATTCATAAGATCCACAAAATATGCTGGTGCATTGGTCAACCCGAATGGCATAACCAACCACTCATAGAATCCAGACGGCATCCTAAATGTCGTTTTCGAAACACTCTCATCCGCTACTCGGAGCTGATGAAATCCTGTCGCGAGGTCCAACTGGGAGAACACTCTTACTCCTTCCAGTTGATCAAACAAATCATCTATCCGCGGTAGAGGATACTTATTCTTCCTCGTCACCTTATTCAACTCGCGATAGTCCACACACAAACGAAGGGAACCATCTGCCTTAGTCGCAAACACAACTGGTGCTCCCCACTCGGAGACACTCCTTCTGATAAATCCCTTCTTCAAAAGATTGCTGACTTGCACCCCAAGCTCTCGCTGCTCCCTTGGTGCCATACGAAGAAGTGGCATCACTATAGGTCTGGCATCTTTCACTAAATCAATACGGAACTCAATCTCTCGGTGTGGTGGAAGCCCGGTCACCTCCTCGAAGACGTCCGGATACTGGCCAACCACGGGCACATCTGACAACTCATCCTGCGGGATGTCGAGGGAATTTACAAAACTAGCCATAACCCCATCACTAGGTAGACTACCAAACACTACCCTCCGCCCATCATCCGCCCTCACTGTCACCAAAAAGCCCTCACAGTCTACCACCACCCCGTATCTTTGGAGCCAATCGACCCCCAATATAATGCCATACCCAGTAAAGCCCAAAACAAAGCAATCACAAACAAACATACATCCATGACTCGATAAGACCAAATTTCGGCAAATCATACTAAGGTTAGTCGAACCACCAATCGGGTTCGTCACAACCAACGGTCTATCAACTATCTCGGGTTCCAGTCCCAACCTATCCACCAGGTCACTAGATATGAAGGAACGGGAAGCACCAGTATCAAACAAAACTCGAACTGGTACATCATAAATAGAAATCATACCTTGAATGATGACATTCTTTCCTTTCTCTGCCGCAGTTGGGGCATTCGACGAAGAAGGAATAGCATTAAGGGCATATGCTTTCACCATCTGCTTTTCTTTAGGAGGTTGTGGACACTTATCCTTGAAATGTCCCACTTGGCCACAGTTGAAGCACTTCTTATCCGCGGACTTGGCCCGACAATCTTTGGCATAATGGCCCTTCTTACCACAGATGAAGCACTCAACATCTTTCTTGCTCTTTTTCTGGCCATCCTTAGCTTGACTCCGCTTCCTCTTATTCTGAGAGTTATTCTTGCCTCCATCGCTTGCTTGCGGCTTCGGCCCTTCCGCAGATGCAACCTCAGTCTTTGGCTTAGGGTAAAGACTCTCCGATCTCAAAGCTTTCCCCACAATCGATTCAAAAGTCTCATCGATGTGGTTGATAAGCCTTTCCCCCAAGTATCCATCCAAACCAGTAATGAACTTCTCATTCTTCTTCTCAGGAGTGTCGATAAGAGACAGTCCATACTTCGACAAAGTGTCGAACTCAGCAATATAGTCAGAAACTGCCCTCCCATCCTGCTTGAGTTCTAAGAACCTCTTGAACAACACTGACTTCTGGGCAGCTGGAATGAACTTCTCGCTAAAGCGAGCCTTGAACTGATCCCAAGTAACCTGGTCCTCTGGAGTAGCTGTTCTAATGGCATTCCACCAATTCATCGCTCGCCCTTGCAGCTGACGAGACGCTAGCCTTCTCTTCATCGCATCCTCAAGACCCAAGTCATCAAAGATACGATCACAGCTATCCATCCAATCTTGAACATCTGTGGCCGACTTCGTCCCGTGGAACGGCTTCCCACCAAGGTTAGTGTAATCCTTGCACAACTTGGCAAAATCGACCCTAGGCGCCTGCACTACTGGGCCAACACCGACTCCGGGATTGGGAACTGCCCCTTGCACTTCTCTAAGCATGTCTCTCATGAGGTTAGTAAACATCGCCCTCATGTCAGTGGCATTCCCATGGTTGGTCCCTCTACCAGCACCCCTCGTGTCTCGGCTCATCGTCAATCTGAAAAAGGGAAACGATTAACGACCCCATAGTGGTGCTAGTGCAGTGCGACTTCATTCTTATACTACTAATAGTATATATATACATAGATTTTGAAAACCAAAGTAATTACAAATACGCGCTCTCATATACGTACTATCTCTCCCTGGTGTCTTTCCCTAGGTTAACTACGCAACCTAGAGCTCTAATACCAAGTGTGGCGGCCCGCCCCGCATCAACCGACATTTACTCCAGAAGTGCGCTGTACACATGTCCAGTTAGCACGGAACGGGTCGTCAGAAGGAAAAAGAAGAAGGAAATGAACTAACACAGAACCTGTAGAATGTCTCACAGCGTATAGAACAAAATATAATAATAACATACTTGACATAAAACAGGAGAGACAGTGCATAAGCTAAAAACCAGAACTGAGCATCATAGCAGCGGAAATCCAAAATATAGCTTATTACAACTTTTCAAACTGTCTCAAAACAAAAGCAAGATAAAGGAGGTACACTACTAATGCCCAAGTAGCGACCACCAACGACACAGGGAGAATGTGTATATATATATCATACGTGGAAGCCTCCTGCCCGCCTCGGAATCAGCTACTCGCGCATCACCAGCTAACCTGTCTCTAGTCTGCTCGTGTGAGCACCCAGAGTAATAAGAGGAGACATAAAACTCTGGGTCAGACATAAATCCTGGTATGAGCGATAAGCATCTAAAGTGAACAATAACAGGTAGACTAAAACATACCTGAACCTGGACCTACAACCAAAGAGTTAGCACTACATACTGTACAACACTCTAAGGTGCCATATCAAACGGTATAAAGATACGGAGGTGGGGGAGGTGTGCATGTCATAGTGATGGAAAACAATCAAACATAGCATCCATCCTCACATCTCTCACTCAGTGCGTAAAGTATACGATATTCATCACTTCGATCACCCACCCTTGCTACGATCACTTTGCCCCATGAAGTCATAAATGGCTTCACTGCACTGATAACGTAGCCACTAATCCTTCGCTATGTCCACTTGCCCCATGGAGTTATTCACTCCATCTGCGCTGGCTCATAGCCTTACCAATCCTTACTATGTCCACTTGCCCCATGGAGTTATTCACCCAATCTGCGCTGGCTCATAGTCTTACTACGCATCACCTTGCCCCTCAAGTCATGATGACTCTACTGCACTGATGACATAGTCTTGCTACCATCACCTTTCCACTCGAGTCGCAATGACTCTACTGCACTGAAAAGTAGCCCATCATTCATTTTCAGTGGTGAATCGAAGTTATGAACATCGACAACTCCTTAGCACATGTCCCGCAGCAAAGTCCAACCATGAAGTGAACTCATTGGCTCCCAACTGGATCCTGAGCTCTAACTTCCCATATTGGACTACCTTTGCATCTCGGGTTATTGGTTAATACTGGGTCGGGTCGGGTTCCTCCTCAAGCCATCGGTTCGGGTCGGGTGTCCTTCATCGGTTCGGGTCGGGTCTTCTTCTGGTACGGGTCGGGTCGAGTCCACTCCATTGCGTCGGTTCGGGGGTGCCATCCCCTATCCAATTCGTGCTTCCGCTCCGATCCGCTCCCTCATTCTTCACGTGCTCTGATCCGATCCCTCCTTCTTTATCCGATCCGATCCCTTCTCCTTTATCCGATCCGATCCCAGTTCAGTTAGCGTGGCCTTCCTTTTTGCCAATTTTCTTAAGTGTCAGGTTCCGATCAAATCCCTTGCCCGGTTCAACATATCCGATCCGAGCCCCATATCCGATCCGATCCGAAACCTGCACTGTTTTCTGAAACTGTTCCATCAAGTGTTTACGTCATTCGACGACGTTTTAGACCATTCTAACTATTGAAATCAATCACAAAGCCTATCATACAGTCATAGCAACATGCATAATCAACCACAAACATCAAAACATCAATATGATAGGTTAAAATGGATCAAAATACCCAAAACCCCATATTTCCCCTTAAGCATGTTTAGGTGAAACTAATGATAGGATTAGCAAAACTTAACCAAATTAACCCAAATTCATATCAAAGGTCTAAAATATCATTTAGGAATTTATGAACATTTTTCCAGAATTTTATCATGCTTAAATTCGCTAATGAACACTAATTACCCTTAACTAGCCATAATTAGTGTAAAACTATGCAAATCACTCACCTTAGCCACAAATAAACTAAGATCTGAAATAAATCTCTGATTTGATGTG
Source organism: Allium sativum (assembly GCA_030737875.1). Taxonomy (NCBI): domain Eukaryota; kingdom Viridiplantae; phylum Streptophyta; class Magnoliopsida; order Asparagales; family Amaryllidaceae; genus Allium; species Allium sativum. The sequence goes on along the minus strand of CM060924.1, from coordinate 586,775,367 downwards.
AATCCCAATGCTAAACAGCAGCTTAAATGTTGCTTTGGTGTAGATCTTCCTTGATTAGTGGTTGCTAAGCCAAATCCTTGACCAAAAGATGATTTGGAGGTGATTTAGAGGTTGGAGGCCATTTCTAGGGTTCCTTGGTGATAAGTGGAGGCTAGAAAACTGAAATGGAATGATGCTCTATCTCATTTCAACCTTCCCATAACCCTAATCCCGAAATGGGTTATGGGCCTACTCACTAATCACCCGATTTGGCCCGGTTAAGCAGTTTTTCACTCTCCAAACCTTATTTCAGCCATATCTCCCAAACGGTAAGTCCGTTTGGCTATTATGACCACTCCACGGAAAGGTAGACCATCAAACGAATCTAATGAAAGTGGTTTTAGGTCAAAATACCTTTCCAATCAAAAGTTATGGCCAAAACAGTACCAACTAGGGGCAAAATGGTCATTTAAAAATCGACAAAAATCATAAGCATGGGAAATGACTCCAGTAGATGTTTCCCAAAGTTACATGACCATACGACTTTACATGGGAAAGAAATAAATATTCCACGATCCTATGATGTGTAGAATACGGGTCGTTACAACCGACCTGAAGCGTCGTTAAATGAATATAGTTATTTTTATATATATAAAAAAATAGCAATAAATCGTCATTAAATACTAATAACGATATGAAATGGTTTTAATATATATATATATATATATATGTATATATATACGAGAATCATTTGAAAAGTCTGAGTTCAATCTCATTTCAAATGATTTTACAATGATATATGTCGAAGAGTTGAAGACCGTGATTGAAGACCGACGTTCTTCACATCGAATGGATGTGTTGCTACTGAGGCGCATGATTGGAGCAGCTACCTTGAAGTGGAGTCAGGGGTAGCCGTCTAGACGTATTGTTGATTGTTCGGATATGCGAGGTATAAGGTGCCTCAGGTTTCGTTCAGACCCAGAACGGACTAGAAAATGGGTTGTATCTCGGACGTTGTATTCCTTTATACGATATTCGTTGATCTCTGCTAAATATATATCTGTTTGGTGTTTAACACCCTTCTCTGAGACGTACGAGCTTAGAGGTTATATATTGGTAGGAATCAATGGTATGGTATGGATTAACAATGTGGCATGCTAAGAAGCATGATCAAGGCTTTTGTTGAAAAGTAGAGCCTTGTGGTTGATGATCAAAGCATGGCCTGTTTAGGCGTAGCTTTTTGTATAGCGTGACTTCGCGAGCCTCACAACCCAGTAAGAGTCAAAAACGGTGATTAGGACTGCAGGGAGTGCACACGTTTCTTTCTAGCTAGAGTGGTGTCAGGGACCTACCAGTGCTGACATTTTACTTATGTGGAAGATGGATTTTGAGCCGCCTCGGGATTATAGGCTGGAAGTGGTCATATGGAGGTCCAAAAGGACCGGGAAGCGTGTGTTTAGGAATTGCCAATCCATTTTCGACAGGTGTGGATCGGCCCTGAAGATCCAAGGGTTCACTACGGGGGATCCTAAGGCATTTGTTAGAGTGTCTCGAATCGGAGAGGATGATCCCTAGCCTCGACTCATGATGGAAATCCAATTTCCAATGCGACCTTGCGGTTTTGATTGTAGAACTAGTATGGCGACATAGTAGGATGGGGTACTATGCCGTCTATGATTGATCCATTACGATTGAAATGTTTTTGAAATATATATACCCATATATATATACACACTAATATTAAATCCGTTTTTATCGTATTAAGCATCTTTTGGCCATTATAAGGTAAAACTCTATCCTCTGGTTTGCGTTGCATTGTGTGATGGGACTTGAGTCTTATAATGGTTTCATTTTTCTAAAAAGAACTACGTTGTTTAACGATTTACCTTATTTTATGCACTGGCAATCCAATGGAGTAAACCCGTTCCGGGTTAGCGACGTGGTCCTGTGATTAGCCTTATTATTATTATTATTATTATTATTATTATTATTATTATTATTATTATTATTATTATATAGGTTAAGTTAAGATTTCTCATACCAGTCCCATTACTGACCTGTAGTTTGTTTCACTGGCATACTCGGGTGCCCATATTTTCCACACGGTCGGTCGAGTAGCTTTTTGCAGATATTTACAGAATCCTGGTTTACAGCTGAAGCGATATTCGGAAAGCTCTGTATCCGTGTATTCCTTTTGGTTGTATATTTGTATTATTTTCCGCTGATATTTAAAATGTAATTTAAATCTCTGATATTATTGAATTTCTATTTTGAAATAAGTATTCATACTCTGTTATACGCTTGTACTCTGATGTAATTGTTGTAATCAGCAATAAAATGTTCTTCAGTTTGTGTTCTGATGTGTATTGTTCTCAAAGCAATCCAGACTTTCCTTTACGGGGAAGTTTGGGTCGTTTCATTTGGTATCGGAGCTTTGGTTTACAGAACTCGAGAACAAGACACATTAGAATCGAACGAAAGAATTCCTCAGAGATTGGATTAGTAATATCCAATGAGAATGACTCATTAGAGATAGGATCAGTAGTATCCTAGAACGAGTGTGAAGAGTATTATTTTCTTTAAAAGTAAAAACAAATTTAGTTTTGAAAATTTTATCTTAAAATATGTATTTGAGTATATTATTATTTTAATATGGACAATCGAGTATATAAAGATTTCGAATATACGAGTAATTAACGGATATTCGAAGTTTTAATATACTGTATAGATATGGGATCACACTCTAGTCGCCCAGAGATGATTCTGTTGATGGAGCTCCATCATCAGTATTTGTGTTCGAGTTTCGAAAGTGGGATATCTATATATTTCTATTAACTGGTATGAGAACCAAAAATTAGATAGGATATATTGTTGTGATTCGCAATAAGAATATGATTTTTGACTATATATAAAAGTTATATATATTTAAAAAGTTAATCAACTAATCGATTGCTGGTTGTGATGTTTGATCATTAATTTAACTAATAAAATTATTGAAACCAATAAATAAAAATTTAAAGTTGAGTTGATTAATTTAACAACTTTTAGCTTCGTTCCTTTTCGAGGACGAAAAGAATTTAAGTGAGGGAGATTGTAACAACCCGGAATTTTAGGGCCAATTTAAAATTTTTATTTTTGAAATTTTAAAGGATTTAGTATATTTAAAATTATTCATTTTAAATAATAACGACTAAAAATTTATTTGAATTGAAGTTAAAATGAATAAACTTTAATTTAAGTATAAAGGGAGTTTGAAATGGCGCGGCAGTTCGATAATTCGATTTCTAATTTCAATTTAATATACAGGATTCATTATAAATCAGAATTAAGTGAAACAAGAAATATTTAAATATGTTTATTCATATCTTTATAATGAATGTAAGAAACTGAAATTTCACTTTCAAAATAGAAAGTTATGTCCAGTTAAAATTTAGAAAAGTCGCTGTAGAATTTATATATTTTTTAATTAAATATATGACCCTTAAAAATGGCCATTTTTCAAACAGTCTCATAATTCGACGAAATTAGTTTTGTTAGGACCGCATCGTTAAAACAAAGCCAGAAAAAAAATTTCTGGATTTTTCTGAGTTCGTATGTGGCCCCGGTGAATTTAAATATGCGATCGAATTAATTTAATAAAGGATTTAAATATTAAATTAAAGAATTCAGACAACGAACAGTCGTTTGGGCTAACGAGACCTAGCCCATTGGATCCGGAACGGGGGTATTTGCCTGGGGACATCCTTCGTTGGGCTGAAATTGGAGATGTTGAGAGATTATGGGTTTATTTGCATATTTAACAATTAAATATTATAAATAATAGAAAAAAAACTCCCTAACCCTAATTACATTACAACAGCCGCCAGCCTTGTTTTAAACGGCCATGGAGCTCCGATTTTAAATACTAAAAATCTCCTTCCACAAATCGAATTATGATATGAACCCAATACCAAATCGAAGAGGAATCCAAGCTCTATAATTCCATACGGATATGATCGAACCTTGTTGAATGTTGCTCGAGTTCTCTGCGCTCAAAGGTCATGCGTTCGGGCTCGATGCACGGTGAGGGGGCCCCACCGAGTGGCGTGGGAGTTGGGGCGCAGGAAGAGATGGTCGACGGTGTTCTTGTGGTGCGGTTGGATTGGGGTCCGGTACCTCTAGTGCGCGTGCGACGATGAAGTTTCATCGTGGAAGATGGGTTACGGTGAACAGAATATACTAAGAAGGAGGGTGATAAGGAAAGGGGGATTAGTGAGTTAAGCCATAAATTAATTAAGTTAATTATTTATTTAAATGTTCAAATCTTTAAATGCTCGTATCTTGAACAAACAGCGATGAAATTGAATGATTTTCGTTGTGTTGGAATCCTTGTGAGAAGATCTAGACTATGGAACAAACCAGATATGGAACAAAACACTTTGGAAATTCATGAAATTTCAGATCTGAATTAAAAAGCTTGGTGAGATTTCTATTTTAAATTTTATTATTTATTGCAATACGAAATTTTCATTTATTCTATTTAAAATTCATGTTGATGTTGTGTATATAGTGATTTCAGTGTTGATTGTTTATATGGGAGATGAATTACTGAATTGATTTGTGTGTTTCATGTTTGTTATGATATAGGAAAAAAACAAACTTATCATGTTTGGAAATAAAATAGCTGAAACAGGCTTCACACATTAAGTTGAAATTAAATCAACAATTTTATTTGCTAAGTTAGATTAGAAATTGTAAACAAATAGATTGTTCTTTTATTTGTTATTACGGTACATAGAAAACTTCAAACAAATAAAGTATTCTTTCATTTGTTATTAGACGCATATAAAATTGGAAACAAATAAATTATTCTTTTATTGGTTATTAGAACACATAGAATAGTATAAACAACAAAATTCTCTTTTTATGTGTCAGAATACATAGAAAAATGTATATACACAGAATATTCTTTAATATGTTATGAGAATATTTAGAAAAATGTAAACTTATAAAATATTCATTTTTATTATTTATATGAAATATGGATTTTGGTCAAAACCGTTCAGTTGAGACAAATATGTTACTTTTGCCAAACCATTTAGAGGAAACAAATTATATCATTTTTGTCAAACCATGTAGATGATACAAATTACATTACTTGTGTCAAAACCAATTAGTTGAAACAAATCATATCACTTTCATGTTATATTAGAATTGAAATAAAAAGTTGCATTTTCTATTTGCATTCTTTGATGCAAATGAAAACATGAAATCAAAAGTTATATTTTGAGACGCCCCCAAACCCCGTACTCACGGAGGCAAGGGTAATCCGTGGAATATACACATAAACAGATAATAGCAGAACATAAATAAATAAATACACCAGATAATGAACAATAGAATATACTGGATAAAAGTAATCATCAGAGTTACACAGTATACATGATCATACTTAGTACAAATACAGTTCAGCTATACATAGATGTCTACAGCGGAAACAAACAAAATATGTACAATAGGAGCTGAACAACATAAAAAGAGATAAATGATAGAATCCATCTTCAGCTCCAGCTATCCAGAAAGAACCAGCTAATCCTGAAAACAAGGCTGCCCATGTAGACAAAGGGGCACCCGAGTTTGAAAGTGAAACAAACTACGAGTCAGTCATGGGACTGGTATGAGAAATCTATTCAACACATTTAATATATGGCTAATCACAGGACCACGCCACTTTAGTGGAACGGGTTTACTCCATCGGATTGCCAGTACTTTAAAACAAATCTTTCTTTTAAACAACGCAATGCATTTTATAAAAATGAAGCCATTATAAGATTCAGTTCCCATCACACAATGCAACGCAAACCGGAGTTTAGAGTTTTTACCTTAAAACGACCAAGATATGCTTGATACGAATAAAACAAAGGCATTTGATATTATTGCTAGTGTTTATATGTTTTGAAAACAATTTCAAATCATAACTATCAATCATAGACGGCATTAATGCCCCATACAACTATGTCGCCATATATAGGTATACAATCAAAACCGCACGATGTCGTATTTGGAAATTGGATTTCCGTCATGAACCAAGGCAAAAGATAGTCCTTACTGAATTCGAGACAATCTAGCCTACCTGTCTCAGGATCAGAACGCATCGACCCTTGGAGCGACAAGGCCGGTCCACCGATGTGGATTAAAATTCCTGAGCAATACGTCTCCCCGCCCTATGGGGCGCAAATGAGCCAACGAATGGCTCCATCGGACCCGGATCGTCTGATCTAACCGAGGTGCCTTGCAACAACAACAACCACACAGGTGAAAAGTATATAAATGTCAGGGCTGGTAGGTCACTGACACCACCCTAGCTAGAAAGAAACGCATGCCCTCCCTGAGGTCCTTCTCCCGTTTCTGGTTCATACCGAGGTGTGAGGCTCGCGAATTCACATTATACACAAAGCTACGCCACACAGGCGGTGCTTTGATCATCACCACAAGACTTTGCTTTTCAACAAAAGCCCTGATCATTTGCCACTTAGGCATGCCACACTGGCAATTCATGCCATGCGACTGATATCCACCAATATACAACCTCTGAGCTCGTGCGTTCCAGAGAAGGGCGTTAAGCAAAAGAATAAATTCTCCGCCACCAAACAGATGTATATTTAACAGAGATCAATCAACACAGAATAAAATCCAATGTCAGACACACTGTCCATTTACAAGTCCGTTCTGGGTCTGAACGAAACCGGAGGCACTAAATACATCGCAAACCCATCGATTACCACGTACGTCTGGACGATCACCACTCATTATCCATATTTCGGGATGCCTCCCAATCAGGACCTCGGTTACCATCCAAACGAGGTGAAGATCTCCGGTCTTCGACCATCGTCTTCATCTTCCATTCCTTATCGTCGATTCAGTTATTCAGAATGGGATGAACCCGGTCTTTCTAAGCAACTCGCGTATATAATAAACAAGTGCAACACTAACATACATACGCATCATTTCAATTCATTAGTCACTAACCGTCAATCAGTAAGAGAACGATTTCCCAAATATTAACCCCGAAGGCCAAAACCAACATCAGATCAACACCCAGGAAACCATTCGACTTAGCCAACCTTCAGTTAATTTCTAAATCACATCCATATCGTTTATAATATTTTATAACGATTTATCGCTATTTTTATTTATTTTAAAATAGCCAATTTATTCAAAACGACGCTTCGGGCCATAACGCGACCATGGCGCTGTTTTTCTTCAGATTTGATTTACACATATCTGAAAATCTAACCGTTGGATCTTCACAAAAATTTACATCATTAGAAAGATCTTTTCAAAACGAATCCAACGGTTCCAGTTTCGGGAAAATCCGACGGTCGGATCTCCCAGTACAATCGTTTGAAATTTCGATTTTGAAATACGAACTGCAGCGTCGTTATTCGATTAAATATAATTATATATATATATATATATAAATATAATCTATTCTGGCGCTGTTTTTCTTCGGATTTGAATTAAACATTCCAGACAATCCAACCGTTGGATTTTTACAAAGTTGGTGCCGTTGGAAAGGTTTTTCCAAAGCGAACCCAACGGTTGAGATTTCAGGAAAATCCGATGGTCGGATCTCCCGTACTAATCGTTTGAAATCACAGTTTCAAAATACGAATTGCAGCGTCGTTATTCGATATATTTCAATTCTATTTAAATATATATATCGATTCTTCGATTTCAAAGCTATATTCTTTTCATACATTTGATAAAAACGATATTTTTATCTAACTGTCTTCTATTTCAACACTACACTATTTTTAACAATTCGTTTATATAATAAAAATGTGATTTTTATTGTAAAACAATTCATTTCAAAACACTATTATTTTATATAGTTTATATAGGTAATAAAAATAGGATTTTTATTATAAAACAATTTCTTTCAAAACGGGATTATTTTATACATTTCATATAGATGATAAAAATGTCGTTTTTATTATAAAACAATTTATTTCAAAATATGAATGCCATTCAACACATGAATTTCAATTCAACGATTGAATATCGATTCAACACATGAAGGTTTTCTATAGTTTATATATATAGATAAAAATGTGATTTTTATATTTAAAACACGAACACCATTCAACACATGAATTTCAATTCAACGAATGAATATCGATTCAACACATGAGGGTTTTCTATTCAGCGAATATTTATAGTTGCAGCAAATGAAAATAATTCAAACACATGAATATTATTCAAAATTTCGGCAGCATAATGGCAGGGTAGTTAAAACCGGGACCGTCCCTAGTACGACTCCTCGCTCTACCTTAAAACCTCGCGGTTTTTGACAATGGGGAATTATGCATCTAGTTCGCACGCAGGCGGCATGTATAATTTTTCATTTCCACCAACTAATCCAATGTGGTTTCAACCAAATATTTCTCAACCACAAATGGGTATTTTTCAACCACAATCAATCAATATCAACCACAAACAATCCCAATCAACCATTCGCTATCAATCAATTTTCACACCAATCACAACCAATAAATATCGTCCATGGTTTGTGGATGAGGGGTGTATATATATATATATATATATATATATATAGCAATTCACTTCTATTTCAACACATATATAATTTTTACAACGCATATACAACTTATACATCGAACGTACAACTTATACAACGCTTATACAAGAGGTGTACAACGCTTATATAACTCATACATCGACTATATAATTTATACATCGTCGTTTTCCATATCGTTTATAAATTAGAAATCTCACATTGGGTTCCATTCCACCAAAAATAGCAGAAGGCTCAGAAAAATATGCGGTCTCTTCTAGAATGTAGAAGACGTCCACACGGTCACGATGTTTCCTATTTCATCGAATTTTGTCAAGAATTGAAAAAGATGTGATTTTTCAAAGTTCAGATGTAATAAAAGACGCACCTTTCACGATGGTTCAAAACTAGGTTTTGATCTTTCGATCAAACCGTTGCGCGATAGGAGAATCAGCTCACACAGTGTCGAAGAGCTTCGAAAGACCTTCGCGCGCGTGGTGGTGAGGTGCAGTTCGGTGGTTCCTACCGGTGGTGGCGGCAGTCGAAAGGGCGCAACTTCCCAGGCTCGGTTCTCTCGAACGACGCAACGATGGAGAGGGTAATGGGTATGGATTTAAAGAGGAGGAAAAGGGCTTTAAAATGGATCCAAGAACACTTGATTTCGTTAAGAAACGAGAGAGAAATCGAAGAGAGAAGATTCGAGTGCTTTTCCGTCGTGCGCCAGGTATAGATCGGGGAGAGAGAAAATACTTTGACCAATGAAATATTTTTATTAATTTATATATTTTCAAATTCCCAAAATACCCCCTTTCACATACGAACACCAATCCAAGCCCAACGACTGTCGTCACTAGCGTTTTACCCCCATTCCGAACACAATGGGATATGTTTCGTAGGCCCATTCGACTGTTTCAGTCAGTTTTCCTTCAAATTAAATTATATAACATTCAATATTCAATTTGAACGTACATTTCAATTTTCCAGGGCCACAAACTGATTCGAAAAATTCCAGAAAAATAAATCTAGCTATGTTTTGACGATAAGGTCCCAACAAAACTAGTTTCGTCGAATTCTGAGACCGTTTGGAAAAAGGCCCATTTCTGGTCGATCCAATTTAACTGTAATTGACCAAAACACGTTTTCCTTTGCCACGCTCACACACTAGCTTCAAAAATTATGAAACTTGAAACCTAGCAATAACTTCACATCCTGGATCCAACAAAATTGGTTTCATCGAATTCCGAGGTCGTATGCAAAATGGCCAATTTCACGGGCTATATAAATTCCATAGCGACCTTTCTGAAAATTCATTTGGCCATAACTTTTGCTTTCCGTTATGAAAATTCGATTTTTCAGATTCATTATAAAGGTATTCACTAACAAATTTAAATATTTTTGGTTTCACTCAAATCCATTTTGTTTTGCACCCGGTACAGTCCAACAAAGTTTGAATTCAATTTTTGAAACTGCAGCGCCCTTTCAGGCCTTGTTTATAATTATAATTAATTATATTCGTTTTCAAACGTCGATTCAAACTCACTTTTCATCGCTACTATTTAAAATATTTATTTTAAATATTTAAAATCCATTATTTTAGCCAATTTAAATTTTTTAAATTGGTTCAGATTTTCTGGGTCGTTACAATCTCCCCCACTTAAAACTTTTCGTCCCCGAAAAGGAACAAAGTCGAAAGTGGTTTGATTAATCAACTCTACGTTCAATCTGGCTTCAATTCTCCAACTTTTCAGTTTCTGAGAATTTTCAAATTCTTCAAAAATTTGGCTAACACCCGGAATTTTCGAAAAATTTCGCCATAACCTCCTTTGTACGGGGAGAGGTTTGGAAATTTATTGGGCCGTATTAGGTACCCAATAAATCCTAATAAACATAAACATATTTATATTGATATATTCTGGTGTTTACAGGGGAGCGTGTATTGATAATAACTCCAGAGAATAAATTCTCGTCACCCTGTCAAAGCCTGAGGGAGTGTGTATTTTAAATGCTCCAGAGGATAAATCTTCGTCACCTCGTCCCGTGTGGGAAATAAATAGTCCATGTGCCGTATCTAATAACTAGGGAGACGTGGTTATTGTCAACTCCAGACCCGTGTGGGTTTTTTTATTAATTTGGCAATTTTATTGTTACAATATAAATAGTCCATATCAGTCATCAGTTCAACTTGTAAAATATAGTCATCGCCATACAAGCCTCTCGCTCGTATGGTAAATCTTCCACCTCGTCACACAAGCTCCAAATGCTTATGTGGTATATGATGAAGTATGCCTATCTTCAGAAGTATGCCATGCAATGTAGTTCAAAATTAATTGTTACTATCCTATGGCGACGTTTATTATTTCACACAGAAAAACCAGCACTCCGCATCCAATGGCATTCACAGGAGTTGATATAATAATATTTCGCATCCAACTCATTAAGGTTTACCTATTTGTCGGGCACACAAATAAAATCTTTACTCAACAGCTAATCCATTTACCTGTTCAAACATATATATAATGCACAAGTATATATATTTCTATCTATTTTTAATCAGTTCAATGTGTGATCTAAATGAATAAATTCTACCATTATTCCATTATTGATTAAATTAACTATCGTTTTAATAATTTAATAAATCAAATCTACCATCACACAACACAAACAACAATCAAATTGTTTTTAACTTTTCAAAAATATACTAATCAATTTCTATACTCTTTTAAAATCATTCAGGCTATTGAATTAAAAGTACACATCCATGGAAAGAAAATAACAACAGAGTAGAGAACTAATTGGTAATGCAAAATATGGTAAATGTACCTTGCACCGGAGTCAAACAGAGATATCCACTCGGCATCTAGGATAAGCTTTCTGAATGCTCTTCTCAGTTTCCCAAGTACAATATCACGGATCTCCACTCCATTGCACTTTGACTAAGTGAACCTTCTTGTTCCTCAGTTCTTTGGTTTCTTTGCCGATGATCTTTAGCGGCTCTCTTCTCACCGCCAATTCAGGAGTAATTTCAATATCCTGTTGAGCTGCTTCTTCCACGATCAAGTCCGGATCATGAAAGTGCTTTCGAAGTTGAGATATGTGAAATACATCATGAACTCCAGGCAACCAATCAGGCAATTTAACCCTATAAGTGAGAGTTCTAATCCTTTCCAGAATAGGAAACGGACCAATGAATTTGGGTGCCAACTTTCCAGTCTTACCGAACCGGATAACTCCTCTCATCGGCGATACTTTCAAATATACATAGTCGCCAACAGCAAAGGATATATCTCTTCTTCTTCTATCGGCATAGCTCTTTTGTCGGTTTTGAGCGGCGAGTAATCGTTTCTTAATAAGATCGACTTTGTCGGCAGCTTCTCGGATCAAATCTGGTCCCAACACGAGTCTATTACCGGGTTCGACCCAACAAGCAGGAGATCGGCACGGTCTACCATACAGTGCTTCGAATGGCGACATTGTCAGGCTCGCCTGGTAGCTTTTGTTATATGAGAATTCAGCCAAATGCAGATGGTCTTCCCATGATCCACCGAAATCTAGAACACAAGCCCGCAATAGATCTTCTAAAATACGATTCACCCTCTCAGTCTGACCGTCTGTCTGAGGATGATAAGCGGTGCTCAAGTTCAGCTTCGTTCCCAGCTCTACTTGAAATGCCTCCCAGAATATGCTAGTAAATATTGTATCTCTATCACTGACTATACTGAGCGGCACTCCATGAAGTCTAACTATCTCCTTGAAGTAAATCTGCGCCAGACTCTGAGCAGTTCTGTTTGATCTGACAGGTATGAAATGGGTGGTCTTCGTGAAGCGATCTACGATCACCCAAATACTGTCATTTCCTTTTCTGGTTCTGGGAAAACCATCAATGAAGTCCATGGAAATATGTTCCCATCCATATTTCGATATTTGATTAATAGGGCCTCAATATCCGGTTCTGCATTCCTTCTGTTTCTGACACTCATTTTCTAGTACTTCTGCAAATAGCAGATCAAGTGTCAGGTCAACAGAAAAGATATTTTAAAATATAGAGACAAATACTTGAATGTAAATGTGTCTATCGAGGTGTAATTTCATTCTGCTTTACTCATACTAGGATATTACTGATCCTATCTGTATAGAGTTACTCGTCCTAGAACACTACTGGTTCTATTTCTGACGAGTTCGTTATTATGTTATATTCCAGCACTAAGCTTAACCAAAGCTCTGATACCAAATGAGACGCCCCCAAACCCCGTACTCACGGAGGCAAGGGTAATCCGTGGAATATACACATAAACAGATAATAGCAGAATAGAAATAAATAAATACACCAGATAATGAACAATAGAATATACTGGATAAAAGTAATCATCAGAGTTACACAGTATACAAGATCATACTTAGTACAAATACAGTTCAGCTATACATAGATGTCTACAGCGGAAACAAACAAAATATGAACAATAGGAGCTGAACAGCATAAAAAGAGATAAATGATAGAATCCATCTTCAGCTCCAGCTATCCAGAAAGAACCAGCTAAACCTGAAAACAAGGCTGCCCGTGTAGACAAAGGGGCACCCGAGTTTGAAAGTGAAACAAACTACGAGTCAGTCATGGGACTGGTATGAGAAATCTATTCAACACATTTAATATATGGCTAATCACAGGACCACGCCACTTTCGTGGAACGGGTTTACTCCATCGGATTGCCAGTGCTTTAAAACAAATCTTTCTTTTAAACAACGCAATGCATTTTATAAAAATGAAGCCATTATAAGACTCAGTTCCCATCACACAATGCAACGCAAACCGGAGGATAGAGTTTTTACCTTATAACGGCCAAGATATGCTTGATACGAATAAAACAAAGGCATTTGATATTATTGCTAGTGTTTATATGTTTTGAAAACAATTTCAAATCATAACTATCAATCATAGACGGCATTAATGCCCCATACCACTATGTCGCCATATATAGGTATACAATCAAAACCGCACGATGTCGTATTTGGAAATTGGATTTCCGTCATGAACCAAGGCAAAAGATAGTCCTTACCGAATTCGAGACAATCTAGCCTACCATGTCTCAGGATCAGAACGCATCGACCCTTGGAGCGACAGGGCCGGTCCACCGATGTGGATTAAAATGCCTGAGCAATACGTCTCCCCGCCCTATGGGGCGCAAATGAGCCAACGAATGGCTCCATCGAACCCGGATCGTCCGATCTAACCGAGGCGCCTCGCAACAGCAACAACCACACAGGTGAAAATTATATAAATGTCAGGGCTGGTAGGTCACTGACACCACCCTAGCTATAAAGAAACGCATGCCCTCCCTGAGGTCCTTCTCCCGTTTCTGGTTCATACCGGGGTGTGAGGCTCGCGAATTCACATTATACACAAAGCTACGCCACACAGGCGGTGCTTTGATCATCACCACAAGACTTTGCTTTTCAACAGAAGCCCTAATCATTTGCCACTTAGGCATGCCACATTGGCAATTCATGCCATGCGACTGATATCCACCGATATACAACCTCTGAGCTCGTGCGTTCCAGAGAAGGGCGTTAAGCAAAAGAATAAATTCTCCGCCGCCAAACAGATGTATATTTAATAGAGATCAATCAACATAGAATAAAATCCAATGTCAGACACAAAATCCATTTACAAGTCCGTTCTGGGTCTGAATGAAACCAGAGGCACTAAATACCTCGCAAACCCATCGATTACCACGTACGTCTGGACGATCACCACTCATTATCCATATTTCGGGATGCCTCCCAATCAAGACCTCGGTTACCATCCAAACGAGGTGAAGATCTCCGATCTTCGACCATCGTCTTCATCTTCGATTCCTTATCGTCGAATTAGTTATTCAGAATGGCATGAACCCGGTCTTTCTGAGCAACTCGCGTATATAATAAACAAGTACAACACTAACATACACACGCATCATTTCAATTCATTAGTCACTAACCGTCAATCAGTAAGAGAACGATTTCCCAAATATTAACCCCGAAGGCCGAAACCAACATCAGATCAACACCCAGGAAACCATTCGACTTAGCCAACCTTCAGTTAATTTCTAAATCACATCCATATCGTTTATAATATTTTATAACGATTTATCGCTATTTTTATTTATTTTAAAATAGCCAATTTATTCAAAACGACGCTTCGGGCCATAACGCGACCGTGGCGCTGTTTTTCTTCAGATTTGATTTACACATATCTGAAAATCTAACCATTGGATCTTCACAAAAATTTACATCATTAGAAAGATCTTTTCAAAACGAATCCAACGGTTCCAGTTTCGGGAAAATCCGATGGTCGGATCTCCCGGTACAATCGTTTGAAGTTTCGATTTCGAAATACGAACTGCAGCGTCGTTATTCTATTAAATATAATTATATATATATATAATCGATTTTGGCGCTGTTTTTCTTTGGATTTGAATTAAACATTCCAGACAATCCAACCGTTGGATTTTTACAAAGTTGGTGCTGTTGGAAAGGTTTTTCCAAAGCGAACCCAACGGTTGAGATTTCAGGAAAATCCGATGGTGGGATCTCCCGTACTAATCGTTTGAAATCACGGTTTCAAAATACGAACTGCAGCATCGTTATTCGATATATTTCAATTCTATTTAAATATATATATCGATTCTTTGATTTCAAAGCTATATTCTTTTCATACATTTGATAAAAACGATATTTTTATCTAACTGTCTTCTATTTCAACACTTCACTATTTTTAACAATTCGTTTATATAATAAAAATGTGAATTTTATTGTAAAACAATTCATTTCAAAACACTATTATTTTATATAGTATATATAGGTAATAAAAATAGGATTTTTATAATAAAACAATTTCTTTCAAAACGGGATTATTTTATACATTTCATATAGATGATAAAAATGTGGTTTTTATTATAAAACAATTTATTTCAAAATATGAATGCGATTCAACACATGAATTTCAATTCAACGAATGAATATCTATTCAACACATGAAGGTTTTCTATAGTTTATATATAATGATAAAAAAATGTGATTTTTATATTTAAAACACGAACACCATTCAACACATGAATTTCAATTCAACGAATGAATATCGATTCAACAAATGAGGGTTTTCTATTCAGCAAATATTTATAGTTGCAGCAACTGAAAATAATTCAAACACATGAATATTATTCAAAATTTCGGCAGCATAACGGCAGGGTAGTTAAAACCGGGACCATCCCTAGTACGGCTCCTCGCTCTACCTTAAAACCTCACGGTTTTTGACAATGGGGAATCATGCATCTAGTTCGCACGCAGGCGGCATGTATAATTTTTCATTTCCACCAACTAATCCTATGTGGTTTAAACCAAATATTTCTCAACCACAAATGGGTATTTTTCAACCACAATCAATCAATATCAACCACAAACAATCCCAATCAACCATTCGCTATCAATCAATTTTCACACCAATCACAACCAATAAATATCGTCCATGGTTTGTGGACGAGGGGCATATATATATATATATATATATATATATATATATATATAGCAATTCACTTCTATTTCAACACATATATAATTTTTACAATGCATATACAACTTATACATCGAACGTACAACTTATACAACGCTTATACAAGTGGTGTACAACACTTATATAACTCATACATCGACTATATAATTTATACATCGTCGTTTTCCATATCGTTTATAAATTAGAAATCTCACATTGGGTTCCACTCCACCAAAAATAGCAGAAGGCTCAGAAAAATATGCGGTCTCTTCTAGAATGTAGAAGACGTCCACACGGTCACGATGTTTCCTGTTTCATCGAATTTCGTCAAGAATCGAAAAAGATATGATTTTTCAAAGTTCAGATGCAATAAAAGACGCACCTTTCACGATGGTTCAAAACTAGGTTTTGATCTTTCGATCAAACCGTTGCGCGATAGGAGAATCAGCTCACACAGCGTCGAAGAGCTTCGAAAGACCTTCGCGCGCGTGGTGGTGAGGTGCAGTTCAATGGTCCCTACCGGTGGCGGCGGCGGTCGAAAGGGCGCAACTTGCCGGGCTCGGTTCTCTCGAACGACGCAACGATGGAGAGGGTAATGGGTATGGATTTAAAGAGGAGGAAGAGGGCTTTAAAATGGATCCAAGAACACTTGATTTCGTTAAGAAACGAGAGAGAAATCGAAGAGAGAAGATTCGAGTGCTTTTCCGTCGTGCGCCAGGTATAGATCGGGGAGAGAGAAAATACTTTGATCGATGAAATATTTTTATTAATTTATATATTATCAAATTCCCAAAATACCCCCTTTCACATACGAACACCATTCCAAGCCCAACGACTGTCGTCCCTAGTGTTTTACCCCCATTCCGAACACAATGGGATATGTTTCGTAGGCCCATTCAACTGTTTCAGTCAGTTTTCCTTCAAATTAAAATATATAACATTCAATATTCAATTTGAACGTACATTTCAATTTTCCAGGGCCACAAACTGATTCGAAAAATTCCAGAAAAATAAATCTAGCTATGTTTTGACGATAGGGTCCCAACAAAACTAGTTTCGTCGAATTCTGAGACCGTTTGCAAAAAGGCCCATTTCTGGTCGATCCAATTTAACTGTAATTGACCAAAACACGTTTTCCTTTGCCACGCTCACACACTAGCTTCAAAAATTATGAAATTTGAAACCTAGCAATAACTTCACATCTCGGATCCAACAAAAGTGGTTTCGTCGAATTCCGAGGTCGTATGCAAAATGGCCAATTTCACGGGCTATATAAATTCCATAGCGACCTTTCTAAAAATTCATTTGGCCATAACTTTTGCTTTCCGTTATGAAAATTCGATTTTTCAGAATTGTTATAAAGGTATTCACTAACAGATTTAAATATTTTTGGTTTCACTCAAATCCGTTTTGTTTTGCACCCGGTACAGTCCGACAAAGTTTGAATTCAATTTTTGAAACTGCAGCGCCCTTTCAGGCCTTGTTTATAATTATAATTAATTATATTCATTTTCAAACATCGATTCAAACTCACTTTTCATTGCTACTATTTAAAATATTTATTTTAAATATTTATATTTAGCCAATTTAAAATTTTTAAATTGGTTCAGATTTTCTGTGTCGTTACATTTTTTTTATTTGCAAATTTAGATGCAAATAAACATCGTAGGAAAAGTTACATCTTTATTTGCATTCCTTGATGCAAATAAAATATGAAAATAAAAAGGTTACATCTTTATTTGCATTCTTTAATGCAAATAAAACATGGAAATTTAAAAGTTGCATTTTTTTGCATTCTTTGATGCAAATGAAATATGAATTGAAAAGTTACATTTTTTATTTGTATTCCTCGATGTAAATAAAAACATGTCATTCTAGTAGTAAAGTCATGTTAATGAAAAACATCACATTTGTTCGAAATATTATGTAAGTATAAGAATATCACATATATTAGGAAATGATAAGTTAGATTAGAATTATTATTTTTGTTAGGAAATGATAAGTTAGAGAAAGAAAATAACATTTTAATTATAAAATGTTTAAAGTGAAGGAAAATAACATTTTAATTATAAAATGTTAAGATGAATAAAAATAACATTTCAGTTATAAAACGTTGAGTTGATAAAATATCACTTTTTATTTGTTTTGTTGAGTTAGAATTGACAACAAACAAATATATCACTTTTATTTGTTTTTGTCGAAATACTAGAAATGATTTAACATAAATTTTTTTTTTATGTTAATGTGAAATGTTAGAAATGATGTAACATAAAAATTATATTTTTACGTTAATATGAATCACGAGAAAAGAAAAGACAATAAAAAGATTCATTTTTATTGTAATATAAAACATTAGAGAAGTGAAGACCATCTATCTACCTATTTATCTATTGCTTATACTGGAAAGCAGAAACCAAACTCTTGTTATGCTGACACCTGTCCCTTTCTTTTCCACGGAAATGCGCCTCTTTTAATTTAATTAAAACGCTTTTGTTCATCCTCTTCCAAATCTCTGCATTTCTTTCCAAATAACCGCCTCTTTTATCAATGTCGATCTCCCCAGCCGTCTGAAATTGTGGAGATTGCCACCATCCCTTTTCTTCCCATCTACTTCGATGCACTTGGCAGGGCCGACGTCGGTCCTCTACCGGCTTACGGACAATTTTTAAACTCAGGTCTTCTTCAACTTAGGAGTTTTCGCCTCTCTTTCTGAGTTTTTGCTATTCCTTCCATCAGTTTGACGGTTACGGTTTCTTTTAACTCATGTATCTTTACGTTTTTTTAACTTTCGACCTGCTTGCAGGCAATTTATGAAATTAGGGCTTTCCCACGTTTATCGTTTTGAATTCATACCTTAATTATGGTTTTCACCCTATAATCAGTAAAATAAGCAAGACAAATGCAAACTACCTCTTTGAAATGAGTCACTTGCATGCAAAATTGCTTCCAACTCTTTAGATTTATCGAGATAATTGTTATCACAAAAGGTATTAAACAATTCAAACTTGATCTTACTAATATCAAACTATTTTGTGATTCCAGATTTGGTTTACCTGCTTCACAGTTGGTTGCTGCAAATACCAACTGCTCTGGCCCAAAATGAGGTATAAATTATCATTTTGAGCTTTTAATTATTTGTTACAAACATTTTTGCAAATCCACGATTTCAGTGGCTAAAAGAAATGAAATCCTCTACTTTCGGAAATTCTTAAATGTCTTCCGCTTTTCTTAGATCCTTATCCACCATACTGCACCACTATGGTTCGATTGTCAACTAGCCATCTTTCTTGGTAGGTAGTCAACATTTGCAACCTGCATATCTATCTCCAAATCGACTATCTTACAATCTGGTCTTCTTTAGTGATCTCAGCTCTTTCCATTAAGCTGTTTGGTTACTTATTAACTTATTTTTGGGTGGAATTTCAGCTGCAGGAAATCGCTAGGATGTGGCAATGGATCAGGAATAGATATATGTGAATCGTCAACTATTGTATAGCATTAAACAAAAAGCTGAAGGGTCATATGTCTGATTTCTGAGTATCACTTTTTTCCAAACTCATCAGTAAGCATAGGTCTTAAAGGAAACAAGGTAGGAAAAGTACAAAGATGTGGTTGAAAGGAGGGTTTTTACAAGGCAACCATGATGTTGACGAGATCATTGATAACGTGATCTAGGCTAGACTAAGTAAATAAGAATTTCAGACTGCAAATCAAGGCCATAGCCATGTTGTGGATAATCTTGCTGAAAGTGGGTCACGATACCGTAAAAGAACTAGACCGAAGGTATCTTGAATTGCGGTAGGTTGCAGGACTTGCGCAAAAAGTGTTTATGTTCTTCCTCCACTCCTGAAGTTGATGTGCCAGCAGGAAAGCTCACTAACATGTGCGTACATATGTATACCTTTTAGATGGTCATGTTCCAATTAGATTGGATTAATCAAATGTAACATTGAAAAGAAAATGCAATTTGAAAATGGTGAAAAAAAATTGTTGTCAAATCTAGAACGATATCTTGATATTTGTTGTTAAAAAAAACTTTTCTCTGTATTAGTGATTTGAGTAATTGTTATTGCATTAACAGTAACACAAGTTGACAATCAGATTGTTCTGAAGTCATTTTTGTTTAATGTAACTGGAAGAATACATTTTTCCTATTAAGCACTGGGCAATCTCAATACCTTTTGTAGTAAATGTTTCCATTTTTATCCACTTCTATGCTTTTCTTTTTAGATTGAACAATATTTACAGCCTTACTCCATGGCACATTTGTAGCTTATCTACCAGTTGACTCTAACAACCAATGTTATGTTTTTTATTTACTTCCATTTTGCTATTATTCATATTTTCTTCTATTGTTCATAGGTTTATCTCGAGAGACTCTACATGGTTTACACTTTAGAAGTCCATGGAGGAAGAGATTTATATATTTAAACAGAACAAAAAATGAGGAAGATCTACCATGGTGCTGTACTGAATATGTTTAAAACTGTTGGATGCCTTCTACAGGAAATAAAAGGTAATTTACACTCTTTAAGTATCATAATACATGTGACAATATTTTCATTATGTATGCACACATTTATGCGGATAAATTTATCTTAGGAGATGTTACAGTTTTTTATAAATAACGACGAATGATTGTTTTGTCATCCCGTTTGCGTGCATTATAATGAGATGATTATTTTGCATAGACCAATGGGTAAACGATGACATCAATACGGATTCTTTCAGGACACTAGCAACTAAAGTAGTTAATTTACATATAAGGATGTTATGATCATAAGGTATATGTGGTATACCTATGATTTATATGTTATCCTACAGCTGCATGTTGAGGCTTAGATTATTTCTTCACCCCAGAAACAAAACCTATATGTATAATATGATTTATACGTTATCCTGCAGTTGCCTGTTGAGGCTTAGATTATTTCTTCATCCAGAAACATAAACTATATGTATACTTTACGTGAATAAACATAGTAAGTTTAAGAAAAAATATATGTAAAAGTCAACTTAGGATAGCAGGTTCTGTACATAATATTATCTAGGCACAACACAATCAATGTCATAAGTTCTATTTAGAAACACATGAAAGTGCATAAGAGCCAAAATATAATTTGTTCTGACCAATATTGTTTCCGTGATTAGATTATATGATAAAAATTATGTTTGTCATATTTCTATTTTTACTGGAATCTGTCATTAAATGCATAGTAACAATGAAACCACATCTCATATTTCTTGACAAGTGTCCAAATTACACAAATTTGAGAAAGAGAGCACGTGCAATTGTTATTGTAAATTTTTTATTGTACTATTGTCCCCATTTGTTATTTTCTGCCATATCCTCTTTCTTACGTTGAATTCTACTTCTCCATTGTTCCATTTTCAATTATCAAAATCTACCATCATTGGTACATTTTTTACTGACATTATTTTGTCACTTTACTGGATGTCTCGATGTCTTTCTTAGCCCATCAACCTGTAGGTTTTCTGTATTTTAATCCTTATAATATTATCCTTTTACGAATGAAATAATATTTCCTACAATCTGTGGGTTCTCTTTAGGTTTCTGCTAGATTCATGTGAATGAATTAAATGGTGGATTCTTTAAAAAATGAAAAAGCCTTATGATTGCTCTATTTTTAAAGATCAAAAGTTATATCTTTCGTCTATTATGTACCGAGGATGATGTGCTTTCCTTTTGATGGAAGCTGTTTATTTTTATCACTAACATCTAAGCCAAATCCGAAATTGAACAATCCCTACTTCCTACAATAAGATGTAGTCATTATTAGAAGAATCTTTGTATTGAAAATAAAAGTATGATTTATTTGCTAAAAGTTTTAGTGAAATTGATCCAACAACAAATGAAAAGAAACATACTTTGAAACGACCCGAAATCCCCCTTACGGAAAATCCCGGATTGAGTCGAGAACAAGCCAAAACAGAACGCAGGCGGAAGAACATTTCATTTTTATACGTTTTCATATTTCATATATATATCATTTTCATTTCATATATATATATATATATATATCGTTTTCATTTCATATATATGCGATATTTTCACTTTCAATATATACGATATTTTCACTTTCAATATATACGATATTTTCACTTTCAATATATACGTAATTTTCACTTTCAATATATATATATATAATTTTCACTTTCAATATATATATAATTTTCACTTCAAATATATATATATATAATTTTCACTTCCAATATATATATAATTCATTTCACATCAATTTTCACACAGAATACAACCAAACAAACAAGTCGTCCATGGTCTGTGGACGACGGGGAACAGTTCATATATGCAGTTACTAAATAAATAACTGTACAGAAAATTTAAAGTGAGAGAATTCTCACCGAGGGTTCCACTCCGCCGGTTTTATCTGAATTTCTGCTTCGGTTTCGATTTGAAATTGCCTGAAATTCTGACGTGCTCTTCTTCCGATCTAGTCAGTCTCATGTTGTAGAGTTTTCTAATACGAATCCAACGGTTCCGGTTTTAGGAGAATCCGACGGTCGGATCTCCCGCAATATCCATTCGAAGTCAATGGTCGAAATTCGCGAACTGCCGCGGCGCGTTCTATTCAGGCCATTATATTATATATATATATTTCGTCGATTTCCTTTCAAAACATATTTTATAAATCGTTTTAAATTCGTTTTCAAAACAGTTTCAACTTCATATTCAATTTTAAATCAAAATTTTGCCTTATAAATTCCTTTTAAATTCATTTCAAATTGATTTCAATTCAAATTGATTTTTAATTCAATTTCAGTTCGTTTTCAATTCAATTCAATTCATTTTCAATTTGAATTCATTTATATTCAATTTCAATTCGAATTCATTTCAAATATTTCTTTTTCAAAACTGGAATGAGGCCCAATCAATTACCATATAATGTTAATTATATGGATTTTCTACAACACATGTATACAATAACAACGATGAATAATCAATCATCATCCAAAGTGCATTCTACACTGTATAAGCATCAAATATAAATATTCAACGCTTATAACAGTCTGTCAATCAGTCGATCGACATACAACTAAACAACCGGGATTAGTGTACGTCAAATATCATCCCAATACCCGTGTGGGGTTTCAAAGAATCAAACACAAATTTTATTTGTGCAGTTGGGCGATGTGTACAAAGAAGTTAAATGGCTAGATTATTTTTTATGACAAAGTAGACCTCATCTGAAGAGAGCACACATAATTAAGCAGAAGTCAAAATCCGTATAATTGTTCAGTAGCATAGCTATTAAAATTATTGTGTTCACCACTCTGATGATGGCCAAAAAGTGATAAAAAGTAAAATAAAACATAGTTTAAAATTGTATGAATATTTATAGTGCATTAATCAATTGTATTAATCGGTGTTATTCTGTTTTAGGGTTGGTGAGAAGAAGTTAATACATGAGGGTAAGGGAGATTAATTTTCTGTTGAATGAGGGCAGGGTATTGATGACGCTGAATAATTTAGAGCAGTTCCAGGTTCCGCTTTTATTGTTAATTATGATATATTTAGGGGTTCCTATCGATCATGCACACTTACTTATTAGTGATTAAGATAAATTCACTACTAAAACAGTCCATTTTAATCTACCTTTTATGTTCCACCAAGTTTGAGGCTTTTATCACAATCTAAGATATTTCTTCCCCACCCATATTTGTTATACAGGTTCATCAATTATTTAAATATAGGTGATTCGACAATCACCAATTTTGTCTAATCACTATCCCTATTATTTAACTGTTAGCGCCAATTCAACAAACAGTTAAGTCTCCTTTAGATGTTTGACATTCTTTAATTTAGCCTGTGCTTCATGCTTGATATTGGATGGATTCATCACTGTTCATCCTCTGGGACAACATGATCTAATCGAGTATTTTTTTTCTGATTAAGTCACTTCTCCTTTTATGTTTGACAATTGCATACTTTTATGGTTTTTGTGTAATAATGTCATATGAATTAATTGCTGTCTATAGCACTATTTATTCACATGTCAGTCATTGATTTTGTTGGTGTGTAACATGGTATTGGCTTGACTGTCTTTTTAAAAATTTTGTGACTGGATTCTAAATTTGAATTCCTATTTTCCAACATGATGAGTGATACAAGTATTTTCAAGATCCAGTAACATGTTTTAAAAATTGTTCTTAAAACAAGGACGTATACAACCACCACTATTGTTATAATAATTATTACTTTTTTTTTCAATTATGGCACTTAACATTGTTTATTTGACCATATGGACTGTTAGCTTTCTTCACATCTATTTTCCATACTACTAAATATGTCATTACCTTATCTATCTATGCCATTATGTACCTATTTGTGTAAAGTGCAAACACATGAGTGTTGATATCATATCGCATATTTGCAATCGGGGTTTCAATTACTGTAAAAGCAGGGTGCAATGAATTTGAAAATGTTTAACTAAGAAATATATAAGAGCATAACAAGGTTTAATATATAAATTATTTCTATTTGTATGACCTATGAGATTCAAAGATGATATGTTAAACATAATTAGTACGCTCGCCCAAATATAATATAGCGGTTATTTTTTTGTTCTTAGCATGTAAAATGGATCTAGAAAGAAAGCTTTAATCAATTACTATATAGTATAATATTTTAGACACACAAATTACAGTATCATTTTTATAGGAGTCTAAGTTTGTTCTGCCAATTCTTTCAATGTTATCGTACAGTTACGAAGCATAAAATTTGCGATAGAACAATATTGAGATGTTAATGCTTCTCCATTGACCACAATTTCAAGAATGAAAAATTCCATGCCCCCATTGATAAGCTAAGAGCATTCTACAATTATAAAGTTCTTTTCCTAATACATTGTGTAATATTAATTTGTATGACGAAGGTTGTGCGTGAGTTTCATACATTAAGTTCGACTCTCCATGGACCATGGTTTCAAGAATAAAAAGTTTCATGCCTCTATTAATAAGCTATGAGATTCAGATAGTTATCAAGGTGCGCGCTTAGCCGCGCCTAAGCGCAAAAAAGCCCAAGGCTCAAGGCTTGCGCCTTTTTGCAGTTTGAGACGCTTTTTTTGGCTAAATTCAAAATTTTGTTTATAAACAGTTAAATAAAAATTTTGATTGTTCAACAAATTATAAAATATGGTTTAAAATTTAAATCTTATTAATAAAATTTGTAAATAATTGAATGAATTATAAAATATGGTTTAAAAATTAATTTGCAGTCAGTAAAATAGCAGATCAAACTCATATAAAAGGCAGAAAAAAAAGCCCAAGGCTCAAAAAAGCCCCAGGCTCGATGCTTGCGCCTTTGCGCCTTAACTACTATGAGCATTCTACATTTGTACGGTATAGTTCCTAATACCATGTATAATATTAATTTGTATGCATAAGGTTTTGTGTATGAGTTTCGTGGATTAAACTCAAATTTTCACCACATGTCAAATGATTGCGTATTGTTACATAATCTGTTAGATACAAATAAGTGAATGAATTTTCATAATCAATATGTTATGAGCGTATCCAAATTGTGTATTAAGTCACATACAATTTTAACTTTTTTGTCATAACTTATAATTAATGATACATAACTGAAATCTGCTGCGAATGGCCATTACATTTTTATGCGAATTAAATTTGATGAATATCGTATGGTACTAACATTCTGATTTTGAATATATATTTTACTATGCATCAAATAAATGAACATCTATCATCATTAAACAATTCCTAACGTTGTGGCATAAAAGATGTTGACAAGTCTTTTAGGATTTCAATTCTTTGAATATAGCTAGGGTTTTTTGCATATCAGTATAAAGCTGTTCCATGATAGAAATTGTTGTGTTGTATGCCTCATTTTTATATGCATGCATGGTTAATCTGATATCATTATTCAAATGGAAACATGTTTATATTATATGATTAACGGTGAATACACTTTGATTTATAGGACGAGTAAATAAAAAATCTGTTATATGACACATCAATATGAGTTAGCTCTGTGAATAACATTGAATTTTGGAATGTTTCTTTTATTTATTTCTTTTTTTGTATGTTAACATATGTACTTTTGTTCATTTCTTTTGTGACTAACAGGAAATATGGTTATTCTGGAAAAGTTGAGACTCTAATCGGTAAGTTTACGCTGAAACATTGCAGAACGATGTATTCTGCTCTTTGATTTTCTCCATTGATACAAGATTGATAACCTCGCCAAACACTTACATAATGACAAACCATGGTTATTGGATAGTGACGCAAGTGCACCTCCACTTGACTGCATACTTACTAAAGAGTTGATCAAAAGCAAGTTTTCATGTCAATCATTGTGCCGAGCCTAGGCGCGGAGGTAGAGTTATGTGCTTATGGGCATAATGCTACATGCATCAATGAAAATGATGTTGCAAATTGACCGAATATTTGCGGTGGGTTTAAGGATGATTATTGTTCGTGAAGGTAAAGTAATCTATTATTAATTCTCTTATTATTGAAGACGGATTATTAAGCCTATAATCACCTTTTAGAAGAAATTGTAGTATTTACTTTTTAAATTTAACATTTTTGGTATTTCTCTAAAACTAAATCATCCTTACATTTTTTGTGCACATATTTAGGTTTGATACTATAAATGATTAAGATGTTTGGTAAATTATCATTGATCCACATCTATAAATATTCATATACCATTTTTATGTCGGTTAGCTATATTTGTTTCCCTGAAGAACTTGGGGTAAATACTGTAATTTGACCATCATTATTAAGGTTGGTATAATTTAGTGTGACTAAAAAAACAAAGTAAGATGATTTCAATGATCGATTTTAGAGATGACAATGGTCTTCTGAACAGGTGCAGAAAAGAGAAATGAAGTCAACCATACTGAAATTTGATATGGCATCGTATTATTTTACAGGGACAGAACAAGCATGTTCCCTAATCTATCTATCTATCTATTACTTATACTGGATTGGAGAAACCAAACGTTTCTAAACGCACCACGTGTCCTCATCTCAAATTGTCAAAGCAATAAACCGATGACATGGAGCGGTTAATTTATTCATTATTCTTCTTTGATTCATTTTCCAAAAACATATTTTCGTACTAAATATTACTTCCACCCTAAATCGTTCAGTTTCCTCTGTAAACACGTTCTTTTTCATTCCTAAATTGACGATCTTCATCAGATAACCCGGCCAACTTTCTATCTTCCCCACCTGCGATTTTCATCCTGCCATTTTACTTCCCCCGGCCCTTACAAATTTTTAGGTATGCTGATTGTCACTATTTCATTTGTAATTTCAAGTTTTAATATAATTTTATTTCACTTTCACATCTGAAGTTTCTTCTAGCACTGTTGATCACAGATTAAAACATTTTCTTGACCGTCATAGTTCAACGAACTCATCCACTGTACAATTTTACTCAATTCCTTTAGGTGACTTGTAATTTTGTGTTTTCCATTTATTTTCCCGCTTTTGTACTTAGATGTTTGTACATGATTCCTTCATATGATTTTTTTTTGGGTGTCTACAGATACAGTTTGTAAAACAGGGAATTCTGGTGACCAGATTTCATGCTCTTTATTTGCTTTGTATTATGTGAAAATTTCAATGATTGGCAAAACTAAAGTGGTTAACACAAGTTCAAAACTCAAGAAAAATAACACAAGAAAGAGGACTGATAATTACAGACAAAGTTGAATGGAATAATTGAATTTGGTGTGTTATAGTGCAAACAATTTTTGCAAAGGCAGTATATTATACTAGAAATCCATGATTACTTGCAACATTAGTAAATTATTTATGCTTAACAATATTACGACCATTCGTATACTTAAAAAATATCATGATATACTATACAGTAAATTCATAATATGCCAACATTTTAGAATCTTTCTTTTAATTTTCTTCATTTTGAAATGATGAATATTTAAATGTATATGATTTATGCTTTTCCGCTATCATACTCTACCTAATTTCGTAAATTAGATACATATGCTAAAAGAATATCACCCAAGAAAGAATTGATAAAGAATTAACTAGATGTAATAGGATGTTCACATAACTTTTAGATGATCCTAAACCAAATAAGCTTCTATTTTCTGTTTTCGTAGTTTTATTTTCTTCCCACATTAAATTTGGACTCTCATTTAATTTAACCTTGAACTTTTACTGTACACCTTTTGGTTTATTTAAACTTGAGAATTTCACTAATATACAACTGACAGTTTTGCTAGGAGTACGAGTTCTCCAACATATGCGCTTATAGGTGGTTTAGTAGTGATGTTTTAAAAAATCATGGTACATTTTTTTTTCTTTTATTCTATTTATTTGGTTTAGTTTCCTACTTATTATGATGGTTTTTTTAATATATATATATATATATATATATATATATATATATATATATATATATATATATATATATATAGCAACACTTTCGCATATGCAAACTAGATCAGGTTTTTTTTTTGGGATGATTTTGATCCGTATGTGGCAACAATGACCATGAAAGAGAAGAAGATTTAAAGGGCATGCGACGATGACATTTATGTTCTATATATTTTGTGGTTAACAAGATTATATGTCAAACCATAATATCAACAGTTCGATAGATTTGTTAAATTAAAACTAATCAATATTTTTAGTTACAACACATATAATTTATACTGTATATATATATATATGTGTGTATATATTCTATCTTGACATAATGTAGGAAGAGCACAAATGCTCTATTCTTTTGCCACTCAGAAATGGTAAGATATATTATGTATGCTACACATAGTATGGTATACCACTAATAAAAATAATGACTTTGGTATTTTTATTAATTGGCACTCAATTCTTGCCTTTTGCATTTAGAATATGGGTATATTTTTTCTAAACTTTAGACATATGACTAAGGATCCATGTCCCAACATTTTAGCATTTACGATCGGTACACTACTTGATTTATGACATTTGAAGCGGTTAGAATATGTCAATCATAATTTGTAGGTGTGTGATTTCCGTATTATTAAAACAACACTCCAAAAAAATAGTTTGTTCTATTACATTTAAGCATTACAATAAGTTACAAACATTTCGTGTATTGAAAATATCCTGACGATTTTGAAGTATTTATTTTTACTGCTACAAGTATTCATATATGATAACATAATTTTATGCAAACATGTTTTTTTATAAGAATAGGATATAGATAATGCTTGCCAAAAGTTTATCAAACTCTGATAATTCTTGATTTATATCTGACATAATTGGGATTCTTAAAAGCCAATTTTTTGTTGGCTCACTAACATCCCCATTTGGGAGAACCATTATCATATCTTGAACTGCACCGTTCCAAATACTGCAAAAAAAATTAGATGCTCAATTGATGTATGATGGATCTTCTCTACAAAACTTCAGTTCATTTTAATATTTGTAGCCTTTTCAAAATCAACATTAAT
Source organism: Allium sativum (assembly GCA_030737875.1). Classification (NCBI taxonomy): domain Eukaryota; kingdom Viridiplantae; phylum Streptophyta; class Magnoliopsida; order Asparagales; family Amaryllidaceae; genus Allium; species Allium sativum. The sequence continues at coordinate 586,745,834 of CM060924.1, read as the reverse complement.
CGTTCAATGTTCAAACATTTACATTAACCATTGAATTTAAAAGTCAAATATATTATACTACATACTATGTAATGAGTCTGCATTTATTGGTATAATGCTCCTTCTGTCAACTGAAAATCTATAAAATTTGGTACTGCTGGCATAGGTTAGTTCAAGATAAGACATGATTGCTAAAGGGATTTCCTAAAACATAAGTGGCATTATACCTTATACATATACGTATAGACAAACACAAACAGAAGCATACATGCATATACACTCTTCCACATCAGCATTACCATATGAAAACTAATAACTAATTTAATTCTTTATTTTCACGTCACTACCAACTTGGATGAGCTTACTACAGTATTTAATTCAAAAAAGTGACGCTCATATAATTACTTTTTATTACGAGGATTATTGTGAAACATTCTCCATAAGAAATTTACGTTGTAGCACCTGGTAGTATGCTAACTTGACCATGTTGATCTCATTAGAATTGTATCCTTGCAATTGCTACCTTTACTTCTAAGTATATTTATAGCTAATGATTAATAAAGCAAATAGTTCATATACTGAAATCTTTTGTTAACTTACTGTAATGGCCATTTATCATCATTTCCAATTATTAATTTCTAATGTATGTGGTGGCCAATATGATTTTTTAAACATAAACAGAATAGTGTACTAGAACTGTGTGCCCACTTCTTCATTTTTTAATAAAGCATCTCATTTTATATACGATAAACTATCCTTGCATCAGTTTCATAAGGTTAGAAAAGAATATTTCTTGGCTGCTGGTTAACACTAAAATGTCGAGTTTTTTTTAATAGAATATTCAGGTGAAGATTTGATTGATTCAAAATTTTAATAAAGTAGGATGATGATCGATCAATTAAAAAGTATATGTTCTTTTCCTTTTTTAGAACAACTACAAAATATGAAATATATTATGTTGCTTTAATGGCTAGCAACATCTGGACTTCCTTTATTTTGTTTAAAAACATAAGTAAAATTTAGCACACGTTGTTTGGGATGGATTAGAAAGTTTTGACCATCCTTTATCCTTATATTGCTGATGCATTTGGGCATAACAGTACTCATTATGTTGGTTGATTATTATTCAGTTAGACTATTCATCTCTTTGGGTTTTACTATCTATTGAAATTAATTACTCTTATATATTTTTTGCCCTTGACTCTTAATGTATGATATGTACTAACTATGTGAAGCGACCCGAACTTCCCCGGTCTCCGAAGAGATGAGAAAGAACGAATTACTGTGAGGACAAGACAAATCAGAACGCAGACGGAAGAACATTTCATTGTTATTACAACAATTCCATCAGATATAAGAATATACAGAGTATAAATGAATAAATTACATTCGATAAATATCAGAGATTACAATAAATTACATAGCAGCGGAAAAATAATACAAAGCACAACTGAAGGTGATATACGGATACAGAGCTTTCCGCATATCATTCCAGCTGTAAACCAGGATCCTGTGAATATAAATCTGCAAAACCAAAACTACTAGCTGTCCGTGCGGAAAATAGGGGCACCCAGAGTTTAGGTTAAAACAATAAACTCCAGGTCAGTCATGTGACTGGTGTGAGAACTAAAACAGTTATTTAAAACTTTACTTTAAAGGAGAGTAATTCAAAGGACCACGCTGTATAACACGGAACGGGTTTTCTCCCAAGAATACCAGTGCATAAAAATAAATAGCGCAATGCTTTTTAGAAAAATGAAGCTATTATAAGACCCAGGTCCCATCACACAATGCAACGCAAGCCGGAGGATAGGGTTTTACCTTATAACAGCCAAACATGCTTGGTACGTTTAAAACAAATCATTTGATACTATAATAAGTGTATAGTGTCAAAACAATTTCAATCATAAATATAAATCATAGACGACATAAGTGCCCCATACCACTATGTCGCCATACTAGTTCTACAATTAAAACCGAAATATCACGTATTGGAAATTGGATTTTTGTCATGAGTCGAGGCAAGGGGCAAGCTCCTCTCCGCTTCGAGACACTCTAGCAAATGCCTCGGGACTACACACTCTGGGCAACCCCGGATGCGGCTGGGCCGGTCCTCTCTTACGTTTGAGGATTGGCAATTCCTGAACACACGTTTCCCGGTCCTTACAGACCTATAATCGAGGCGCCTCATTCCAACAACCACAAAGGTGAAAAGTATATAAATGTCAGGGCTGGTAAGTCGCTGACACCACCAAAGCTAGAAAGAAACGTCATGCTCTCCCAGCGGTCCGTATCCCGTTTTTGACTCATACCAAGGTGTGAGGCTCGCGAATTCACGTTATACACAAAGCTGCCACATAGGACGTGCTTTGATCATCAACCACAAGACTTTGCTTTTCAACAGAAGCCTTGATCCATGCAACTCAGCGTGCCACACAGGCAATTCATGCCATGCGATTGATATCTATCGATATATAACCTCTAAGCTCGTACGTCTCAGAGAAGGGCGTTAAGCAAGAGAATAAATTCTCCGCCGCCAAACAGATATATATTTAACAGAAATCAATCAACACAGAATAAAATCCAATGTCAGACACACAATCCATTTACAAGTTCGTTCTGGGTCTGAACGAAACCGGAGACACTTTCCTCGCATATCCATCCATCTCCAAGTGCGTCTGGACGACCACCAATTGATTCCCTCGTCTTGGGTGTACAGCCCAATCAAGATCATCAGTAATTATCCAAATGATGTGAAGACTTCCGGTCTTCGACCATCGTCTTCATCTTCGACATATCGTCGAATCGGTTATTCAGAATGGGTATAAACCCGGCCTTTCCGAACAACCCGCGTATATTAAAAACAAATGTTACACAAACACAACATACGCCTCATTCCAATTCTTAGGGAAAGGTTCCCATTAATTTTATCCAAGATAAGTTCTTTAAAATTTATCCTTTAATCTTCCTTTGGATGTCATTTCAAACCAAATTATGGTTTTCCAAACTAGTCGAGATTAGCGGACCACATCGAAGTAATTATTTATTTTATTTACCAATCCCAACCTATTCATCCCATGAAGCAAAACTGGTAATACTTCATATCTAACACCACGGTGTTATCGGTAAAATTAATTACCATTTCACGTTCAAATCTGATTAAAGATTTAACTATCGCTTTGGAGCAAAACTGGTGATACTCCATTCTCGCTCATTTTCTAAATTTGATAATTTAGATTACAAATTCACGTTTTCAATCTAATTGCAGATTCATTAAAACTCCTTTTATTGGGTTAAAGAACTAGTGTTATTTAAAACACAGTTCACGACAAACCCAAATCACATTCTATTTATTACCGGGTTAAAGAACTATGGTTATTTAAAACACTGTTCACGATAAACCCATGAATCAATTCTATTTAAACCCATTTCAAATCCAATTTGTTTATTTAAAAATAAATGGGTTTTAATTTCAGTTCAAAACTAGTTCATTTTTGATAAAAATCTATTTTTATCTTTTCAAATATGGAGTTTTTCATCCCAATTTTTCCCAAATCATTTCCTATGATTTTACACAAATTATTGATATTTTTAATAATTTTATCAAGGCCCGTACAGTCGATTTCCATCAACGGCCATCGAACTGCACTTACAGCGACCTTTTTCAAATTTGATTTGGACGTATATCCAAATCCAACCGTTAGATTTCAAATTTCAAATATTCGATAGAAAGCTCTTTTCTATACGAACCCAACGGTTCTGGTTTTAGGAGAATCCGACGGTCGGATCTCCCGTAATGTCCGTTTGAAATAAATGGTCGAAATTCACGAACTACCGCGGCACGACGCGTTCTATTCAGGCCATTATATTATATATATAATATATATTTCGTCGATTTCTATTTAAAACGAATTTTATAAATCGTTTTAAATTCGTTTCAAAAACAATTTCAACTTCCATTTCAATTCAAATCAAAATTGAATTCTTCCTTATAAATTCGTTTTAAAATTCATTTTCTTTTCAATTCAAATAAATTCGTTATCTATTCAATTCAAATCAAATTCGTTATATATTCAATTCAAATCAAATTCGTTATATATTCAATTCAAATCAAATTCGTTATATATTTAATTCAAATCAAATTCGTTATATATTCAATTCAAATCAAATTCGTTGTATATTCAATCCAAATCAAATTCGTTATATATTCAATTCAAATCAAATTCGTTATATATTCAATTCAAATCAAATTCGTTATCTGTTTAATTCAAATCAAATTCGTTATGTATTCAATTCAAATCAAATTCGTTATGTATTCAATTCAAATCAAATTCGTTATATATTCAATTCAAATCAAATTCGTTATATATTTAATTCAAATCAAATTCGTTATATATTCAATTCAAATCAAATTCGTTATATATTCAATTGAAATCAAATTCGTTATATATTTAATTCAAATCAAATTCGTTATATATTCAATTCAAATAAAATTCAATTCGTTTTCTAATCAAATCAAATTCGTTCTCTATTCAAATCAAATTCAATTCGTTTTCTAATCAAATCAAATTCAAAATCGTTTCATATTCAATTCATTTCGAAATCGTTTCATATTCAATTCATTTCGAAATCGTTTCATATTCAATTCATTTCGAAATCGTTTCATATTCAATTCATTTCCAAATCATTTCATATTCAATTCATTTCGAAATCGTTTCATATTCAATTCATTTCGAAATCATTTTATATTCAATTCATTTCGAAATCGTTTCATATTCAATTCATTTCGAAATCGTTTTATATTCAATTCATTTCGAAATCGTTTTATATTCAATTCATTTCGAAATCGTTTTATATTCAATTCATTTCGAAATCGTTTTATATTCAATTCATTTCGAAATCGTTTCATATTCAATTCATTTCGAAATGAATAAAATCGATATAAATATCGTTCACGTCAAAATGGCGTCAATCTAATCAACACGTCTTCATGTATTTCTATTTTCTAATATTCTATTTCAAATATTTCTTTTTCAAATATTTCTATTTCAAATATTCCGTACAACACATGACTAATCTCAACGGATGAGTACTGTCAACACATGAACCTTTATTTTATAATATTCTTTATTTTCTAAATTGGAATGAGGCCCAATCAATCACCATATAATGTTAATTATATGGATTTTCATACATCACACGTATATAATAGCATTGAAAAATAATCAACCATCAACCAAAGTGCACTACACTGTATAAGCATCAAATATAGATATCTAACGCTTACAACAGCCTGTCAATCAATCGATCGACATATTTAATCAATCAGGATGAGTGAACTTCAAATTTCATCCCAACACCCGTGTGGGGTTTCAAACAATCAAACGCAGATTTTATTTGTGCAGTTGGGCGATGTGTAAAATTTATCATCCCAATCCATCAGTCAAATCAGTGTATATAAACAAATCGGTCGATTCGTTTATAAATATTCATTTATTCACAATCACGTTAAAAATTATATTTTTAACGATATAATATTTTTATTTCAACACGTGAATTTCTATTCAGTTCTTTTACACAACAAAAATGATATTTTTATTTTTTTCTAACATATTTTAGAAAATTTCGGCGGCATAACGACACGATACTAGAAACGGGACAAGGCCTAGCCTTATCCCCGGTCTAGTGAAGGCCCACGCCATTCACACATCAATCAAATCAATTTCATTTTACCAAACAATTCAATTCAAACCAAATAATCTAACCAACTACACAACCAAACAATTAAACAAACAAGCCATCCATGGTCTGTGGATGACGGGTGTCGGGTGCTGCTAAGCACCGTCTGCATCCTAGTATATATATAACTAGAAAAGGAAATTGAAGAGTGAGAAGTTCTCACCGATAGCTATCCAATACCACGACTCTTCATTGATAGAAATCTTCATCGTTCTCGCCTTTTTATCACTTTCGTTGCCCGTAGCCACTACATATGTAAAAATCGAATTTTTACTTCGCTATTCAATATATAAAAATCGAATTTTTACTATGCTATTCAATATATAAAAATCGAATTTTTACTATGTTATTCAATATATAAAAATCGAATTTTTACTATGCTATTCAATATATAAAAATCGAATTTTTACTTCGCTATTCAATATATAAAAATCGAATTTTTATTATGCTATTCAATATATAAAAATCGAATTTTAATATGCTATTCAATATATAAAAATCGAATTTTTACTATGCTATTCAATATATAAAAATCGAATTTTTACTATGCTATTCAATATATAAAAATCGAATTTTTATTATGCTATTCAATATATATAAAAATCGAATTTTTATTATGCTATTCAATATATAAAAATCGAATTTTTATTATGCTATTCAATATATAAAAATCTCGCCTTTTCAACTATAAAGATTTCGCCTTTTCAAAAATATAGACTTCTCCTTTTCAAAATTTAAAGATTTCATCACTATAAAAATCACCTCTTTATTTCAACGTATATATAATAAAAATCAGATTTTTATTTCGCTACATATACAAAGATGATATTTTTAGATTCTCTGTCATATAAAGATTATATTTTTATAGTTCCCATTATGTAAAAATCATATTTTTATCCTTCTACAATATGAAAGATTATATTTTTATTATCTATTTAATATGAAAATTATATTTTCTATCTTTACATATGATAAAAATTATATTTTCAAACAATTAAAAATCGTATCTTTAACTAATAAAAACCTCCTCTTTTTTATTTTAAAAATCAAATTTAAAATCAAATGGATTTCAGTTTTCAAATCAAATAAAAATCAGTTTTAAATCAAATAGAACGATAACTGAAAATTGAAAAATAAATAGAATAAAATCAAAAAACTTACAGACGAAAACTGGAGAGGGGGGGGGGGCCTCTTCGCGTCGGTCAGGGGATGGAGGAGGGGCGGTTCGAGTTCGGGAGGCTTCGCGGTGGTCGGCGGTAGGAGGAAGGGGGGGTTTGGATTCGAGCGACAGCTGGGTAGGGGGGGCTGCGACGCATCAACCGAGGAGGGAGGGGGGGTTTGGAGGTGGCGCGGTGGTCCTTGGGGAGGGCGGCGGCTCCTCTCCGTCTCGTCTTCTTCTTCTTTTTTTTTCTTTTTTCCTTTTTCCTGTTCGAAATGAAAATGAGAAGGGGGGGGGGGCAGAGGTATAGGAGAGGAGATATATTTTTATTTTATTATTTTATTTTTCACCAAAAATAAACTTTTATTTTCGACCTCAAAACGAGGCCCACCGCCTGTCGTCCATAGCGTATTACCCCCATTCCGAACACAATGGGTTAAGTATCGTAGGCTGATTCGATCGTTATAATCAGTTTCCGTTAAAATCAGCATATAATTCTATATATTGGATTTGAACGCGTATTTCAATTTACCGGGGTCACATACAACCTCTAAAAATTCCATAAAAATATTTTCTAGCTTCGTATTGACGATACGGTCCTAACAAAACTAGTTTCGTCGAATTCTGAGATCGTTTGAAAAATGGCCAATTTCCAGTCGATTAAAATCAACTAAAACTGGTCAAACGCGTTTTCCTTTGCCACGCTCACATATTGATTCGAAAAATTATGAAATTTGGAATCTAGCAATAATTTGACACTGCGGATCCAACAAAAGTGGTTTTGTCGAAATCCGAGGTCGTTTGCAAAATTCCCATTTTTAAGGGCCTGAATTCCATAGCGACTATTCAGAATTTTCAACTGGACATATCTTTTGATCCCCGTTATGAAATTTCGATTTTTCGGATTCATTGTAAAGATATCCTCAATTAGATCCTAATGTTTTTGGTTTCACTAAAATCCGGATTGTTTTGCACCCGATATGTTCAATTGAAGTTTGAAATCGAATTATCGAACTACCGCGCCATTTTCAATTCTATTTATAATTATATATAATTATTTATATCCTAACGACGACGTATATAATATATACGTTCTAATTATATTCAAAATAAATTTCTCGTCGATATTATTTAAAATTATCTATTTTAAATATTCAAAATTCATTAAAATTGCCAAAATAAAATTTTTAAACTGGCTCAGATTTTCGGGTTGTTACAATCTCCCCCACTTAAAACTTTTCGTCCCCGAAAAGGAACGAAGTCGAAAGTGGTTTGATTAGTCAACTCTACGTTCGATCTGGCTTCCATTAAAACTCCAACATTTCAGTTTCTGAGAATTTTCAAATTTTCAAAAATTTGGCTAACACCCTAAATTTTCGAAAAATTTCGCCATAACCTCCCCTGCACCGGGAGCCACGGGAAAATCCCGAAATTGCCATACAGGCCTTCTGATCTCAAAAAGAAAAAGAAAAAGCCAAGCGGCTAGCCAATAGGTTCATAAAATCATCATCACCCAAACAAAACAGTAAATTATAATAAACATGTACCTATTTGTCGGGCAAACAAATTTTATTCTCTGCTCTAGCCTCCTTTCTATGACCTGTTCAATGTAAGTACTTGTATATGCAAGCAAATACGACCAATTTTCAATATAGTTCAATATTTGATACAATTAGGCAAAATGGTTCAAAAATTTATCAAGCAACTAAACAAGCAACACAAACATCAATCAATTAGTGAATTAACGTTTCAAATTCATAATTTTGATATATATCCAGAAAATCATGTTTTTGATGCCAATTCACAACAATAAATCTATCTATATAAGTTTTGGTTCTCACACCAGTCTAATGGAAATATATAGATATCACACCTTCGTCACTCGAATATAAATTCTGACGACGAGTACTCAACCATCAGAATCATCTTCGGGCCACTAGAGTATGATTCTATATCTATCCAGTATATTAAAACTTCGAATATACGTTCATGACGCGTATATGCAAAATCTTTATATACTCGATTGTCCATATTCAAAATAAATAAATAATCAAATACGTATAAAACGATTTAAATTTTAAAACAAAATTTGTTTTCATTTGAAAAATATACTCTTCACACTCGTTCTAGGATACTACTGATCCTATCTCTAACGAATCATTCTAATTGGATATTACTAATCCAATATCTGATGAATTCTTTTGTATGGTCCTAATGTGTCTTGTTCTCGAGCTCTGTAAACCAAATCTCTGATACCAAATGAAGCGACCCGAACTTCCCCGGTCTCCGAAGAGATGAGAAAGAACGAATTACTGTGAGGACAAGACAAATCAGAACGCAGACGGAAGAACATTTCATTGTTATTACAACAATTCCATCAAATACAAGAATATACAGAGTATAAATGAATAAATTACATTTGATAAATATCAGAGATTACAATAAATTACATAGCAGCGAAAAAATAATACAAAGCACAACTGAAGATGATATACGGATACAGAGCTTTCCGCATATCATTCCAGCTGTAAACCAGGATCCTATGAATATAAATCTGCAAAACCAAAACTACTAGCTGCCCGTGCGGAAAATAGGGGCACCCAGAGTTTAGGTTAAAACAATAAACTCCAGGTCAGTCATGTGACTGGTGTGAGAACTAAAACAGTTATTTAAAACTTTACTTTAAAGGAGAGTAATTCAAGAGACCACGCCGTATAACACGGAACGGGTTTTCTCCCAAGAATACCAGTGCATATAAATAAACAGCGCAATGCTTTTTCGAAAAATGAAGCTATTATAAGACCCAGGTCCCATCACACAATGCAATGCAACGCAAGCCGGAGGACAGGGTTTTACCTTATAACAGCCAAACATGCTTGGTACGTTTAAAAAAATCATTTGATACTATAATAAGTGTATAGTGTCAAAACAATTTCAATCATAAATATAAATCATAGACGGCATAAGTGCCCCATACCACTATGTCGCCATACTAGTTCTACAATTAAAACCGAAATATCACGTATTGGAAATTGGATTTCCGTCATGATTCGAGGCAAGGGGCAAGCTCCTCTCCGCTTCGAGACACTCTAGAAAATGCCTCGGGACTACACACTCTGGGCAACCCCGGATGCGGCTGGGCCGGTCCTCTCTTACGTTTGAGGATTGGCAATTCCTGAACACACGTTTCCCGGTCCTTACAGACCTATAATCGAGGCGCCTCATTCCAACAACCACAAAGGTGAAAAGTATAAAAATGTCAGGGCTGGTAAGTCACTGACACCACCAAAGCTAGAAAGAAACGTCATGCTCTCCCAGCGGTCCGTATCCCGTTTTTGACTCATACCGAGGTGTGAGGCTCGCGAATTCACGTTATAAACAAAGCTGCCACATAGGACGTGCTTTGATCATCAACCACAAGACTTTTCTTTTCAACAGAAGCCTTGATCCATGCAACTCAGCGTGCCACACAGGCAATTCATGCCATGCGATTGATATCTATCGATATATAACCTCTAAGCTCGTACGTCTCAGAGAAGGGCGTTAAGCAAGAGAATAAATTCTCCGCCGCCAAACAGATATATATTTAACAGAAATCAATCAACACAGAATGAAATCCAATGTCAGACACACAATCCATTTACAAGTTCGTTCTGGGTCTGAACGAAACCGGAGGCACTTTCCTCGCATATCCATCCATCTCCAAGTACGTCTGGACGACCACAAATTGATTCCCTCATCTTGGGTGTACAGCCCAATCAAGATCATCAGTAATTATCCAAACGATGTGAAGACTTCCGGTCTTCGACCATCATCTTCATCTTCGACATATCGTCGAATCGGTTATTCAAAATGGGTATAAACCCGACCTTTCCGAACAACCCGCGTATATTAAAAACAAATGTTACACAAACACAACATACGCCTCATTCCAATTCTTAGGGAAAGGTTCCCATTAATTTTATCCAAGTAAGTTCTTTAAAATTTATCCTTTAATCTTTCTTTGGATGTCATTTCAAACCAAATTATGGTTTTCCAAACTAGTCGAGATTAGCGGACCACATCGAAGTAATTATTTATTTTATTTCCCAATCCCAACCTATTCATCCCATGAAGCAAAACTGGTAATACTTCATATCTAACACCACGGTGTTATCGGTAAAATTAATTACCATTTCACGTTCAAATCTGATTAAAGATTTAACTATCGCTTTGGAGCAAAACTGGTGATACTCCTTTCTCGCTCATTTTCTAAATTTGATAATTTAGATTACAAATTCACATTTTCAATCTAATTGCAGATTCATTAAAACTCCTTTTATTGGGTTAAAGAATGAGTGTTATTTAAAACACAGTTCACGACAAACCCAAATCACATTCTATTTATTACCGGGTTAAAGAACTAGTGTTATTTAAAACACTGTTCACGATAAACCCATGAATCAATTCTATTTAAACCCATTTCAAATCCAATTTGTTTATTTAAAAATAAATGGGTTTTAATTTCAGTTCAAAACTAGTTCATTTTTGATAAAAATCTATTTTTATCTTTTCAAATATGGAGTTTTTCATCCCAATTTTTCCCAGATCATTTCCTATGATTTTACACAAATTATTGATATTTTTAATAATTTTATCAAGGCCCGTACAGTCGATTTCCATCAACGGCCATCGAACTGCACTTACAGCGACCTTTTTCAAATTTGATTTGGACGTATATCCAAATCCAACCGTTAGATTTCAAATTTCAAATATTCGATAGAAAGCTCTTTTTGATACGAACCCAACGGTTCCGGTTTTAGGAGAATCCGACGGTCGGATCTCCCGTAATGTCCGTTTGAAATAAATGGTCGAAATTCACGAACTGCCGCGGCGCGGCGCGTTCTATTCAGGCCATTATATTATATATATATATATATAATATATATAATATATATAATATATATTTCGTCGATTTCTATTTAAAACGAATTTTATAAATCGTTTTAAATTCGTTTCAAAAACAATTTCAACTTCCATTTCAATTCAAATCAAAATTGAATTCTTCCTTATAAATTCGTTTTAAAATTCATTTTCTATTCAATTCAAATCAAATTCGTTATCTATTCAATTCAAATCAAATTCGTTATATATTCAATTCAAATCAAATTCGTTATATATTCAATTCAAATCAAATTCGTTATATATTCAATTCAAATCAAATTCGTTGTATATTCAATCCAAATCAAATTCGTTGTATATTCAATCCAAATCAAATTCGTTGTATATTCAATCCAAATCAAATTCGTTATATATTCAATTCAAATCAAATTCGTTATATATTCAATTCAAATCAAATTCGTTATATATTCAATTCAAATCAAATTCGTTATATATTCAATTCAAATCAAATTCGTTATATATTCAATTCAAATCAAATTCGTTATATATTCAATTCAAATCAAATTCGTTATATATTCAATTCAAATCAAATTCTTTATATATTCAATTCAAATCAAATTCGTTATATATTCAATTCAAATCAAATTCGTTATATATTTAATTCAAATCAAATTCGTTATATATTCAATTCAAATCAAATTCAATTCGTTTTCTAATCAAATCAAATTCGTTCTCTATTCAAATCAAATTCAATTCGTTTTCTAATCAAATCAAATTCAAAATCGTTTCATATTCAATTCATTTCGAAATCGTTTCATATTCAATTCATTTCGAAACCGTTTCATATTTAATTCATTTCGAAATCGTTTCATATTCAATTCATTTCGAAATCGTTTCATATTCAATTCATTTCGAAATCGTTTCATATTCAATTCATTTCGAAATCGTTTCATATTCAATTCATTTCAAAATCATTTTATATTCAATTCATTTCGAAATCGTTTTATATTCAATTCATTTCGAAATCGTTTCATATTCAATTCATTTCGAAATGAATAAAATCGATATAAATATCGTTCACGTCAAAATGGCGTCAATCTAATCAACACGTCTTCATGTATTTCTATTTTCTAATATTCTATTTCAAATATTTCTTTTTCAAATATTTCTATTTCAAATATTTCTATTTTTAAAATATTTCGTTCAACACATGACTAATCTCAACGGATGAGTACTGTCAACACATGAACCTTTATTTTATAATATTCTTTATTTTCTAAATTGGAATGAGGCCCAATCAATCACCATATAATGTTAATTATATGGATTTTCATACATCACACGTATATAATAGCATTGAAAAATAATCAACCATCAACCAAAGTGCACTACACTGTATAAGCATCAAATATAGATATCTAACGCTTACAACAGCCTGTCAATCAATCGATCGACATATTTAATCAATCAGGATGAGTGAACTTCAAATTTCATCCCAACACCCGTGTGGGGTTTCAAACAATCAAACACAGATTTTATTTGTGCAGTTGGGCGATGTGTAAAATTTATCATCCCAATCCATCAGTCAAATCAGTGTATATAAACAAATCGGTCGATTCGTTTATAAATATTCATTTATTCACAATCACGTTAAAAATTATATTTTTAACGATATAATATTTTTATTTCAACACGTGAATTTCTATTCAGTTCTTTTACACAACAAAAATGATATTTTTATTTTTTCTAACATATTTTAGAAAATTTCGGCGGCATAACGGCATGATACTAGAAACGGGACAAGGCCTAGCCTTATCCCCAGTCTAGTGAAGGCCCACGCCATTCACACATCAATAAAATCAATTTCATTTCACCAAACAATTCAATTCAAACCAAATAATCTAACCAACTACACAACCAAACAATTAAACAAACAAGCCATCCATGGTCTGTGGATGACGGGTGTCGGGTGCTGCTAAGCACCGTCTGCATCCTAGTATATATATAACTAGAAAAGGAAATTGAAGAGTGAGAAGTTCTCACCGATAGCTATCCAATACCACGACTCTTCATTGATAGAAATCTTCATCGTTCTCGCCTTTTTATCACTTTCGTTGCCCGTAGCCACTACATATGTAAAAATCGAATTTTTACTTCGCTATTCAATATATAAAAATCGAATTTTTACTATGCTATTCAATATATAAAAATCGAATTTTTACTATGCTATTCAATATATAAAAATCGAATTTTTACTATGCTATTCAATATATAAAAATCGAATTTTTACTTCGCTATTCAATATATAAAAATCGAATTTTTATTATGCTATTCAATATATAAAAATCGAATTTTTATTATGCTATTCAATATATAAAAATCGAATTTTTACTATGCTATTCAATATATAAAAATCGAATTTTTACTATGCTATTCAATATATAAAAATCGAATATTTATTATGCTATTCAATATATAAAAATCGAATTTTTATTATGCTATTCAATATATAAAAATCGAATTTTTATTATGCTATTCAATATATAAAAATATCGCCTTTTCAACTATAAAGATTTCGCCTTTTCAAAAATATAGACTTCGCCTTTTCAAAATTTAAAGATTTCATCACTATAAAAATCACCTCTTTATTTCAACGTATATATAATCAAAATCAGATTTTTATTTCGCTACATATACAAAGATGATATTTTTAGATTCTCTATCATATAAAGATTATATTTTTATAGTTCCCATTATGTAAAAATCATATTTTTATCCTTCTACAATATGAAAGATTATATTTTTATTATCTATTTAATATGAAAATTATATTTTCTATCTTTACATACGATAAAAATTATATTTTCAAACAATTAAAAATCGTATCTTTAGCTAATTAAAAACCTCCTCTTTTTTATTTTAAAAATCAAATTTAAAATCAAATAGATTTCAGTTTTCAAATCAAATAAAATCAGTTTTAAAATCAAATAGAACGATAACTGAAAATTGAAAAATAAATAGAATAAAATTAAAAAAACTTACAGACGAAAACTGGAGAGGGGGGGCCTCTTCGCGTCGGTCAGGGGATGGAGGAGGGGCGGTTCGAGTTCGGGGGGCTTCGCGGTGGTCGGCGGTAGGAGGAAGGGGGGGTTTGGATTCGAGCGACAGCTGGGTAGGGGGGGGCTGCGACGCATCGACCGAGGAGGGAGGGGGGGTTTGGAGGTGGCGCGGTGGTCCTTGGGGAGGGCGGCGGCTCCTCTCCGCCTCGTCGTCTTCTTCTCTTTTTTTTACTTTTTTCCTTTTTCCTGTTCGAAATGAAAACGAGAAGGGGGGGGGGGGCGCAGAGGTATAGGAGAGGAGATATATTTTTATTTTATTATTTAATTATTTTATTTTTCACCAAAAAGCAACTTTTATTTTCGACCTCAAAACGAGGCCCATCGCCTGTCGTCCATAGCGTATTACCCCCATTCCGAACACAATGGGTTAAGTATTGTAGGCTGATTCGATCATTATAATCAGTTTCCGTTAAAATCAGCATATAATTCTATATATTGGATTTGAACGCGTACTTCAATTTACCGGGGTCACATACAACCTCTAAAAATTCCATAAAAATATTTTCTAGCTTCGTATTGACGATACGGTCCTAACAAAACTAGTTTCGTCGAATTCTGAGATCGTTTGAAAAATGGCCAATTTCCAGTCGATTAAAATCAACTAAAACTGGTCAAACGCGTTTTCCTTTGCCACGCTCACATATTGATTCGAAAAATTATGAAATTTGGAATCTAGCAATAATTTGACATTGCGGATCCAACAAAAGTGGTTTTGTCGAAATCCGAGGTCGTTTGCAAAATTCCCATTTTTAAGGGCCTGAATTCCATAGCGACTATTCAGAATTTTCAACTGGACATATCTTTTGATCCCCGTTATGAAATTTCGATTTTTCGGATTCGTTGGAAAGATATCCTCAATTAGATCCTAATGTTTTTGGTTTCACTAAAATCCGGATTGTTTTGCACCCGGTATGTTCAATTGAAGTTTGAAATCGAATTAAAGAACTACCGCGCCATTTTCAATTCTATTTATAATTATATATAATTATTTATATTCTAACGACGACGTATATAATATATACGTTCTAATTATATTCAAAATAAATTTCTCGTCGATATTATTTAAAATTATCTATTTTAAATATTCAAAATTCATTAAAATTGCCAAAATAAAAATTTTAAACTGGCTCAGATTTTCGGGTTGTTACACTATGATTACCATATCTACATGTTACAAATAAATATTCATGTAACATTTTGGTTATACCCACTGTAGGTGCTTGCTAAGAAGAGTTAAAAATTCATTTCTGTTACCATTTATACTGGTAAGTAAAACAAGTATGATATAATGTTTTTGATGTGAGACCTAAAGGAATATATTGTTATTTTTTTTTTTTGGGTAAAAAAATGCTGAAACACTTTTAGTTGGCCTAACAATGATGTGGTGTATCCACATATCTGACAAATACATATATTTTGTATATATACTGATAGAGATTAGATTTTTATTTGTTACCACCTAATGCTGATGCTATATGAAATTGATAATCAATGTTACCCAGTTTTAGAATTGTTTTATGCCATGTAGACACAGTGAAAAGTCCCCAAAATATAGTAAACTTGACTTCTGGTGTAACGACCTGCCTTTTTGACCACTTCAAGTCGGTAATTAAACCAACTCGAGCCGTTCACAAAGACAGATAGTTATTTAGCTTATCAGGTTTAAACAGAATAAACACAGAATCACATAACCTAATAATTGCAGCGGAAATTTTTTTATACCGAATATCAGAGTTTTACAAAATTTTACATACAGCGGAAGATTTATAAAATAAACATGAATTAAAAAAATACACTTTCATTCGAGCGCGCGCCGTATGCGTCTTCACGTTCCTGTCCAATTTGCTAGCTGAAAACTTCTAAAATCTGCAACGCTCATATCTGACCCGAGCATATTGCATAAAAGAAACACAACAAACAATCAGATCAGGATTAACTTTATTTCAAGTCAGTAAACTTCGATAATCTCATAAATATAATTAGTCTAATCCCATCAGTATATTAATAATTCGAGCAAACCATTTAACTGCCGAAATATGCATACCACAATGGATCAAAATAAATCTCATGCATCAACAGTAGAATGGCTGACCGTTACAATTGGTGGGCTGCTAGTCTAGTAACATCTCCTAACCAAGATACAACATATAAACCACAGTGAATGACAAACATGCATACAAGGAAGCAAGATTCCGACTGTATAAGATCGGGACTGGGTGACAACTTGAAAACGCAACATTACAGACGGTGTAAGATTTCAGGGCAATGTAACTTATTAATAAGATAGTTCCATATAAATGTGACAGTTCATATGTAATTTATGTCCATATACCAGATGGCAATTAAACAATGAAAAGCATGCAAAGTTCATTTCAAGCATATAGGACAATAGGATGTTGATATCTGCATGGTGGTAAGAATTGATACCAATTTAAGAAAAACAAGTAAGCCAATACATAGGCTCAGGGACATGGACTCAATAGCTCATGTATATATAAATATGATAACCAACAAGACCATATGCTGGTTTATGTAAATAAATGATTTCCCATGCAAGATAACTAATATACGTGTCTTACTAAAATGATGCAAAGTCCTAACATAACAGAAGAGGCCGAATAAGATCTGGACATAATGTGGCTGAAATATGGCTATAGTAAATTTCATAAGGTGGTCTGGAAACCCAAACTCAAGTTATGCTACATGCAAATACACCGCAAATATATCTATGGACGGTACATGAATGAGTTTAGTTCAGCAGGGGTCTCAACATGGTAAAGAAACAGTGTCAACAACCATTTATCCACACACAGTCAACAATAAGTCACAGTTTTTATCAAAGTTGAGAGGCTTGAAACAAAATTAATCAATCGTGAGCGAACTCACCTTGCAACAGCAGAAATTAGAAATGCGAAGAGGAGCAGGGCGTCGGGGTTCAATTCGGGTTCGTCGGCGTCTTGGCTCGAACTGAGGCGGCACGGCTTCTCCACTTAAAGGGCACGGCTTCGATTGCAACAGCAAGGGAGGAGCGGTGGAGCAACTTGCGTTCTTCGTGGTGGTGGCTCCGGCGATCAACGTTGGCAAGGTGAACGGTTAAAAGAAGGAGACGCTGCGAGCATACGGTGCTTCAGGTGGCCGGTGAGGAGCTTACGCAGTGACAACAGGAGCAGGGTTTACAAATTTCAGCGCGGCGGTTCTTGGAGGAAGGATCGGATAAAGAAAGGAGCGGTGACCATTGACCAATGATGGTGGCCAAAATTCGGAATTGGGGAAAAAGAGGAAGTGATTTTTTTTTCGATTAGGAGAAGAAGAAAAGTATTGGGATTGAGAGAAAATGGGTCAGAATATTTAAATAGAATGGCAGATGATTCATGGTCAGTGAAAGGAAGTAAAAGGGGTATTACAAGCATTAATATCGAATTTTGAACGCAAAAAAAAACGCACGCTTACCAAGTAAAACTTACCGATCAAAATGGGATATTTATTACTGGTGAAATAAAGGGTGCCCTTTCATAGCAAAATATGATTCAACGGTTCCCATTTTAACACATATGTTACGGCTTAAAGTGAGAATGTAAATGGACTAGTGGTATTTGAAAAAAAAAAAGAGGATGAAATGCACTGAACGTTGAAAATGGAATGCATGTTTCATGCATGTATTATATGCAAAACATGTCCACTTTGCGAATAAAAGAAATATAACCTTGGAAACGAGTGCATGCATGTAAACAAATAGAATGTGCATGCATTGTTGAAGAGTGGTCATGCTAAATTGGAAAACAAAAGGATGGAAGGAAAGATATCGGTTGGAACATAAAAAGAAAACCAACGCTGGAAATAAGAAGGTAAATATCAACGCATGAATACATGGAACGTGCATGCATTGGAATGGTGAAAAATGAAGAAATGTGTCCACTTTAGAAAACAAAAAAATAATTGTGTGCTTTAGTAAAATAAAAAGACAGGTTTTGCAGATCTAAAATGGCTAAAAAAATGTGCAGGATCCGAATATGGAAACTTCGAAGTCAAATGGCTTTGTTTCAAAAATGAACTGCGCAAGCATTTCCGAAATTTCAGCGCGAGCCGATCACCGAAACTGACAAATAAATATATTGCGGAAATCAGCGCGACGAGATGGCCGCAACGGTATATAATTTGCAGTGTCATGATGCTCCATTCAAAAACGCATTACGGACCCCTCTAAACGGAAAATACGGATAGGAAAACGGTGGTCAAA
This sequence comes from Allium sativum, assembly GCA_030737875.1. NCBI lineage: Eukaryota > Viridiplantae > Streptophyta > Magnoliopsida > Asparagales > Amaryllidaceae > Allium > Allium sativum. Next base: position 586,726,720 of record CM060924.1, on the reverse strand, counting down.
ACGTCCGATTTTCGCGAAACGGATTTCTCCGTCGGATTCGTGACAACGGATAGAATATTTTTCATGTTTGTCCGAACCGGATTCGGAGAGATTTTACGGTTGCTAAAATTTGGACTGTTAGGCGCAGCCTTGCACTGAAAAATACGCAACCGACCAACATTCAAATTTTCAGACAAAATTAATTTCTATGCTATGTCTCGTTAGACGCATCTCAAATATAATTTTTTCGGATTTTTATTTATATATTACATTTTCATTTTTTATTTGGGATATATCGGTTGTTGCTACCGCAAATAATCGTCAATAACTGATTCAAACGAAGTGACTAAAATTTGACGTTTTCAATATAAAATTATTTAAATCACCTCTAAATGGGAAAAAATAATATTAAAGATAAATGTTTCATTATAAATCAATTTCATATTATAATTTCCTAAATAAATTCAAATTCAATTAAATAAACTAGATTTTATTTATATACAAAATAAGATTGAGATTGAAAACTATATTCATATCAAATCAAATTCATTCGTTATATAAAACCAAAATAAATTTAGTTTTTAATTCAAAATCAAAATAGTTATAAAAATACAACAAACTGAGTTTTAAACGAATAAAATAAAATAAAAATCGAAATTTAAATTAAATAATCAAATAAAAATAGACTTAAAAATTCTGGGTTGTTACATTCTCCCCCACTTAAACCTTTTCGTCCTCGAAAAGGAACAAGGAAGGGAAATAGTAATTAAATAATTAATATGTTTAAAACAATAGTTCAAATTTATCCTTATATTTATATATACTTTGAAAACTATATATATTTAAATCAATGTTAAAATATTTTCTAACATTTCAAAATTATTTTAAGTATCCACTCGACGTCTCGATTGGCGATATATATCTATCTCAGTTTCGAAACCCGAAAATAGATATCGATGATGCTGTGCAGTCATCTCACCAGAATCATTTTCAAGCGACTAGAGTATGACTCTATATCTATCAAATATTAATAGGATTTAACATATGCGTTGATTAGACGTATACCCAAATCACTAAGCATTCGATAGGCCAATTTCAACGTTAGGTAAATACTCAAAACATCTTTCTATATTTAAACAAAATATATATCAAAATTTCAATACTACACTAAAGAAATTCCATATTATAATACTTTTTCAAAATAGTTATTTTAAATCAATATTTAGAAAAATGGACTCGCTGGAGGACTTACACTCTCCTTCTACTTCTTACCTTGTTGTAGACAAGGATAAGTCATAGAATTTAAGTTAAAAGCTGAACGAACGAAAGAACCTAATCAAAGAGGATCAACGAAGGAAGATGGATTACAATGGAAAGGAAAATTTCCGAAAGATGATTTAAATATTAAAAAAAAAATTTATATTCGAAAATATTTGTTTTAAAAACATTTAAAATCTCTCTTTCTTAGTTTATTATGTTGAGGTTATATAAATTTAATTGTAGATTATTGGTTTGTTATTTAACATATGAAAATACTTGATAACTCGAAGTTTAACAAGTTTACTGTCGTTCTTATAGACGTTAGGCATACGCTGGCCAGGCGCACGACCAAAATCTCTAAATACTAAATATACTTGTTTCAACTCCTAGTGAAAGTACTTAAAACATTTAAAATAGATATGGAAAATGCTTCCCCCATGGATCGCGGTTACTCGGCGGTTGCGCTACTATCCCAGTAGAATCGCTTGTAACCATAGGTATCACACCCCTCGAATTTCGCCATGGTTTTTGCCATAGATCGCAGATACGCGGCGGTTATGTCACTATCCCAGTGAAATCGCTTGTAACTGTAGGCATCTCGCCCCCCGAATTTCGCTATGGCGTCTAGATCGCAGTTACGCGGCGGTTACGTCACTATCCCAGTGAAATCGCTTGTAACTGTAGGCATCTCGCCCCTCGAATTACGCTATGAAACATCAAGTGAAGATAAATAAATCAAAGTGACCCCACCAAGTGGGATTCCAGTACGTGTTCCTACCGAGTAGGACCCCGATTTCCGATGGACACTCTCGACGAGCGCCAACACAATCCCTCTCTCAGGAATTGTGATTTCGATGGAAGGTACTTCCCATATCTTTATTTCGAAAACATATACGCTATATATATAGTACTTCATTTCACGTTCGCATATATCGCACGTACATAAATATCAATTTATATAAGATTTTCTTTTCAACATTATGTTTTCAAATATATCATTCTTATATAAACTCATTATATAAGGTTTCATTTTAAATCAATTACCTTCCAATCAATAGCTTTCAAGTTAATCATAATTCTAATATAAATCTTCCATATATATATATATATATATATATATATATATATAAGGTTCAAAACTTCGTATCAAATAATTCAAAATCAAAGATTCTCGAAATTCCGTTTCATTATAATTTAGTTTTGATTTTTAACCAACTTCCGAATTCTAAGTATTGAGTTCAACGCTTAAATCAATTCTTCACAAGTTAAATCTTAACTTTCTTTGATAGTTAATTATAATAATCCAAATTCACACTTCTTAAATTCAACATTCGAAGCTTTACGACATTCATTTCATAAAGTTCAAAATTCTTCCAACCTTAAGTACTAACTAAACAAAGCTTTGATATTATTTTATATATGTACATAGGAGATTTAGGATTAACAAAAGGTAGCATTACAAAACAAATCTAACGATTAGTGTTCAGAATCATTGAGGACTATCTGCCTCTTGTCTGGTAATCCGCATCTTCGTCGAAATTCCACCTCGGTGCGCACTATATTGGGTTTAGGTCGCATTGCAGGGGAATTAGTACATTCCAAGTCAATATGTCCCCAATATCTACAATTCCAACAAAAGTATATGGTGCCCCCATCATCATTTACTTTCTTTACACTTTTCGCTCTAGCTGGACGTAACAAAGCTTGCCATCCACGCTGCCTCTCAGTACAGTTTCGAGCTATGTGCCCAGTTTGGCGACAATGATAACAGACTGTAGATCGATCAACGGGTAAATCGAGTGCTTGTTTCTTCCTTTTTACTTCAGGACAATGGTTAAGGAAATGCCCTTCCTTTTGACACTTAAAGCAAACAATCTCGAAGCGAGCATAACGATCTTTCACATTCCTTCTCTTTCTCTTTCCTCGGCACATGGCAGCGTAATGCCCCTTCTCATGACATCGATAACATACAACGTTATCATATGGACCAGGCTCTTGTCTCTCCTTAATTCTCCTTTCAATTTCCTCAAATGCCTCGTTTGCCTCTCTACGAGAAATTTCCCTTCATTCCCGATGTGCCGCCTTCTGTGCTTCAGTTCTTGCCATTTCAATTAAAGCGACGGTTTATCACAATTTCCTATCAAAATTTAGAGTCCTCATTAGTGTGTGTTTAACTTAAATAAATTTAACAAATATATTATTCCCATTTGAATGGTTTAACAATTTCACTTATTAATCTATTTATTAATTAGCATCGTCAACTTATCAACTCAGTTATCTTACAACTTTATTAGTTAATATTCCCAAAAACTTAAAAAATCGTTTTACCCCATCAATTTTCTTACAATAGGTATTTCCAAAATAACTAATTCAAATCTATTTAGTGAATAACCAATTTAATTTATTTATTTACATATTCTCGACCAACCACGACAACTCGAAGACTCGAAGATGGGTTTCAATCAAGTTTCAGATCTAAAGGAACCTTAAACGAAGAAAGATGTCAATTTAACGAATTTTAAGAGTGGAGTTTCAAAATGATTTAAAATTCCAAAATACCTTATATTTCAAAATAATTTTTAACTCAAAATACTATATTTTCAAAACAATTTATGTTTTCAAAATACGCTCTCTCTACAGTGATTCCTAAATCGATTCCACTCATTCTAGGATATTGCTATCCTATCTCTAATGAGTTTTTTTAAACCCAATAAGCTAAGATTTGTATAAACCAAAGCTTTGATACCAACTGTAACAGCCCTAGGCTTTGCAACCATCAGGCAGTTGGCTAACCTCCCACCGTGACATACAGTGATACCTCAGAACTGATTTTACGGTCAGCCTCTCGACTGCAACAACCAACCCAATCTTCCCATTGGGATGTGTAGGGGTAAGAGTCTCCTGCTCGCCACCAAACAGCCAAGCGAGAACCCCCTATCACATTCTCTAACCAGCTCTGATACCAACTGTAACGACATGCCTTTTTGACCACTTCAAGTCGGTAATTAAACCAACTCGAACCGTTCACAAAGACAGATAGTTATTTAGCTTATCAGGTTTAAACAGAATAAACACAGAATCACATAACATAATAATTGCAGCGGAAATTTTTTTATACCGAATATTAGAGTTTTACAAAATTTTACATACAACAGAAGATTTATAAAATAAACATGAATTAAAAAAAATACACTTTCATTCGAGCGCGCGCCGTATGCGTCTTCACATTCCTGTCCAGTTTGCTAGCTGAAAACTTCTAAAATCTGCAACGCTCGTATCTGACCCGAGCATATTGCATAAAAGAAACACAACAAACACTCGGATCAGGATTAACTTTATTTCAAGTCAGTAAACTTCGATAATCTCATAAATATAATTAGTCTAATCCCATCAGTATATTAATAATTCGAGCAAACCATTTAACTACCGAAATATGCATACCACAATGGATCAAAATAAATCTCATGCATCAACAGTAGAATGGATGACCGTAACAATTGGTGGGTTGCTAGTCTAGTAACATCTCCAAATCAAGATACAACATATAAACCACAGTGAATGACAAACATGCATACAAGGAAGCAAGATTCCGACTGTATAAGATCGGGACTGGGTGACAACTTGAAAACGCAACATTACAGACGGTGTAAGATTTCAGGGCAATGTAACTTATTAATAAGATAGTTCCATATAAATGTGACAGTTCATATGTAATTTATGTCCATATACCAGATGGCAATTAAACAATGAAAAGCATGCAAAGTTCATTTCAAGCATATAGGACAATAGGAAGTTGATATCTGCATGGTGGTAAGAATTGATACCAATTTAAGAAAAACATGTAAGCCAATACATATGCTCAGGGACGTGGACTCAATAGTTCATGTATATATAAATATGATAACCAACAAGACCATATGCTGGTTTATGTAAATAAATGATTTCCCATGCAAGATAACTAATATACGTGTCTTACTAAAATGATGCAAAGTCCTAACATAACAGAAGAGGCCGAATAAGATCTGGAAATAATGTGGCTGAAATATGGCTATAGTAAATTTCATAAGGTGGTCTGGAAACCCATACTCAAGTTATGCTACATGCAAATACACCGTAAATATATCTATGGACAGTACATGAATGAGTTTAGTTCAGCAGGGGTCTCAACATGGTAAAGAAACAGTGTCAACAACCATTTATCCACACACAGTCAACAATAAGTCACAGGTTTTATCAAAGTTGAGAGGCTTGAAACAAAATTAATCAATCGTGAGCGAACTCACCTTGCAACAGCAGAAATTAGAAATGCGAAGAGGAGCAGGGCGTCGGGGTTCAATTCGGGTTCGTCGGCATCTTGGCTCGAACTGAGGCGGCACGGCTTCTCCACTTAAAGGGCATGGCTTCGATTGCAACAGCAAGGGAGGAGCGGTGGAGCAACTTGCGTTCTTCGTGGTGGTGGCTCCGGCGATCAACGTTGTCAAGGTGAACGGTTAAAGGAAGGAGATGCTGCGAGCATACGGTGCTTCACGTGGCCGGTGAGGAGCTTACGCAGTGACAACAGGAGCAGGGTTCACAAATTTCAGCGCGGCGGTTCTTGGAGGAAGGATCGGATAAAGAAAGGAGCGGTGACCATGGACCAATGATGGTGGCCAAAATTCGGAATTGGGGAAAAAGAGGAAGTGATTTTTTTTTCGATTAGGAGAAGAAGAAGAGTATTGGGATTGAGAGAAAATGGGTCAGAATATTTAAATAGAATGGCAGATGATTCATGGTCAGTGAAAGGAAGTAAAAGGGGTATTACACGCATTAATATCGAATTTTGAACGCTAAAAAAACGCACGCTTACCTAGTAAAACTTACCGATCAAAATGGGATATTTATTACTGGTGAAATAAAGGGTGCCCTTTCATAGCAAAATATGATTCAACAGTTCCCATTTTAACACATATGTTACGGCTTAAAGTGAGAATGTAAATGGACTAGTGGTATTTGAAAAAAAAGAGAGGATGAAATGCACTGAACGTTGAAAATGGAATGCATGTTTCATGCATGTATTATATGCAAAACATGTCCACTTTGCGAATAAAAGAAATATAACATTGGAAACGAGTGCATGCATGTAAACAAATAGAATGTGCATGCATTGTTGAAGAGTGGTCATGCTAAATTGGAAAACAAAAGGATGGAAGGAAAGATATCGGTTGGAACATAAAAAGAAAACCAACGCTGGAAATAAGAAGGTAAATATCAACGCATGAATACATGGAACGTGCATGCATTGGAATGGTGAAAAATGAAGAAATGTGTCCACTTTAGAAAACAAAAAAATAATTGTGTGCTTTAGTAAAATAAAAAGACAGGTTTTGCAGATCCAAAATGGCTAAAAAAATGTGCAGGATCCGAATATGGAAACTTCGAAGTCAAATGGCTTTGTTTCAAAAATGAACTGCGAAAGCATTTCCGAAATTTCAGCGCGAACCGAGCACCGAAACTGACAAATGAAATATTACGGAAATCAGCGCGATGAGACGGCCGCAACGGTATATAATTTGCAGTGTCAGGATGCTCCATTCAAAAACGCATTACGGACCCCTCTAAACGGAAAATACGGATAGGAAAACGGTGGTCAAAACGTCCGATTTTCGCGAATCGGATTTCGCCGTCGGATTCGTGACAACGGATAGAATATTTTTCATGTTTGTCCGAAATGGATTCAGAGAGATTTTACGGTTGCTAAAATTTGGACTGTTAGGCGCAACCTTGCACTGAAAAATACGCAACCGACCAACATTCAAATTTTCAGACAAAATTAATTTCTATGCTATGTCTCGTTAGACGCATCTCAAATATAATTTTTTTCGGATTTTTATTTATATATTACATTTTCATTTTTTATTTGGGATATATCGGTTGCTGCTACCGCAAATAATCGTCAATAACTGATTCAAACGAAGTGACTTAAATTTGACGTTTTCAATATAAAATTATTTAAATCACCTCTAAATGGAAAAAAATAATATTAAAGATAAATGTTTCATTATAAATCAATTTCATATTATAATTTCCTAAATAAATTCAAATTCAATTAAATAAACTAGATTTTATTTATATACAAAATAAGATTGAGATTGAAAACTATATTCATATCAAATCAAATTCATTCGTTATATAAAACCAAAATAAATATAGTTTTTAATTCAAAATCAAAATAGTTATAAAAATACAACAAACTGAGTTTTAAACGAATAAAATAAAAATCGAAATTTAAATTAAATAATCAAATAAAAATAGACTTAAAAATTCTGGGTTGTTACATCTGGTAGACAGTCATTTTGTTTGTTTGAATTGCAATTGGCAGTTCTTGCACCATTTCCTGATTTAAACGATGATTTCATTTTGGATCTCTTCCCATTAATTTTTTTTCTCACGGTTTGTTAATTGTGTATTGTTTTCTGTAGTTGTCTATTTCATTTACCTCTTAATGAATGACGGTTGTTTGTCCCGGTTGATTTCCACACTTACAATATGGCTAACTTCATAAATATTTTTGCCTGTTAATTCACGCTTTTATTCATCCCATTTTTTGAAATAATTGATTTGTTGATCGTGCCGATTTATAAACTGTGACATCTGGCAATATTTTCCGCAACAACAGGTCAAACTCAAGTGCATATGCGAATTTGAAATCAGCACCTACTGATTGGCGAATTTGAAGTTAGGAGTAAGTTTTTTGCTGCTTTCGGTTATATTTCAACAACATTACTTACAGTACTGTGTGTAGTATAGTTATTGAGAGATGATTTACTAGAACTATAGGATGATGTAGAATGCATTTTACAATTTGTGCCGTCAACCTATTTTTGTATCTTTCTATGCTTATAATTCAATTACACCAAAAAAAAAACATTAGAGATTATGTCTTACTAAATTAGTATATACTTTGTTGTGCTTTATTAATCTAAAGAAACAGAATGATCTTAAATCAAAGTCAACATGTCAAACTGGATAAAAATAAAATCATCCTTACCCATATAACTATTAAGTTGTTCGACTAATTATAAAGCTTGATTTCGTCATTTGTTAAATATAAATATGGTTTCATCTTTTGTCTATTTTAGTTATAATAATGTTCATTTGAAATTTCTCCAGTTTTCAGTATCCTATACCGATGAATCGAATGGAACTCCTTACATTCAATATAAATGAAACTGCTGAAAATGAAGACATAACTTAGACTATTTCAGCTGCTGATTTTCTTGCATGCGTTAAAATAACATAACTTGCGTTTTGCTATGCTAAAAAACCATTTATATATACATATCTGTAAATCCAATGGTTTTCACGTAAACTGCAGACAACATTTGTGCAAACATATCTTTGGGAACATATGCTAAGTTTTACCTTCATTACTTTCACGAATTAATTCTTCATCAATACCCAGTAAGTGTTGAATATTTTACTTATTTTTCTTCCATTTGAAGATTATTTTTATTATTCAACCATAATAAATGACATATGGATTTTGATTGCATTGTCCCAAATTAGAGAGACCTACCTGTAAATCCGATGGTTTTCATGTAAACTTCAAACAACAACAGTGCAAACATCTCTTTTAGAACATATGATAAGTTTTACCTTCGTTATTTTCATGACTTAATTCTTCATCGATACCAAATAAATTTTGATTATTTTATTTCTTCTGATGCCATTGAAAGATTATTTATATTATTCAACTATAATAAATAGTATTTGCGTAACGAAGTACATAACCTTTTGCCTTTAAATTGACGATAGAGAATAAGCTACTGCTCTATGATTATTTTATTTCTTATGCTCTATAAATATATGCCAATGGCGAAAGGCTATTCTACAAATTATTGCTCCTTTACATTAAAACATACTATTTTACATTTTTGAATAATAGAGATGGTTGAACTATCATTATTTCTTATTGACCAGTCAACAGTTTCTAATTATTATACATTAGGAAATATTCAATTAGTATATATTTGGAATTCTTTCTGTAGAAGAAACACAAGTGACAAATCAATGTTTAACATGGTATCTATTGTACAAAGTTAGCAATTAACATAGTTGAACTTCAAACTATAGTATGATACATAGTTTCTTCATAACAGGATGAATTTTAAACAAAAGTTTGATACTTTATCTATACATTCAGCTATAATATACTAAAACTGTGTAAGCATTTACCGTATTTTTTTTTAATAATTTGATTGGATTTAGAAGTTTGTTCTATGCTTCTTGATCTTTATATTACATTGCAATATACATATCAAAGGAGGAAATATGACTTTGATCAAACAATTCTTGAAATTTCTGATTAATAACGACGTTTATGTATACCACTTTAGTGGAAGATAAATCGTATGAAGCATTAAAACTATATTCTTCACTACCATTGCCGCGGTACATTTCAAGTATCCAAAATAGTTTCAGATTAGTCAGTTGCCCAAAAATATGCGGTAATATTTGTTATTTAACTTATTGTTTATTTTTTGGACTAAAACCATGTTCTATTCCATTTTTAGGGTTAAACTTAATTTTCAATCATGTATGCAATTGTACTGCTAGGATAAATTTGTTAAGATCAGTGGATTAGCTTATGATGATTGTTGACTTCAAAGGAATCATATCATCCATATAATTCTGCAGAATCAATAACCATATGACCAATTCTATGTATCAAATGTTTATGTTAGTTGAATCAATCCATCAAAAGACCAAGACATCCAATAATAGTCTGTAAAAAACAAAATAATCTTGCTGTATAAATTTGTGTAACTATCTACAGTAACATAGGCTAATCGCTTCTTTTCCTTCCATATGCAAATGTTTAATTTTTGTTTGGCATTTGCTATATTCCTGAGAATGCCATGTAGTAATAATTTAAAGAATAAGAGCAGTTTTGTATTTCATGACCAATTTGAATCTTATATTGTATTATTTAAAAGAACATTTCTCTTTTTGTTTACTTTCTCTTTGAGTCATTTCATATTAAAGTATACATATAAAGATTTAGCTTTACCGATATATACTGTAAAATTTTGAGTATCAAACTAATATTAAATATTATTTATAAATGATGTTTGTGTATTGGTGTTGTATTGACATTTAAGCGATCTGGAGGTGCATCACTGTTAACTGTTGTACTCTCCTCACTATAGGTTCACATCATGAAAGGACCAAGCATAAACTGAAGATGCATGTTCTGCGTGCTTAGGATAATTAGTATGGATGGCTTGAGAGTAAGTTGATTGTTGTGTATAGATATAAGATGCGGTTGGAAGGTGAATGTTGCACAGAGATACAAGGTTGGTGTTGCTGCATTCTGTGGTTTGAAGGAGGGTAACAGGTTGAAGTCAAATATAAAGACCGAAAGAGATTGGCCTGTGCGCAATTGGTGATAGGGCAGCCAGTTTGGCTTGCAAGCACGGCCAGCGGTACCTATTCAAATATGAAATTTTGTGTTTAAAAAACTCTTTGAAACAAATGAACATATGACCAATACACAAACTGTTAGTCTACTCATATGTAATGTAATTTTGTATATGTACACATTGTATTTTTGAATTTATGTATATTTGTTATTGTGCTACCAAGATTGCCTATTGGGTTACAGAAACTAAATAAAAATCATTATATGATGCAGTGAGGGATTAAAACACCAACTCATTTAATGAATGATGCACTTGCCTGATTGCTACTAAAATTACTGTGTTTAGAAGTTGGGCCATTTACACATACAAACTATATATTTGTTGTTCGATTGAAAGCAATTCTATTCTCACATAAGGTGGTCACAATATGCAATTATGTGAAGAGGAAACTGATATGATGCACTTTCACATCACAATCAACGTGATAAATGGGTTATGAAACTGTTTGCTACTTCTACGTAGGCTCCGAATGCTTTGTGAATTAACGTTATCATATATTTATGTTGCTTTATAAAATGTTTAGTGTTTTGAATTGCCTTGGGTAGACCGGTGGATTTAGGAGATCGTATTGTGCAAGAGATATATTTAGTGCGTGTATGATGTTTATTGGTTAACGAAGGAATCTATTTTCAGAACAAAAAAAAAACTTTAATCACCTTCTTATGAACTCATTAGTCGATAGAACTATTGTTTTTGGACAAACATGTTACCCAAAGCTTTTGAGCATCTCTATCAAATGATAGACCGTTTAACCGTGGTTTCCATTTATCGATTTTATTGTATATGAAACTTCTCCGTCTGTATCTGTTCCGTATATTTTGTTTGAATGACATTGTAATTTGCGCTATATGCTATTCTGCTACAAAACCATTCTCCAATTTTTTTAAAACTTATGTTCTGTCTGCATTGACCCTACAAGATGTGGTCAAATGATAACCTATTGTTTGTTGCAGTTGCATACGTGCAGCATGCATAACATCACACCTGTGATATCGTCCTTTCAAGTGAGAGGTAATTATCGATGCATGTTTGAAATAAGGCCATCTGAAAAGAAAAAAATTCATGTAAATACGTCTGGTATGATGCAGATATTTGTATATACAATTTGCCTACTAACTTTTTTTTGCCACAGTGTGCTATCTACGTTGGACCTGTGACTACTTCCCGTTTAGACAAAGCATGCTACAAAATTACATACACTAATTGGATTATCCAAGCCCTTCGTAAGAATTTTAACATGCACAACGTATTATCAAATGCTATTAACTTCACATTTTTATAATTTCACTCTGCCCGTATGCGTAGCACGGGCCACACACTTGTAAATATTACATTTTTGTTGTAATATAAAACATTAGAAAAGAGAAAGACAATAGGAATTACATTTTTTATGTAAAATGTTATATTAGAATAAGAAATTACATTTTTATGTAAAATGTTACATTAGACTGAAAATTACATTTTCATATAAATGTCACATTAGAAAGAAATGACATTTTTTGTAACGACCCAGAAAATCTGAACCAATTTAAAATTTTTAAATTGGCTAAAATAATGGATTTTAAATTTTTAAAATAAATATTTTAAACAATAGCAATGAAAAGTGAGGTTGAATCGACATTTGAAAACGAATATAATTAATTCTAATTATAAACAAGGCCTGAAATGGCTCTGCAGTTTCAAAAATTGAATTCAAACTTTGTCGGACTGTACCGGGTGCAAAACAAAACGGATTTTAGTGAAACCAAAAATATTTAAATCTGTTAGTGAATACCTTTCTAACGAATCTGAAAAATCGATTTTATAGCGGAAAGCAAAAGTTATGGCCAAATGAATTTTCAGAAAGGTCGCTATGGAATTTATATAGCCCGTGAAATTGGCCATTTTGCATACGACCTCGGAATTCGACGAAACCACTTTTGTTGGATCCGAGATGAGAAGTTATTGCTAGGTTTCAAATTTCATAATTTTTGAAGCTAGTATGTGAGCGTGGCAAGGAAAACGTGTTTTGGTCAATTACAGTTAAATTGGATCGACCAGAAATGGGCCTTTTTGCAAACAGTCTCAGAATTCGACGAAACTAGTTTTGTTGGGACCGTATCGTCAAAGCATAACAAGATTTATTTTTCTGGAATTTTTCGAATCAGTATGTGGCCCCGGCAAATTGAAATGTACGTTCAAATTAAATATTGAATGTTTTATATTTTAATTTGAATGAAAACTGGCTGAAAAATTCGAATGGGCCTTCGAAACATATCCCATTGTGTTCGGAATGGGTGTAAAACGCTAGGGGCGACACTCGTTGGGTTCGATTTGAAGTTCATATTGAAAAACAAGTATTTTAGAAATAAAATAATATTAAATTATTTTATAAAACCCTAGAAAACAACCCTAACCCTTATCATTACAGCAGCCGCCATCGTTCCTCATTCAACGGCTGTTTTTGCTCCAATCTTTTTCTCCTAAAAACTCACAAACCGTTCAGCGATTTTAACAACTACAAGAGGGAAAATTAAAGTACTTCGTGAGAGCTACAAATCAAGGGTGGTTTCACGAATTATCGTCGAGTATTCTGTTGGGATTTCCGCCGTGAAGTGGCGCCGTTCGCCACCAATTCTGGCGTCGTGGGAGCAATCGAAGTGGGCGAGGTGGGTACAGGCAGGTGCGGGTTTCGGAGGAGAAGATCGTGGTGGCCTCCGATCAACGTGAAACTGGCGGTGGCGATGGCAAATCGGAACCCTAGATTTGAACGATGGTTTCCAGGGGGTTATTTCAATTTGGAAAAGGTAGCGTTTTTAAAACGCTATAGATTTAATTAATTACGCTTCTAAAAAGTTTGATTTCAAAATTACATATCTTTTTCATTTGTTGACGAAATCCAGTGAAACAAGAGGCAGTGGACTCGTGTGGACGTCTTCTACATACTAGAAGAGACCGCATATTTTTCTGAGCCTTCTGCTATTTTTGGTGGAGTGGAACCCAATGTGAGATATCTAATATTATAAACGATATGGAAAACAACGATGTATAAATTATATAGTTGATGTATGAGTTATATAAGCGTTGTACATCTCATGTATAAGCGTTGTATAAGTTGTATGGTCGATGTATAAGTTATATATGCGTTGTAAAAATTATATATGCAATGAAATGACATTTAATTGTGTTGAAGTGAATTGAAATATATTTATATAATAATATATATATATATATATATATATATATATATATATACTCCCCTCGTCCACAGACCATGGACGATATTTGTTGGTTGTGTTGTTGTTTGGATTATTTGGTTGATATTGATTGATTGTGGTTGAAAAATACCCATTTGTGGTTGAGAAATATTTGGTTGAAACCACATAGGATTAGTTTGTGGAAATGAAAAATATATAAATGCCGCCTGCGTGCGAACTAGATGCATGATTCCCCATTGTCAAAAACCGCGAGGTTTTAAGGTAGAGCGAGGAGCTGTACTAGGGACGGTCCTGGTTTTAACTACCCTGCCGTTATGCTGCCGAAATTTCCTGAAATATTCATGTGTTTGATTTATTTTCAATTGTTGAAACTATATTCATTGGTTGAGTGGAAATTCATGTATATAAAATAATTGTGTTTTGAAATAAATTGTTTTATATTAAAAATCACATTTTTATCATCTGTTGGAACTACATAAAAAAAATCGGGTTTTGAAATAGATTGTTTTGCAATAAAAATCACATTTTTACTATATATACATGAACTGTGGAAAATGGTGATGTGTAGAAATAAATGTCTGTTTAATAAAAATATCATTTTTATCGATAGTGAGAAGTGAAAATGGTTTTGAAATCGAAGAATGAAATATATAGAAATATATATAATTATAATATATCAAATAACGAAGCTGCAGTTCATATTTTGAAACCGTGATTTCAAACGATTAGTGCGGGAGATCCGACCGTCGGATTTTCCCGAAACCACAACCGTTGGGTTCGCCTTGGAAATATCTTTCCAATTGCACCAATTTTGTGAAGATCCGACGGTTGGATTGTCTGGAATGTTTAATTCAAACCTAGAGAAAAACAGTGCCAGAATCGATTATATTTATATATATATATATAAATATAATTAAATTAAATCGAATAACGACGCTGCAGTTCGTATTTTGAAATCCTAACTTCAAATGATTAGTGTGGGAGATCCGACCGTCGGATTTTTCCAAAACTGAAACCGTTGGATTCGTTTTGAAAAGATCTTTTTAATGATATAAATTTTGTGAAGATCTAACGGTTAGATTTTCAGATATGTGTAAATCAAATCTGGAGAAAAACAGCGCCACGGCCGCGTTATGGCCTGAAGCGTCGTTTTAATGAAATAGCTATTTTTAAATAAATAAAAATAGCGATAAATCGTGATGAAATATTATAAACGATATGGAATGGGAATAAAATGAATTTGCTCGATTTATTTGATATTTGATGGTTGAATGTGTTTGGTGAGAAAATTAAATTAAAGAACCGAATCGGTGTTGTCGAATAATTTAACCATTGAAATGAATTGATTTGAAATTCGAGATATACGTGAATTATTTGAAAAGGCTGAGTTAATTCTCATTTCAAATAATTGATCGACGAGTGAAAGTCGAAGATATGAAGACGGTGCAAGACCGATGATCTTCACGTCGAATGGAGGGGTGCTACTGATGCTCCTGATAGGAGTAGCTACCTTGACGGGGTTGAAGTAGTAGCCACCCGGACGTACTTGTTGATTGTACGGATATGCGAGGTATTGAGTGCCTCCGGTTTCGTTCAGACCCAGAACGAACGTGTAAATGGACTGTGTGTCTGACATTGGATTTTGTTCTGTGCTAATTGATCTCTATTATATATATATCTGCTTGGCGGCGGAGAATTTATTCTCTTGCTTAACGCCCTTCTCTGAGACGTACGAGCCCAGAGGTTATATATCGATAGAAATCAGTCGCACGGGGTGAATTGCCTGTGTGGAACGCCTAAGTGATAGATGATCAAGGCTTCTGTTGAAAAGCAAAGTCTTGTGGTTGATGATCAAAGCACAGCCTGTGTGGCATAGCTTTGTGTATAATGTGAATTCGCGAGCCTCACACCCTAGGATGGACCAGAAACGGGAGAAGGATCCAGGGAGGACATGCGTTTCTTCCTAGCTAGGGTGGTGTCAGTGACCTACCAGCCCTGACATTTATATACTTTTCACCTGTGTGGTTGTTGCTGTTGCGAGGCGCCTCGGATATATCGGTCGATCCGGGACCTATGGAGTCATTTGGCTCATTAACGCCCCAAAGGGCGGAGAAACGCAGTGTTCAGGCATTTTAATCCACATCGGTGGACCGGCCCTGTGGCTCCTAAGGGTCACTCGAGCTCTGATCCTGAGACACGGGCTAGAGTGTCTCGAATTCGGTGTGGACTATCTTTTGCCTCGGTTCATGACGGAAATCCAATTTCCAAATACGACATCGTGCGGTTTTGATTGTATACCTATATATTGCGACATAGTGGTATGGGGCATTAATGCCGCCTATGATTGCTAGTTATGATTGAAATTGTTTTTGAAACATATATACACTAGCAATAATATCAAATGATTTGTTTTGCTCGTATCAAGCATATTTTGGCCATTATAAGGTAAAACTCTATCCTCTGGTGTTTGTTGCATTGTGTGATGGGAACTGAGTCTTATAATGGCTTCATTTTTATAAAAAACATTGCGATGTTTAAAAGATCTATTTGTTTTAAAGCACTGGCAATCCAACGGAGTAAACCTGTTCCGCGAAAGTGGCGTGGTCCTGTGATTTGCCATATTTAATAATGTGTTGAGTAGATTTCTCATACCAGTCCCATGACTGACTCGTAGTTTGTTTCACTTGCAAACTCGGGTGCCTCTTTTCCTGCACGGGCAGCCTTGTATTCAGGTTTTAGCAGGCTCTTTCTGGATAGCTGGAGCTGAAGATGGATTCTATCATTTATCTCTTTTTATGTTGTTCAGCTCCTGTTGTACATATTATGTTTTCTTTTCCGCAGTAGACATTTATGTATGGCCGAACTGTACTTTGTACTAAGTGTGATCCTACATACTGTGTAACTCTGATGATGATATTTATCTAGTGTATTCTATTGTGCATTATATGGTGTATTTATTTATTTCTGTTCTGTTGTTATCCGTTTATGTGTTATATTCCAAAGATTACCCTTGCCACCGTCTTATCGGGAATGGGGTCGTCACAAACGTGGTATCGGCGCTTTGGTTAAGCCTGGAATATAACATATGAACGAACTCGTCAGAAATAGAACCAGTAGTGATCTAGAACGGGTAACTCATTACAGATAGGATTAGTAATATCCCAGTACGAGTATAACAGAATGAAATACACTTCGATAGACACATTTACATATAAGTATATGTCTCTATGTTTCAAAATTACTTTTTCTGTTGGCGTAACACTTTGTCTGCTATTTGCAGACATAGAAAATGAGTGGCAGAAGCAGAAGAAATAATCCTATGGTTCAACAAATTAATGAGCCAGTTGTACTCCCTCAGCCAGGATCGGATATAGAAGCTCTGTTTAAAAGATATCGAAATCTGGGAGGAGTACCATTCACGGGCAGTGAATCAATTATTCAAACTCAGGCTTGGATGAGTTCTGCTGAAAGAATTTTTGAAAGTTTCCAACTGAGAGATGACCAGAAAAGAATAGTGGCATCTTGGGCACTCAAAGAAGAAGCTTTAATCTGGTGGGAAACAATCATTAAAGATAATCCAGAAGGTGATATCACCTGGGATATGTTCAAACAACTTTTCAATAAAAAAATTATTCCTCTAGAAGTTACTGGGCGGTTATGTGATGAATTCTACTATTTGATACAAGGAGATATGAATATCCCAGAATATCATAAGAAATTCAATGAACTTTCTCACTCCGCCCCTCATCTAATACGAGATCCAAAGAGGAAGAATCTGAGATTTATTAATGGACTTCAGAGAAAATACCAGAATAGTGTGATGGGCCATGTGAAGCTTCCTTTTTCTGAAATGATATACATGGCTTATCAATATGAAGATCTTGATAGGCGAGGTCTTTTTGTCGACGAAGAGGAAGTTAGCACTAGCAGAAAAAGTAGATCTGAAACTGATAGCCCAGAGACGAGTACATAGCCTGAGGCCAGTACGACGTCTGGGGCCAGAAAGAAACCTAGGTTCAATCGAAAGAAGGCTAAATCTGAGAAGGTGCCAGTAACAACTGCCACCTGCTCTAACTGTAATCGGAAAGGGCATTTGGCGATAAACTGTGGACCCTTAAGGAAGAGATTAAAGGGGGGACTTCAATCCAAGAAGGGATTTCAAGAAAACCGAAAATGCAGTCAATGCCATCAGGCTGGTCATCTTTCCAAGGCTCGCCAGTTATCGATGAAACCTGAAATAGTAAAAGTAAATGAAGTAGCAGAAGTTCCTGCATCCTCGTCTAGTCCGGAAAGGTCAGATGTTTTGGAAGGCACGCTTACTGTCAAAAACATTCCCATTAAAGTACTGTTTGACACAGGCGCGTCGAGAAGCTTTATTTCAAAGGATGCGGTTAAGAAATTAGCTTTGAAATTGAAAAAGCTCAAAGAACCCATCACTGTCCAGAATCCGGTTGGGGGTTCCCTCAATCTTAGTTGGATTTGTGGGGTACCTGTTTCCTTTTCTCATTATCAGTTTCCTTGTATCACGATCATCATTGATTTTACCGAATTCGATCTTATCTTAGGATTGGATTGGTTGACCAAATACAAAGCTGAGGTTAAATGTGCAGAAAGGGTTGTCAAGGTTAAAACGAAGCTCTCCAATATTATAATTCCCTATGCAGGCCCGAATTCTGATAGAAAGGACTTCTGGGCAGCATTAGATATTTCGCCTGCTCTAATAGAACCTGTTCCTGTCGTTACAGAGAATATCCCCGTCGACATAGAAAATATCCCCATTGTCAAGAACTATGCGAATGTGTTTGAAGAAGTTGTTAGCTTACCGCCGCAAAGAGAAATCGATTTTAAAATCTCTTTAGTCCTGAATGCAAGGCCAGTGGTTCACGCAATTCGAAGGATGACCTTGAAGGAGAAAGAAGAGTTGGACAATCAAACTAAACAGCTAGTATGGAAAGGTCTAATCAGGCCTAGTTTTTCTGATTGGGTAGCAGCAGTGGTATTTGTTCCGAAGTCCGACGGTACTCTCAGACTGTGTGTGGATTATCGTGACTTGAATAAGCAGACATTGAAAAACAAATATCCATTGCCGTGGATTGATGATTTATTGGACCGATTGAATGGAGCACAGGTATTTTCACGAATGGACCCAGCTACAGGTTTCCATCAGCTTCGTATTGCCGAAGAGTGTGTTCCTTTGACAGTATTCAGAGGTCCGGACTTATTCTACGAGTGGTTAGTAATGCCGTTCAGCTTATGTAATGCTCCAGCCTATTTTGTCGATCTAATGAACAGAGTATTCAGAGGAGTATTGAATAAATTTGTTCTGGTTTTCATTGATGATATCCTTATCTTCTCTAAGTCAGAAAGCGAGCACGAAAAACATTTGGAACAAGTGTTAGAAATTCTGAGAAGGAATGTTTTAAAAGCAAAGTTTTCTAAATGTATATTCTGGCAAGAAGAAGTCAAATTTCTTGGCCACGTCGTGTCAAAAGAAGGAATTTCAGTGGATCCCAGTAAAATCACTGCTATTCAGAATTGGAAACAGCCTCGTACGCCCACAGAAGTCAGAAGTTTTCTTGGATTAACTAGTTATTATCGGAAATTCATTAAGGATTTCGCGAAGACATCTAGTTCTTTAACAAAACTGACTAAGAAACATTCGAGATTCAATTGGACTCCGGTATGTGAGGAAGCTTTCCAGGAGCTGAAATTAAAACTGACGACCGCTCCAGTGTTAACAATAATAGATGGCAATTAGGACTTGAAAGTCCGGACTGACGCATCTAGAGAAGGCCTTGGTGCGGTGTTAATGCAAAGAGGTCAAGTGGTTGCTTATGCTAGCCGTCAGCTGAAACCGCATGAGAAGAATTACGTTACTCATGATCTTGAGCTGTTAGCAATCGTATTTGCTTTGAAAATCTGGAGGCACTACCTTTTAGGTGAGAAATTCGAACTGTATACAGACCATCAGTCATTGAAGTATCTGTTCACTCAGAAGGATTTGAATCTGAGACAGCAGCGTTGACTAGAATTTCTTGAAGCGTACGACTTTGAGATTTTGTACACTCCAGGGAAAGCCAATGTTGTGGCTGATGCGCTGAGTAGAAAGAATGTAATAATCGCTAGCTTTATCGTTACGACTTCCTTAATTGATAAGATCTCCATTCTACAGAAAGATGATAATTTTGTTAAGGAGATGATCAAAAGAATTCAAAAAGGCGATGCATCCAGTTTCCAAGTGGATAACGAGGGGATTCTTAGATTAAAAGGAAGGATTTGTGTTCCCGACGTCTCCGAGCTCAAAAGAGAAGTTCTTGACGAATGCCACAAGTCCAAGCTGAGTATCCACCCAGGGGTTAGCAAAATGTATAATGACCTCAAGCGAACTTTCTGGTGGAAGGCAATGAAAAGAGATATCTCTATATATGTTAGCCGGTGTCCCACCTGTCAGCAAGTCAAAAGAGATCAGCAGAAACTAACTGGATTGTTGCAACCTTTAGAAGTGCCAGGGGGAAAATGGGAACATATTTCTATGGATTTCATCGATGGTTTGCCCAGGACCAGAAAAGAAATGACAGTATTTGAGTGATCGTAGATCGTTTCACGAAGACCGCCCATTTCATACCTGTCAAATCGAATAGGACTGCTCAGAGTCTGGCGCAGGTATATTTCAAGGAAATTGTTAGACTGCACGGAGTTCCCATGAGCATCGTTAGTGATCGTGACCCGATTTTTGCCAGTAAATTCTGGGAAGCATTACAAGCAGAATTGGGAACGAAACTGAACTTGAGCACCGCATATCATCCTCAGACAGATGGTCAGACTGAGAGGGTGAATCGTATTCTTGAAGATTTACTGCGGGCTTGTATTCTTGATTTTGGCGGATCGTGGGAAGACCATTTACATTTGGCTGAATTCTCATATAACAACAGTTACCAAGAGAGCCTAACAATGTCACCATTCGAAGCATTGTATGGTAGACCGTGTCGATCCCCTGCTTGTTGGGTCGAACCCGGTAATAGACTTGTATTGGGCCCAGATATGATACACGATGCTGCAGATAAAGTCGACTTTGTTAATAAACAATTACTCGCCGCTCAAAGCCGACAGAAAAGCTATGCGGATAAGCGAAGAAGAAATATATCATTTGCTGTTGGCGACTATGTTTATTTGAAAGTATCTCCGATGAGAGGAGTTATCCGGTTTGGTAAAACAGGGAAATTGGCACCCAAATTCATTGGTCCATTTCCTATTCTGGAACGGATCGAAACTCTCGCTTATAGGGTCAAACTGCCTGATTGGTTGCCTGGAGTTCATGATGCATTTCACATATCTCAACTTCGAAAGCACGTTCATGATCCAGACTTGATCGTGGAAGAAGCAGCTCAATAGGATATTGAAATTACTCCAGAATTAGCTGTGAGAAGAGAGCCGCTAAAGATTATCGGCAAAGAAACCAAAGAGCTGAGGAACAAGAAAGTTCACTTGGTCAAAGTGCAATGGAGTTGAGATCCGCGAGATTGTACTTGGGAAACTGAGGAGAGCATTCAGAAAGCTTATCCTAGATGCCGAGTGGATATCTCTGATTGACTCCGGTGCAAGGTACATTTACCATACTTTGCATTACCATTAAATTCTATAGTCTGAATGATTTTAAAAGAATATAGGAATTGATTAGTATATTTTTGAAAGGTTAAAAACAAATTGATTGTTGTTTGTGTGGTGTGATTCTAGATTTGATTAATTAAACTACTGAAACGATAGTTAATTTAATCAATAATAGAATAATGGTAGAATTTATTCGATTAAATCACACATTGAACCGATTAGAAAATAAATAGAAATATATACATGTGTATTATATATGTTTGAACAGGTAAATGGATTAGCTGTTGAGTAAAGATTTTATTTGCGTGCCCGACAAATAGGTAAACCTTAATGAGTTGGATGCGAAATAATATTATATCAACTCCTGTGAATGCCATTGGATGCGGAGTGCTGGTTGTTCTGTGTGAAATAATAAACATCGCCATAGGATAGTAACAATTAATTTTGAACTACATTACACGGCATACTTCTTGAAGATAGGCATACTTCATCATATACCACATAAGCATTTGGAGCTTGTGTGACGAGGTGGAAGATTTACCATACGAGCGAGAGGCTTGTATGGCGATGACTATATTTTACAGGTTGAACTGATGACTGATATGGACAATTTAAATTGTAACGATAAAATTGCCAGATTAATAAAAACCCCACATGGGTCTAGAGTTGACAATAATCACGTCTCTCTAGTTATTAGATACGACACATGGACTATTTATTTCCCACACGGGATGAGGTGACGAGGATTTATCCTCTGGAGCATTTAAAATACACACTCCCTCAGGCTTTGACAGGGTGACGAGAATTTATTCTCAATACACGCTCCCCTGTAAACACCAGAATATATCACTATAAATATGTGTATGCTTATTAGGATTTATTGGGTACCTAATACGGCCCAATAAATTTTCAAACCTCTCCCCGTACAAAGGAGGTTATGGCAAAAAAATTCGAAAATTCCGGGTGTTAGCCAATTTTTGAAGAATTTGAAAATTCTCAGAAACTGAAAAGTTGGAGAATTGAAGCCAGATTAGACTTAGGAGTTGATTAATCAAACCACTTTCGACTTTGTTCCTTTTCGGGGACGAAAAGTTTTAACTGGGGGAGATTGTAACGACCCAAAAAATCTGAACCAATTTAAATTTTTAAATTGGCTAAAATAATGGATTTTAAATATTTTAAATAAATATTTTAAATAATAGCAATGAAAAGTGAGGTTGAATCATCGTTTGAAAACGAATATAATTAATTATAATTATAAACAAGGCCTGAAATGGCGCTGTAGTTTCAAAAATTGAATTCAAACTTTGTCGGACTGTACCGGGTGCAAAACAAAACGGATTTTAGTGAAACAAAAAATATTTAAATCTGTTAGTGAATACCTTTCTAACGAATCTGAAAAATCGAATTTTTATAGTGGAAAGCAAAAGTTATGGCCAAATGAATTTTCAGAAAGGTCGCTATGGAATTTATATAGCCCGTGAAATTGGCCATTTTGCATACGACCTCGGAATTCGACGAAACCACTTTTGTTGGATCCGGGATGAGAAGTTATTGCTAGGTTTCAAATTTCATAATTTTTGAAGCTAGTATGTGAGCGTGGCAAGGAAAACGTGTTTTGGTCAATTACAGTTAAATTGGATCGACCAGAAATGGGCCTTTTTGCAAACAGTTTCAGAATTCGACAAAACTAGTTTTGTTGGGACTGTATCGTCAAAGCATAGCCAGATTTATTTTTCTGGAATTTCTCGAATCAGTATGTGGCCCCGACAAATTGAAATGTACGTTCAAATTAAATATTGAATGTTTTATATTTTAATTTGAATGAAAACTGGCTGAAACATTCGAATGGGCCTTCGAAACATATCCCATTGTGTTCGGAATGGGGGTAAAACGCTAGGGGCGACACTCGTTGGGTTCGATTTGAAGTTCATATTGAAAAACAAGTATTTTAGAAATAAAATAATATTAAATTATTTTATAAAACCCAAGAAAACAACCCTAACCCTTATCATTACAGCAGCCGCCATCGTTCCTCATTCAACGGCCGTTTTTGCTCCTATATTTTTCTCCTAAAAACTCACAAACCGTTCAACGATTTTAACAACTACAAGATGGAAAATTAAAGTACTTCGTGAGAGCTTCAAATCAAGGGTGGTTTCACGAATTATCGTCGAGTATTCTGTTGGGATTTCCACTGTGAAGTGGCGCCGTTCGCCGCCAATTCTGGCGTCGTGGGAGCAATCGAAGTGGGCGAGGTGGGTACAGGCAGGTGCGGGTTTCGGAGGAGAAGATCGTGGTGGCCTCCGATCAACGTGAAACTGGCGGTGACGATGGCAAATCGGAACCCTAGATTTGAACGACGGTTTCCAGGGGGTTATTTCAATTTGGAAAAGGTAGCGTTTTTAAAACACTATAGATTTAATTAATTACGCTTCTAAAAAGTTTGATTTCAAAATTACATATCTTTTTCATTTGTTGACGAAATCCAGTGAAACAAGAGGCAGTGGACTCGTGTGGACGTCTTCTACATACTAGAAGAGACCGCATATTTTTCTGAGCCTTCTGCTATTTTTGGTGGAGTGGAACCCAATGTGAGATATCTAATATTATAAACAATATGGAAAACAACGATGTATAAATTATATAGTTGATGTACGAGTTATATAAGCGTTGTACATCTCATGTATAAGCGTTGTATAAGTTGTATGGTCGATGTATAAGTTATATATGCGTTGTAAAAATTATATATGCAATGAAATGACATTGAATTGTGTTGAAGTGAATTGAAATATATTTATATAATATATATATATATATATATATATATATACACTCCCCTCGTCCACAGACCATGGACGATATTTGTTGGTTGTGTTGTTGTTTGGATTATTTGGTTGATATTGATTGATTGTGGTTGAAAAATACCCATTTGTGGTTGAAAAATACCCATTTGGGGTTGAGAAATATTTGGTTGAAACCACATAGGAATAGTTTGTGGAAATGAAAAATATGTACATGCCGCCTGCGTGCGAACTAGATGCATGATTCCCCATTGTCAAAAACCGCGAGGTTTTAAGGTAGAGCGAGGAGCCGTACTAGGGACGGTCCCGGTTTAAACTACCCTGCCGTCGGATTTTCCTGAAACCACAACCGTTGGGTTCGCCTTGGAAATATCTTTCCAACGGCACCAATTTTGTGAAGATCCGATGGTTGGATTGTCTGGAATGTTTAATTCAAACCTGGAGAAAAACAGCGCCAGAATCGATTATATTTATATATATATAAATATAATTAAATTAAATCGAATAATGACGCTGCAGTTCGTATTTTGAAATCCTAACTTCAAATGATTAGTGTGGGAGATCCGACCGTCGCATTTTCCCAAAACTGAAACTGTTGGATTCGTTTTGAAAAGATCTTTTTAATGATATAAATTTTGTGAAGATCCAACGGTTAGATTTTCAGATATGTGTAAATCAAATCTGGAGAAAAACAACGCCACGGTCGCGTTATGGCCTGAAGCGTCGTTTCAATGAAATAGCTATTTTTAAATAAATAAAAATAGCGATAAATCGTGATGAAATATTATAAACGATATGGAATGGGAATAAAATGAATTTGCTCGATTTATTTGATATTTGATGGTTGAATGTGTTTGGTGAGAAAACTACATTAAAGAACCGAATCGGTGTTGTCGAATAATTTAACCATTGAAATGAATTGATTTGAAATTCGAGATATACGTGAATTATTTGAAAAGGCCGAGTTAATTCTCGTTTCAAATAATTGATCGACGAGTGAAAGTCGAAGATATGAAGACGATGCAAGACCGATGATCTTCATGTCGAATGGAGGGGTGCTACTGATGCTCATGATAGGAGTAGCTACCTTGACGGGGTTGAAGTAGTAGCCACCCGGACGTACTTGTTGATTGTACGGATATGCGAGGTATTGAGTGCTTCCGGTTTCGTTCAGACCCAGAACGAACGTGTAAATGGACTGTGTGTCTGACATTGGATTTTGTTCTGTGCTGATTGATCTCTATTATATATATATCTGTTTGGCGGTGGAGAATTTATTCTCTTGCTTAACGCCCTTCTCTGAGACGTACGAGCCCAGAGGTTATATATCGATAGAAATCAGACACACGGGGTGAATTGCCTGTGTGGCATGCCTAAGTGATAGATGATCAAGGCTTCTGTTGAAAAGAAAAGTCTTGTGGTTAATGATCAAAGCACAGCCTGTGTGGCATAGCTTTGTGTATAACGTGAATTCGCGAGCCTCACACCCCGGGATGGACCAGAAACGGGAGAAGGATCCAGGGAGGACATGCGTTTCTTTCTAGCTAGGGTGGTGTCAGTGACCTACCAGCCCTGACATTTATATACTTTTCACCTGTGTGGTTGTTGCTGTTGCGAGGCGCCTCGGATATATCGGTCGATCCGGGACCGATGGAGTCATTGGGCTCATTAACGCCCCAAAGGGCGGAGAAACGCAGTGTTCAGGCATTTTAATCCACATCGGTGGACCGGCCCTGTGGCTCCTAAGGGTCACTCGAGCTCTGATCCTGAGACACAGGCTAGAGCGTCTCGAATTCGGTGAGGACATCTTTTGCCTCGGTTCATGACGGAAATCCAATTTCCAAATACGACATCGTGCGGTTTTGATTGTATACCTATATATTGCGACATAGTGGTATGGGGCATTAATGCCGCCTATGATTGATAGTTATGATTGAAATTGTTTTTGAAACATATATACACTAGCAATAATATCAAATGATTTATTTTGCTCGTATCAAGCATATTTTGGCCATTATAAGGTAAAACTCTATCCTCTGGTGTGTGCTGCATTGTGTGATGGGAACTGAGTCTTATAATGGCTTCATTTTTATAAAAAGCATTGCGATGTTTAAAAGATCTATTTGTTTTAAAGCATTGGCAATCCAATGGAGTAAACCCGTTCCGCGAAAGTGGCGTGGTCCTGTGATTTGCCATATTTAATAATGTGTTGAGTAGATTTCTCATACCAGTCCCATGACTGACTCATAGTTTGTTTCACTTGCAAACTCGGGTGCCCCTTTTCCTGCATGGGCAGCCTTGTATTCAGGTTTTAGCAGGCTCTTTCTGGATAGCTGGAGCTGAAGATGGATTCTATCATTTATCTCTTTTTATGCTGTTCAGCTCCTGTTGTACATATTATGTTTTGTTTTCCGCAGTAGACATTTATGTATGGCTGAACTGTACTTTGTACTAAGTATGATCCTATATAGTGTGTAACTCTGATGATGATATTTATCTAGTGTATTCTATTATGCATTATCTGGTGTATTTATTTATTTCTGTTTTGTTATTATCTGTTTATGTGTTATATTCCAAAGATTACCCTTGCCACCGTCTTATCGGGAATGGGGTCGTCAAATTTTTTAGTTTAAAATGTTACATACATAAGAAATAACATTTTTAGTTGAAAATGTTGCATTAAATTAAAAATAAGATTTTAGTTGTAAATGTAACATTAGAATAAAAAAAATTGCCCTTTTTGTTCAGAAATGTTTATTTGATTAAAAGTTACATTTTGTTAAGAATATGTTATTAAAACTAGAGTATCATTAAATTAGAATGTCATTAAAACTAGAGTGTCACTAGATTAAAATGGTCATTAGAATACATAGTATAATGTATGTAAATAAATTCTCTTATATATGTCATTAGAAAGGAATATTTTATTTACATTTCTCATGTAAATCAAAATAGTTATTAGAAAAAGAAATACATTTTTATTTACATTTTAGATGTAATCAAGAAGGTAGAATTTAATGTTATATTTTTATTGTCAAAATAGAGACAATAAAAAGATTAGATTTAAAGGGTTATATTTTTATTTACCTTTTGATGCAAATGAAAAGAATAAATGTAAAGCGGCATTTTTATTGATATTTTATATTCAATAAAAAGATTAGAATTAAAAGAAGTATTTTTATTATCATTCTAGGGATGATAAAAAGAGTAGAAATATAAAGAGTAGAAATAAAAGTGGCATTTTATCGATGCGATAAAAAGAAGAAATAAAGATGGCATTTTTATCGTCATTTTAGATGCGATAAAAATAGAAATAAAAGTGATATTTTTATCGTCATTTTAGATGTGATAAAAAGAATCTATCTTAGTAGTTGAAATCGCTAAACGATGTATATTTATATTTATATAAATGTAATTATAAATTAAATGAATCATGCCCGGCAGTTCGCGTTTTGAAGTCGTAACTTCAAACGATTATACTGAAAGATCCGATCGTCAGACTTTCCCAAAACTGGAACTGTAACAACCCGGAAATGCGAGCCAGTTTAAAATTTTTATTTTGGAAATTTTAGTGAATTTTGAACATTTAAAATGGATTATTTTAAATAATATCGATGAGAAATTTACTTTGAATAGAATTCGAATGTATATATTATATACGTCGTCGTTAGAATATAAATAATTATTTATAATTATAAATAGAACTGAAAATGGCGCGGTAGTTCGATAATTCGATTTCAAACTTCAATTGAATGTACCGGGTGCAAAATAAACCGGATTTTAGCGAAACCAAAAATAATAGGATCTATTTGAGAATATCTTTCCAACGAACCCGAAAAATCGAGATTTCATAGCGGGAATCAAAAGATATGTTCAGTTGAAAATTCTGAATAGTCGTTATGGAATTCAGGCCCTTAAAAATGGGAATTTTGCAAACAACCTCGGATTTTGACGAAACCACTTTTGTTGGATCCGTGATGTCAAATTATTGCTAGATTCCAAATTTCGTAATTTTTCGAGTTAATATGTGAGCGTGGAAAAGGAAAACGCGTTTGACCAGTTTTAGTTGATTTTAATCGACTGGAAAATGGCCATTTTTCCAACGGTCTCAGAATTCGACGAAATTAGTTTTGTTAGGACCATATCGTCAATACGAAGCTAGAAAATATTTTTCTAGAATTTTTAGAGTTAGTATGTAACCCCGGTAAAATGAAATGCGCGTTCAAAATCAATATATAGAGTTATATGTTGATTTGAGGAAAATTGATTGTAACGATCGAATCAGCGTACG
Organism: Allium sativum; assembly: GCA_030737875.1. Lineage (NCBI taxonomy): Eukaryota > Viridiplantae > Streptophyta > Magnoliopsida > Asparagales > Amaryllidaceae > Allium > Allium sativum. Next base: position 586,698,120 of record CM060924.1, on the reverse strand, counting down.
ATACATATCCCATTGTGTTCGGAATGGGGGTAATTAGCTATGGACGACAGGCAGTGGGCCTCGTTTAGAGGTCGTATGAAAAAGTCAACTTTTTGTAAATTAAATAATTAAAAATAAAATCCCCCTTCCCTCTCCTTAACTCTCCGTCCCCCCCTTCGTTCATTCTGTCGAGAAGAGAAAAGAACTGTAAGGACCCGTAACTTCCCCGGTAAGGAAAGCGCGGATACTTTGAGAACAACACACATCGGAACGCAGACAGAAGAACATTTCATTGTTATTTACAACAATTCCATCAGATACAAGAATATACAGATTATAAATAAATATTATACAACAGAAAAATATCAGAGATTACAATAAATTACATAGCAGCGGAAAAATATACAAAACACAACTGAAAGTAATACACGGATACAGAGCTTTCCAAGCATCGTTCCAGCTGTTAATCAGGATCCTATGAATATAAATCTGCAAAACCAAAACTACTAGCTGCCCGTGTAGGAAATAGGGGCACCCAGAGTTTAGGTTAAAACAATAAACTCTAGGTCAGTCATGTGACTGGTGTGAGAACTAAAAAAGTTATTAATCTTTATTTTAAAGTTCAGTAAATCAAGGGACCACGCCTTATGACACGGAACGAGTTTCCTCCCAAGAATACCAGTGCATAAAACAAACAGCGCAATGCTAAATAAAGAAAAATGAAGCTATTATAAGACCCAGGTCCCATCACACAATGCAACGCAAGCCGGAGGATAGGGTTTTTACCTTATAATAGCCAAAGCATGCTTGATACGTTTAAAACACATTATTTGATACTATTATAAGTGTATAGTGTCAAAACATGTGTTTTAAACGTATCAAGCATGCTTTGGCTATTATAAGGTAAAAACCCTATCCTCCGGCTTGCGTTGCATTTTGTGATGGGACCTGGGTCTTATAATGGCTTCATTTTTCTTTATTTAGCATTGCGCTATTTGTTTTATGCACTGGTATTCTTGGGAGGAAACCCATTCCGTGTTATACGGCGTGGTCCCTTGATTTACCGAACATTAAAATAAAGATTAATAACTGTTTTAGTTCTCACACCAGTCACATGACTGACCTGGAGTTTATTGTTTTAACCTAAACTCTGGGTGCCCCTATTTCCTACACGGGCAGCTAGTAGTTTTGGTTTTGCAGATTTATATTCACAGGATCCTGATTAACAGCTGGAGCGATGCTCGGAAAGCTCTATATCCGTGTATTACTTTCAGTTGTGTTTTGTATATTTTTCCGCTGCTATGTAATTTATCGTAATCTATGATATTTTTCTGTTGTATAATATTTATTTATACTCTGTATATTCTTGTATCTGATGGAATTGTTGTAAATAACAATGAAATGTTCTTCTGTCTACGTTCCGATGTGTGTTGTTCTCAAAGTATCCGCGCTTTCCTTACCGGGGAAGTTACGGGTCCTTACAGTGGTATCAGAACTTTGGTTTACAGAGCTCGAGAACAAGACACATTAGAACCATATGAAAGAATTCATCAAATATTGGATTAGTAATATCCAATTAGAATGACTCGTTAGAGATAGGATCAGTAGTATCCTAGAACGAGTGTGAAGAGTATATATTTCAAATAAAACGATTTTGTTTTGAAAATATAAACTAGATTATACGTATTTGAATATTTTATTTGTATCGAATTTGGACAATCCAATATATAAAGATTTTGCATATACGCGTCATGAACGTATATTCGAAGTTTTAATATACTGGATAGATATAGAATCACATTCTAGACATCCGGGGATGATTCTGATGATGGTGCATCATCATCAGTATTCATATTCGAGTTTCGAAGGTGTGATTTCTATATATTTCCATTAGACTGGTGTGAGAACCAAAACTTATATAGATAGATTTATTTGTTGTGAATTGGCATCAAAAACATGATTTTCTGTATATATGTATCAAAATTATGAATTTGAAACATTAATCCACTAATTGATTGATGTTTGTGTTGTTTGTTTATTTGTTTGATAATTTTGAACCATTTAGCCTAATTGTATCAAATATTGAACTGTATTGAAAATTAGTTGCATTTGCTTGCATATACATGTACTTACATTGAACAGGTCATAGCAAGGAGGCTAGAGCAGAGAAATAAAATTTGTTTGCCCGACAAATAGGTACATATTTACTATAATTTACTGTTTTGTTTGGGTGATGATGATTTTATGAGTCGATTGGCTTTTTCTTTTTCTTTTTGAGATCAGAGGGCCTGTATGGCAATTTCAGGATTTTCCCTTTGCTCCCGGTGCAGGGGAGGTTATGGCGAAAATTTTCGAAAATTTAGGGTGTTAGCCAAATTTTTGAAAAATTTGAAAAGTTCTTAGAAACTGAAAAGTTGAAGAACTTAAGCCGTAGTCAAAATAATGGAAGTTGAGTTGATTTGTTAAACAACTTTTGACTTCGTTCCTTTTCGGCTTCCATTGTTATGTTCCTTTTCGGCCTTTGATTTAGAGAAGATTAGAATATCATCAATAAAAACCAGAACAAATTTATTCAATTAAATCACACATTGAACTGATTAGAAAATAGTTAGAAATATATACTTGTGCATTATATATGTTTGAACAGGAAATTGGATAGCTGTTGAGTAAAGATTTTATTTGCGTGCTCGACAAATAGGTAAACCTTAATGAGTTGGATGCGAAATATTATTATATCAACTCCTGTGAATGCCATTGGATGCAGAGTGCTGGTTATTCTGTGTGAAATAATAAACATCGCCATAGGATAGCAACAATTAATTTTGAACTACATTACATGGCATACTTCTGGAAGATAGGCATACTTCATCATATACCACATAAGCATTTGGAGCTTGTGTGACGAGGTGGAAGATTTACCATACGAGCGAGAGGCTTGTATGGCGATGACTATATTTTACAGGTTGAACTGATGACTGATATGGACTATTTAAATTGTAACGATAAAATTGCCAGATTAATAAAAAACCCCACACGGGTCTAGAGTTGACAATAATCACGTCTCTCTAGTTATTAGATACGACACATGGACTATTTATTTCCAACACGGGACGTGGTGACGAGGATTTATCCTCTGGAGCATTTAAAATACACACTCCCTCAGGCTTTGTGTAACACCCCGTAATTCTGTCAATATTAATATTCACAAATTAAAGAATAACTAATCTCAGACGTGAGAATTGTGGGAAACGGGTTGCGCCATTGTGTTCGTCTCGGAATTTTGGTTGAAATAGAGTCCGAGTTTGCGGGAAACGAGTACCGGATGGAAGAGTTATGGACGAACGAAGCTTGGTGGCAAAGTAAAGAAAAAAAATGCACTGGTGCACTTGGGAAGTGCGCCAGTACATATTTACACTGGCGCACCTGCCAAGTGCGCCCAGGCCGAGTCTGGAGCCTGCACAGCTTTCTGGTTCAGGCTGACCCGTGTTGTTGAGTCCATTCTGACTCCTTGCTGAGTCATTAGGGCTGACTCATCACCCTATCATAATTGAATGGTTTTGATTAACCCTAAGAACATTCGACGACTTAAATTAATTTATAACTCTATAAAAAGAGCCCTATACACAAACCCTAAATCAGAAAATAAACAAAGACCATAGCCGTCATGCTGTTATTTTGAGACCTAGTGCAGCCGCCATCAAATAAAAGATAAAGAACAACAACCAAATCAGAACTACCCAACCCTAACAGCGATTCTTCATCAAAGGAGTGCTAATTCGACTCTTTTTCTTCTCTAATTGTGAGTATGATAGTCTTAATAAGATTATTATCATTTTAATTAGGTTAAGTCATGAATGGATTATGAGTAGATGATGTGAATTGTCATATATGTTGTGGTAAACCTTATGCTATCATGTATGTTATAAATTCTATGCTATGTGGTGATGATTTCCTATATGTTGTAAATCATGCTATGATGATGTTATGTATGTTGAGAGTTTCTATGCTAAGTTGTGATGAATCATACATATTAAAAAGCCATGATGTTACTATCTATGCTAATTAGTTCATGTTAATCAAATCATGATGTTGATATTATCTGGGCTATGTTGATCTATATGACAAGTCACATATGAAAGTTTAGGTTGAGATTATGAACATATGCCATGACATCTATTGTGATCTAGAAATATGACATCTAGGATTATGCTATGACATATGTGAAATTCTATGCTAGTTCACACCATCATTATGTTTCCTAAAACCCCATATGCAAGATTATACATAAATTTGGGTTATGATCATATCATGTAAATTGTGCCATTTAACAAGTTGACACCATTAGATCCTTAACATGTGTAGTTTATGCAAGTTTCACCCCTATTATGATTAGATTCATTTTAATTGTCTATATGTTGTGATAATTTATTTTTATGCTATGAGTTAGACTATTCGAGTCTAACGTATATTCTGCGTTGAATAAGCGAACGTATAAATGTGGGGTAGGGGTAATATTAAGGATTTAATAATAAGAAGTTGGGGTGCAATTGATATGATTTTGCATGCCATGAGTGGATGACCATAATTGAGTCAATTATGAGCATCATTAAAATTGGAGTTAATTAATAATTTGAATAGGGAATTATTAAAACTGGGGTAAAAGATTATAAGTGATAATCAATGCTTAGGACATGAGGATGGACTCGTTTGTGACGTAAACCTGCCCGGACCCGCCCGACAAATCCAGTGGCCCCAAATGTCAGCCCAATGTGAGAGGTCCTAGGCCTAAACTAAAGCATAACAGTTGTAAAGACACGAGGTTAGACTCTTTTATGGTGTAAGACTGCCCGGACCCGCCTGGCAAATCCAGCTGCCATAAATGCCAGTCTAATGTGAGAGGTCTTTATGAGGTTATGGCCTGAATGAATTAAGAAATACATAACCAGATAAACATGTAAGGTGGGACATGGGGGTTAAGTAGGTGCCTTGGGTGGCATGAGGAATCTAGTGGGTGCCCTTAGTGGCATGTGAAATACGATTAGTAAGACTTAACCAGAAACACATGTAAATGAACATGACTAAGAGGGTTAAGTGGGATATATTAATGACAAGCTTAGGTGGGTAGCTTGTGGGGGCCCATTTCAACCAGTATCCCAAACGTATCTTTGTGGGCTCGACCCAACTCGAGGACGGGACACACATACTGGGTTTGACTATAAGAAGCCAAAACGGGGAGCGGCGGCAACGCAAGTCCAACGGGTTTCATATGCGTGTGTGGACCCGGGCTGGTAGGTAAGACGTTGTTGCATCGTGTAGGTACAAGCCGTGCATTCTCAAGTTGTATCGGGTTGCCACTTCAGGGGAGTGATACACCCCACTGTGGGGCCAGCACGGGTATCTACGAGTAGGGAGCCGATCGAAAGTGGGTAGTGGGGTACACCTAGTGGAGATAGGGGCAGACGGCACCTATGTAGTCAGCTAGGGGTACGTAAGGCTATTTATATTGTTTCTATGTGAAGCAAGTGGGATCAACCTTTATGGTGACTGGTGCGGTGCGGTGTAGTAATGTGCGGTGCAGTGTAGTAATTATTCGTTAGTAATTAGGTGTGCCTTTACCGTTATCTTTAATGTTATCTTTAACGTTATCCTTATCTGCTCTTCCATACCCAATAGTTCATAGACATTTCCTTGTTTTCCAGCTTATGCCTTAGTCTAGTTATTTTGATAATAGTATTGTTAGAATTATCATACTCGCCAGACTTTATGTCTGACCCCGTCTATTTCTATCCTTTTTCCCCCTCCAGGTCCTCAGGTTGGGCCCAACTCTAGTGGAGTTTGATTGGATTTCTTTATCTCTCTTGGAAAGCTTGGACTGTTGAAGTAAAGTCCAGCTTGTTATCTCTTTTTAATGGCTATTTATGTAATGGGATTATGTATTTTATTAGATCAAGATGGATATTGTACTTGACTCTGATTTATGGTTTTTATGATGTAAACAAACATGTTTAACTTCCACTGCAATAAAATGAAGTTTTTAATTTTCAAGTACTACTTATTATCTGTCTTGTTGTAATTTTTCTGTTCTATATTCACTTAAAACCTCCATGGAAGTTAATGCATTCCCTTAGTGAGTGACATTAATGGACGTGGGGTGTTACACGTGGTATCAGAGCTTAAGGTTACCAGAACAGATAATTTTTTTAGAAAAACTATTTTTCTAAAGTATTTTTGGTAGAAGTGCTTTCAAAAACATGTTTTAATGAGTAATTTAAAGAGGGAAGTTTTTAAGAAAAACATAATCCCCAATAGCCATATATCTTTATCTTTCGAATTCTCCATTTTGAACCTTTCCTTTTTCGTTTCAGCATGGCTGAAGATCTTAACCTACCTGACGGTGTAACGATACCAGGATGGTATAGGAGGCTAATAGAGGCTAGGGCCGCCGCAGGTCCGGCCAATGTTCCTCCACCACCAGTTGCACCCGTTCCTCCTCCTCCTCGCGTTGATACTTTTGCAAAGACGTGCAAGGAATTTAAGGCTATGGGTGGAAAACCTTTTCAAGGGTCAGAAACGTTTGTGGAAGCTAGAGATTGGCTTAGGGAGGTGGAAGAATTGCTAGAAATCTTTGAAGTAGAAGAAGGAAGGAAAGTCAAATTAGCAGCTTGGTTAATGAAGGGAGAGGCCTCGTTTTGGTGGGAGGTCACTAATGGGGAGCGTCCTATTGATTCTTGGGCGGATTTCAGACGTAGGTTTGAGGCGAAGTTTCTCTCAAGGGCAGAAGAGAATCTATATATGGAAAAGTTCTTGACATTGAAGCAAGGAAGCTCATCAGTGAAGGAATATGTCAACAAATTTAATCAATTAACAAGGTTTGGCTTAGACTTAGTGAACACGCCGGAGAAGAAGGCTCTGAGGTTCGTTAATGGGTTGAATGAGCCATTTCAAGGGTTGGCTATGACCCACATCCCTATGGGGGCCACCTTCGAGAAGCCTGTAGACATGGCACTTATGCACGAGGAGAAAGGCGCTAAAGCTGATAAGGCACCCGAGAAGAAAGGGGATCAGAAGAAACCTCAACAGCAAAACAAGAAGGGTGGTAAAGACGGTAATGGAAAGGGAAAGAAGAAATGTTTTAACTGTGGGACACCAGGCCATCTCAGCAAGGATTGCCGAAAGAAAAAGAAGACCGGCTGTTTCCACTGTGGCGAAGCGGGACATCTAGTGAAGGACTGCACAAAGAAGGGGCAGAGGGCAGGAGCTACCTCGGGAGGACAGGTGCAGGCTCTTATGGCACCAGGGCAGGCATGGGGACAAGTTCAGGCTCTCGCGGTCCCACCGCTGCAAGAACGAGGTAGGACCATTTCTGTTGAAAGCTTAGTTTTTCTGTTTGATCATCCTGTCCGTACCTTATTCGATTCGGGCGCATCGCATTCATTTATCTCTACGTCATTAGTTGAATCACTGCACTTAAACACCAGTTTAGTAGAGGATCCCTTAGTTGTTTCGAATCCAATTGGGGGCTCAGCTTATTTTTCCATGATGTGTTTGGATTTGAAAATTTCTATACTTAGCATTGAGTTTAGATGTGATGCTTATGTGTTGGGCTTCACGAGCTATGGGCTAATTTTAGGAATGGATTGGTTATCCAAAAATGGGGCCGTACTTGATTGTGAAAGGAGAGTAGTTAGGCTCGTGACTCGCCTTGGAAACACTCTCGAAATCTTTTGTAATCCCATAGATTCCGTTATGCTAAGTTATCTAGAATCGCTTGACGCGTCTGAGGAAAATCTACGATCTGTTAGAGTGGTCCGAGAATATTCGGATGTGTTTGAGGAGGTGAAGGGCTTACCTCCGAAGCAGGAGATAGATTTTCAAATATATCTTGTGGATAATGCGAAACCAGTATCTTTGCCAGTACGCCACATGGCTCCACGTGAAAGGAGGGAACTCGATAAGCAAGTGAAGGAGTTGCTTGAGAAGGGGTTCATAAGACGTAGTATATCGGAGTGGGGTGCTCCAGTAGTATTTGCCACGAAGGCGGATGGGTCCCTTAGACTTTGTGTGGACTATAGAGAACTAAATAAGCTTACTAAGAAAAACAGACACCCACTGCCGAGGATTGACGATCTCTTCGATCAGTTAGTTGGCGCCTCAGTGTTTTCGCAGTTGGACTTAGCCACTGGTTTCCATCAGTTGAGAGTGGCTGAGGATAGCATTGACAAGACTGCCTTTAGGACTCCGGACGGTTTCTATGAATGGCTATTGATGCCCTTCGGTTTGACAAACGCCCCCGCATACTTTGTTGATTTGATGAGTAGGGTGTTTAGGGAGTACCTTAACAAATTCGTGGTAGTCTTTGTAGACGACATCCTGATCTTTTCTAAGGATGAAGAAGAGCATGCTCTACATCTTAGGGAAGTGTTGGAGACCTTACGAGCGCATAACCTTAAAGCCAAATTTTCTAAGTGTCACTTCTAGAGGAAGGAAGTGCGATTCTTAGGGCACGTGGTTTCCAAGGAACAGATAGCTGTGGATCCCGTGAAGGTGGTGGCCATCCAAGATTGGAAGGTCCCTAAAAACGCTACCGAAGTGAGAAGTTTCTTGGGGTTGGCTGGCTACTATAGGAAGTTTATCAAGGACTTCGCAAAGATATCAGCTCCATTAACACGCTTGACGAAGAAGAACCTAGTTTTCACATGGGACGTAGATTGTGATGATGCGTTCCAACGTTTGAAGAGAGCTTTGACCTCAGCCCCAGTCTTAGTACTACCAGACGGGAGTAAGCCATTTACTGTTTATACTGACACTTGTGGGACAGGACTAGGTGCAGTCTTAATGCAAGAGGGTAGGGTAATAGCCTATGGTGGAAGGCAGTTGAGAGCGCATGAGAAGAATTACCCCACACATGACCTAGAGTTGGCCGCTATTATTTTCGCGCTTAAGTCTTGGCGTCATTATCTTCTTGGCGAGAGATTCGAATTATTCACTGAGCACAAATCGCTAAAATACTTGTTCTCTCAGAAGGACTTGAACTTAAGGCAGCAAAGGTGGATGGAGTTCTTAGCGTCTTACGATTTCGAAATAACATAAACCCCTGGCAAGGGTAACGTGGTGGCGGACGCCTTAAGTAGAAAAAGATTATCCTTAAGTCCTTTGTTTGTTGAGCGGCGAAGTTTAGAGTTCATTTCTATGTTTGACTTTAGACCTTCTGTTGACTTTGTACCCGGTTTGCTAGCATCCTTGGAGGTCAGACCTACACTTTTGGGACGGATTGGCGAAGCACAGCGAGACGACCCACAGTTGGTTGAGTTAGTAGAAAAGCTCAAAGGAGGGGAGTCATCAAGCCATCTCCGTAGGTATACCCTAGATGATAAGGGTTGGTTACGTAGGGACGGTAGACTTTGTGTACCAAAAGACGATGACCTAAGGAAGACTATTCTTGACGAAGCACATCGTTCGAAGATGACCATTCATCCCGGTGGGGACAAGATGTACAAAGACATAAAGCGAGTTTTCTTTTGGGCCGGTATGAAGAAAGATGTGGCCGAGTATGTCGCTAGATGCTTGGTATGCCAACAAGTAAAAGCGGAGCAAAAGAAACCCGGTGGGTTGCTTCACCCATTGGAGGTTCCACTATGGAAGTGGGAGAGCGTCTCGATGGACTTTATTGACGGACTACCGAGATCGAGGAAGGGTGATATGGGGATTTGGGTTATAGTAGATAGACTTACTAAAAGCGCCCATTTCATTCCCGTGAAGAGTAAGAGGAATGCTCCATGGTTAGCTTCTGTATACGTCCGAGAGATAGATCGTTTGCACAGTGTTCCTTCTAGCATAATGAGCGACCGCGATCCTATTTTCACTAGCGAATTTTGGAAAAGCTTGCAAGAGGCTGTAGGGACTCAGTTATGTTTGAGCACCGCATATCATCCTTAGATAGACGGCCAGACTGAGAAGGTGAATCGCATTCTAGAGGATCTTTTGAGGCTATGTATCCTAGACTTTGGGGGTACATGGGAAGAGCATCTTCCATTGGTAGAGTTCGCATAAAATAATAACTTTCAGTCCAGCATTGGCATGGCACCTTTCAAAGCTCTTTATGGACGACCTTGTCATTCACCTACATGTTGGTGGGAATCTACGGATAAGATCTTACTTGGGCCCGATATGATTAGGGAGACTTCGGAGAAAATCGACTTGATTCGAAGGTGGATGAAAGCAGCGCAAGATAGGCAGAAATCTTATGCGGATAAGAAGAGGACAGATCTTGAGTTTGAAGTTGGGGACATGGTCTTTATCAAAGTGTCTCCATTACGGAACGTTGTTCGCTTTGGGTCCGTTGGGAAGTTAGCACCAAGATTCGTAGGGCCGTTTCCTATTAAGGAGAAGATTGGACGGATGGCGTATAGAGTGGAATTGCCCGAGAGACTTATTGGTGTACACGACGTATTCCATGTGTCACATTTGAGGAAGTGCTTGCACGAGACCGCGGAAGTGGTAGAGCCTAGCTTGCTTAGAGAGGTGGAGATCGAGCGTGATGCGACGATTCGACGAGCTTCTACGCGCATTCTTGGGTCAGAGATCAAGAAGCTGAGAAATCGAGAGGTCAGACTAGTCAAAGTACAATGGGGAGATGATGAGAGAAATGCTACTTGGGAGACAGAAGAGAAGATGCGTTCACGATACCCTTTCCTTTTCGAGGGTATGTCCTTTAATTTCTCCTTTATCGCTTATCTTGTACTTATCTTACCTTTAGAGTATCCTCTCGCTAGTATTCTTGACCTTTAGTTAGGATAATCCTATGGTTGAAACATGTGTTTGAGACATGTTATGTATGATGGATGCAAAGTGGATGCAAGTGTTTGCTAGTGGTTGCTCATGGACGCATATACACACACTATTAGGCACTAGATCGGCTCAGTCACTTCATACTGCATATTGCATATAAATGGCTGTATTTAGTAAAATGGATGTATAATGGTTGTGCTATCATATGGATGCTGCATTCGGATGATGATTGTGCACGCATATAGAGATAATATGTAGCATTACAGAACTTTTGCATACATAATGGACGCATGGCACTATCAAGATTTGCATTAAGGAGGTCAACTGAATTAGTAGACCGCCTGATTTTGCATTAGATATGGACATACACACACACTGTGCATTTAAACATGAAAGCATTAGAAGTCTATAAGGACAAAGGATGCCTGTGTTTGATGGTTGAGTAGATGGTTGTTTGGATGTTAGGATATACATTCTTCATAACTTGAAGATTTCGGGGACGAAATCCTTTAAGGAGGGGAGAATGTAACACCCCGTAATTCTGTCAATATTAATATTCACAAATTAAAGAATAACTAATCTCAGACGTGAGAATTGTGGGAAACGGGTTGCGCCATTGTGTTCGTCTCGGAATTCTGGTTGAAATAGAGTCCGAGTTTGCGGGAAACGAGTACCGGATGGAAGAGTTATGGACGAACAAAGTTTGGTGGAAAAGTAAAGAAAAAAAATGCACTGGCACACTTGGGAAGTGCGCCAGTACATATTTACACTGGCGCACCTGCCAAGTGCGCCCAGGTCGAGGCTGGAGCCTGCACAGCTTCCTGGTTTAGGCTGACCCGTGTTGTTGAGTCCATTCTGACTCCTTGCTGAGTCATTAGGGCTGACTCATCACCCTATCATAATTGAATGGTTTTGATTAACCCTAAGAACATCCGACGACTTAAATTAATTTATAACTCTATAAAAAGAGCCCTATACACAAACCCTAAATTAGAAAATAAACAAAGACCATAGCCGTCATGCTGTTATTTTGAGACCAAGTGCAGCCGCCATCAAATTAAAGATAAAGAACAGGAACCAAATCAGAACTACCCAACCCTAACAGCGATTCTTCATCAAAGGAGCGCTAATTCGACTCTTTTTCTTCTCTAATTGTGAGTATGATAGTCTTAACAAGATTATTATCATTTTAATTAGGTTAAGTCATGAATGGATTATGAGTAGATGATGTGAATTGTCATATATGTTGTGATAAACCTTATGCTATCATGTATGTTATAAATTCTATGCTATATGGTGATGATTTCCTATATGTTGTAAATCATGCTATGATGATGTTATGTATGTTGAGAGTTTCTATGCTAAGTTGTGATGAATCATACATATTAAAAAGCCATGATGTTACTATCTATGCTAATTAGTTCATGTTAATCAAATCATGATGTTGATATTATCTGGGTTATGTTGATCTATATGACAAGTGACATACGAAAGTTTAGGTTGAGATTATGAACATATGCCATGACATCTATTGTGATCTAGAAATATGACATCTAGGATTATGCTATGACATATGTGAAATTATATGCTAGTTCACACCATCATTATGTTGCCTAAAACCCCATATGCAAGATTATACATAAATTTGGGTTATGATCATATCATGTAAATTGTGCCATTTAACAAGTTGACACCATTAGATCCTTAACATGTGTAGTTTATGCAAGTTTCACCCCTATTATGATTAGATTCATTTTAATTGTCTATATGTTGTGATAATTTATTTTTTTGCTATGAGTTAGACTATTCGAGTCTAACGTATATTCTGCGTTGAATAAGCGAACGTATAAACGTAGGGTAGGGGTAATATTAAGGATTTAATAATAAGAAGTTGGGGTGCAATTGATATGATTTTGCATGCCATGAGTGGATGACCATAACTGAGTCAATTATGGGCATCATTAAATTTGGAGTTAATTAATAATTTGAATAGGGAATTATTAAAACTGGGGTAAAAGATTATAAGTGATAATCAATGCTTAGGACACGAGGTTGGACTCATTTGTGACGTAAACCTGCCCGGACCCGCCCGGCAAATCCAGTGGTCACAAATGTCAGCCCAATGTGAGAGGTTCTAGGCCTAAACTAAAGCATAACAGTTGTAAAGACACGAGGTTAGACTCTTTTATGGTGTAAGACTTCCCGGATCCGCCCGACAAATCCAGCTGCCATAAATGTCAGTCTAATGTGAGAGGTCTTTCTGAGGTTATGGCCTGAATGAATTAAGAAATACTTAACCAGATAAACATGTAAGGTGGGACATGGGGGTTAAGTAGGTTCCTTGGGTGGCATGAGGAATCTAGTGGGTGCCCTTAGTGGCATGTGAAATACGATTAGTAAGACTTAACCAGAAACACATGTAAATGAACATGACTAAGAGGGTTAAGTGGGATATATTAATGACAAGCTTAGGTGGGTAGCTTGTGGGGGCCCATTTCAACTAGTATCCCAAACGTATCTTTGTGGGCTCGACCCAAGTCGAGGACGGGACACGCATACTGGGTTTGACTATAAGAGGCCAAAACAGGGAGCGGTGGCAACACAAGTCCAACGGGTTTCATATGCGTGTGTGGACCCGGGCTAGTAGGTAAGACGTTGTTGCATCGTGTAGGTATAAGCCGTGCATTCTCAAGTTGTATCGGGTTGCCACTTTAGGGGAGTGATACACCCCACTGTGGGGCCAGCACGGGTATCTACGAGTAGGGAGCCGATCGAAAGTGGGTAGTGGGGTACACCTAGTGGAGATAGGGGCAGACGACACCTATGTAGTCAGCTAGGGGTACGTAAGGCTATTTATATTATTTCTGTGTGAAGCAAGTGGGATCAACCTTTAGGGTGACTGGTGCGGTGCAGTGTAGTAATGTGCGGTGCAGTGTAGTAATTATTTGTTAGTAATTAGGTGTGCCTTTACCGTTATCTTTAATGTTATCTTTAACGTTATCCTTATCTGCTCTTCCATACCCAATAGTTCATAGACATTTCCTTGTTTTCCAACTTATGCCTTAGTCTAGTTATTTTGATAATAGTATTGTTAGAATTATCATACTCGCCAGAATTTATGTCTGACCCCCTCCATTTCTATCCTTTTTCCCCTCCAGGTCCTCCAGTTGGGCCCAGCTCTAGTGGAGTTTGATTGGATTGCTTTATCTCTCTTGGAAAGCTTGGACCGTTGAAGTAAAGTCCAGCTTGTTATCTCTTTTTAATGGCTATTTATGTAATGGGATTATGTATTTTATTTGATCAAGATGGATATTGTACTTGACTCTGATTTATGGTTTTTATGATGTAAACAAACATGTTTAACTTCCGCTGCAATAAAATGAAGTTTTTAATTTTCAAGTACTACTTATTATCTGTCTTGTTGTAATTTTTCTGTTCTATATTCACTTAAAACCTCCATGGAAGTTAATGCATTCCCTTAGTGAGTGACATTAATGGACGTGGGGTGTTACACTTTGACAGGGTGACGAGAATTTATTCTCGGGAGTTATTATCAATACACGCTCCCCTGTAAACACCAGAATATATCACTATAAATATGTATATGCTTATTAGGATTTATTGGGTACCTAATACGGCCCAATAAATTTCCAAACCTCTCCCCGTACAAAGGAGGTTATGGCGAAATTTTTCGAAAATTCCGGGTGTTAGCAAAAATTTTAAAGAATTTGAAAATTCTCAGAAACTGAAAAGTTGGAGAATGGAAGCCAGATCAAACGTAGAGTTGATTAATCAAACCACTTTCGACTTTGTTCCTTTTCGGGGACGAAAATTTTTAAGTGGGGGAGATTGTAACAACCCGGAAATGCGAGCCAGTTTAAAATTTTTATTTTGGCAATTTTAGTGAATTTTGAACAATTAAAATGGATTATTTTAAATAATATCGACGATAAATTTATTTTGAATAGAATTCGAACGTATATATTATATACGTCGTCGTTAGAATATGTAATGGCGCGTTTTGTTAGCTGTCGAATAATTAATTTATTTAATGATTTATATATCGATTTGGCGATATCGATAACTTAAAGTACAACATTCGAACGTATAATTTTAATATAATTAAAATAGAGCTTGAAATAGCGCTGCAGTTCGCTATTTGGCGATTCGAACTTCAACTGAATATACAAGATTCGTTATAAGTCGGATTTCTGTGAAACAAGAAACGTTTGAATCTGTTAAGCTATATTTTTCTAATGGAAGAGAAAAATGAAGATTTCGTCGTGTGGATTTTGATGTACATACAAATCAAATTTCAGAAAAGTCGCTGTGGAATTCCTTTATAATTTGCGACGCTTTATTTAAGTCATAAAAGGGTTTTTTAATATAACTAGATATCAGGCGTGAATTTAGACAAGGTTCTTTTGGGAAATAGCGATAATTTAATTTTTAGAATTTTACTGTAATTTTTAATTAATTAAATAAGCAACTTTTTATTTGAAGTATTTTGCACCCTGTAGTCAACATTTTGGGGTTTTACAATATGAGTCAATCTACCGGTATTTTTATATTTCTGGGATCGTGGCGCTTTACTGAACACAACGGTATTTTTATTTTTGTCTACAGCAATCCGTAAGTGAGTAAAATCAGATATAACGTGGTAAGCTAATCTTGAAATAAAATCTTGTGGCCAAACTATCCTCCAACAACGCCTTCCCATAAACCACTGATCTACAAATCGCCACACCTTCATCATTTTAACTGCTAGTTTCCTTGGTCTTCAAAACGAGTTGTGGCAAACAAGAATCCACAAGAGAACCAACCTTAAATAATATAAATATCCCATGTCCCTAACCGAATCTCATTTGCCTCTCTGGTCAGCTAAGTTTCAAGCCGCCAGTTCTTTATCCCAAACGAGAAAATCGTTCTTCCAAAAATTCCCACAAATCAAAATAAAATGTTATAAATCAAACCAAAGGTATATTCAAGATGCTGAAGCATTTCTCTTCGCGTGGGTATGAAGTTGGTAGGGTTCGACGCCCTTTTGCCGACACTGGGTTTTAACAGTGGGAATTAGGGTTGCTATTCGGTTTTGATTTAGGCATTGTTATGTGAATTCGAGCTCGTATTCGAACTTAGAGGACCGAATCACATCTCGCAGTACATTCTTTTGGGAATCCGTATGTTTTTAGGTCGATACCTGCTGTGTATTTGGGGTTCGACGCAATTCAGACAGCGAGCTCAAGTTGGACGTTATGGTGCTGAGGACGGAGAGGAAGTGAACATGAGTGTAATGGTGGTGGTCTTACAAAGTTCGGTGGAGGGTTGATGAGACGACCCGAACTTCCCCGTGAAGGAAAGCACGGATAGAATTGAGTACAAGACAAATCAGAACGCAGACGGAAGAACATTTCATTTTTATTACAACAATTCCATCAGATACAAGAATATACAGAGTATAAATGAATAAATTACATTCGATAAATATCAGAGATTACAATAAATTACATAGCAGCGGAAAAATATACAAAATACAACTGAAAGTGATACACGGATACAGAGCTTTCCGAGCATCGTTCCAGCTGTTAATCAGGACCTTGTGAATATAAATCTGCAAAACCAAAACTACTAGCTGCCCGTGTGGAAAATAGGGGCACCCAGAGTTTAGGTTAAAACAATAAACTCCAGGTCAGTCATGTGACTGGTGTGAGAACTAAAACAGTTATTAATCTTTATTTTTAAAGTTAGGTAAATCAAGGGACCACGCCGTATAACACGGAACGGGTTTCCTCCCAAGAATACCAGTGCAAAAACAAACAGCGCAATGCTAAATAAAGAAAAATGAAGCTGTTATAAGACCCAGGTCCCATCACACAATGCAACGCAAGCCGGAGGATAGGGTTTTCCCTTATAACAGCCAAAGCATGCTTGATACGTTTAAAACACATTATTTGATACTATAATAAGTGTATAGTGCCAAAACAATTTCAATCATAAGTATCAATCATAGGCGGCATGGGTACCATCTATCATGTCGCCATACTAGTTCTACAATTAAAACCGCAATACACGTATTGGAAATTGGATTCCATCATGAGCCGAGGCAAGGGGCAAGCTCCTCTCCGCGTTCGAGACACTCTAGCAAATGTCTCAGGACCCCACTATGATCCTTGGATCTTCAGGGCCGGTCCTCTCTTACTTTTTAGGATTAGTTATTCCTGAACACACGTTTCCCGGTCCTTACAGACCTATATCCGAGGCGCCTCGCATTCCAACAACCACACAGGTGAAAAGTATATAAATGTCAGGGCTGGTAGGTCACTGACACCACCCTAGCTAGAAAGAAACGTCGTGCTCTCCCTGCAGTCACTATCCCGTTTTTGACTCATACCGAGGTGTGAGGCTCGCGAATTCACGTTATACACAAAGCTATGCCACACAGGCCGTGCTTTGATCATCAACCACAAGACTTTGCTTTTCAACAGAAGCCTTGATCACAATTCATTCCATGCGACTGATGTCCATCGATATACAACCTCTGAGCTCGTACGTCTCAGAGAAGGGCGTTAAGCAAGAGAATAAATTCTCCACCGCCAAACAGATGTATATTCAATAGAGATCAATCAACACAGAATAAAATCCAATGTCAGACACACAATCCATTTACAAGTTCGTTCTGGGTCTGAACGAAACCGGAGGCACTTTCCTCGCATATCCATCCATCTCCAAGTACGTTTGGACGATCACCAACTGATTCCCTCATCCTGGGTGTACAGCCCAATCAAGATCATCAGTAATCACCCAAACGATGTGAAGACTTCCGGTCTTCAACCACCGTCTTCATCTTCGACATCTCGTCGAATCGATTATTCAGAATGGGTATAAACCCGGCCTTTTTGAATAACCCATGTATATAGTAAACGAATGTTACACAAACACAACAAACGCCTCATTCCAATTCAGAATATTCTTTTATTCACATAAACACATTCTTAGGGAAATGTTCCCATTAATTTTATCCAAGATAAATTCTTCTAAATTTATTCTTTAATCCTCCTTTGGATATCATTTCAAACTAGTCGGGATTAGCGAACCACACCGAAGTAATTATTTATTTTATTTCCCAATCCCAACCTATATATCCCATGGAGAAAACTGGTAATACTCCACATCTAACACCACGGTGTTATCGGTAAAATTAATTACCATTTCACGTTCAAATCTAATTAAAGATTTAACTATCGCTTTGGAGCAAAACTGGTGGTACTCCATTCCCGATCACCTTTCAGATTTGATAATTTAAATTATCAATTCACATTTTAGTCTAATTAAAGATTCATTAAAACTCCACTTAGTTTTAATCTTCTCAAAAATCAACATCCTGCCTTTAACTGGGTTAAAGAACCAACGTCATCTAAAACACGATTCACGATAAACCCAAATCACATTTGATATTAAATACAAGGCTCTGAATAGAAAATATATCGGCTTATATTCAATATCAAATTCTGAAGCCAACATATATCGTATTGGAAATAACGATATAAAATATATCTTTCAAATTCCCATAACAATATCTGTATAGTCACGAAATCCAACATCGAAATATCCCGAAGATAATTTCGATTCAACTCCAGTCCAATCCACGTATTGGGAATATTGATTATTTTTAAAATCACTTTCAAATTCAATTTATTTATTTTAAAAAAATAAATTGATTTCAATTCTAGTTCAAAACTAGTTTATTTCGATAAAAACCTATTTTTATCATTTCAAATTTGGAGTTTTTCACCCCAGTTCTTTCCAATTCACATATTATGATTTTACACAAATTATCAATATTTTTAATAATTTTATCAAGGCCCGTACAGTCGATTTCCATCAACGGCCATCGAACTGCACTTACAGCGACCTTTTTCAAATTTGATTTGGACATAATTCCAAATCCAACCGTTAGATTTCAAATTTCTAATATTCATTGGAAAGCTCTTTTCGATACGAACCCAACGGTTCCGGTTTTAGGAGAATCCGACGGTTGGATCTCCCGCAATGTCCGTTTGAAATAAATGGTCGAAATTCACGAACTGCCGCGGCGCGGCGCATTCTATTCAGGCCATTATATTATATATATATATAATATATATTTCGTCGATTTCTATTTAAAACGAATTTTATAAATCGTTTTAAATTCGTTTCTAAAACAATTCAACTCCTATACTCAGTTTCAAATCGATTTGATTTCAATTCAATTCGAATTCATTTCATTTCAATTCCAATTCTAATTCGTTTCAATTAAATTCAATTTGAATTTACTTTCCATTTGATTCAATTCGAATTCGTTTTAAATTGATTTCAATTCAATTTCAGTTCGTTTTAAATTTCAATTTCACTTTAATTCAATTTGAATTTCAATTTAATTCAATTTGAATTCATTTCTATTTTATTCGAATTCAAATTCACTTTCTATTCAATTCGACTTCGAATTCATTTTCTATTCGATTCGAATTCATTTCAAATTGATTCAATAAAATTTCCATTCAAAATATTAAATTTTGAAATCACTTTTCAATATTCATTATAAAACGAATAAAATCGATATAAACATCGTTCGCGTCAAAATAACGCATCTCTAATCAACACGGCTTCATATTTCAATAATTCGTTATTCTATTCAACAAATGAATATTTGTTCTATTCAACACATGAATCTATATTTCTTTCAACACACGACTAATCTCAACACATGAGTACTGTCAACACCTCACTATTTTTGTTATGTAAAATATTTTATAAAACTATGGTATCTATCGTTTGATTTTAATTAGACTCCACCGTGAAGTAGATTCTAATTGTAAATATGATAAAGATGTAAATTTCATTGTATAAAATATTTCACTCAACACATGAACATCGTCAACACATGACTATTTTTATATTCAACACATGAATTTTCTTTTATAATATTCCTTATTTTCCCGATTGGAATGAGGCCCAATCAATCACCATATAATGTTAATTATATGGATTTTCAGACATTACACGTATATAATAGCATTGAAAAATAATCAACCATCAACCAAAGTGCACTACACTGTACAAGCATCAAATATAGATACCTAACGCTTATAACAGCCTGTCAATCAATCGATCGACATATTTAATCAATCAGGATGAGTGAACTTCAAATTTCATCCCAACACCCGTGTGGGGTTTCAAACAATCAAACACAGATTTTATTTGTGTAGTTGGGCGATGTGTAAAATTTATCGACCCAATCAATATCAGTCAAATCAGTGTATATAAACAAATCGGCCGATTTGTTTATAAATATTCATTTATTCACTTCCACGTTAAAAATTATATTTTTAACGATAAAACATTTTTTGTAACACTTGAATTTCTATTCTGTTCATTTACACAATAAAATGAAATTTTTATTTTTCTAACGTATTTTAGAAAATTTCGGCGGCATAACGGCACGATACTAGAAACGGGACGAGGCCTAGCCTTATCCCCGGTCTAGTGAAGGCCCACGCCATTCACACATCAATTAAATCAATTTCAATTCACCAAACAATTCAATTTAAACCAAATAGATTAACCAACTACACAACCAAACAATTAAACAAACAAGCCATCCATGGTCTGTGGATGACGGGTGTCGAGTGCTGCTAAACACCGTCTGCATCCTAGTATATATATATATATATAACTAGAAAAAGAAATTTTGAGTGAGAAGTTCTCACCGATAGCTATCCAACTTCATGACACTTCATTGATAGAAATCTTCATCGTTATCCCATTTTCGTCATCTTCGTTGCCCGTATTCTCTACATACATAAAAATCGAATTTTTATCTCGCTATTCAATAT